>JANRMT010062856.1:5008686-5057374 GCA_026402145.1 Polypterus bichir lapradei
CAGAGTCAGCAGTTTTGTTTTGTGGACGTGCTCGCCCCCACCTTGTCTATCAGCAGCCAAGCGAGTTTCTTTCTCGTTTCTGGCTCATTTCACTTTTGGCTTTCTTTGAGCGTCATGCTGTAGCTTCGTACTTCTTTCTTCTTCCGACTCATTAACTTGGGGCTTCCTTGACGGCTCTTTGAGTTTCATGCTGTAGCCTCGCACTTCCGGGCTGGACAGACAGACACACACACTTCCATGAGTAGACATTTATATATAAGATATGTGTGTATGTATATATGTGTGTATATATGCAGTATATATTGTGAACGCTGGCCCCGGCACAGACAGACGGACAACATTTTTGCACCCACACACCGTTTATTTACAATATATACAAGTCCTGTGCACTCACGAACCCCAGTGCCTCTTGCACCGATTTCCCCAATGTCTAGGGCCCACAGTCTCTGTGCCTTCCTGGCCGCCTCCCGTCCTCTCTCTCCAGCTCAGTCTACTGCCTCCCGACTTCCACCCCCTGACTGGAGAGAGGCGGCCCCTTTTATGGGAACCCGGATGGGCTCCAGCTGCTTCCCGGCACTTAGTGTTGGCCACACCCCTGTGTGGCGGAAGTGCCGGCTGCACACCCGGAAGCCATCCGTGTGTCCCTTGTTGTCTTCCCCCCGGCACTTCCTGGTGTGGCGGAAGTGCCGGGCTCCCGGGATAATTAGGCACTGGGGCGCCGCCTGGCGGTGGCCACGGGTCCCTACAGGGCTGGGCTTCCAAGCCCTGTACCCGAGGCCCCCTGCATAACCAGGACGGACGCCCCCACTCGGTCTGGAGGAGGCACACGCCCTCCTCTGGTCCTCCAAGGCGTCCCGACCGGGCTCCAGCCCCGGCCGAGGACCAGATGGGATAAACCGGCATCGGGGCGCCGCCTGGCGGTGACCACGGGCCCCTACAGGGTAGGGCTTCCATGCCCTCGACCCGCGGTCCCCAACCGAACCAGGACGGATGCCCCCTCACGGTCTGGAGGAGGCACAAGCCCTCCTCACGTCCTCCTGGGCGTCCCGGCCAGGGGCCGGGGACCACAATATATATATATATATGTATATATACCAGTAACGGCACACTGCACGATAAAGTGAATACACTTGACTTATAGTTTTCATCCTCTTTCTTTCTCTGTATGTTTAACATTCGTTTGCTCAGAGGTTGATGCGCTTGAGCTTCCTGACCAGCTCTTCTTTTCTCCACCCTAGCAGCCCGCTTCTTCTCTTCTTTCGTTGGCATCTTTTCGCATTAAAACTGATTAAGTCAGTGTATGTGTTGCAATTACTTAGTACGTTTTCTTTCATTTTTCACTTAAGCTGACACTTAAGTCTTCAATCTGCCTCAAGAATGATTTAAGATATGAAGAGGTAGGGGAAGTGACCGTGAAAGTGGTAGGGATGAGAACGGTGCTTGTACGCATGTGCTGTACAGCCGCCCTGCTGGCCGCTGCTGAGAGTTGATTCTACAATAAAATAAAAATAAAAAGAGGAATAACCATGGAGGTCAATCGTCACCCTGAAAGCGGATAGAAGATGTCACTTAGTATATGAGTACCAAATTTCAGGTCAATAAGTCAAATGGTTTGCAAGCTACAGGTGATATAAAATCCTGGACAGACAAATGAACAGCCATGGTAGCGTATTATATATATATATATATATATACTGGGAGGCCAAGCCTTCAGCGCCCAATTCCAGTTGTTGCCAGAATATTAGTAAAATCTGTAAATGTACAAAAGAAGATTAATTATTGATTGGAGCCAAGATCACGAAATTCTATAAACATGTAAAAGAAAAATTAATTATTATTTTATGGAGTAAAACTTATGAAATGAGAATAAAATATTTACTCCCTTACCGATTGGAGTATTCCCGTTAAACTGAGGTCTACTATGCTCGATGAGTAAGTATAAAAAACTAAATAAATGATCCATTCGTTTTAACTGACATTCTTATAGATAAAAACTTTTTTTAAAAAATGACTCATTAAATAACATGAAAAATCACGTGAAAACTAAAGTGGTATGCAATGGATCATCATAACTTGACCTTCAGCTAACTAAATCACCTAAATACAAACATTGATGTTATGAATAGATCGTTTTTTTAATAGTTTGCTCCTGTGAAAGAAAGTTTACTCGATTAAAATTAAAAACCACGACTTTCTTGATATTTAAAACCACGACTTTCTTGATATTTTAGTTTACAATTTTAAAATAGAATAAGAATCTGAAAATCTAACAACATCACATTAAAGTTCAAAAAATTCTGAAAAGAATGATAACAAACATTTATATGTAGGTTTTAAAATAAGCCCGATTTAAAGTATGACATAAAAAGTCACATAAAATCGTTGCACAAGATCGTTGCACTTTTAGGCTTAGGATTTTATATATAGAGAGTATATATATATATATATATATATATATATATATACTGTATATATATATAGTCATGCATGTGCGATTAGGTGGCAGTTTAAGGGCTCTGGTGACAGCAATTATTTTGGGGACAACGGTTTAAAGGCAGATGTCAAACTCAGATCCTGGATGGCTGCAGTGACTGCAAGTTTTCATTTCATTTCCTCAATTAATAACCAATTATTGCTGCTAATTTATCATATTTTTTTTCCCTTAATTCTGGTGGACTTGCTTAATTGTTGTTTGCCCTAACCAGCAGTCAAGCTTTAAAAAGAATACAAAGCAAGCCAACAGCTGACCAGCTAATTGAGAGATCTCAAACCGTCCATGAGGGCCACCATCTTCACTCCCACCAACTTCCTATTTAAGTGTCAGTTAGTGACATGCACTTCAACAACCCGATTATTCACAGAAACCTGATTTCTAAAATGCCATGTAAAGGTAAGCCCTTATTCCAGTTAGAGAAATCAGGTTATTGGGATCTGAGAAAACTAAGTAGTCTGATTACCTTTTAAAGGAACGAGTGACCTAATGCAACACTTGTCTTAACTGAAATAAAAATTCCTGTGTTATTATTATTCCAGCAGTAAGGGGTTCAAGGCAAGAAGCACACATACCAGTATGGTGGTTCTTCGCGGGGCTCAATTGCACAGCCAAAGCAAAAAAGAGTTTGCTGCATGCAATCCGGCAACAGAGACCCATAAATAAATAGTCAATTGGACTAAACATATTTATAAAACACAAAGAAAATTATCATAGGCATCATGCTTACTTTTGCATTCATGGTGGCCAATGATGTCGTTGATCTTTTTTCCTTAGTTTAATGACATCAGAGTGTTTTGACAAAGAAGATTACTTGCACATGTAAATGCTAATTTTAAATAAAACAGTTTTCTGTCCTAACCCTGATTATGTGTGTCCATGTAAACTGCACTGAAAGAAACCTGTTATTTAAGTTTGGTAGTGTTATCGTTCTGCCACACCAACCATTTCCAAAACTGATTTTACTTTTTCTGAGATTATCTTCCAAATGTTTTTGTAGACTAGAGCAAAGCTTCATTTTTTTTAAGATACAGTATTTATTGAGACAGATATGGTATGAAAGGCACAGGTACAAATGGTACCTCAGTTAGCCTGGTCATCTGTTGGCTCCATTAACATCTCATTACTATTTTGCTGCTTGCAACTCGAATGCCATAAATGCCAGAAGTGACTCTACTCCGTAGGGCTCTTGAGCAAGGCCCTTTAACCTGCAATTGTTTCACTCTGGGTACAGGACAGTAGTGAGACCAGCTATGTTATATGGGTTGGAGACGGTGGCACTGACCAGAAAGCAGGAGAAAGAGCTGGAGGTAGCAGAGTTAAAGCTGCTAAGATTTGCATTGGGTGTGACGAGGATGGATAGGATTAGAAATTAGTACATTACAGGGTCAGCTCAAGTTGGATGGTTGGGAGACAAAGTCAGAGAGACGAGACTGCATTGGTTTGAACATGTGCAGAGGAGAGATGCAGGGTATATTAGGAGAAGGGTGTTATGGATGGAGCTGCCAAGGAAAAGGAAAAGAGGAAGGCCTAAGAGAAGGTTTATGGATGTGGTGAGAGAGGACATGAAGGTGATGGATGTGACAGACCAAGATGCAGAGGACAGAAAGATATGGAAGAAGATGATCCACTGTGGCAACCCCTAACAGGAACAGCCGAAAGAAGAAGAAGAAGGGTATGACGTTAACCTGCAAGCAGGTCCTCCAACTTGCAAGGAAAAATTGGGGGTTGGTGGCATTTTTGGCACTCCAGCCTCTTTAAAAAACCTCACACTGCTCAGTGTGGTGCTGAGGTGTCACCCGTTGCATGGCTGCCCTCATATCTCAATCCGGGTGGTTCGTCATGTAGTAGGTGCAGCAATGCACTGTAATCAGCCCATGCTCCTAACCTTTCCTCTATCTCAGATAGATAGATAGATAGATAGCACTTTAATTGTGTCTAGGGGGAAATTTGGCTTTTATCAGGCTCTCAATAAACAAATAAACACAAATAAATGAGCACATACACACCATATTCTCAACACACACTAAAATGTCTAAAAATAAGCAAAAAAAACTTCTGACTTGGCTGTCACGGTCCCAGTGAGGCCTTATGCAGGCTTATTCCCATAGATGTAAATTAGTCCCAGTTCCATTACCTAACATGCTTTTTTTGAATAAATTGTTGTAAGTCCTCATTGTTGGTGTGTCACAGAGAGGATGTACAGCATTTTTCATAATGGCAATCAGTTTTGTTTTCATTCTCTCCTCCACTATTGACCTCCAGGGGGTCCAGAATGCATCCTGTAACTGATACTGCATTTTTAATCAGCTTGTTGATTTGGTGGGCTTGTCTTGAAGTGATGTTACCAGGCCAGCATGCCACAGCACAGCAAATCACACTTACCATCACATAGTTATTGAAGATGTGAAGGATGTCACATGTTAAATGAGTGCAGTCTCCTAAGAAAAAGGAACCTACTCTGCCCTTCCTTCTACAGTTCATTTGTGTTACAAGACCAGTAAAGCCTGTCATTGATGTGGACCCCCACAAGTACTCGTGGGAGTAGACCACCTCTAAATAAACTCCCTGAATAGTGACTGGACATCGAGACTCTCTGGTGCTGTGAAAGTCAATAACCATCCATCGATCCATCCATTATCCAACCCGCTATATCCTAACTACAGGGTCACGAGGGTCTGCTGGAGCCAATCCCAGCCAACACAGGGTGCAAGGCAGGAAACAAACCCTGGGCATGGCACCAGCCCACCGCAGGGCGTGCGCACACACACACACACACACACACACAAAGCACACACTAGGGACAATTTAGAATCGGCAGTTCACCTAACCTGCATGTCTTTGGATCGTGGGAGGAAACCCACGCAGACACGAGGAGAACATGCAAACTCCATGTAGGGAGGACCCAGGAAGTGAACCCGGGTAGTCAATAACCAGTTCCTTGATTTTGTTGATGTTAAGTTGTAGACAATTCTTTCTGCATCACAGTTCCCCCCCTTATTGATGCAACACATTAGTGCAGAATCATCAGAGAATTTCTTTAAGTGATATGATGTGGTGTTATATTTATAGTACAGAATGAAGAGGATTGTACCTCGGGGTACTCCAGTGTGCTCATGTACATATCAGAGCGTGCAGTCCTTGAAACTCACAGACTGTGGTCTATTGGACAGACAGTTCATTGTGCAGGACCCCATAGGCTCATCCACTTGCATATCTCTGAGCTTAACTCTTAACATGGATACCTGGTTGTTTTTTTTTATGTCGGTAGAACAAGAAAAGGAGGAATCAAAAATGACACCAAGATTCCTAGCAGAAGAAGGAAGTTTGATTTTTCAATTTTTTATTAGATGTTCCCTCCCACTGGCACCCTCTTCCAATGACCAGTCTTCCCACACCATCCCTACTACATCAACAACTCCTACCACGTCAACTGGAATAGCCAGTGGGGAGTAAACCTCTGGCCATCAGTATGGGCTGTCCAGTAACTGAAGACCAAGTAAGGAGACAACTGAGGAAGCTAAACACAGTAATAGCTGCAGGAACAGATGGAGTCGGTCCTCGAGTACTTAAGGCCTGTTCTGACCAACTTTGTGTTGTCCTCTGTCACTTGCTCAGTCTGTCCCTAAGACTCTAGAAAGTGGCACTGCTATGGAAAACATCCTGCATTGATTCTTTTCCAAAGAAGGCAGATGCCTCTTCACCTAATGACTACAGGCCAATGACACTTATGTCTTACGTCATGAAGACCTTTTAGAGGTTGGTCCTGGACAACATGAGTCCAACTGGACGCACTGCAGTTTGCCTATCAACAAACTTTAGAGTGGAGGATGCAATTATATATCTACTCTACAAAGCTTATTCTCATTTGGAGAAAGCTGTCAGCACTGCTGCACATCCCCTGCCTGACACACAAACACAAATTGCTCAGCAGAAGTGTGTCAGGAAAACACTACTGGGGCTCCTTTATGCCAACAGCAGTATGCCTACAAATTGCTTCAGTGGGACTGTGACAGCCAAGTCAGAGGTTTTCTTTCTTTTTAATCTCCCTGCTTTTTAGTCATTAGTGGAGTCAATGGAGGCTCTGATCGGGGCTCTCAAGAGACTGAGCGATGAGTCTGAATGTCTGGGCTTGCGAATGTCCTGATAAAAGCCAAGATCCAGGTCTTTAATGTCCTCTTGGGCACGGCCATCAGCAGTACATCTATCTGCTGAGAGAGTGTCGACCTCATCGAGACATTTACATACCTCGCCAGTGACTTTTATGTCTCTGGTGACTCTTCCTATGAAGTCAGTAGACGGATTGGAAGAGCATGGGGCGGTCATGAGGTCACTGGAAAGCGGTGTGTGGCACTCCCAATATCTATGCAAAAGGATGAAGGTCCAAGTATTTAGAGTCCTGGTGCTCCCTTTCTTGCTATATGACTGCGAGACATGGATGCTATCTAGTGACCCGAGACGAAGACTGAACTCCTTCGGTACTGTGTCTCTTCGGTACTAAAGTCGGTAATTCTTGGGTACTGCTGGTTTGGTTTGACTTTGTGTTGAATGAGCAGTTACTCATGGAGTCTCGAATGAGGCACATTTACCTGTATTATGAGGGAACATCAATTATGGCACTACAGCCACGTGGCACCAATTCCCTGAGGGTGATCAGGCTCACAGGATCCTCATTGTTGGGGACCCGAGTGGCTGGACCAGGCCAAGGGGTTGCACACATAACATCTGGCTGCGGCAGATAGAGGGTCATTTCCAGAGGGTGGGACTGGACTGTGTGTCTGCTTTGGGAGTTGCCAACTAGGATCCTGAGCTGTTTCGTAGTTTAGTGGGTGCAGCAACGTGCCGTACCACTGCATGCTCCCCAACCTGACCTGACCTTAGTCATTCTGGCATTTGTGAGTGTATATGTATGTTTTTATTTATTTAAGGAGCAAAAAAACAGATTTCCCCATGGGGACAAATAAAGTTCTATCTATCTATCTATCTATCTATCTATTATATAGTGCATTTCCTATCTATCTATCTATCTATCTATCTATCTATCTATTATATAGTGCCTTTCATATATATATATATCTAATGATAAAAATGAGCTTATTAATGATAAAAATGAGCTAATTTTCCGAAGCTCACTTTCTTTTGTTCCATTTAACATGACTTCAGTTAAGAGTTTTGTTCCATCCAGGGTTTAGTTGCACTGAGACAGGATGTGAGGCCAAAAAAACAGAACTTCCACTTGTAACACTGAAATAGATCTTGGTTTCATCTGTGCAAAAATGACAACCCAGTCTAAAGCTATAAATAGGGTAAATTTCATAAACATTACATTTTTGTTTTTTTACACAGAGAACCATAGACACTTGGAATAAGCTACCTAGTTGCATGGAGGACAGTGGGACTTTCAAAGCAGAACTTTTTTTTTTTTTTTTTAAGAATTCAGTGGATAGGACCGGCAAGCTTTGTTGGGTTGAACGGCCTGTTCTCGTCTAGATTGTTCTAATGTTCTAAAATAACATGGCCATGAGGAAGTGTGAAGATACAGAACAGCAGGGGACTGAGGACAAACCCTTGAGGAAATCCTTGTGTGGCTGGCGCTGAGCTGAACCTGCTGTTGCCAAAACTAACAAATTCTTGCCTATCTATTAGAAAGGGTGCAAAACCACTGGAGGGCAGTGCCAAGGATACCCAGAATGCTCTCCATTCTTGTCAGTATTAATAATTTCATTGACCATTTTTAGGCCCATCTTTAGTGTCAATTAGAATGACTTTAGGTTTGAAGAGTTACAATTGCATTCTGATTTTAATATCACAGTGGAAAGTTGGGAACTGACAAAAAAAAAAAAACAACTCTGATGGACTTTCACTCTTTTAACACTTTAGTACTAGGGTGCTGTACCCTGTTAGCCATTACGAATGTGGTGAGACGTTAAGCAAAATGACACCTTTTATTTGATAACTAGAAAGATTACAATATGCAAACTTCATCTTGGGGCCTGAGTTGCTTAGAAAGCGTGTATATTGTAATCTTTCTAGTTAGCCAATAAAAGGTGTCATTTTGCTTAACTTCTCACCACAATCTTAACACTGAAATGGATTTGATTGTCATCAGCATAAAACTATCGTATTCTTGGAGTGTCATCATGAAAACATTCCCTGTACTGTATGCAAGCACACTTTTGAAATAAAGTAAATGTTATTCTGATTCATACTTCGCGAGGAAGTGAATGCTGAAGGCAGAATGCAGCCTGGCCAGGGCGTCACCCTGGCTCTGCGAACACATAGGCACACACCCACACCTACAAACTCTCCAGCGATGCCAGTTTAAAGGCGCATTCTCCTTTGAAATTGGTAATTTGCTTTTTTTTCTTTTCAGGGAAGTAGGTCAAAGTCGAACTTCCCCGACCTCAATACCGCAAAGGGAAGAGCAAAGATAGCGTCCAGCGCAAAATAATTAAATCAAGTTTTAACTCTTACCGAAAATTTGCGTCTATAAATTACACATTTGAGAAGTTAGTAAATGATTGTGGGCGACAATTCCGATCATTTTAATGTTTTGGGAGTGCCTGAAAAGCCCCCCAAACAGTCGCGCTCTCACACCGCACACGCTGGTATTCCTGTTATCGGGAAGACACAAATACCAGACATTTACGTTCCAACTTTTTTTTTTTTTGTCATTGCCTAACATCTGAAGAACGCTGCTCCTGATTGGATACTTGGACCGTTCTAACATGACCCCACCCTAATCCCAACATTGACTGGACGCTCCTATTGGATCGCCGCTGGAGTCTCGGTGAGTGTGTTTGTTGGGAGTGCGTGTCAGCCAGCGGTACATGAAGCTACAGTAGCCAGCGATGAAAAGCTCTTCCGTCTCCTTGTTTCATTCCAGTCGCTGATTACCGTCCAGAGGAGACGTCGGCGTGGACGCGGAGAACACCTGGATCAACCGGAAGACTCGGAAGCAATAACGACTAGGGGAAAAAAAAAATAAGCCACAAGTAAGCGACAACACGCCCTGCCTTCTTCCCTCCCCTTTTCATACACGCCCTGATAGCCCAACCGCGGAGAGACGGGCGCAAACCTGGGAAGCGACACGGGCCTGGAATTTGCTGGCGTGTCGAAGAAAACAGCCAAGTTTCGAGGGGGCAGTTCCTTCCATTTTTTTTTTTTTAATTTCGTTTTTGTTACTTGTCGTGTTTGAGTTTGTAAGGCCTGTGAACAGAAAGTCGAAACCCAAGGTAAGAAAGGAAAAAAGAAAAGAAAAAAAAAAAACAAACACCAAGCACACCCGCGGGAAGTGCTGCGCACAAAGTAAGTTGTTTGACGTTTTGTTTTTTACGTCTCTTTGGGATCCTTAAGACGAGTTTACACGAAGCGAAGTCCCGCGGGTTGGGTCCCGCACTCGACTGTTGTGTTTCACTTGCTTTTGTCTTTGAGTTTCTGTCCCGGAGGAGAAGTATTTACTCCGGTAGAGGTGAAGGGCTGGACAGGTTATCTGGACAACGCTTGAGGACTCCCCAGCAAGGAGTGCCGCGCAGAGCTGGCACGGGATAAGACTTCTAAACGCTTTTGCTGTTTTGTGTAACGGGCACTGCAAAACTGCTACTGCCCTTGCAGTAAACGGAACGTCAGGCGCTCTTTCGGGTTGTTTTTATTTATTTTTGGCCTCCATCAATACTCTGGTTTCAATCTCGTTTCGACCTGACGCGTTGGACCTTCTGGATAAGGTAGTAGGTGTGCGACTTTACGGTCCAGTGTGCCTAGAAGCAGGAGGAAGCGCTTAATCAAAAGGTTTAGACTGTTGTATTGGCACTTAGGATTTAGGGTGGGTCAGAGAGCAAATACTGTCGGAGGTTAGGTGTATGTGTGAAATACGGTAGAGGGTGCGCCGCGAAGCCGGCGGCCATTACATGCGAGGGAGCGTCTGTACCTGCGCGATACACCTGGGCGCCCATCCCCTCCATCTATTCAACCTCTCCCCCCACCCCCACCGTTCAGCAACTTTATTCATTAAAGTGTGCGATAAACCTCGGAGATTCATTACCTAAAGAGAGAATGGTGGCAGCTATGGGTTCAAGTAACATTTTTTAAATTTAATTTTTAGTTTGCACCTTCCTGGTTTCACTGTATCCAGCCTGTAAACCATTTGGCGGCCAGGCTTACTGCAAATTACGGAATTCCGACGTGAAGTGATGTGGGAGAACATCGATTTGGTTTCTGCAGTTTCCAGTGTCGTAAATTGTATCATCAGGGTACTTTTTTTATACACCTCCTAACTTAGATCAATTGTTTTTAGATGAAGTTGCTCAAGGGCACTTTAAAGAAACGGGTCACTGATCATGCTTACCCCATGGTGTGTCCAGTTTTGAAACAAAACATTTAAGTTATTAGAGGACAGTTTTTTTAAGATGTCCATGAAATTTTACTGTGTAATTAAAGGTTAAGACGTCATTTGCAGTGTAGTTTTGCTGGACTTTATACAGTACTAAACCCTGTAAATTGCTGAAGTGTTGCTCATAATTCTATATTTCATTGTTATTTAAACACTTGTAATCGATCGGGCCTTTGCCCAGCTTTTAGTTACTGGGACACCCTCTTGTCTTTATGATGCTTGAGATGGTGAAGTTTATTCGTTCTTCATTTCTTTTTTTTTGTTACTTTAAAAAATGGAGTATGTGCAGAATGGCTTGATACTTACAATATATGTTGTGACTTACTCTGTGTACTTTGTTGGCCAAGAAAAATGTTTAATCACATGTTTCCATGCAGAATGGAAAGGTTATGACATAAGTCAAAAAGTCTGAATTATCATAATCAGGAATGTTTAAAGTCTAAATACTCTTTTTGGTATAGAAATTAGTCATTTTACACCTCTTGATAGAGCTCCATAGACAGCTAGAAAAACTTGATATTCATAATCAATTATCTTGAAATAATCTAAAGCAATATCCCTCATGCTTATGTTTGAAATTTTGTCATTTTTAACCTTTTAGAAATGGTCTTAGAAGGCTAGGGTCACTGTTGAAGAATCAAATATAAAAAGATCATGTTTGTGAATAGCAGCCTTGAAATATAAAATGTCATTCTCCTTGCCTTTATTGCTGATGCTCATTTCTTACAGTTTTGCAAAAAGGAGTAATTTTGAGCCCTCTTACCAATAGGGGTGAACTTCTGGGATCTGATCATGTGACATACACAACCGGATTTTGTTTTGTGGAAGACGCATTGTTTTACTCTTTATTATAATAAGCATCAGATTCTTGCACAATATATGGTTCAGAATGCCCTAAAACTGAGGGGTTTTCATTTCAGGAGGACCAAAATGGAGGGAACCCCTACTAGTGCAATGTCTTGTATCACTAGGCATCAAAAATAGCAGTGCCCAGTGCTGTATAATGGCAAATGTGGTAAAAATGCCGATGGCAAAAACCAAACAAAACAATTGCATTACTCCTCTTGAGTAATCCACAAGTCTGTTTAAAATTTGTAAAACTGCTTTTTTGGTGAAAGATTGTTATATTTGAAATTATGACCATGCATCTTGTATAGGTAACGTAAAGACTTGAGGGGTAGTGGCTTCTTGACTTGAAGACCCATCTCTTCCTATCATTCGTTGGTCAAGAGCCCCGTCTGTCTCTTGTTCAGCGTAATTCTGGCTTCATTCATTGGGTAACATTATTCAAGCATGTTAATTGTAGATTATATTTAGTTTTTATGTGGTGCATTCTTTGGAGCAATGGATTGACCACAGTATTCACACTGCTACTGTCTTCTTTATTAACTGACTCGCTCAATTTTATGCTGTGCTATAATTTAGAGATTGAACCTTGTAATGGTTTTGACTCAAATTTGTTTGCTTTCAGGATTTATTTGCCGTTTGTACAACTGCACTTACGCAATGTCTTAAGTCAGGTGCATGAAATATAATACAGGTTACCAATGAGCAAGACAATGTAAAGAAAACACAGAATGCTTACATGACTCGGTAGTTATGTTGATTATAGTTTAAACGTACTTTTAAACCTCAATTTACTTTTTTTAACCGTGGTGCATATTATTGAAAGCGGACTGAAGTGCGGTTAAAAACTTCTTGAACTCAGTGGTGCTAGATTTTTTGAACTAGTATACAGTACTTGCAGCTTGACCTCGGATTGGAAAATGGACTCTGCCCATCTTCAGTATGGTCATGCAGAATTTCGTTAGTCTAATTACTGTTGAGTTTGGTGTATATGAACTTTATTATGGGAAGTACACAACCAGTAATGCACTGATTTACTTGTCTTGGTTTAGTTTTAGATCTTTTCTTACTATGTGAATTGAGCTGTTGCTTTTGTTAGTTTGCTTATTTTCAGTTACCTTATGTATTACGGCGCCTTCCATAAAAAGCATAATATCCTTGTTCAACATTTACGAGACTGGTTGTCCTTGTAATTAAAGCAGACACAAGTGATAGTTTGAACTTTTTGTTCCCTAGGGGAAAGTTCTTTTTACAGAAGCTCATCAAATAAATGAATAAATATGTATATTGTGTGTATCACACACAAATATCCACTGTGGTCTTAGCCTTAATGCACAACTAAATAACTAAAGAAAGAAAACTGAAAGGACAGAACTTTTTATGGCAGTTACAGTCATAGAGAGGCATTATGCAGGCATACTGCTATGAAGAAGCCCCTGTTGTGAGCATTTCTTGACACACTTCTTCTGAATAATTTGTTGTCTTAAAGTACTGTGTGTCAGAGAGGGGATTGGTGCTGCATTGTTAGCAATTGGACTCCGTTTTGTCTTCATTCTCTCCTTATCCTACCTTCTTGGGGTTGGGAGTGCATGCCGTAACTGAGCCTGCCCTTTTAATAACCTCATTGATTCAGGTGGCCTGTCCTGGGGTGGTGATACTGGCCTACCGCATCACAGAAACACATTGACCCATCACACAGCTATTAAAATATGTGAAGGATGTCCCTATCCACCTTAAAGGACTGCAGTCTCTTAATAGAGAATTTGCCCTGAACTTTTCTTATAAGTTTCACTGTGTTACAAGACCAGTCCAGCCTGTCACTGATTTGGACCCTCAAGTAGTTGTAGCAGTGCACCAAACCTCTACATTTCCAAACACCTATGAATTTTGGGTTTTATATTCAACTCTGTTAAGTTATTTAAGTAGTAACATTTGAAGTTTTCAGATATTTTTATAAAATGTCTCCATTTAGTTGCCCATCCCCCTCCTTTTTCTTTTGGTTTTATCTTGACTATGGTAGCATTTCTTGATAGAAGTTTTTTTTTTTAATCTTAATATCTGATGTGCCTGTTGATTGTGTGGTGTTATGAAAAATTTAAATTTTAATGCAGGGTTTAGTTTCCTGTATGCCTTAAAAAAGAAGCAAAATTTCACACTTCAGATGTATTTAATGTATATGATTTCACTGGATCAGTGGGTTTGAAAAACAGTTGGATGGTTTAATTTCACACAGGTAGTGTTGGGGTAGACATTTAAGCTCTGATGGTGCTGGGGATAGGCTGAAACTTGAAACAGATTTGTGTTTGAACCTGCTAACAGCAGTTCTAGTTCTGTGATCTGACACATGTAAGATTGTGTACAGTATGTCTGTGTTTACTACTTTTAAATTTGAACTTAAATCAGCTTTGAACGCATACAGATTATTTTGCACCTCTATTCTGGTCATGCAACAGTGCAATTTTAATAACATTTTGAAATTCACCATACTTGAAGGGCTGGGACCAAAACACATTAGTGATTTATAGCAGACAACATTTTTAAAAATCAAAACCTAAAAAAGCCTTAAATGGCTTTATTTGTAAATAAGCCCTGTTCCTAAAGGGTTATTTTCTGATTGTCAAATTAGATGAAACAAAAGCCTACAGCATATGGAAAATTTCAAGAATAAGAGCATTATGTAACAATGTGTCTTGATGGGGTTGTGTCTATATTGGCAACCTAGGGTGCAAGGCCAGAAGCAGCTGTACACCCATCGCAAGGCCCGTAGGTAAATACATGCAGAGCCATTTTAGAGTTTCCAGTTAATAAGCAGGTCCTATATAGGCAGTAATAGTATGCGAGATTAAAACGTATGGTGCTAAAACCAGAAAGATTTAGGACTGACCAATTTTCCACCGTGTAATGCTAGAACATTTTCTGGACCTTTGATGTATTCATTTTTATAAAATGTTGAGTTGATAGAGTATTAAAGATAAAGCCTGTAATTCTTTTTCTCCAACAAGAGCAGGTCTGCATGCAAATTGGGCTTTGTTTCATTTGATATAACAAGTCTTTGTTGAATGGATTGAAAAGGTAAGGGGCTTCATTTGGTATTTTTTCTGTATGGGGGTCTTGGGTTGGATACACACTGAATACTTTGTAATGTACGTTAATGGTTATTTATCTTTTTAATGATACTAGCTAAGTAGTTTAGAGCATGTTAAACAATCTGTTTTGTGTGCTGCAAAGTTGACAAATTATGTAGAATTTAATAGAAATTTGTAGAGTAACAGTATTTATGTAAAATAAAAGTAGGGAAGTCTAATTTAAACTGTGTGGCCTTTGTTTATGGTTCATATATTTTATTGTATTTTCAAGATGGCGTTAAAATGGAGAATGTGGAGCTTGTGCTTTTTAACTTTAAATTATCTGTATTTGGATTATTGCAGTTTGGATATTTTGTGGTCCTTCGTGACTCTCGATAAAAAAAGTAAATTGCCAACCTTTTTGTAGTACATTTTATTCTGAATTTGTTAAACAAAATTAAGAAGTTAAGTCTTAATGTACCCAAAGATGTCTACAATGTTTATGCTATTGTCTGTTTTGCAAAGCAAGTTTTTAGATGTTTCAGTTATCATTGGATACATTGTCTGAAAATTGTTTTTTTTTTTTTTTTTTTTTTTTAAAAACTGATGTATCATGTGTGGTTTTGTTCTTTAAACTTGCTGCATTTTCAATAACATGTGATTTTAAAAAACACAATACATCTGAGTATAGCATGTGAGTGGAAATGGGAGTCTGTAGAAGTCAGGTGGTAATGCCAGATGACGAAATTTTTGATATTGTGCTCAGTAAAGGGGGATTTTTGTAGTATTTAAGCTTTTACAGGTTCAGGGTGATATTGCTATATATGTTACCACACTGTTGGGCTTTTTTTCATAATTTATTTTGGAGTTTTGGGGCTTTTTAAAACTGTTTTAGAAGACTGTTAGCTTTTGAAAGTTTCACATTTTTATGTAAATTAGTGTACTAAGCATACAGGATTTATTTTGATGGCAGAAATCCTAGAGTGAGCTATCTTCCATTTTAGTTGTCTTTGAATTGGTGTAAAATAAGCCTTTCTATGCAAATATGTTGTAAGTGGAAAACCACAGACTACGAGGAGAGATTTGTAGAGAGCTAATTTACCTGTTAGTGGTAAGACTTTAATGTTTGTGTGTTTTTTTTTTTTTTTTTTTTTTTTTTTTTTTATTTCAAATGTTTACAAATGTCCAAGACTACTGAAAAATCGTAAATGTTAACCTTAACTAAAATTAGCTAGACTATATTCTCCATTTCAAGTGTTTTGTAGTATATTTCATAGTGTTTTCTATAAATGTATCTAGTTTTTTTATGGTTAGCTTTTTATGTATATTCTTTTGTAGTTAAGCAGAATAGAATGGCCAGCAATGACATATACAACTTCTCCTGATTGTTGTGTAGGCACAAGACTGGACATTTGGAGAGTGGTGGACTAAGACGTGGAAGTCTGCATCCTTAGTTTGTAGGTTACACAGTACACTGCAACACTTTTTTTTTACATTTTTTTATTAAATTGCTAATGGCTTTATTTCTGTATCATTCAGGTACATTTGTCCTTTTTGTTTAGATTTATATGAGATTATACTTTTTGTACCCAAGGGGAAATTAAAATATTACATAAGCTCCAAAATTAATATTATAAAAACAGCAGCAGCCCCAAAAACCTGCTTGGATTGTGCCACAGATTTATATTTAAAGGCATTAATATTTGGATAGAGCAGTGTCCATAAAAGGAATTGGCCTAATAGTCACCAGTATTAAGAATGATTTGTCAAAAGATTTGGCACAGAGTGAATCATTTCTGTTGCTGAGTCAGACAGGATGATGCAACTTACTTACCTGGGCAGTGACATGTTCACTTCACATTCAGGAGACTTCCTTATTAGTCTAGGGCTGCTTGTTTGGAAAGATATGCACTGTTTTTTCTATTGGAACAAAAGTGTCCACATAGAAGTGAATACCTTGTGTGACTTTCACATCATTTCACAGAATGTTCTTTTTGTCGCTATCATTCAGAGCCATTTCAGTATTCACTTCTTCACTATCCTGGTGGTAATAGGTTGCTGATTAATAACAAGCATATAGTTGGGATAGGCGGAGTGGTGGCTCTGAGGCAAGGGATCTGCACTGGCAATCAGAAGGTTGCCGGTTCGAGTCCCGTAAATGCCAGAAGGGACTCTGCTCTGTTGGGCCCTTAAGCAAGGCCCTTAACCTGCAATCGCTGAGCGCTTTGAGTAGTGAGAAAAGCGCTATATAAATGCAAAGAATTATTATTATAATATGGATCAGATAGTGGTATGGATCTTCCCAGTGGTGTCACAGGGGTACATTTAAAGGCATCTTTAATGTTTGAACACAGCAGGTCCAGTGGGGTGGGCTTCATTTTTTTTTTTCTTGCGCGAATAGTGGTACAATATCATAGTTCTTTTCAAAGCTGCATGGTTGAAGTCACCCATATTATAACTGCAGGATTAGAATGGTTCATCTTCATAGACCTTTGGTGACAGAGTGAATCATTTATATTGGAGTTCTCATTTGCAGAGGGAGGAATATAAACCTTAAGGATGATGTAATTTATCTAACCTCGGCAGACAATGTGGATGATTTCAACAGCCAGAATTTCAATATCTGTATTACAGATTTTAGTTTTAAGTATAATATGCTCTCTTGCTCCATTCCTCATTCTCACTGATGACAAGACTCCCTCCTGTTTGTTTTTTATTTTTTCCCCCCACACTGCTCAGGGTCTCTGCATGAGTAAAATGAAATTCATCTAGCATTAAAATAGTGTAAGGTATATCAGGTTTCAGGCCTCTTTATGTGGTACACAAAATACCCCATTACCTGTATGTGCCATGACCTGCTATGCAAGAAAGCAGTTCATCCATTTAACAGTGATTGTCACTCGCAGAAATTCTCAGATCATTCTGCCCTAATGAGGTGTAATGGAAATGAAGTATAGGAGTCAGGTGGAGAACTTTGTTTCTTGATGCAGAAAGAATTGTCTGCAACTTCATATTGGTAACACAGAGGAACTGGAGTCTGTCTGGCCTCTGTTAAGGGAGTACGTTTGGAGGTGGTATACTGTTACAATTACTTGGTGGGTTCACATCAATGATAGACTGGACTGGTCTTGTAAAACAGAGGAATTCTTTATTGCGTTGATGGCATCCTTTACCTCTTTATCTGTGTATGGCCTGTGTAGTTTTTGTATGCTGTGTTATGCTAGTCCGGTAACATTGCTTCAGGAGGTTTCCACTGGTTTTAAAAGCTAATTAAAAGGGCAGGCTCAGTTATAGAATGCACACATTCTTGATTCCCCGGAGGTAACAGTGAAGGAAAAAAACAAGTAGATTTTATACTCTGCTTTTATCATGCATTATTGTGCCTTCTGGAGTAACTTGTCAACTTAAAATTCTGCATGAGTGTAGTACCAACTTTCTCAGTAGAATAGATACTGTTTTTTTTTTTTTAAAAAAAAGCTGGTGCCTTTTATTTTCTGGAACTCTGGTACTGATTTAGAACTAAAGTTTAGTTCTTGTGACATCCCTACGAATTACAATTTTGTTTTTGAATCTCTGTACAAAGGGTTTTAATCAGTGCACTAAGTTCTATTTTGACTTTTATTCTGTATAGAGAGTACAGTGCCTTGAAACTGGTAAGTAGATCAGTGCAAAAAAGATTTGAATGCATCATAAACACCTAATTCAGCACCAATAATTGGCCTTTTAAATAGGTCATTATTGTGCTATGTGAAAGCTAATTGCACTACTCTGGCTTATCATGTAGGCTAAGGGATCTTTTTCTTGATGCAGAATCGGTGAGGGTAGTACAATAACGCTGCCTTAAGACTGTTAGAACTTTTACGTATTGAAAACATTTCAGGAATATTTTTTCTACTTAATTTACTTTGTGTGGCAAAAGTTTTCATTTTGCTTGCACTTGTTTCATAATAAGAGAATTGAAATCATAGTATCTGTTTTGCATTCAGTATTTATCAAAATTAAATTTAACATTCCAACTGAAGATTCCATTTAAGCAGTACACAAAGTTCAGTCGTTTGGCTCCTGGAAACATTACAGATCACATAATTCTCCTACACTGGCTTGCATTCCTCAGTGGTTAAATGTGACCATACACATTCATCCATTTTTGTCCATTTTAATTTTAAAATGTCAGAGCCTGTCTTGGAAGCATCAGGTGTAACTGAATGAGAACGAAAAATTGTATTGAAACAGCTTAGTGATTGTTGGTTACAGTCCTTGCCACAAGCACATTGCTTTGTATTTGTTAAATAGCTGAAACTGCAAAATTTGAAGGGTTCATTCAGCTGTAAACATTGCACAGTGCATTTTTATCCTCATCCCTTGTTCTTGGTTAAAGTGCACTAGTGTTTGGAAAGTAAAACGCTAGATTGAGTGTGGATGCTTCAAATTGTGGCCTAAGTAATCGAGAGCCATAGATGAGATTTATATACTACTGGGCTACTGGGGATGGATGGATGGAAAAAGCAGCTCTGATGGCTTTTATGTAGATTCAAGATAACATAGTAAAAAAAGATTAGCTGATCTTCAGGTTGCCATCATGGTCCTCCTACCTTAAACTGGCTTAGGACACCTTTTTGATTTATTGAGAATAGATACAAGATTGGCTGGGTGTGCTCTGTTTGTTAATGGGTTTCTCTTGGAAGTGTGGTGTTGTGTGGCATTGTCAATTGTATAGCCCTTATCTGATACGTATTAAAACAATGTCATTGTTGATACGCAATGGATGAGAAGCTTCCTACAGCTGCTGTTTTTTTAAAGTATGGTAAATTTCATTAGGTAGGGTCTAGGTCAATGCATGTGTAAAGATAAACATAAGTAATAAATAGTATATTCTCGGTGGATAATGGGTGGTGTAGTTTTTAACATCTATCAGTAAAGGTTGAGACCAACAAAAAGTCCTGCATCGTTTGTTGTGATGGTGATTACCATAGTAAATTGTGGGTACATCTTGTACTAGGAATGGTTCAACAACCACTAAAGCCTCTGTCTCTGGCTAAAGGCACTAAGTTAGAAAGTCCCTGACTAGCCATATGTGAATTCCTTTTACTTCTAGCTAGCAAAGCACCGGCTCTAGCTGGGAAAGTGACTGGTAAATTCCCCCATTTTAATGAAGTGCAGAGTCCTAGTGTGACCTAAAAAGGCTTAAGAAGAATGGTATTTTTAATAAGTTTTCCAGGTTCACATTGTTCAGCAAAAAATGGCAGAAGGTTAATGCTGCTAGTATAACAGCCCCGTCGTTTCTATGGAGTTTGTGTTAATATGCTAGTGTTGATTATACAGTAGGTCTATAGGGTCATTATTGACACTTTTATTGAAGTTCTTATTTGCATGTGCTCATCAATATGCAACATATAACCACCCTCTGTGCCATGAGGAATGTGTATAATTACCTCACCTTGAAATTTGTCTTCCTCATCAGAAACTTTTCAGAGAACTAACATGCAGTTTCATTATTTCCAAAACTGCTCATGCTTAACAGTAGCAAAATGCCGCAATTGTCTTTAGTGTCAGCCCTGAAAGTTGAGCTGTTATTGGCCAGAGTGATAGTGTTGCTTTTCGTCTAGTGCTAGCTAGTACCAGCTGTCAAATGCTGCTAGGATAGGCATCAGCTATTGTGAACCAAAAAAGTTGATGAGCAGCTTAGAAAATGGATAGATGGATCTTGTAAGAATTAATTGTAATTTAATGTGATGAAGACATATTTTGGTAGGCACAAACAAAAGCCAACAATGATTTTCTTCAGTTGATTTAATTTTGTTTATGCTGAATGTTACTTTGGGACAAATGTGATAGATGTTGGTTCTGTAGTGCTCCTTTACCTTTGGTTTATTGTGAAATAAGAACGTTGGTGTAATGTTTTGGCCAAATTTATCTTCCCTCTGTTAATTTAAAAAAAAAAAAAATTAATTCCCAGTAAACCTGAAGATCTCGCCAGGTCATACACGTTTGTTTTAATTTAATTTTTTTTTTTTAACTTTAAGAAAATTCCACATTACAATTGCTAAGTTACCCAATACACAGGTAACTTAGCAACTAAGTTGTAACTAATTCAAAATTAAAAAAAAAAAAAAGGTACATTCTGAAGAATTGCTGTTTTGGGGCTTCATGACTTTGTTTAGGTGCATCCAGCTATTTCTACAATAGCCAAATGGAGAAGTACCCCTATTGAGTGGTGCTCACTTTTTCTTGTTTGTCTGTACTGTACTAATGACTTCAGAACTACCAAATCATGTCATTTTCTGTGTGGAGATGTTCTTGACCTCATCTTGCTCTGCAAAAGTATTGGTGGTATTGGTATGATTCAGTGGTGGTGTAATTTCTCATTGTTCCAAGTCCATGCCAAGGGATAAAATAGAGTAGTAAAGAATCCCGTGCATTACATGCTGTTTTGCATAAGTCATCTTTCATTTCTGTTACGTCGTGTACATTTTCTAACATTTTATGATTTCTTAATAGGGAAACATTTTGTCAGCACATTTCTAATATGTGAAACTGCCCTAACGTGTCTGAAAAATGTATCAGATGCAGAAAGGCTGAGGATTTATATGGTAATACCTGTTCCCAGAGACTACTTTTACTGTGCATTGTCCCATTCCCTTGGCGAAGTTGTGTGATTGTTTTGTGTCTTGTGGCAGTTGTACAAATCTTAATACTTGTTTAAGAAAGCTGTGCACGTCTGCTTGGAACAACTGTTGTGTAGCATCCATGCATTCACAATAATTGCTTTTTCCCATTATACGATTGTGAATGGACTGGCATTGGTTGTGATGCTTAATTTTAGGTTTTATAATTAGACAATGGTCTGTGTCTGCCTTTTCTATCCCCCTTCTATCCAGGTACTTTGGTTTCATTTCCATCTCTAAATTGGCTTCAGATGAAGGGCTAAATGTTAAGTACTCAAGTCCCATCCATGGTTAGTTTTTTTATTATGCCTGATACTGATAGGCTCTGCTCAAAGTGGTTGCTAACTATACTGTATATTAATGTCTGAAGGCAAATGGATATGTTTAAATATATTTGTTAAATTAAACATGTAAAGTTCATAAGGAACAATTTTTGACCTTTGAGTTCAGCTTTGTCCAGTTTTCTTTTGAAAACAAATCTGTTGTAAAGTAGCTAGGGTGCTTCATAAAACATTTTTACACCTTTTTATAAATAAATAAATAAATAGCCTGCAGTTGTTGCTCGTATTTGCCTTGGATGATCATATGAGTGTGTCCTCAACTAACAGCGTGTTTCCAGAGTTAGGAACACGTCTAGGTATTGCAGGTTCTGTTAAAGCCCGTTGTAGTTCATCAGGTATTTTTGTAAGGTGCTATCGCTAAGTATTCTGAGGGAAGCAGTGAAGTTAAACAGCAGCACACTGGGTGATCCAGCTTTTTTAGCAAGGTTTTCATGAGAATTGCCTCATAGTACTGTTGAGAACAACTACGATCTGAACAATAAAAAGTAATTGGTTGTCACGTGTTAAGCTTGGCAGAAACTTTTTTTTTTTTTTTTTTTTTTTTTTTCTTCTTTCACTATAAGAGCTAAATAACTTGTAAAATATTTTATGGCATCCAAGTCCTCTGCAACACTGACAAAAGTGTGAAAGCCTTCAGTGGTAAATATATGTAGCCTGTTACTTAAATTCAATTGCTACATTCAATTCCTATGTTTAGTTTTGAGATTTTATTAAATTTTAATGTTCTGGTTTAAAGCAAATTATGCATTTTACATTTTGTTTTGACTATTTGGCACTTCTGCTATCCTAAGCAGAAGTTGTAAACATTCATGCATCCTTTTTATATTGTGCTTGTGAATAGAAGTCAAAATATCAAATCTGTTTGTCAAGCAGGTATATATATTTAATATTTGATGGGTGTTATTTTAGTTACCAGTATTACTTCGTAATGCAGTTATCCAGTTTTCTTTGGTATTTTTCTAGCTCTTATTTGTCAAATCTGTTTTTGTATGTTTTGCCTGTACTACAATTGGTCGGTCAATGTAGTTCATGCAGTTTCTTCATTTATACAAGGGTACAGAATTACATTATACCCCAGAAACAATTCATGTTGTTTTTGGCTCAGTGTCTCCTGTATTTGCATAATACCTGAAAAAAATCCATGTTGAAGGTATGTAGATTGTTGTATAAATAAAGCATTAATTATATTGACATGCTGTGATTGAATTTGGTTTGAATATTAGTGTATATAAACTGTTGTGATCTAGGTTATGTTTCTTTTCATGCTGTGGGATTAGGTCAGAATTTTACATCTTGCCTGAAGACGGAGTTGCCTTGAAAGCTTGCATATTGTAATATTTTTAGTTAGCCAATAAAAGGTATCATTTTGCTTGACTTTTCACTATTTTACAATTTGTAAAAGGTTTAATTCTGACTTCACTTATGCAGCTTGTCCTTACATAATCTTAACACACAACAAATGTGTACATTGCTTTAAGTAAATTAAATTTCTTGTTTTACCGATCAGATAACTTGTTTCTTTCAACTCAGTAGAAAAACAAATTTGTCTCTTTGCTGACATGTAGCAAGTGAACATAAAATTTGTTTGGATTCATCAGACTTGCACATGGTAGTGGATGGCACTTGGGTTATTAGTGTAAGACTATCCATTCTTTGACGTTTAATGGAGTAGACCATCTTCTAGCTATGTCTTTTTTTTTTTTATGCTGTGGGAAGGTCATCTCTGACCACTTCAGAATATCTTTGTGGAAATAATCATACCAACATGGGATGGGCTATTAGATGTTAAATTCACACTCCCCCTAACCCCATTCCCAAAGGTTGCGGTGTCTAACCATGATTGTGGCAGACAGCTCAAAATTTGATTTGATGCTGGCATCTGATTGATACATGTTTTTGTGTCCAGTGCATAAAAATTTGTAAAATGTCAGTTCTCTTTCATACTTTAATGTATATATACTATTGTTATTTAAGTATTTCCGCTACACAGCTTGGAATAAAAAATAAGCATTGCTTCAGCTGTTTGTTTTAAAGGATAAGGCCACTGTGGCTCTTTTGCTCTGATTTTTAGACAAGGTTAACAGTGGCAGACATGACCTAGAGATGAAATTCCTTTGCTTACCAGGAATTTGCCTGTAAAGCCTGGACTTGTTTAGGCCAAGGCTGGAATGTACATTGTTGTTTTTTGAAAAGTGTGCTTGAAAAGAAGGGGGCTGGTAGCCATTTACAACCGAAAGTAAAGACAAGCATGTAAATGATCCCAGAGGTCTGCATTGTTGATAAGGTAGATAAGCTTGAACAAAGTTAAATGTAGGAGATGCTAACCAGAGTTATCAAGTGTCAAAGGTCATTAGATTAATTAATTTCTGATGGTCCCATACAGTGGTCTAATTGTAAGTCATAACTTGATGCTTTCTTAGCAGACAAAGTGAATATTAATCTCTAGCTTGTTGTTTACATGTTTTGAAATGAATACCTTTTAAGTTGCTGAGATGTTAATGGAAGGGAACAAGAGAGGTGTTATGTTATTCTAGTGTGTTTGCTGTGGTTCCCTTGTGCAAAATTAAACTGAAAGAACTAAACTCTAATCTCGACATCTCATCCCACTTGAATCCTTTAGGAAAACAAAGTATTTACCAATACATTAAAGTTAGGGTCCAAACAAGAATTTTAACATTCATCTTTGCTGTTCTTTTGGCTGTTGAATGTAAATGTAGGTGTTGGTATTTTAGTTCTTTTTAATGACAACTGTTTCATTGGAATTTTTGTTTCTTTGACAGGTGGCTGCTGTTGTTGAGGTGTCCTTGTCATAGTTGCCTCTCTATTGAATTATCTGTGAACAGTAATCTCTTTAGACCTGAATTGGGAGGTTTATATAGTTGTTGTTGCTTAGTCTCTCAGCCTACTATTTGGTGACCTTACTCTGGTTTACCTGTGCCTTTCTATGGAGTCTTATTTTCTATTTACATTGTATTTGCCCAAATTTTTTTTTTAATGGAGGTGTTACTTGGTCAAAATCTACTTTATGTTCTTGCTGACAATGGTAACAATGATGTTAACCCTTGGTGATGATGGTATTCAGTGATACTTAAAAACTTGTACTACCATTTCATATGTCAACCTTAGGATTATTTTCTGAGATGTGGTGCTTTTATTATATGTAATTAATACCAAGTGAAAAAATGGTTTACTCTTTCAGTGTCTTCCCTTTTTGTTTTGAAGTCCCCCCCCCCCTTGATATAACTTAATATGTAAACTTGTATGTATAGGTTAAGCTTAGCGAACAGTTAAGACTCTTACTAGAGTCAAATTGTCTCTAGTCCACTATGTATTTAATATTTGTTTGATCAGGTGTTCTAATGTCCCTTCTTCCAATGTATATTTGACTTCCCATCAGGATATCTTGTGGAAAATTGTTGTCTCTCTCTGTGCCATGTTGCTTCTTTTGGTGATGGTGTGAATAATAGTTTACATATTTCTGTTTAAATTCTTGGTCATCTTTTAATAATGGTATCTCAAAGAATAGAATCAATAGCTGTTTGTAGAGAAAATGTTCAAAACGTGAATTTTAAGCCAACAATTTGAGAAAAAACTACTTGGTTTTTCTTTAAAGAAATAAAATTAGATTGCAATTACTCTTTTTTGCTAGTAAGGTAGCAGTAGTTATGTTGCTGGGACAAAAATCGAAATGGAAAGGTGATCCTCACATAGAATAAAATAGAACTGTGGTGCATTTTTAAACCCACTTAAGAAGTTGAAATAGGTGCAGCTGTTCTGTTTCAAAACCATGATGTTGAATAAGCAAATAGTAAACTATTTTTCATGTGATATTGATCAGTGTTATTTGAGTAGTCAGTTGAGAAATGTGAAATTTTGGTGGCTTTTTCTGATTTGGGGTGGTGATTTTGGTATAATTGATTGCCCTCAGTAAGAACTAGTACACCCCCACATTTGGATAGAGCAAAATATATCTGTCCATTGTGAAATAACTTTAGTTTCCTTTTGGTAAAGCTTGAAAGGTGAACATTGAGCATATTTCTGCAAAGACAGTAAAATGTACATTAATGCACACTACAGGACTGAGAAAATACAATAGTCAGGTTTTTTGGTTATTGATGAAATTTAACTTTAAATGTTGGAGTCATTCGATACTGCTGTCGGCTTGTGGTTAACAAGAATCTTCAATGTTCCATCAAGGTGCAGAGAAATAACTATGGAGTGAACTTGCATTTCAAAACTCAAATAATATGGCTTGTTACCAGCTTAGTGTAATTATCCTCCTTCGCCTCGCCCATGCCATGATGCTGAAAGATTGTATTCTACAGTACAGATTATTTCATGGGGAGCTTTGTAAGTTCTTTGTGGGCAATTGAACAGAGAATTATTTTTTCTGTGCTCGCATGCTAAAGGTTACGACTTTCTGTTTTCCTGAGTTTATAGGATGCATATGTTATTCACCAGGATGTCTTGTAAGCGAAACTGCAGATGTCCCTTTTGGTGTGCCATTTATCTCCTTTATTTGTAGATATGGAGTATTGACCATATTCTTGTCAGGTCTGTTCAAGGTATTTGTTATATCAAGTTTATCCTGTTTTACTTTGTAGCCTATAGTTTTAATGGAGTTAAGTAGGCCTATCTTATCCAAAAACGTCTTGGCATTCCATTGGTGCCATATCTTATTCACATAAATGTGTTTTTCTCCACACATCCTTTAGCAATTCATTGCTGAGGGTGACAAGATCAGGAAGTATTTGTACCCTTTTGAGGACAGAAATGTACTTGAGGGTCTGGGTTCTGAGACTCAATTTTTTTTTCCTCCTTGGTCATTAGAGTTTTTGAGCTGCTGGCTGTTGTTGAAGTACTTGATGTTTAAGGGCAAGGTAGTTGTGAAATCTGCAGATCTGTCCAGGTACCTAAAACTGTTGTATCTAAGAAAAGTGAACCATGATTGAAACCCACATAACAGGCAGTCCCTGCAAATACATTTTCTGGAGCCAGCCATTTATTATTGTGCTACAGAGCAATCGTGCTGCATCTGTATAATATGCAATTTTTAACTGCCTTTTGTTTTCTTGTTAATGGGTGTTAAGCATGCGGACAACAATATAAATTTCCATACTGGATCGGTCGAGCCCCGGGTTAACGACCGTCACCAGTACTGTTAGTCAACATGGTGCTGGCGGAAATTAGTATACTGTTGGCCGAAGATGAAGAGCGGGGAGACGTGTCCGGAGGCAGGAGGAAAGGAGGAAAGTAAAGAGAGTGGAACTGAGGGTAGGAACTTTTGAATGTTGGCAGTATGACTGGTAAGGGCAGAGAGTTAGCAGATATGGAGAGAAGGAATTTTGATATATTGTGCTTGCAAGAGACTAAATGGAAGGGAACTGAGGCCAGGTGGATCGGAGGTGGATTCAAATTGTTCTATCATGGTGTTGATGGGAGGAGAAATGGGGTAGAAGTTATTCTGAAAGAACAATATGTCAAGAGTGTTTTGGAGGTGAAGAGAGTGTCGAGCAGGGCAATGATTATGAAGCTGGAAATTGGAGGTGTGGTGATGAATGATGTTGGTGGTGCGCAGTGGGGGTGAGAAGATTTTTGGAGTGAGTTGGATGAAGTGATGAACAGTGTACCCAAGGGACAAAGTGGCGATTGGAGTGGATTTCATTGGGCATGTTGGTGATGGGGAGGTGATGGGTAGGTATGGTGTCAAGGAGAGGAATGAAGAAGGTCAGAGGATAGTGGATTTTGCCAGAAGGATGGATATAGCTGTGGTGAATATGTATTTTAAGAAGAGGGAGGAACATAGGGTTACGTACAAAAGTGGAGGAAGATGCACACAGGTAGATAACATCCTATGCGGAAGAGTTGATCTGAAGGAGATTGAAGACTGCAAAGTGGTGGCAGGGAAGGTGTAGTTAAGCAGCATAGGGTGGTGGTCTGTAGGATGACATTGGAGATCAAGAAGTGGAAGACAGTGAGGGCAGAGCCAAGGATCAAATGGTGGAAGTTGAAAAAGGAAGACTGCAAGGTTGAGTTTAGGGAGGAGGTGAGACAGGCACTGGGTGGCAGTGAAGAGTTACCAGACAGCTGGGAAACTACAGTAGATGTAGTAAGGGTGACAGCAAGAAGTGTGCTTGGCGTGACATCTGGATAGATGGAGGAAAAGGAAACGTGGTGGTGGAATGATGAAATGCAGGCGAGTATACAGAGGAAGAGGATGGCAAAGAAGTAGGATAGTCGGAGAGGTGCAGAAAGTAGTAGACAAGAGTACAAGGAGATAAGGCGCAAGGTTAAGAGAAAGGTGGCGAAGGCTAAAGAAAAGTCGTATGATGAGGTGTTTGAGAGGTTGGACACTAAGGAGGGAGAAAAGGACCTGTACCGATTGGCTAGACAGAGCACCTGAGCTGGAAAAGATATGCAGCAGGTTAGGGTGATAAAGGATAAAAATGGAAACGTACTCGCAAGCGGAGAGTGTTTTGAGCAGATGGAAAGAGTTCTTTGAGAGGCTAATGAATGAAGAGAACAAGAGAGAGAAGAGGTTGGATGATGTGGAAATAGTGAATCAAAGTGCAATGGATTAGCAAGAATGAAGTAAGGACAGCTATGAAGAGGATGAAAAATGGAAAGGCCGTTGGTCTAGATGACTTACATGTGGAAACATGGAGGTGTTTGGGAGAGATTGCAGTGAAGTTTTTAACCAGATTGTTTAATGGAATCTTGGAAAGTGAGAGGATACCTGAGGAGTGGAGAAGTGTACTGTGCCAATATTTAAGAATAAGGGGGGTGTGCAGGACCGCAGTAACTACAGAGGAATAAAATTGATGAGCCACAGTATAAAGTTATGGGAAAGAGTAGTGGAAGCTAGGTTAAGAAGTGAGGTGATGATTAGTTAGCAGCAGTATGGTCTCATGCCAAAAAAGAGCACCACAGATGCAGTGTTTGCTCTTAGAATGTTGATAAAGGTTTACAGAAGGCCAGAAGGAGGTGCATTGCATCTTTCTGGACCTGGAGAAAGCATATGACGGGGCCTCGAGAGGAGCTGTGGTATTGTATGAGGAAGTTGGGAGTGGCAGAGAAGTACGTAAGAGTTGTACGGGATATGTACGAGGGAAGTGCGACAGTGGTGAGGTCTGCAGTAGGAGTGAAGGATGCATTCAACTTGGAGGTGGGATTACATCAGGGATCGGCTCTGAGCCCTTTATTTGCAATGGTGATGGACATTGACACACGAGATTAGACAGGAGTCCTCGTGGACTATGTTTGCTGATGACAAGAGGTGGAGATCTGGTCTAGAGAGGAGAGGAATGAAGGTCAGTAGGAACAATACAGAATACATGTATGTAAATGAGAGGGAGGTCAGTGGAATGGGGAGAATACAGGGAGGAGAGTTGGCGAAGGTGGATGAGTTTAAATACTTGGGATCAACAGTACAAAGTAATGGGGGTTGTGGAATAGAGGTGAAAAAGAGTGCAGGCAGGGTGGAATGGGTGGAGAAGAGTGTCAGGAGTAATGTGACAGACGGGTATCGGCAAGAGTGAAAGGGAAGGTCTACAGGTTGGTAGTGAGACCAGCTATGTTATATGGGTTGGAGACGGTGGCACTGACCAGAAACCAGGAGACAGAGCTGGAGGTGGCAGTGTTAAAGATGTTAAGATTTGCACTGGTTGTGACGAGGATGGATATGATTAGAAGTTAATACATTAGAGGGTCAGCTCAAGTTGGACGTTTGGGAGACAAAATCAGAGAGGCGAGATTGTGTTGGTTTGGACACGTGCAAAGGAGAGATGCTGGGTATATTGGGAGAAGGATGCTAAGGATAGAGGTGCCAGGGAAGAGGAAAAGAGGAAGGCCTAAGCGAAGGTTTATGGATGTGGTGAGAGAGGACATGCAGGTGATGGGTGTAACAGAACAAGATGCAGAGGACAGAAAGATATTGAAGAAGATGATCCACTGTGACAACCCTTAATGGGAGTAGCCGAAAGAAGAAGTTAATGGGTGTTAAGTATTTGGGGCTCATGTGGCTTGAAAAAAATAATGTGATGTGGGGGGCTTGTATAGTTTTGCAGTAAGCACCTCACCAAATGATAAATCGAGAAAAACTAAAGATTGGGGCAAAATTACTTTTTTTTTAACAAAAGTGCAGTTTGATCACCCGTTTCTTATGTGAACAAATTCTGAATCTACAGTTAATCCTTTTGAGGTGGTTCATCTGGATTTGTTTAACATTTAACAGAGGCTGTTATTTACTCACTTGTTGCTTTCTCAGATTAATAAAGTACAAATACTACCGTGTATGGGACAGGACCTGTCCCTGCCCTTCAAATTCCACATAACATACTTTACTTATCTCTTTAGTGCTGATAAGATGTTAATTTTACAGTCCATGTAAGGAGTTTTGGGTGTAAAATCTGTACTCTGAAAGACAAATCTTTAATGGTTTTTGGAAATGCATATGCATTCAGAATATTTTAATTATAGCAGTAAAATGCATTACCACTTGCATATTCCAAGTCATAGTTAAAGATACTTCTAGTAAACCTTTTTTCTTTCCCTTGTGCTCATGCTAGATACGGAGTGTTTTTCCTTTTAAAAGCTGCTGCCACATGTTGTGTGGTTTGTGTGCAAAAAGTCCAGTTGTGTGTCTTGGGGCCAGTTCACAGCTGTAAATTAGATCTGCAAAAGTTGTGCCTAGAAGATTGAAAGTAAATGAAAAAGGTCCGTTAATACCTATTACTGTAATGAGTAAGATATGAAAAGTACAAAAACTCTGTTCAGTGCTCGCAAATGGCTGTAGCTGGATTAGACCAAGATAGATTTTTTAAAACTAATAGCTGGGTGTTTATTTCCTAACTGACCGATAAAAGCTTCATATGTCTTATTTTAATTGTAACTGTCTACCCTTGTCTCATTCCAAATGTAATTGTCTATCCCTAAAATTGTACTGTAGCCAGTGTCAGAAATGAAATGGTGTGAGCAATCCTCTGATTGGAAAATTGTCACAATTAATACCTTAAGGCAGAGGTTCTAAAACTCTGTCCCAAGTATCCCCTATGACTGCAGGTTTTTGTTCTAACTCCTGGTTTTAATTAACCTCCTAGCCTAATTAAATGAGATGTTGTTTCCCAGTTTCTTTATTTTGGTGTTAATACAGAAATTACAAAACTGTTTGAATTTTAACTAAAATGCATTAAGCAGTTATGAGCATAATATATAGTTTTTGTGTTTTGCTTACTTTTTAACAATAAATTCATCCTGCTTTTCCAGGTGTTCTGGTTATTTAATCTGCTTTTTTAATAGTGGGTCTGAAATCTGAAGTAGTTTAGTCTTTAATCTTTGTTTTGTTTGCCTTGGTGTCTGCTTTGCATGTTTTTGATTAGGATACAAAAAGGGGTAAATTAGGAAAATAACCAAAGAGTAAAACATTCAAAACTATAGCAAAAACACACTTCTAAAGTGTTAAAGGTAGAAAAAAAAATCATACTGCTGTGCGTTGTGAATGCAGAATAAGAAGAGAAAAAAGATCAGCTAAAGTAATGAAATTAGTTCTCAATTAGTGTTTGTGAATCTGATTGCAACAAAAACTAGCAGACACAATCCCAAGACAGTTTGGGAAATACTGCCTTAAGGCATAGAGAAACTGCATACATGAGAGTAAGTCCGAAAACATAAGTATTCTGAAACACATTTGTTGTAATTATCCAAACTTTGCAGAGTATTTTCTGCAGACTTTAAAAAACGTAACTCTGTCAAAATTGATCATTGCCAACCAAATTTGTTGATCATTGTTGACTTGTGGGGATGTGCATAAATTTATTAGCACAGTTGTAATTTTTACAGAAATATTTCAAGTAGATTTCCGTCTTATTTAAATTTGTTTTCATTTGGAATTTCACTTGTCTGTGTATAGCATGGATAACATTTTGGTCACATTTCATAATCTACACCCCTTTGATTAAAGTTCAGTCATCTAAATGACACCTTTCTTTAGTAGCATAAAAATGCAATGATAATTAACATGTAGACATGAGAACTCTTTGGCAAGTTTGTCAGCTGTTCAAAAACAAAATTTTATAGCTTAAGTATTTACTTCATCTGTATTTTTTTTATGCTGTTTTTCATGATTGATATAGTCCTAGATTGTTAGTGGACCAAGCATCAGCTGCGAGATTACGCTTACTAGCTGTGACGTTTCTAATTCCATGTCTTTTTTATAGAATGTCTTTCTGTATGGCTAGTGACAGTGCTTTAGGTTGAAATATTTTCCTACCTTAGTTTAAATCCTTACTTGCCAGTTTTACCCCCCTTCAGCTACATGCTTTGTATCATTCTAAACAACCTTTGTGTAACTACCTGTGGATGCAACTCTTGATTCCCCAAACCCCTATCTCCCAAAACCCCCCCCCCCTCTAGTGCTGCCGATTTGGTGAGGTTCTACAGGCTGAACTCGCAAATCTCATGCTTGTCTTGTATATGGTAAAGTAGGGCAACTTTGGTGTTACACCGCAGTATTATACAAGTTACAGCAAACTGTCACCCTTTTTTCAGAATGCTATCTGCTATGTTTGATCTCATAAAGACTTCTGCCAAATGTGAAATGTCAAAATCTTTTTCAGACATAAAACCTTGCATTACCCTGTGCAAATTTAAATAAAACAATTTATGATTGATTAAAGTCTCAAGTTAATCATTAATATCCCTAGAGTAAAATGAGCATGTAAATGTTATTTTAATTTTTCATATTGCATTGAGGTTGTATTTGATAGTATGACAAAACTTAGTAACATTCTTTGTGTTTTAATAATTCCATCAGTTCAGCGTTAGATTTAAAAAAAAATAAAAAAAAAAGGTGGATCCTGTTGTTCACCTGCTTTGCACAGATTATATAGTAGCACTGTTTGAAGTTTTGATTTGGAGGCCTTTTTTTGTTGTGTCACTATAGTGTCAAACTGTCTGAAAAGCCACCCACACACTTTTTTTCCTTGCTTGCTCATCTGTTTCGATGCCGTTTTTTCCTTTTGCATGAAGTGACTCATTACCATAATCGGTTACTTTTTCTATTTGCTTATACACCTTTGTAAGGCAAAGAGCGACGCCTTTTATGGTGTTGGTGTGGCATTTCCTTGTCTGGATCTTGATTTGTCAGACAAGGAAAACAATTGCAGTTAGATCTTTACTTAAACCAGCATACTAACGATATATAGATATTTTTTTTAAGAAAATTCAATTTCAAAGAAAAAAGCTTAACTCCTATTGCTACAGTAAATTTAACTTGAGTAGCTAGCTGCTTCATTTTGTTGTTGACTAATCTAGAATATTTAAGTGGCCTTTTTCTGACTATGGTGCATAGATGTATAGTTTAAAGTTTTTAGTGTATTGCGATTAATCTTTTTTTAATTATATACAGTAAATATATTTTTGCTAATTTTTTTACATATAGCTAATAGAGCCATGTGCATATGTTAGTGTATGAGTGTTCTAAAGTTTACATTATGATGTATGACCATCTTTACTGTTAAATACATGTTTCATATGTAGTGTTTGTTTATAATTCTCTGACAACAAGAGAGACAGAGAAGTCTAACTCGGGTTTTTCCAAGAAGTAGTAGAGGTACTCCTTGTCAGAAAACTTTACAATTCAGTTATGCTTAAATAAAGAACAGTTCAACTCGCCTTCGTTCCATGCATACCCACTGACACTGGTCATACCCACTGACACTGGATAGCCTTAAACAGAAATGTAAAGTACAACTTTGGGAGCCCATACACATACCCTCTAATGTCAAGTAAATTTTTGTAAAGAATATGGGGACTCTTGGCTAATGATTGGGTTCTCTCCAACACCGGGAGTTTTTAATAAGCATTGATTTATTGTTGGGTAAACGGCCGAGTTTCATTTTTATAATATAAGCTAGTAAACTGTTTAATTTCACTCTGAGGTTAATATGTTAATAATTTTTATTTCTTCAGTGTAGTGTAGAGTCGGACCTTTTGCTTTTGGTATGGTATATTTGACTTTCCATTCAAGTTGTGCAGATGCTACTAGTCACATTTTAAATCCACGTAAAATTGATATTCACGTTTTCTGTTTAAGCCCCAATATTTTCGTAAATTTGGATGTTGCAAGTTTCTGGTTTAGACGTTTTGTATGGCAACCTTTTTTCCAAACATGTTTAAAGTTGGTAGGCTACCTGGAAATAAATTCCTTTGTTTTAATAAGAGTTTCTGGTGGGTGGTAGAATAGTGCTAGCTTGTGAACTGCTTTTGAGTATCAGGATGACTGTCATATCAAACAGGGTCTGCTTTCAGTGTTTCAAGGTCTTCCTGTTAGATATTTCTGGCTGATGGCCAAAGCATTGTGAAATACTAGTGGGAAAGATTGCAGGCAATCTATGGCAGTCTTGGCCTCTAGGCTTGTGTAGGGGATCAACTCTTGGGATCTTTGTAGCCCCTCCCTGCTTGTGCAGAAGTGGAAATCGGGGAAATATTCTTGTTCTACTTGAAAGGCCACTTTTTCGTTCCTACCTGTGTGTGCAGGAGTTCACTTTTATACAGTTGAACATGTTTGTAGGTGTTTAGTACTTGCTGTATCAAATGATCTTGGTTTACATTCCAGACCCAGTAGCACTTGTTTGAGCCTAGAGCAGTTGAAGCCTGGACTAGCAGTTTTTGTTTGCAGCACTGCTTAATAGGGCCTCCTTAAAGCAAAAGGCCCATGTTGTCTTGTGGTATGCTGATTTGTGTTATCAGTGCTGTCTATCAGGCTTCACACGACAATGTCGCATATATTACTTATATACAAAGTTTGCGTGCAGAAATGCATTTAAGGCTGCCGTTTGAGTTTCACCTTTTGTGCCAGTTATTCATTGAAAAAATTGCATGGTGAGTTGCCTTACGTCGGTGCTTTCTGTTAATCGGCTTAACTATTAATTGTATTTAATACTTTTAACACAAACTGTAAACTAAATTAACAAATCAGTCAGCCATTTTGCAGCTAATCTTTTTAATTTAATAATCTACCAGACTTCATTGGTGTTACTAATATACTATCCCAAGTCTTAATTTTCCTAACCCATTGGCTGTTTTAAATTTCTTAATGTCAGAATGTCATTTGTGTAACTGATACCTAAAATTTTTACATTCTCTTAGAAGCATTTTTGTACAAAATTGTAATGTTCTGTTCACTGGAGAAATAATTGCTTATTAGTGTGCAATCTTGTAATAAACGTCATGTCATGCTAATTGTTTCTCTGAGTTACACCAAAGTTGGCCGTTGAGATTCCGCTCACAATCACCAGACTCGCCTGTGTACTTTTGTAAGTCCTCATACAGCCGTCAAATACCTAAAAGCTATAATCTAGTAAATATTTTCTCTGCCTTGAAAAAGATACTTGTGTAAATCCCAGCAGTCTTAATCTGGATCACAAATTAATGGAAGCATTCCTGGAAGACAAGATCTAGAAATGCTGTTTTGTTTAGGTTGTGGCACGTTCAGCTTGTGTCTAGATAGATGCAGATTTGTACTGAATTTGTACAAAGAAACAAGTGGGTTTGGTGGATGTGGATTAAACAAATCTGCTTGATTATCATAGAACACCATGCCATCTATTTTGTAAGAGAGAAATAAAAACGTACAATAATGTTGTACTAAATGAAATAAGTAGTCAAAGAAACCATCAAGGGTACAATGTGCAGAGTGGTGCACAGCTGGTTAAGCTCTGAAAACAATAACTGTAATGAGAAGTGAGGTTGTCCACAAAATCGGTATAAATTGCCCTGGTCAAAATTCAGGATTAGGAAAAGTGTTCAGTCATAGTTTTGCTACTCATCCAGACAATTTATACAAGTGATTATATAGAAGAGAAAGATGCAGGTGAGACTGCTTTTTTTAAGCAAATGTTCACTTGGGGATTGCACTGTACGCTATAATCTCAGTGGATGGAGAAAATAAACAGTTTTGAGAATGAATGAAACGCATGTTCCTTTTTTTGGTTAATTTAGCTGATTAAGGACTTCAGATAAAAGGTACCTTTTTTTGGTATTTTTTCTCCTCTTCTCGGTTAAACAGTCTGAAATTAATAGGCAACCTGATCCAAGTGTGTAATCTGTCAAGGTGGATAAGTACAGTGAATACCTAATTTTGATGTAAATCAGCCCTGCAGGGTACTGTGGGGCTGGTTCGCTAATTAGGATATTACCACCAATGTTAAGAGGTAGTACATCTTTACCTGTAGATCTCAACTCTTGGAAGTTTTCTGAAAAAAGTGTAAGTGAATTTGAAATTAGGAATTTTTGGATATTTTTCTGATTTTGTGGAGGTTTTTGTTATTTAACTCTGGCTTTTTAAAAGCAGGAAATCCTACATTTTCTAAACCATGCACACTGAAATAAGTGCATTCATATATATTCTTAGCAATTTAGAGGTTACAAATATAAAAATACTACTGAACTTTTATAGCATAGACATTTCTTGATGTGCCTTTTGCGGTTTCTTTAGTCTTCTACTGTAAAAGCTGTATTTTGCTGTTTTATGTCAGTTTTTGGTTTTTACTATCTTTATAATAGTTTGTATACTTAATACATTTGATTTTTGTAACTCAAGATGAAGTCTAAAGCAGTTCTGAAAATAGGGTTAAAGTCTCATCCAAACTCCGCTCTAGTTTGTAGCTGATGCACATTTTCTAACGCATTGTATTACATTCCAGGTTACAAGAGCGTGGTTTACTGTCATATACAGGTAGTGTGGAAATGAACAGTAAGTCTTTGTAATTTAGGCAAAAAAATGGCAGATCTTCAATATGTAGATTCAAAGTTCCTAATTAAACAGTATGCTCTTATACCTTTATTTGCATTTAGGCTGTTTTGAAGTACAAATTAAGATGTTTTTCTTGAAATGTTTAGCCAGTAACTGAATAAGCAAGTAGTACCTGATCAAAGCTTTAAACTAAATTAGGCTTTGGTAAAAGCTACTGAGGTGTGGTCATTCTGAATAAAACACATACTCCTTTTAGAGATTGTATTGATGGTAACTAGATGAAGATGCAGTGTTTGAAGACGAGCAGTTTATTGGCTTTCGTGACAAAGCTGCATTTGCTAACTAACTGGATGTCAAGCTGAGCTGCTTCTAAATTGATATGGTAAACACATTTTGAGACAGAATTGATGTTGAGATCGTGAAGTATGTTATTTGGGAATCGAAGTCCAACACTCTCTCTTTAAATCTTGTTTGTTTTTCTATGATTTGTTCATTATATTCTGCAGTAAAGGGAAGTTTGGTCGTATGTATTGATCCAGCTAAGTGATTTGAGCAGAACAGCAAGTTTGTAGCCATTTTGTCTAAAACAATCCCAGTTTCAGTTTGCTTTTCCTTGGACTGGTAGCCATTTATAAAGCCCAGCTTACCTTGGATGGGTGCTTGGCAGTCTCAAGTTTATACGTAATTTTAATAGTGATATGGACATATGTTATTTCCCTCCCTTTAATAACTTTGCTAGCATGTGATTCATCATGCGTTTTTGTGTGGGTATGATTACTCTTAGCTGACAGTATGAGATTCTGGCAAGTCCTGACAGCTTTATTCAGCTTGGTCTGTGGGAAAAGTAACTTTCTGCCAGCACTTCCTCATATGATGTGGTGTCCTCTTGTAATGACTTGTTAGTTTGAACTGTTTGTTCATTCTCTCATTGTAAGTAACATGAGTCTCCCTCTCCCTCTCTCCCCCCCACCCCCCAGCTTCTCCCTGAGTCACATTTTAATTGGTATTAACTTGTTGCCAAGTGTTCTGAGGGGGTCGTGATGGCACGTTTATAGTCTGGTATAGTTTGTATGTTTACCCAGCTAGCAATTATAAAAATTCTTCAAACACCATCTTGTACAGTGCAGTGTTCTTGTATTGTACATTGAGCTTGTGTGACCTCCTGAGGAAAAAACCTTTGATAGTAAAAATTGGAACAATCCCTGACACACACATCTATTTATTTTCATAAGTCATTTATGTAATACAGAATTGTGAAGAGCTAGCCTTTGCAGACACAATACCAACCTAATCTAACCTTAAAACTGCCTGTCCCAATTCATATTTACATGAGAAAAAAAGTTTACAGTGGGAAAATGTTAACTAATATTTAGAGGTTGGTTGTATTTTTAAATGTCGGTTTTTGCTTAATTTTATAGCAGTAGATTTTGACTGACAATTTTTCTCCCAACACTTTTTTTAATTGACGCATATCTAATCTGTTCAGTGTAGACTATTTTAAGCATTTGATGGGACATCTGTACTTAATTGCTTTCATCAACTGTGTCTCGCTGCCATTAGCAAACTGGAAGTGGGTTTGCGAGGGTTTGTTTGGTTGAAAGCTTGCATCTGTTGGAGTATGTTAATTTTCTAGTAACATTGGTTACTGCTGAAATCCGAATGAGTCCCCTTCCTGCTTTAACAGTTTAATGCTTTTTTTAGATTTGTTGAATTAAATGTTTACTAGGCACTGAGATTCTACTATCAGTATTTTGGTTTGAAACCGTCTCTTAGCTTATTTAAGGCTTCTAAAAATGTATTTAATGCTGTTTTTAGAAGGCAATGCATTCGGTAATTTTAATTTTGTACAATTATGCATGTTTATTACAGTATCGGCAGCTTTGTAGTTAATGTTCATATTCCTACTTATAGTTGATAATCCTCCCTTAATGTAATTTTTTTTCCCAGCTTTCTTCACCTGTTCTGAAGCGGGTGGTTTGAGGACTACTTTTCAATGATACTGTCCATCTAGACTTCTGGGCACCCTCACCTTAACTTCCTCAAGTTCACCACCCAGTCAAGAGGCTTAGGTGTGTAGTTTTTTATTTTACTGAATATTATCTTTTTTACCGTGGTGAAGTGTCAATTTTATTTACTTTAATATGCTCCTTGCATGTCATAGCAATGACAGTCAGCTGAGCTTTATCAGGTATCATTCGTTTTTTGCTTTTCTGTGAGCTTTCTTCTCTGACTTGCTGTGCGTCAAATGTATGTTTGTGGTTCTGTAGTATGTGCTTTTCTGTTGACTCTGAAAACAATTCACAAAAATATGTGAAGTTTTGTAGAGCATTCACACTCATCTGATTTAATACTTGCAGATTTTTTTTTCATATTTAGATGTATTTTTTTAAGGGTGGTCATAAGCATGTAACTAAAACAGACTGATTACTTACTAAATGCAATTTACTAATTTTCTTGTTAATGATTAGTCATTTTAAATCGGGCAGTTTAACTCATTTTTGTGTTAACATGCATTCCCACTGTTATAGATTATTCAACTTGGTGCATATAAGCTTGGCAAAAAAATCAATTGGCAGCATTTTGGCAATTGAAGAAAAAGAACCTTTTAACTTGAACTGTATATATTTACAGTGTATAGAAATGGAAATTGTATATTTCAGATGCTTTTACTCCAAATATATTATGTATGATTGTCAAGAATATTTCGAGAACAGATGGTGCAGCAAGCATCTTTTCGTTACCTAGCACAAAAGCAGCCTTTTTAGTGAATGACTGTGCCACCAATTTTTAGCTCTTACAAGTCGAAGATGCCATCAATTTTATTAATTCATGCTAATCCTTGCACTGTAGAATACTTAATATAGTTTTCACCCACTTTTAATAAATGTATTTAAACTGTGTACAGAAATTAAATGCTCCGTTTAAAACATCCATGTTGTATCCATAGATAGGTCATTGGTTGTTCACCTGTTGAGTTTTGAGTTCCCTTATATAGCTGATAGTACATTTTTGTTAAATTTAGTTGGTTCAAGTCATTGGCACTGAGCTACATTAAGTGCTATTGCAGGTCATTCTTTTATGGCACATGTGTTTCCCAGGTGACGCTGAGAAAAGAGTTGAGTTGGTATCACCCACATAAGTAAAATTTAGTGAAGTACTATTTTGACTCCTGAGCTAATCTCTTCACCAAAACATTGCAGTGGTACTCTAGTGAGAAAAATGAATGAAGGGGTAATAGTAAATTTACAGCTTATTAGTTTAAAATGTGTTATCCTAAACTTGCTATGGCTGATGTATAACTGTGCATCAAAGGGTAATTGTGTTATTGTTCCAAGTCAGTTATTCACTATCATGGTATATATTTTCTACATGAAATTGTAAAATGAGGCTCTTTTTTTTTTTTTTTTTTTTTTAAATTTAAAAATGTCTTGGCCTGTTCCATTTTAAAATGGAGGTGATGGGACTGGGTTTGAAACATGAAAATTAAACCTTTTAAACTTGAATGTGTCTGCTTTTCAAGGCAAGAGTGTTATCAAGTATTGATTCATGTCTTACAATTGCAGATAATATTAATATTCCTCCATAACTCCATGAACATCCAAAAGTGCCTTTTCAGTATTCAACAAAATCACATTGATAGTAATTGGATGTGAGTTCCTGACGTTTTGCTATCACTAAACACAGTAAAAAGCATTCAACATGGAGCGATTCTTATTTCTTGGATTATTTCTTTTTTGGTTGAGCCGGATAGATCTTCATGGATTAAACTACTAAACTGCAGCCAGGTAACTTTATTCCTGAAATAATATAGGGTGAGCAAAATTGAAGTACCACATTTCTCAAGGTCATTGTGTGAGGTAGAAGCAGCGGAGTTGGTTGGGGTGGGAGTCCTTTAGATAGGTGATCCCTTGTACAGGGTGTCCAACTCGGGAGTACAACTTTAAAAATGCGAATTACTCACGAACACGTGAACGTAAAGGCGAGCTGTAAGAACTGAACATACCTGTATTTAGTGGAAAACAAGTCCACATTACAAAAGGTGCTGAAAATGTCCTCCCCCAACGTCCGCGCACAAGGAAACTTGACGCTCTATATTTGAGAATGTCCCCTGCAACATGTCACTGTTGATGGCAGCAATTTCACGCTCGATGTTTGCTTTCAGTTGTTCGATGGTCCTGTGTTTGCTTGCATAAACCTTGCCCTTTAAATATCCCCATAGAAAAAAATCTGAGTTAAATCGGGCGATCGAGGTGGCCACAAACCTTTCGAGATCACCCTGTCTCCAATAAATGATCGGATCTCTACCATACTGGCATGAGAGGTATGGCACGTTGCCCCATCCTGTTGGAAGTAACCTTCTTGAAGTTCGTAGTCGTCCAGTTTCACACATTCGTCACATATGGACAAGTATTGCATGCTTGCTTTCGCCACTCTGCAGTGTTGGTGTCTGGGGCTAGACGGCCGTCTGCGCCTGGGTGGCGCAGCCCGGCTGCTACCACATCCGGGGCCGCCGTAGAGGCGCCCGCTATAGTGCCCGCCTCTTTGACACAGAATCAATTCTTCATTAAATAAGGAATATTTTGAACCTTGTTGCATGATGATACATGCACGCGTTGCAGAGTAATTCGCATTTTTAAAGTTGTACTCCCGAGTGGGACACCCTGTAGTTTTCAGTTGCCAACATGCCCTGGTCTTCTGTGTACCATGCTTTTGCTATCGAAGCATTCTTCAAAAACAGTGAATCCATCACTACTCAACGTGACTTCAAAATGCACTTCAGCATTCCTTCTAGCGGAGACATCCCAAATCGGGAAAACAATTCTTCAGTGGATGGGTAACTTTAGGCAGACGGGTGCAACATTGAACGGAAAATCTCTAGGCCTTCCTCGGACTATTCGAATGCCTGAAAACATCCAAGCTGTAAGGGCATCAATTTTGCAGTCTCCTAGACATTCAGCACACTTTTGCCTTGGGCATCTCCAACACTTCTTTGTGGGTGATTTTATGAGGACCTTAATTTCCAACAATACAAAATAATGGTATTGCAGGAACTCACTGGGGAGACTTAGATTTGTGCTTGAACATTCTGCAAACTGTTTGAGATGCAATCACCTTGTGCAGTGATGAGGCACATTTACATTTGAATGGTTGTGTAAATAAGCAGAACTTTCGCCATTAGGCTTGAACTAACCCTCGTGAACTTCATCAGGGACCCCTGCACTGTGAGAGATTACAGTTTTGTGTGGTGTTGCAGAATTTGGCATTGTAGGCCCTTTTTTGAGGAGAGGGAAGTAACGGTCACTGTCACTTCAGAACGTTACTTTCAAATGCTAGAGAACTTTTTTGTGGCCCCAATTGGAAGAAATGGATGTGATGGATGTCTGATATCAATAGGATGGAACAACGGCTCATACGGCATGGAGATGCACGCAAGTTTTGTGGGAGATGTTTCCAGGGAAGCTGGTCTCTCTGCACTGCCTGATCTTGCTCTGTACGATTTCTTTTTGTGCGGCTATCAAGTTGAAGGTATACACGCACCGACCTCAAAATTGCCGCTGTTCCCCTTGAAATGGCCAAGTCATGTGAGCATTCAGAAATCGTCTTGAAGAGTGTTTCGCTAATATAATGGCCACAACATTATTAGTGGATCAGGCTACTTTTTAGCACTCTTGTTAAAAGTTTGGGTTTAAAGGCTTTAGCCATGTTGTGGCTTACAAACAGAGAAGCATCAAACATTAGACTAAATTTACATCATTAAAGTCAATTTTATCTCATGTCTGGAAGAAAAAATAGTTGAACCAGTATATGTGAAATTGGATATTTTAACACAAATTGCAGGTTACATTTAGAGAGAGTGCATTTTTTTTAACTTGAATCCAGTAACCCAGTAATTGCTTCCAACTCCATGACTCAGATTTTGACTCCACGGCCCTGCCTGAGACAACAGAATAATATAGTTAAAGCCACTGTGAGTGCACAGTTCCATGTCTGTTTTTCCAAATCAAATGGAATTATTGCCCTAACTCTGCATCAGTTGATGACTTGGGTAAGTGGCTGTGAGTGATGGATGAGCTATTTCAATGGCTTTGTTCCAATCATTAAAATGGACAGACTGATATGAAAGTGTAACCGCACTACCACATGGTACTTATGCAGCAGAAAAATAGATCAAGCACTTTATGTACCATTTTATTTTTGAACAAGGATTGGCATCATAGGCACCTCTTCTAGTCAAGCATGGTCCCGTGGCTTCTATTCCATGAAATGAAAAGAAATGCATACATAACTGCTTTGGTGGCTTTTACACATTTTGAGCCTTTGACCAGAGATGGTGGCCCTTTTAATGTCTTAATGATGGGTGAAGATCAAAGATTTTGTGGGAACATCTTAATCACTGCTACGGCAACCTGTAACAAAGTAAAATGTTTGAGTTTCCGTAGCTCATCAATTGGTTGCGCTGTCCAATCATGACTGGTAAAAGCATCTGAAAATAGAAATTAGAAAAACACAGACACACACACATTGTTGTCCTCTAACCTGCCCCAAAAAAAAAAAAGGAGGATGTAATAACCAAACCTTAGATCATTGTTAAATAACTTAAATTTTAAAAGTAAGCATTTTAAAATAAAACTTAAAGACACTATTGAGGTTTTAATTCATCCACTGTTCCAACCCACTAATACAGTTAATGAGAAGCATTTAGTCTAATTGATTAGTATAGATCAGTGACATCAGCCTATAGATTAATATTCCAAATGACATCTAATGGCAGTATCTAAAGAAACTGAGACTTCAGCACCCAACCCCGAGACGAGGCATGAATACTGTTAACAGGCTTTTAGTAGTATTGCTACTAACATACAGTCAGTCATTCGCAAAGTACTGCATTTCCTTTTTTGTTGCAGTTATGTAGTAAAGTGGAGGCAGCCTTAAACCGTGTATATAGCTAAAGGCTTCATGTGAATCAGTACCAGCAGAAAACTGCTTTTTGTCTTCCAATAAAGCTCACCGATTTGCTTAGTTTGTTTCAAATTATTTAGATGTCCATGAGGGTAGATTGTGCGACACTTGTTATCTTCACACTTTTTTGTTCCTTGCATTTTGTAAAATGAGTTACATAAATATACAAGAGCAAAATCCATATCTTGTCCATATCCATAGGTGAATGTTCATCCCCAAGACGGTTTCATCAAATATCATGTCATGTCGTATTATTTTGATTAAGTTGTCTTTAACAGCAATCAGATAGCTGACCCATGTGTTTTTTAAATGAAAATTTCTTTTAGTTACTTTGTAGCATTGTTTTACAGTAACCTCAGTATTAAAATTATTTCCAAATGTTTCATTGTTTTATATTGAGTATCCTCAATGATAAACTATATACCATGGGAATGCATACTTTTAATATTTCAAATAATGCAGTTTCTTTGACATACTTTCTTTTGTCGTTTAAGGTTGTTTGGTTTTATATTGTAGTGTTTTTATTTAATGTTTTCACTGTATGCAGGATTTTTTTGACAATGTATACACTTAGAAATATTCTGTTCTCCATCACACTTAAATTGCTTTAACTGTCCTTAATTTTTTACTTTAATCTCCACTCAGTATTTTAAACTGGAATTGGTCCTATTTTTCTTGTAAAATAACTTTGAAAATCATTTTGCTCTTTGTCACATTTACCAGGAACCAGTTCCCAATTGTCTTTGTGTGCGTTTCTTGTATTCTTGTTTATCACTTATGATAATAGTAAGTATATTGTCTTTTAAAAAGGCCCTCGCTTGACTAAATTTAATACACATTTCCATTCTATGTAAACTGTCCTCCGCTGTATGTTGTTCATACATCTAAGTTGCATTTCTGTGTTCCATTCCATGTATGTGTTCCAAGACTCATTTACATTGTTTGCATGACTAGGATCCTAGTTTGCTAAAGTTAACTTTGTTAGAACTAACTGGAAAAAAAAAAAAACTTGGTCGGCTGTTTATCATTTCTCCTTGGAGTAACATCTGCATGTTCGTTCATATTGTCAAATTTCTTGTTTATAAACCAGTTAAAAACTTGTAATGCTCTCATTTGTGATTTATACATTACTGACTCTGTTGACGTGTCACTTGTAGCTTTCTGCATGTTGACCAGCAAATTTCTGCATGTCACCTGTTAGGGGATAGAGCGGGTTTGATTAGATCATACTTGTTGTTTTTGAGTTGATTCAAAGTTGGATAATACCAGAGAGAGCCAAATGTTTGAGACTTGAGTTTAAAGCAGTTCTGTTTTACTGAAAGATTTATCCTTTCACTCAAGTGAGTTGAAGATTAATTTTCATTAAGTGTGGGTGTTTTTTTTTTTTTTGTTGGTTGCTTAATTCAACCACTATCAAATGGTCAATTTCTCTGCAGCTTTTTGAATTGGGCTTTTATATAAATGCGTTCCTGAGTTTCTGAGCAAATGCTTGAATAAACTGCAGGAGCTGATATTTGACAAAAAATTGGTAAGGTAAACAAAAATCTTTCTTCAGGACAGAATTTATGGTCTTTTGTTGAATAACCCAGTTTTAATGTTAGTTTTCATGATTTTTGGTTTTCTTTTGTTTAAATATAGGAGTTTTAAAAATATCCTCAGAACTTATGTCAAGCAAAATTTCAAAATAAGTAAGTCTCTTCTCAGTTTTGTTTTGTTTTTAAAAAATCAATAAATTTAAAAAAAAAAAAAAAAAAAAAAAAAATTGTACATTGGAAACACTGAATCCCGTTCTGTCCTCATTTTTGAATGTTGTAGCTGTGGTTTAAAATTCAGAGCTACTGTTTACACTTCAGAATTATTAGCCTTCAGGTCAGGTATCGCAAGCTTTTTTTTGGGAAATTCTATTTTTAATTAAATTAGCGTGACTTATGCACAAGAGTTTAGTGTACAGATTTAGCTTTTTTTCCCCTCTCCAAAGGTTGGGAGTGGATACATACCTGGCTTGTATGAGGCAAGACACAAAAATAGCCGGATTGGTGGTAAAAATATACATTGAATCACAGCATTCTAAACATTGTCACCTTCCGTATGCTCCCCCTCCCGATCTCTACACTGCACCATACATATCTTCCATTTATTGAAACAGTGCTGGAAGTTGTCTTGCTTCAGGCTCGCCATTTTTGTCTGCACTTCATCCACTGAAGAAAAGTGCGTTCCCTTCAGGTCACTTGTGATTTTTGAGAACAAGTAAAAATCACAGGAGAGCTAAACTGGGCGAATAGGAAGGATGATCGAGGACAGGAATGTTTTTGTCAGTCAAAAACTGCTTTACAGAAAGAGTAAATTGGCAAGAAATTTGATGTTGATTCACGTCCCCCCAAACCACCTGACATTATTGCGGCAACTCATTTAATTGTTGTGCAAATACTGTGACTGGTCTAGCCGGTCGGCGGGTAGGAGGGGATATAATTCTATGATTCACGTCCAGCCGACTTCCAGACAGTTTTCCAGGAAAGCCCCAAGCCCAGTCCGATTATTTTTGTCTTGCCTCTTATTTTCTTGTAAGATTTAACATGTGCTCACAACTTCATTCAGAAAGCCAGCTTAAACAATTGACTTTTCCAGCTTTTGTGTCTGCTGTTAATTTCTATTTATAGAGTTAAAAAATGCAATATGCATTTTTTCCCCCCCTGGCATGGAGCAATGCTTTTGAACCCTTGTTAGTCATGTTTCATTTACTTTGTAAATCTTTCTTTTGGCACAGTAGTTTTCATGGTCATATACAGTGATCCCCTGCCTATCGCGGAAGTTACTTTCCAGACCCATCAGCAATAGGTGAAAATCTGCAATATAGAAAGACCATATAAATATTTTTTTTTATAGTTTAAACCTTAAAATACCCCTACCACACACTTAAACACATGTAAACTTACACTTTGTAAATACATATATGATATGTGGATGTCAGGCTAAGGATATGAGTAACAACAATAAAAATATAGCGTACCGTCGATTCATTCAAGCTGTAATGCTTTCCTTTCCTTCTTAGAAGGTGCAGGACACTTGGGAGCCATCGTAGGGCTTAAAACAAAACGAAAAGTTCACAAAGTTTGCTCACAACAATCTTGCCACAAGCAAGGTACACAATACGCAGAGAACTGCGATGCATCGGGGACCCACGCTTGCTGTTCTTGCGAGATCACACCACGTTAGCTACAGCCAATCAGAGCCCAAGAGAATGAAAATCACGCTCTGATTGGTTGAGTCTCCTCTTTCAGCCAATAACTGGCCTTGTAAAAAATCATCTGGGTACTGTAACACAAAACTTTGTCTACCGTAGTTACTGCTGAAAACCGTATGAATTGGCTGCAAAGTACACTACAGGTAGGATGTACTTATTGAATTTTTCAACGATATAGCGGTGGCACGATAGCTGAACTGTGATATAGCGGGGGATCACTGTATATTTTTTAATGATCCAATGTAGTTCATTCCAAAATGTTTATCAAAGACTGTTCATGTTTCATTCAGTGTCTTGCAAGAAACATTTTCCTTTTTAAAATGACATTTTAATAATGACCAGTTTCATATTTGCTTTCCTGTTTTAATTCTTCTTTTTACAATTTGGATTCATTCTGTAGCTTTTTCCCTTTGTTGCTTAAACGGAGGGTGTTAAATTACATTACTATACTGCTTTTCTTTGCTATCATATTTAAGAACACCTCTGGATTCTGTTGATCGTTGTGTATTTCACAATAGCTTTTTATCATGTAAAACTTCACATTGCAACATAGCTTAAACAGTCTTTCTGCTTCCCATTTACCCAAACTGTAATTGATAGCTGTTGCACATAGAGCTTGTTGGTTTTTCGAAAACTAAGTGGTACTGGCTGGTTATGGAGTGAATGTTTGTTTGCTTGGTTTATAAAACTTCATTTTTTAGCTATATATTCCAGTTTATGCTGTTCAAGTCTTGGGATAGTTAACCAACTGAGGTGGGGACATGAAACACAAATTTTAAATATTAAAACATTACTATGCACAGAATTCAGTTGTATGCAATAATGCAACAAAAAACATGTTATGAGCTACATTATATACAACGTACTAACATTATTAAATTTTAAGCCAGAACCTCTAAAGATAATGTAATTTCTTCCAGGAGGATCTGTCGTTGCTTTTTTTTTTTGTTGTTTGATTATTTTTTGGGGTCTTGTAATGCATCTTTTGGAGCGGTCTGTGTTTATGCTTTCTCTAGTTACCAATTCTGAAAGCTTAATATACATTATTGGTTCTTGTTTGCACGTGCATTAAAATTGCATGTTCATCCATCAGCATTTGCTGGTTACATTTATACTGAAACCTAACTGCAGACATTCACCTGGCTTATGTTAAATAGGACTGTAGTGAAACTATTGGCTGGTACCCCTTTTATTATGACATGAACTAATACTTGTTTACCATAGATCCCGGAATACAAGCCGACTCGGCTGTTTATTATGACATGATGAACTAATACTTGTTTACCGTAGATCCCGGAATACAAGCCGACTCGGTATATTAGCCGACCCCCTTCTCTACCTACTAAATTACATGTATTTGCCGATGACCGGTATTTAAGCCGACCCCCTTCTCCAAGCAAAATTTTCTAAATTTCCTTAAAAGTTTCTCTTCAGCTATATTTATCATGTTTATCAGCGAGAATTTGAGACTGCCGGCATTTTTGATGGAAACCAGGAAGTGATTGCGGAGAAGTTTGGTAAAATGAAGCCTTTGTGTTGAAACTATATACGCAAATACGGTACATCGGCGGGTGGATTTCCGGAGACTCGTTATAAATTTGACTAACTTAAATACGCAATACAGTGGACCCTTGACTTAAGAACTTAATTCGTTCGCGAAGGCTAACCCATAATTCGTTCCGAACCTCCCACTGCAACACTTACTTAACCTTTTTTTTATAATAAAAAAGGGTTGTATAATGTGCATAATTTACCAAAACACCAATAATTTTTCTAATGTACTAACAAAAAAAGTTATAAAAAGTGCCTAGCCTACCAGAAGTAGGCTAGATTAAGCTAGGACAATGGCGGCGCGCAGCGGCTCAGGGCTCCTTTTCAGTGCACTTTTTTGTTGTTTTTGTACTTTTTTTTTTTTTTTTTTTTTTTTTTTTTTTTTTT
>JANRMT010062856.1:5057474-5075201 GCA_026402145.1 Polypterus bichir lapradei
TTTTTTTTTTGTCCTTGTTTGTGCACGATCGGTTCGGCGAACATCCGCTACACCCGTCAGAACCTTTATAGACATCGGTGTCCAGAGCCAGACATCTGTTTCAAGTGTTTTTCATCACACGCACAACATCCCAGACAACATAGCGAGACCAGCACGCTCTCCGTGGATTGTTGTCGGGTCTAGGAGACGACGCAGACGGAGGAGGGAAAGGAAACAGAAGCGGGGCCACAGATCCAGCGTTATGCTAAGGCTAAAAAAACAAGCATACAAGCCCTATACAGAACTTTTTTTTTCTGCACTGAAGGAGCTGCTTTTAATCTCATTGTAGATGTGTATAGTGACAATAAAAGGCATTCTATTCTATTCTAGAAACAACAATTTCATGCTGTACTCGCCATTTAATTTGACATCTTTGGGCTGCAGGAAGAGAGGAGGAGGAGAATGCAAATCTTTTCTTTGTAAAATTGTCGAGATGGTGGATTTCGACATGCCGTACATATTGGCGAGATCGGTCACACGAACAGCACTCTCATATTTCCACACAATTTCCATCTTTGTTTCAATTTTGATCGCTTTCTTTACCTTCTCTTCCTTCCTTAGCAAATGTGTCTTGCTTGCATGGTCTTAGTGAATTATATATATAGGTAAATCACTGCGATGACCGAAATTACATCCACAAACACATGTATCTGGACTCCAACTGACGCTACTAACGCTCTCGGTTGTTTGTTTACAATCGCGCAAGCGGATACACGTGACCGCATTCGGGTCGTAACGCAAGATGTTGGTCGTAAATAAAAAAAAAAAAAAATTTATTTTAAACTTCCCGATTAATTTATTATAAATTTTATTAATAAATCAACAACTAAAACACTTTTTTGAATACATTCTTTATTTAATTTAAAGTACCGGCATGCAAAGTTACTTCTTCATCTGAAAGATGGCTCTGTGGTTTCGTCATTATTTTCTTCTGTATTGATCGGCAAAACCGGCATTGCGCTGGAAATCTTGAATCTGAAACGATGCTCGTTGTATAAACCGAACCCCAAACTCCAAGCCAAAAATCTAGGACGAAATTCTCGGCTTATATTCCGGGATCTACGGTAATTTCTCTCTGTATGTTGACATGCATGGCTTTAAGAAATTTAACACTTCTGCTAATATGTTGTGAGCATACCAGTCAATCTGCAGTGTTTAGGGATGGTTGTATATTTAAAGGCGTTCAAATTTTAGTAACTTCGTTAGCGTGGTTCTAGGTATAATTTTTTCTTCAGTTTAATACTGTTTTATACATACAGTATGTACAAAGTATAAAGCCTAATAACTTCTGTAAGGCTAGGTAGACATTCCGAAAACACCAAAAAAGTGTCACTCTTGCTATTATAGATGACATGTTACAGGACAATTACCAGCTTATTTATGGTATTTATACTTGCCCCTCTCAAGCAGACTTGCTTGATACCTGACCTGAAGATCACTTTTCATGCTAGAGTTCTGCTGTCGTGAGCATATTCCAGTGCACCACTTTGTTTTTGATTTCTAAAACACATTTCACTTTTTTTGAATAAGTAGGTATTTAAATAGTAGAAAAGTATGTGAATGTTTTTACTTCCTTGCATGTGAAGATTGACTGCAAAATTACACAGTACTTGTTAAATGGTTTCTTATTTTGGGTTGTTTGTGTTCATCTTTCTTATTTTGACTGCAGTCAGCCCCTGCAGCCCCTTCCTTGCCCTTTTTTCTGCCCCTGCTGCCAGAGTATTTAAATCAATGGAGGACTCTGATGTGGAGTCCACAGCCAGCATCCTGGCTTCAGTACGTGAGCAGGAAGTTCAGTTTGAGCGATTAACTCGTGCCCTGGAAGAAGAGCGTCGCACCATGTGTCAGCAGATCTCGCAGAGGGGCTTCAACAACACCTCTGCAATTGCCAACGGCAACACTGGAACGCTCACGCGATTACAACAGGTAACCAATGGAATAGAAACAAAAACTCTGCTCTATTCTTGCGTCACATAAGCAGAATTTAACAGCTGGAAACTGCCATATTATGCATGAAGTTTGGAGGGATGGGGGTTTGTCACAATGAGTAGTAGTCTCTAATTTCAGGATTTCGCTTTCTATTTTTAGTCAAGTGAATGGTCATTTTTGTCCCAAATCTCTGGAGGTGTTATACTTAATGAGATTGCTAATCAGCATCACAATATGTTAGAATTTTCAAAGTTTTTGAATTATTTTTTTCTATAGCTATGAGTGAGTTATTTCCCCCTTCCACGAGTGTCACATATGGGTTGCAGTTTATATTGAAAATATGCGCAATAATTTGGGATGTATATTGTTCCATTTCTAGCATAATATCTACAAATGGCATGGATCATGAACATGCTTAGTGCTGTGTGACACATTGTTTTTATAAAATGCAGCAATACCTTGTATATGGTCAATTGGTTCAGAAACTCCATTGGTGTGGAAAACTGTGCCTATCAAATGTTATAATGGATTACAGTACTGTATAATTCAGTGTTACCAGTGATCAATTGGCCCCCAAAAATATAGTAAATGAAAAATGTATTAACTTGAGAAATGTTTGCTGTTGAAAATTGAAATTGTTTTGAAAGAAAAGATTAATGAAGCTTGTGCACTCCCTTACCCCTCCGTAAACAAACCTGTTTCATTTACATTAGATATTTGGCTAAATTCCTGTAGCTGCCTTTTTCAACTATGTTTTAACTCTCTGAATATTTTTAATCGGCATCGTTGTCTGCACTTGCACCTTCATCGACATTTCAAACACATTTTATGCGAAGTGTGTTAAAACCATCCAAAAATTACAGATAGGTTTTGGCCGTGTGTATCTTTAGTCTGAATGGCCTCTTTTTTTTTTTTTTATTGCAGTCATATCATATCCGTATCATTGAAAGATGTTCCATGTGATCAGTAGAATTTAAGTCACTTTTGTCATATATGATGAAGTGGCTGTTCCATACTTTTCCTTCTTTTTAATAACAGTCTGTACCAACAATTCATTTGTACCTTTTTGTTGCATTCTATTTTTGCAAATGATGGACCATCTATATGAAGTTTATAATTTCAAGTTTTTGTTCTAGTGGTAATCATTTACATTTGTTTGGCACAGTATCTTGTTGGTACTTTGTCTTCCCATTCATAATTATGAAATGTAATAACTTTTAAATATAACCTGAGCCAGTAGAGCTGCAGTGGGACTTTTACATTACTGTCACAAAATTGTAGGTGATAGTTTTTTCAGATAGGATGAGTTAAAGGTATTCCATATTTGGAACATAGCCAACTGTTATCTGCTTTTATGCTTTCAGATGTTTTAAAATTAGAAGTAGTGTTATAGCAAAAACGTGCGTTAATAAAAATGTCATTGTACAAGGAATTACTGTACTCCCTTAGTAAAGCAATAAGTAATAAGTTGATGTGATTCAGAAACGCAAGCATGAATTAATAGATACAGATTAGTTTCATACATTTGATTGTCAGTTTCCTGTTTTCGTCAGATGAACACAGTGCTTAAGAATTCATAATTTAAAGATATGCATATTGGAACCCAGACATTTTTTTTATAATTTTTGTGTCGTAATTATTAGAGTGGCCTGTATATAGTGCAGTTGTGTTAATTAGCTGTTTTTTGAATATTGGTTTTATTGGTCAGTTTGGTCCATTTGTCGTTTTGCCACTTACATTTTCAGCAGAGTTTTCCTCATTAGCTGGGAGAATACCAATTTAAAGCAAAATTCTGTCATTTATATAAATGGTTTTCTGTTACGGTACTTGTTAATGTCTTGAACACTCTTGAAATGCACTCAATTTGGAGCCATTCCTCCTACAATTTAAAAAGTTTGAAGGGGAAAAAATATTTATAATAACATTTACATACAATTTAAACCATTTTGCTCGTTTTGTAGTTTGTTACAAGCATTTCACGTCCTTCACTTTACCAACTTAACTGGGTGTTTTATTCCCAAATGTCAATTTTTCTTGGTAAAGAATTACTTTGTTTTCCATCCTTGGTTATAGTTCATTGTTTTTTGATGGGATGTGCTTTAAAGAGAGTGCTTTCTCTTTGCATTTCTCAAATTACATTGTCCATATGATCATTTTTAATGTCATGTCCAGTTGGTTTGTATATAATATACAAATGGTTTCTCGTTCTCATACAACATACAGTATAAAAAGTGTGTCAGGTATCACAGTATTTATAGTGACTAATCTACTTTTTAACTGGCATTTGTATTAATGGTGAGTGTACATAGATCATTCTGGATATTTTTCTCTTGCTTCATTCTGAGTTTGTTTTCCAATATTTCCCCTTATTTTAAGTGGTTTAATTCTTTAAGCCATTAACCTTGCTACATGTCATGTTTGCCAAGCTTCCTTTTTCTTTTCTGTCCCATTTCTGTAGTATTGGGAGGGGTGTGTTTGAGGTTTTTCTCTTCTGTGTTCTGTCCAGAATGGCCGGCTGACTGGTGATATGGATGTAGAGAGACAGAAGGTTGCTGACATCTATCTTAACGGAGCGCAGGTTGGTTTGCATGATGGATGCTCTCTTTTACAATGCAAGCAGCATAGATATGCCTTCAAAAATCTCTTTAAAAACAGTTTTGAGCAAGCTTGTTTGCTTTGCATGTTGCTTTTTAGAAATAGTTTGTCAATGCTTGTATGCAAAAAGAAACTTCAAGCCTACTGAAAAACAATTTAGATTTTAGTAACTTGCCTTGCCACACGTATCCTTTACTTGATTTTGGTCCTGCGGTGATGAATATTGGTAGGAGACTGAAGATTTTTTTTTTTTTTTTGTGGTCCATTTGATCCGCTGCTCCTCTTTTGCTAAATCAGATTTTAATATTGGAACTTTATATGCTTCTTGCAGCCTCAAGCTCACCAGTACAGGATGATAGACCCAGGGCATATAGTTGAAGAGACTGTCACAGTGGAAGAAGATCCAGACCAGCCAGAGTCGGTGGTTTCTGTAGAGACCTCAGAGGATGGAACGACAAGACGTACTGAAACCACAGTAAGCGATTTATCAAATTCTGTTCAGATATTTATTGGAATTGGCGTATTCATCCTAATCACAATGTTATGATAATTAGAATGTTAAGCATATTAGAATTGTTTATTATCCAGTATGGTGTGTATGAATCAAAAGGAAAACTTTGACACAAATATGGATCCATTTTTTAGTCCCTTAAAAATAAAAGGGAGCCTAATGCCTAATCCACAAACGCACATGGCTTCCACCAGCCCAGTTGCAATCCCTTCATTTTTATCATTGTCATCTGTACACAATGTTGTCTCTCCTGGTAGAAAGCTGTGCACTGAAATATGTGAATGTGCCCATTGGTAGCCAGCCTCATTGGCTTGCATCGGCAGTCCTGTGTTTCAGAACTGGCCCTGTTTCAAGGTGCTTTTCAATTTGGAAACCTTACAAAGAGTATTTAAGAGAAAATGTTAAGCTTATTAGGGCTGGATATCGGCACTCCTGCCCCGATTCAATATCGATTTTTTTATCTTGACTAAGTGTGAACTGATATATTAAGTGGTGACTTTTTTTTTTTTTTTTTTTAGAAATTGCTTACTCTTGCATATAGAACTTGTTACGCTGAAATGTGTCACATTACACTTTATTTGAAGGGTGTCTACGTAGTAACTACATAACATATGCATTAGTATGGAATGACATTTAAGAACAAATTCTTGCTTAGTAATGAACAGTTAACATCAGTATTTGGAAGATGTAGAACATAATACTATTGCTGTTTTAAAAACAAAAATAAATACAGCACTGCACTCATTCAGAATTAACTATAATTTAACTAACATACAATATGTACCGCCACATCACAGTCCACACTTTGTCGTTGGAGGCTTCTTGGATGCATTAATAAAATTCAAATCTACTTCATAAAACACATCTTTCAAATATAGAAATCCAATATTGCTTTTTAAATGTTATTGAATAACCTATTTGTGTTACGAATCTCCGTGTAGACACCCTTCAACTAAACTTATTAGCCATATTTATTCCTCTAATACAGGGGTCCTCAATCACGGTCCTGGAGGGCCACAGTGGCTGCAGGTTTTTGCTCCAACCCAGTTGGTTAATACGAAGCTCTTATTGCTCAAGTAACAGTTCTGCTTCATTTTAGTTGTCTCGCTCGTTAAGATTTTGAACACTTATTTCTTATTTTAGACTTAAAACAGCTGTATTCTGTTTTTAATTGCATCTAATTAGCAATAACATGAAAATGACAAGAGACCAGCATTTGTCCATTAAGCTTGTTACCATTTATACTTGTGTGTATGTATCTGCACTATTGGGTTTAATTAAACACTTTTAAGGAAAGTGAAGAGAAAAAAGTGAAGGACTGAGAATTACTCATCCATTTCAGCCTTCAAATCATTTAGATGATATCCTTAGAAAGGGGAAGAAAATCTAGGATATGAGAATTACCTGACATAGCAGAGTTAAAGCACTAACAAACTATGAAATTAAATTGTTGGCAAGAATTGCTTTCTAATTAAGCAACGGGTTTAGAACAAAAAGCCACTGCGGCCCTCAAGGACTGTGATTAAGGGCCCCTGCTCTAATGGACATTTTAAAATTTTTAATTGGTTCATATTAAAGATACAGAGGGAAGACTTGTCTTTCTATAATTTTACAGGTTACGCATCTTCAGTTGCTCACTTGTAAAAGTAATGTTAATCAGTCTCAGGCTTCCTTACAGTCCTCAGACAAAAGAAGTATTTTAAAAAGAGGGTCTAGAGCTTGTTGACATTGAATGAATGGAGCATAAAAAAAACACCAGCCATTGTGACTGATAATGCTGCTATTATGGAGCCACTTCAGGTTGGCTGCTTTGCACACACACTTAAGAATCGCAGCTTTTTAATTGTAGCTTTAGGTCTGTAGTCCAAATGTGAACCCTAGCCTAACTGAAGAACAAACTGTCTCGCTGGCCTACATACACCAATGCACAGAAGCAGAAACATCTACATTACGCCAGACCAACCAGCATAGGCAAGATGCCTTAGAACAACAGACAATGTACAACAAACCACAGAGCGACATTATCCGAGCATCAGCGGCAGCAAGTCTTGCACCTAGACAGTGAAGAAAAAATTAATTACACACGCAACCTTTCTGAAGAGCAGTGGCAAACTGCCAGACAAAAAAACATTAGGACGGAAAAACTACAGGGATTCCATAACAATGACAGCTCAAATCAAGATATTCCCTTTATATTACGGCGTAGGGAATTCCCAGTTCATTTAGCATATTGCATGTCTATCGCCAGATCAAAATGCTGAAAATTTAATATCAGTTTTTTGCCAGGCCCTGTTTTTACCCATGGCCAGAGTTGTATCGAAACCCGGGTTAAACATACAGTACCTGCAGGGTACACACAAGGGAATATTTTCAATGACAGTATCGTTTATGTAACAAATTGTTTTCCGACAATTATTGTAGACGTCAGTATACTACATTACCGGATGGCCACACTTCACACATACTACCTTGCATGCTCCCTGCATTTCCTTTCTTGTCCAATATGTTCGGTTAACCTGTTCATGTTATACTTTGTATTGTAAATATTCCTGCTGTTGTAAGTGACTAATAACATTTCATGCTTTTTCTGTAGAAAGTCTTAACAGGTGCATTAGTGCCATCTACTGGATCAGACACCAAAAACGGACACAATCTATGTATTGTAATTCAGCATGGTAGACTCATGAGATTGATTTTGAGACCTTTTTGTTTTGTTTAAATCAGGGGTGCCCAACTCCAGTGTGAGATTGCGAGTATTCTACAGTTTTCCCGTGTGTGCGTGTATATATTTATATGGGTATTTATTATATATACTGATACAGGTTGCATTTCACACAGAGTAAAAGTTTGTGTTTACTTAGGCTATATTTGTGTGCTTTGGGGGTGGATATTGTTTGGGGGTGGCTGTGAGCTTCTCAGTGGGAAGTTTTCCTGTGAACAGCTTTCAAATTTGTAAAAATAAAAACACAAACATCAACTAAAAATGGTGTGTTTTTGTAATGTTGTTGTATTTGGAGGGCAGCATACACACTTTATTGAAGATTAAATTACTTTTTATTTTCATCCTTGCTGGATTTTGCCTGGTATAGAGTGGCAGATCAAGTGTCTAAAATGTAATTCATGTGAATGAAACAAAGTGGTATAGAAAGACAATCAAGTGTTAACTCCAAAAATTCCCCTAGCTCAAGAAGGCACATTATTTATTGACAGTGGCTAACTGTGTGTTCAGCTCCTCTTGCATCTTAAATTGGGTTTTCTGTGCAGAGGTGATTGTTCTTCCAGGTGCTCAAAGTAATTGGTTAGCCTCCAAATGCCTTTGCCTTCAATCACACTTGTTGGTAAAATGTTCTTTGTAATTATAAACACATGCTTTATGATTTCCATTTCATTCGAACCTTTTAAGTGGCATGCTTGCTTTGTATTTTGCTTTTTGTTCAGAATGTGCTGCTTTTGTATTTTAGCAGATTACACAGTTTACAGACAGTGAACTTTGTAAGCCTTTATGCCTTAAAAGCGCATAAATCGAGCTGCATTTTGCACATTTGTGTTCTACTTTTGGATATAAAACAAACTGCTATGTAGCTTAAAAACTGCAAGTCATTTTAAATTAACGTTTGAAAATCTGTCTAGTAGGCAAGACAGTCCAAAAAGGCACTTCAGTTTCCCAATGCAAATTTATATTATACAGTCAGTAAGATCACTTGGTTTTAAGTCTTAGGCAAATCAATCAATGGTTAATTATCGCTAGTATTTATATGGAGCAATTATGCCTGTATTCTTGCATCAGGAGTTTATAATAAATAAATTCTTGCAAATAAGAATTGCTGACTTTGCAGTGACCCTAGTAATCTTTTATCTGTGCATATTTGTTATGACTCTTTTCTTGGCTAAAGTTTGTTCCCTGCCCCTATATAAATGGGGCCTGAGATAGTAGTTTTAACATTTGAGGTTAGCAGCAAGTCAAATATTGTCTTTTAAAAAGGTGTACTTTTCAGTTTTTTTGTAGTTCATCCTAATTTGTAGGAATCATTTTTAATACTGAAATTGTTTTACAGGTGAAGAAGGTGGTGAAGACAGTGACCACAAGAACAGTTATCCCATCAATGTCAGATTCGTTGTCTGTGGATGGCTCAGTTCAGGGCAGCAACAATTATGCAGCTACTCTTGACCGTATGTATCAAGGTGGAAGAGGAGTAGTGCCAAGCAATGAAATGTACATGGGACCTCCAGGAACATCCACTGTGCCTCGAAATTATCACTATGCCGACACAGGTAGCTACCAGCGAAACTATGATGATATTGGCTATAGACCTGGACCTCCACCTGATGCGTATGCCAGTTTGTCCCGTGTAACCCGCATGGATGAGCGATACAGGTGAGTTATTTCTTTTAATGCAGAACTTCTATGTAACAACTATAACAATTTTAACTTTTGCAAATTAAGGGTGCTGAAACAGTTTAATGTGGGAAACACTGTTTGCTGTTTATGGATGATATGAATTTAATTTTTCTAAAATTGCAAATTTCTATTACCCTTCTGTTAACTTACTGGCTTGGTGTAGATTTAAGTGGTTCTTAGCCAAAAATCATCTTGATTTTGTGTAATGTTTAATCAACTTAAATATTAGTGATAAACAGGACAGTTGTAATATGTAGAGGATTTTAAGGTTTTGTTTTATCCAATCATCTAGTCCATCCATTTCACCTGACATTTTTCAGTTGCTGTGTGTATTTTGGTTTGATTTAATCATATTACTCCTTCCTTTTTTCCACTCATATGCATATTTTTCTTTTCTGTCTGCTGTTCTCTTAAACATGCAGTTAACACCTTTCCCTGTGGAGCCGCTTTTATTAAGTTAAGAATTCTAATTTCTATGGTTGTCCAGTAATCCCAACCTGCTTTTCTGTAAAGAATTTTTCTTGCTTTAGTTGGAATAGTAAAAAAGTTGAAAACCAACCTTCAATTAACAGAAAGTCCCTAACCACACAAGTTTACAGTACATTTGTGTGCTTTTACCAAAAATAAAAGCTAAAAACTATGGTGTTTAAGTCATGGTATAATTCTCTAATCCATATTTTTTGGTACTGTTAAATTGTTAAACATTATCTCTTGCTTGTTCACATAACAGTAATGACCAGGAAGGTCATCTTCAAGCAAATGCATTCACTGTCACAAGCTGTCTGCCACAGTGTGTGTTTTTTTTTTTTTTTTATAAAAGCACCCAAAACCAGAATGAGGCCGAATGGCTTCCTTCCAGGTGTTTTCCAATGTATGCGGGGTAATTTTTTTTTTTTTTTTTTTTTTTTAAAGCAGTTGAAATTTTTCCTACTTCCCACATTTTAGATAAGGCATTGAAAGCAGTATGATGTAAATATTAATTTTGCCAGTTTTTATTTAGTACTGTTTGGAGATGGGCAAATTTTAAAACATTCAAATGTCACTGTTTGACCTGGTTAAGAAATTTGCGCCCTTTTTTTTTTTTTTTTGCCTGTGTGTAGCCCATCTATACATACAAGATCTGTCACTGTCAGTAAGCACTTCACTTAATCAGTGTACCCACACACAATGGGTGATATACCGGTTAATCTGGTAAACTGAATGAAATTTCTTCTTAATGTATGGTTTTTGAGAAAATTGTTTTATCTGTATGTTAAAAATTAGTGGAAAACCTGGAAACACATTTAAACATAAAACACACAATATGCACGCAAAAGGAAGAGTCATTGTGTTTTTGTATTAATGCCTTAAAGGTAATGTCTGTGTGTTTTGAAATAGTATCTGAATTGTGTATAATAAGTCTACTACTTGAAATATTACCAGTGGCGGCTGTTCAGTGTAATTAAGTTGATGTGAGCCATAAGTAGCAAACTAGTAAGAGAAAGGGAAGAGCAGTTTTATTTCCATCAGTTCAAGAGAGGTGAACATTCAATAGAGTCTACTTGAGAAAGAGTCCTTTAAGTGTTTTGAAGAGTTTGGATTCTGACATGGATTGGGAGAAACCTAATTAAGGAGACGTCTTTTAAAGGTAATTTCCAATACTACCCTTTGTAAGACGCATGCTGCAGTCAGATTCTAATTTGATTCCTCCCTGTATGCAGTTTGCACATGACCCTCTTAACTTGTATTGATTTTCTCCAGGTGCTCTTATTTACTGTGAAGTGCTTTGAATCTAAGTTGGCCAGTGTTAGGGAAGCATAGTTAATTGCATGTTGTGATGTTGTTTTTTTTTCTCGTTTTTTTTTCTCGTTTTTTTCTTTGCCTTGCTGTGCTGCACACACATTCTTTTGCAGAAATGGAAGCCCTACTAAAAAAATGCCCTCGAAACTGAATTGGATCCTACAATTTATGTACACCGCGAGTAAATGCATAGTGTAGTGCTTCTGAGTTTAGGTAGAAGTGCTATGGAGTGATTACAGGGAGGAGAGTTTGTACTTTAAAAGAGGTGGAGGAGTTTTCTATGTTAAAACTGAACTTCAAAATTACATTTCTGGAAGATTACATCCCAATGCATATATTAGCTACCATGAATCATTAGTCACTGGTGACTTCAGGATTTGATAGTTGAAGTGGTTATTAGTTATGTCGGGGAGTTGTATGTGAGATGGGGAAAACAGGCTCTTGTGCTTTTGGGAGAGATATAACGTGTACATTTTAAGGTATCTTTAGTTATGTATTTTGAGCTACCTAATTTTCAGGACCAGTTAATTTTCTTAAGCTATATGTGTATTGCTGACAATTCAGTGTGTATTAACGCTTCTGTTCTCCTTATATTTAAATGTTTCATAGACCTGCAGATGGTTACCGCACTCTAGATTCTGCTTACCGGGCTCCGAGTCGACAGAATGATCTTTATGCAGCCCAGCCTCAAGTTCGAATGGGCAGTAATTTGGAACTAAGCAGTCGCCCTCATCCGGAACGTTATATTGCCGAACCATATGGCCTAGAGGATGATCAGCGGAGCCTGGGTTATGATGATTTAGACTATGGTATGAACACAGGAGGAATTCAGGATTACTCCACTGGACCTCGGCGCACTGGTGGAGGAGGAGGCACACTTGATCCTCGAAGGCGGCTAAGGTACAGAATTAATGAGGTTTTTGATTTAGCCAACAGTGGCAAAGTTATATTGCTACAGTGTTTCGAATCAAACATTTCAAATGTTAATAGTCAGTGTTTTGCAAATGTTCTCTTTATATTGTAAATTTACTGGATTGATTACCTACAACTGGTAATGCTTAAAAAGTAAACCAACACCATGAACACTGGTTTCATCTCGGGCAGTGAATCTGATCAGAAGATTCACTCATCTTCTGTACTGAAGATAAGCATGGTTAGGGGCCTGACCTGTACTTGAATGGGAGACCAGCCAGAAAAGAATCTCAAATATATGAATCTCAAATGTTCCAGTGTACTGATGGGGGACGCTGCTGAGAAAATGGTGCCATCGTTTGGATGAAATTTAAAACAAAGGTCATGACTCCCTGTGGTCACAAAAGATACCTGCTCATCTTTTGAAAAACAGTACAGTGTCCCAAGATGTTCTGGCTAAATTGCCCCCCATGACCTTGTCCATTCTGCCCCCCTAATTATCCCATGTTTATAATTGGCTTCCTAGCTCACCCTTTTACCACCTAATAGCTAGTTTGTGGTGAGCGTTCTGGCACAAACATGGCTGCCATTATATGATCCAGGTGGAATGTTTTCTTTTGTAGTGGCTGAAGTAGTTTCTACTGTGTTAGTAAAGTGCTTTGAGGAAGCTAGAAAACTAGTATACAAATGTGATTAATAATAGTCCTGTTTAAAGTTTCAGGGTCCGGGCCTATCCTTGTAGTAAATAAGGCATTCTCTGTTCAGGATAAACTAAGTGCAGTACTTTTTAAAATGTTTCTTGATTTTGAATGGTGGAAAGCATAACTTGGGCTTTGGGTTTCAAAAATGTAAGCAGTTAAGAAAAATGCTGCTACAAAATAACATTCGATCAGCTATCAAGCTAAGAGAAAAACAAATTTTCAGAATATCTGTGGGCCTTTTGACCATCTTTCATTTATTTTAAACCATACCCTATCAACCCTTCAATAGTATTCAGTAAAGAAGTTTAATGCCACTTTTCCACTGACAACAGACATGGAAGTAGAGTTCCTGGTGGTATTGTGCAAACAGAATTTTAAGAGATGTTACTTGAATATTGATAACAGGGAATGCAAAAGGATCCATTCCAAGTCACTCTTAATCTGTCTAAACAGCAGTAGGCTCTTGGACTTCATCTAACCATTGCAGAACAATACTTATCCAGAAAACTAAGATGTTTAAAAGTGTTTTATAGCAACAGTACCTCCACTGCAGTCTTTTTTTTTGTAACAGGTATGAAAAAAAAATTGCTGATCATAATGTCATGACAGTGTCATTTGATGCATTCATATTGGTTTGATCATACTGTAAATGTTTGTGATCTGGATTAGTCAGTGTAGCATTTGATCCCATGCACATAGAAGTATACCTACAGAATCAAATTTTGCCTTTGGGTGCTTTTCTTTCATGGATGAAGAATGTAAAAGGCCGGAGACATGGCCATGTAAACTGTATTGTACTTAAGATATATACAGTATATACACACAACAAGTGGTAAATGAAAAGAGTATTATTTATTTATTTTTTTTTTATTTATTTATAAACTAAGTAGGCACTTGTTAAGTTGGTCTTATATTGGCCCCATATAGGGTTTGGCTTTTATTCTCTTCCTCCCGCTATTTTGCATCAGCACTGAAGAGTGTACCATATTACGAGCAAGCAACAAGTGACAATTTCTGATAGCCTAATTGAATAAACTGACTTTCTTTTTATTCATCGTTACTGAACCCCAAAAATCTTATCTATACTATGATGCTTGCTTGTGAGTAGCCAAGTATTTGCTGCACCTAGTACAGAAATTAAAAATATTTGAAAGCTGCAGGCATGCAAAGGTTTTATATTGAGCAAGGTGTAACTTGAAATATTACACCCAATTTTTTTTTTTTTTGTTTACTTACCAGACCACCCCCTCTCATCAAACCCTGTTTTTAGTGACAGCCAGCAGAAATCTTTAATCCTATGTGTTCATGCTGAGCAGAGAAAGTTTCTGATACAATATAGGTCCACCAGTAATAGAGCACTACACTTGACTTGAGCATTCATAGTTTTCCTACTCTTTCTCTGTACATTTAGCATTTGTTTGCTCAGAGGTTGATGCATTGCTGCTTCCTGAGCAACTCTTCTTTTCTCCACCCTCACGGCCTGCTGCTTCTTTTTTCGTCTGCATCTTTTCGCGTTAAAACTGATTAAGTCAGTTTTTGTGTTGCAATTACTTACTATGTTTTTTTTTTTTTTACTTAAGCTGGCACTTAAGTCTTCACTCTGTCTCAAGAGTGATTTAAGATATGAAGAGGTATGGGAAGTGACTGCGAAGGCGGTAGGGATGAGAACGGTGTCTGTACACATGCGCCACTGCCGGCTGCTGACGAGAGTTGATTCTACCATAAAATAAAAAGAGGAATAACCTTGGTCAGTCATCACCCTGAAAGCGGATAGTAGGAGTCACGTAGTACCGTAGATCCCGGAATACAAGCCGAGAATTTCGTCCTAGATTTTTGGCTTAGAGTTTGGGGGTCGGTTTATACAACGAGTATCATTTCAGATTCAAGATTTCCAGTGCAATGCCGGTTTTGCCGATGAATACGGAAGTAAATAGTGACGAAACCACAGAGCCATCTTTCAGATGAAGTAACTTTGCATGCCGGTACTTTAAATTAAATAAAGAACTTATTCAAAAAAGTGTTTTAGTTGATTTTATTAATAAAATTTATAATAAATTATCGGGAAGTTTAAAATAAAATGTTTTATTTTGATTTACGAGCCACATCCTGCTTTACGAAATGGATGCGGTCACGTGTATCCGCTTGCGCGATTGTAAACAAACAACCGAGAGCGTTAGTAGCGTCAGTCGGAGCCCAGATACATGTGTTTGTGGATGTAATTTCGAAACGAAGATGGACATTGTGTGGAAATATCTCCTCCTCCTCCCTTCCTGCAGCCAAAAGATGTCAAATTAAATGGTTAGTACAGTATGAAATTGTTTCTAGAATAGAATGCCTTTTAATGTCACTAAACGCATCTACATTGAGATTAAAAGCAGCTCCTTCAGTGCAGAAAAAAGTTCTGTATAGGGCTTGTATGGTTGTTTTTTAGCCTTAGCATAACGCCATATCTGCGGCCCCGCTTCTGCTTTCTTTCCCTCCTCCGTCTGTGTCGTCTCTTAGACCCGACAACAAACCACGGAGAGCCCGCTGGTCTCGCTATGTTGTCTGGGATGTTGTGCGTGTGATGAAAAACACTCAAAACTGATGTCTGGCTCTGGACACCGATGTCTATAAGGTTCTGAATGGTGTAGCGGATGTTCGCCGAACCGATCGTGCACAAACAAGGACAAAAAAAAAAGTACAAAAACAACAAAAAAGTGCACTGAAAAGGAGAGCCCTGAGCCGCTGCGCGCCGCCATGCTCCTAGCCTAATCGAAGTAGGCTAGGCACTTTTTATAACTTTTTGGTTAGTACATTAGAAAAATTATTGGTGTTTTTTATTATGAAAAGGTTAAGTAAGTGTTTCAGTGGGAGGTTCGGAACGCATTATGGGTTAGCCTTTGCGAACGAGTTAAGTTCGTAAGTCAAGGGTCCACTGTATTGCGTATTTAAGTTAATCAAATTTATAACAAGTCTCCGGAAATCCACCCGCCGATGTACCGTATTTGCCTATATAGTTCCAACACAAAGGTTCCAATTTACCAAACTTCTCCGCAGTCACTTCCTGTTTTCCATCAAAAATGCCGGCAGTCTCAAATTCTCGCCGATAAACATTATAAATATACCCAAAGAAACACTTTTAAGGAAATTTAGAAAATTTTGCTTGGAGAAGGGGGTCGGCTTAAATACCGGTCATCGGCAAATACATGTAATTTAGTCGGTAGAGAAGGGGATCGGCTAATATACCGGGTCGGCTTGTATTCCGGGATCTACGGTATGTGTACCAAATTTCAGGTCAATAGTTCAAATGGTGTGAGAGCTACAGGTGATTTAAAATGCTGGACAGGCAAATGGACAGCCACGGCAGCGTATTATATAAGATGATGTTGACCATTGTTGGATAACATACCAAAATGTCCATTAAAAAATGCTTACGGTATTAATGTCAACATATGAAGTCATCCAGTCATACGTTCACAACAACCCAAACACATGTATTTACCTGAAATGTTATTGAATAAGTAAATTTCTGCAAACACTCATGAACTGAAAAATAATTACGGTTACACGTGCCCGAGCATTTAAATTGAACACCTGCCTGAACCCCCAATTCATTGTTCAAGAGTCTAGCCCAGTATAACTGCTATTCATTGGCTAGCATTTCGTTTTAAGTAATATAACAGTGCAAAGTTTAATGTGAGAGGTGTACAAAGGTAAAAAATATAGAGAATAGATTTGTACATATCCAAGATGTTTCAACAAGCGCAAGATCAATTCACCTGGGCAGTTTCATAGTCTGCTGATAATTTAGAGGCACTCCAGTTGTGGAAAAGAATGAAAATGTAACTACAGGGGGTGGGGACTACAATTAAACACTCATTCGTATCTGACTAGACTGTATTTTAGTTCATAAGAGCATTTTCTGGAAGTAAATTATTTTAACAATATTAAATTCATGTGTTTGGTACATTTTCAGCACATGACTAGATATTTGGATGGTATGACATGAATAAAGTGATTTTTTTTTTTTTTTTTTTTTTGCTGGAGGTTTTAATATTGTTTGTTGTCCAACACTGGTCACATCGGAGACTTGCATTGTGTTAAACTTTAATTTCAATTCTGCATGAGAACATAAGATTTAAAGTTTTTCTTGGCCATCACTACACAATATATGAGGTAAATAACATATAAATTGTGTGTGTGTTAACAACAGATAACAATGTATGTGATGTGCCACATTCACAGTAATAAGATTTAAGCAGTTTTTAGTCCATAGTGTCGAACAGGCACACCAAAATAGTTTTGTTAGAATAATTAAGTCATATTACTAAAACAATTTGTATTTTAAACAGACTGAATGTAGATGTTTCATATCTCATTCATCTGCGACAATAGTAGAGTGAAACTGTCATTTCTTATCTGTTTTTTGTCTTAGAATCTGCAAGCCACGTTCTGTGGAAAATGGTGTTTTTTTGTATAAATTAAAGTAGAATGTTATTCCAAAAAAAAAAAAAAAACTGGAACCTGAATAATCTATAAATGGGATAGGGTTCCAGTCCATTGCAGGACACAGTCATGCACACAACATTCTCATATGGCCAAGTCAATCATTCCAACCAGCACATCAGTGTTCAAGGAAAGCCCATGCATAGAAGTGGAGAATGTGCAGACTCCACAGTGGGTTTAAAGCCTACCCATTGTGTTACCTTTCTGCCAATAGAAGGAAAAATTACAACTTTCTTAATTTCATCAGAATTCTACCAAAGAGCAAAGCAAGCTACAGATACTGTATATATCAGATATGTTGACCAAATATTAATTTCAAATGCTTATGCTTTTTCATCATTGTGTGTGTGTGTGTGTGTGTATATATATATATA
>JANRMT010062856.1:5075601-5128250 GCA_026402145.1 Polypterus bichir lapradei
GTGTAGGGTTATGGTCTTTGCACCTTGAAGTTTTTTAAGAGCTTTTGACAATGTCGTTGTTTGCTTTATGCTGAATGAAGTTGGAGTTGGTTTTGCTCTGCGGTTACCTCCTTAGCAGACTGTCACATGAATTTCTCTTGTCTTCCAGGAGTTATGAAGACACTCTTGATGGAGATATGAGTGGAGGGGATCCTTATTACTGGACTGCACCTTTAGCCCAGGCAGAGCGGGGCAGCATGGCTAGTCTGGACAGCACACTTCGAAAAGGCCCTCCTGTTCAGTGGAGGCAACCAGAGCTTCCTGAAGTCATTGCAATGCTGAATTATCGCCTTGATCCAGTGAAATCTAATGCTGCAGCATTCCTCCAGCACCTAACATTCCGTAATGATAAGGTATGTGCCTTGGCTATTTATGGCTTTAACTTGTATGCGCAGTACTGAATGCAAGCCCTTGGGATTATGCCTTTTTGTGTTTCTTAAACACCTTTGGTGCTGGCTTAAGCAGTTCATTTTTTAAGTCTTTTTGTAATGTATACAAGTGTGACGAGAGTAGATGCATTAAATGACATCAGCTTATAAGTTGTCTGGTTCTGGTGTCTTTTCTGTCTCGTACCTTTAAAGCTCCTGTGGCAGGTTTAGAGACCTGAAGTCCCAAATATCCATAGTTGTATTCAGTTACATTTTGCTGTAATATTCAGTTACATTTTTATGTAACATTACTTCTGTTAGTTTTTGTCTATGCTTGTAAGTTTACTGTGTGATTTCTTGGCAGGTGAAGTCTGATGTGAGACGATTAAAAGGTATACCTGCCCTTGTCAGTCTCCTTGATAATCCAAAAAAGGATGTACATTACAGTGCTTGTGGTGCACTTAAAAATATTTCCTTTGGCAATGATGGAGATAACAAAGTGGCAATCAAAAACTGTGATGGTGTTCCAGCATTAGTAAGGCTATTGCGCAAAGCAAGGGACCAGGATCTGACGGACTGCATCACAGGTAATGCAAAATAGCTATTTCAGTTTTTGGAAAGCTAGTTTTTAAAGCAGGGCCGATAGTGTGCGGCTCACATTGAGGTAACTGTTTTGAATGGGGTAATGTGTTCATTCTGTTAAACTAAAATGAAGATTAAAATTATTAATGAAAGAACATTTTTGTAAACTGATAATTAACAAAACCAAAATGAAAATCTAAAATTTGAAATTATAGTTCCTGACAAGAATAACTAAAATAAAAAAAACATTTTCAATTTTCATGATTGTACCTGTAAAAACGCGCTAGATTCCATTTTTGCATTTTTCATAAAATTTTAGGCCTTCCCTGTAGGTGGTGAAATTCAGTATGTAAAGTTTCCATGACTAAAACAGCATCAACGATCAACATGGCCGGAAGAAAACCGAGTGCAAACGGCAATTTTTAGAATATAAAAGAATAGGTGTTAGAGCTGGGTGTGTGCCAAGCAGATAAAGAGTGAAAACCCAGCAAACCTTGAAGCTCACCTTCATATCTGCAACATGTTTCTAGGCAAAGAAAAAAAACTGAAACACGTGAACAATCAGGCTTTGTTTTGTATTGGTTTTATGGTGGGACTGTGGTGGGATGCAATGGAGAAAGAAATATTTGCTTAAATTTCGATTGCTAATCTTCAGGTAAAAGTGCAGTTCTGCAAAAGTAATCGCAAAATATAATCACCTTAAATTGTTCAGTATCTGGGTTTTGTTAGGTTTAAACAGGACATCTATAGGGGTCTACTGACATTAGACTTAAGTTTGGAAATAGTTTAAGGTTTTCTCTATTTGACATGAAGCTAACCTTCATAACTCGCTTTAACTATACCATAATTACTAAAACTAAAGGTTTTGTTAAATGCTAAACTTAGTCTTCACGTTATATTATTAGTTTAACTAAAACTAAATGTAAAATGAAGTAATATTAAAAATAAAAGCTAGTGTTAAAAGGTAAAACTACAACCAGCTTGGTTCTCACAAAGCTCTGCACTCTGGCAGTTTAGCCTGGCATATTCTCTCTTTGAGCTGTACATAGTCAGAATAGAGTGTTTGGGTTTCCTGAAAAGCTGCTTTTAGATAAGATAAAGGGAAAGATCAATGAGAGGCAGGTTTTAGAGCAAATAGTGGTAAAAAAAGAAGAATGATGTTTTGATGAGAAAAAGGGTGAAATGCAAATCTGGATAAGGTTTTAACAGAAGGCATGATGGATTGGGGCAAATTAAATTCTGTGGACTTAGTGAAGGGCTGCATCAACATACCTACATACATACATATAGGGTGGTCCAGATCTAATTATGCAATTTTCAATAGAAAATCACCCTAAAAATCCCGGGTCATCGAAGTGTGCGAACTGACGACATGAAGAATCGTCTGCGCCGAACTGGAATCATCCCTGCATAAATCAGTCATCCAGACGATATGGATCTGCATAATTAGATCTGGACCACCCTGTACACACACATACAGTGTGTATGTATAATATATATTTTTTTCTGGATCATTGCATAATTTTTTTTATTCAAACAGCAGGAAAAGTTTTCTCATCCTTCACTATTGTAAAAGTAATTGTCCCATCTTTGTCTTTCTGCAGAAGTGGACTGGTACAGAGCTGATGGGTTATTTATTAAAAGCCTGAATCACAATCTGTCTTTATGCTTTCAGTTCCAGTCTACCCTGTCATACTTAAGACTCTGTTTGTGTATTAGGCACCTTGTGGAATTTATCTTCTCATGATTCTGTCAAGATGGAAATCGTGGACCATGCTCTGCACGCACTGTCTGATGAAGTAATGGTACCACATTCCGGCTGGGAGAGTGAGCAGAATGAAGACTCAAAACCTAGGCACATTGAATGGGAGACAGCATTGACCAATACTGCTGGCTGCTTAAGGTATGCTACAAAGGATAAATTTTATTATTTTCAGATACCCTTAAAGATCAACAGGGAGAAAAAAAACTCATTTATTTGTCTAACAGAAATGTGAGCTCCGAACGCAGTGAGGCACGTAGAAAACTTCGAGAGTGTAGTGGTCTTGTGGATGCCCTCGTGCATATTGTCCAGTTGCAGATTGATCGCAAGGATGTTGATTGTAAGGTACTATATTTCCTCTTAGTTCTGATTGACACTCTGGATAGTGTATTATTGACCTTGTATCTAAGAGAATACAGCTTTTATTTTTAACATCACTTGAGTGTAATGAATTTGGAGCACAAACTTTTCTTATCAAGCTCCTTGAATCTGCTGCTTACCAGACTTTTGGGATTTTTTTTTTTTTTTTAAGCTTGTGGAAAACTCTGTCTGCCTTTTAAGGAACCTTTCTTACCAAGTCCACAAAGAGGTCCCAGGTTGTGAAAAATTTCAAGAAAATAATCCCCAGGTCAACCATAATGCTACTACCAATGGGACACAAAAAGCCAGCTGTTTTGGCAGCAAGAAGGGTAAAGGTAATTCGGATTTAATGTAATTTCCATATTGTTAATATCATTGCAAACATAAGGATGACTTCAATATTATCACCTTAAAGTTATTAGTTGTTTCAGATTTGGCTACAATCAAGTTACCTTGTTTTTGGTAGCTTACCCTTTTTTGAGGCACCTATAAAAGCACCTATAAAAGCGTCAGTTGATTTTATGCTGAAATAAAACTAATAAACATTGCAGCATTTCTTGCCATTATGAAACTAAGCTAAGGGTGCTTAAGATGTATGGTAAGTTAACCACCTTGACATAATTAACAATAGGTACCTGTGGACCAGCTAATTGCTAACAGTTTGAGAGTATTTCTTTTAAATATGAAATGTATATTGCATACAATTGACATCTTAGTACAAATTATTTTTCTACGATGTCTATTTAATGTTAACCACACAGACCCTCTGTGTATAAACATGTACAGTGGAACCTTGGTTCACAAACATCTCGGAACACGTATAATTCGGTTTACGACCAAAAAGTTCGGCAAACGTTTGCCTCTGTTCACGACCACAGACACGGTATACGAACAAGCCAGTTTCCCTTTCGGTTTGTGCACGCCGATGATTTCTGCACGTGTTGCATTGTTCTCAGTCAGACGTGAATGTTTGCACGTGCGTGCATGCTTTTGCTGTGAACTTTGTGCTCTATTTTCGTTCTGGTTTGTAAGCGCCGATTACTGCATTTAAGCACGTGTTCAGCCTCTCCCTGTGCATTGTCAGTCAGACTTGCGTGCTTTTGGTGTGAACTCTTTGCGCTCTACAGTATTTCGTTTGCTTTTCCAGTTAACCATGGCTTCTAAGCAAGTGAAGAGTGGTGAGAAGCAGGGTTTGAAGAAAATTGAAATCAAAGTAAAGAAATGATTGAAAAGCATGAGCGTGGCATTCGTGTTACTGATCTTGCCGCCGAGTACATGAAGTCAAAATCTACGATTTTGTCTATTCTAAAGCAGAAAGAGGCCATTAAAGCAAGTCATGTTGCAAAAGAAGTTAGTGTTAACCAGGCAGTGGCCTCAAGTACTGGAAGAGATGGAAAAACTGTTGCTAGTGTGGCTGAACGAGAAGCAACTTGCAGGGGACAGCGTAAGCGAGGCAATATTATGTGAGAAAGCCAGGAAGATTCATGGCGATTTGCTGCAAAACTATCCTTCGAGTGCGAAAAGTGAGGAATTTAAAAGCAGTAGAGGATAGTTTGAAAAGTTTCGCAAGAGAAGTGGCATTCATAGTGTGTTAAGGCATGGAGAGGCTGCTAGTTCAAACGCTGAAGCTGTGAAAGAATTCATGATAAATTTCACAAAATTAGTGGAGGGCGAAGGCTACATCCCGCAACAAGCCTTCAACTGCGGAGGAGCTGACGACAGAGGAACTCACTGAACTCCAGCAGGAGCAGCTTAGGTTGCTTACCAAGGAGCAGTCCTCCGGGGAAGAAGAGGAAAGGGAGGATATGAAAAGTGATGCAATAAAAGCCATCACGAAAAAACGGAACGAGTGCCAGGATTTTTTTGAGAAGAACCACCCTGACAAAGTGGTTATAAACAGAGTGATAACCATGATGAACGACATTGTCGTCTTGCCTTTCCGAAAAATTTTAATGCGTAGGAAAAGGCAAGTCGCATTAGACCGCTATTTCGCGAAGTCTGATCCACCAGCTAAAAACACCAGAAACCCAAGAAATCACAACAGAGAAAACACCTGAAGGAGAACATTCCTCCCTCGCGGAGCCGGACTCTCCCTCAAAACTGTAACCTCCTCTCCACCCAGTTCCTCCTCATTTGCTTCATGCCAGAACTCGAATCATGCAAGGTTAGTTTTCTTGGTTTATGGTTAGTTTTTGTATTACAGATTTTTCAAATGCTCATTTTTTGGTTCGTAGTGTGATTTGTTGCAATGTTACTTTTCTTGGTTGTTTATTAAGTTACAGATTTTTCAAATATTCATTTTTTCCCCTGTGTTTAAAACTCATTTAAAAAAAGTGTTTACAGCGAGTGGTTCATAGTGTGATTTGTTGCAATTTTACTTTTCTTGGTGGTTTATTAAATTACAGATTTTTCAAATGTTCATTTTTTCCCTGCGCTTAAAACTCATTAAAAAAGGTGTTTACAGCGAGCGGTTCGTAAGGCTATAGCGTGAATTCTGGCAATGTTAGTTTTCTCTATTGTTCAAGGTTTTCTCAGTGTTGTTCAATGTTTTTATTTTTAGTTTATTATTATGCTGTGCATTCTATGGTCTAACTATTTTTGCTTAATCTTTAAAAAAAAAAAAAAAAAATATTTACATACAATTTAATCCGTTCCAGACCGAATGAACTGTATGTACATACAGTCCTATGGGGGAAATTACTTCAGTTCACGACCAATTCAGTTTACAACCAGAGTTTTGGAATTAATTATGGTCATGAACCGAGGTCCCACTGTGTATTTTTTTTTATCTTTTAAACATTTTTCTCAGAAAAATCTCAATCTAAATTTCTGATAGATATTACCAATAAATAACAATCTTTCAGGCTAGCTAGAGAATTATTTTCAATGTTGTAAACCTTGACTGTACTCTTGATAGTGCACAATTCTAAATTAATGCAAGTAGTTTTGTAAGGATCAATACAAATCGGTTTTAGTTCAGTAGCATGGCCTTTTTCCAGTTGAGTCAGCTTTTATCCTCCATTTCATGAGAGGCTATAATAACCAGATGAAGCCAATGTATCTTGCACCTCAAACTTAACATTTTAAATCTCCCATTCAAAAAGTTTCATTTCTTTGCAAATGCGTTGGTGCAGTAGGGGCTATAAACATTTTTCTCCATTGCCAGATATTTGGGTTTTATTGCCTGAATTGTTGTAGTGGATTTGTTTTAAAATCATCACCAGCAGTGTTGTCATTTAACATTTTAAAACTTAGTATTCTTTCTCTGTGATGTGGTAATTTCTTCTTTTAAGCATTTTGAACATTTAAGTGTGTAGTAGGTTAAAATTTATAAACAAAAATAGCTTATTCATTGGATAAAAGCTTTTTAAGGTTATATATACTGTCCTGTCTTTGAAAAGTGGACCTGTTTTGCATATCTAAATCCTGCTAATTGATGTGGCGTTTGCATATTCTATTTGTTGTCCAATTTATTTGACCACTTTATCAATACCAGATGCAAATGTAACAATATACCTGGCTCATTTGTATGAAATAGAAAAAAAAAATCTGTAATTTTTAAAGTAGTTTTAGAAGGTTACTTGTTTTTGAACATGAAGACTAAAATCTCATATGTTAATACATTTCAAATGACCTTTCATGTATAATCAGAATCTGGTTTTAAGTTATATCAAATGATCCTTAAATGCCCCAGACTAATTTTTTTGTATGTTTTTAATTATTGAAAAATGTTCGACACTTGCATTGAACCTTTTTCCTTAAACAGAATACTTTCACTACTACTTGGACAAGGATTAAAAACAAAGAATAGCAAATACTATGATAAAAACACTGTATGAACTAATTGTTATATACTGCTAATTATGAAATGCTTTGTCATCTGCTCAGATTAATGTATATTGAGATGTAAATGAATATTTAACAAGAATATTTAATCGGTGGAACTTAAATCCAAGCGAAATCTTCCCAAAACCTGGATATAACTTTTGAAAACCTTTCTAGATTGTGGACACTAATTCCAAGATTTTCTGCTACTTATCTAAAACCTATACAGAGAGCCTATGTGTGTAATTTTATTTTAGATAATTACATTTTGCCATGGTAAGCTTGTAAATATTTGGCACTGGCTGTCATTTATACTGGATGTGCAATTTTCACACACTGTTTTCCCGTTTTTTGAATCAAGTATCCTTCTTTTTAAACAGTTCAATTACTTTAGGCACTTTTTTCTGTATACTGTTACTTTTAATATGTACCATATTCTTTGGCATGTTGGTGATCAAAAACCTTGTACAAATGCATGCCTTGTTATTTTAGTTCACTTGTTAGTTCCGTGTTTGAATTTCATTTCTACCACCGAATTAAGATCAGCACCATCTGGAGTTAAGAGATTTTGCTAAGCCAGCACTTGTTTTGTTTCAATTTTTTGTAGCAGGTTTATTTTGTAGTTGAATGCTATGTTTTTTTTTTTTCTTTGCCATTTGCATGTGCATCTGTAATAGTCTTTTGCATAATTTTATTTTGCACATATTCCTAATAATTTAGCTTTGGCTGCTTAACTGCAGGCTGTGGGTACTTGGTGGTAAAGTTTCTGCTTTTTTTGGCATAAAATTGTGGTGGCTGGGTTAAGCTTTGCAACTGACTCCAGTTCTTCTTTCTCTTTATTTCTTCCACCGGTCCTGTGTAGACGAATGGTTTTCTAAAGGTGAGTGATTTATAAAGTACAGGCCAGTCTTGTGGCCAGTCATTCATTTCTAAATCACCATATAGCTTTAAGGCTGGCAAAAAGAGCACCTCATTCAGTTGTATTCATCAACTTTGGGAAACCTTCTTTACTTAAATGTTATTTTTTGGTTACTTCTGCAGGAAAGAAAGAACCTGATGATTATAGTGCAGAAGTTATTGAGTTTCCAAAACGAACAACACCTGCTAAAGGCAAGTGAAGCTCCTGAAAACTTTTTTTTTTTTTTTTTTTTTTAACTCTTCGCTAGGATTAAAATTTCATTTAATGTTAGCTGTTGTATTTAATTTATTTCTCTGTTGCAGGTTACGAGTTACTATACCAACCTGAAGTGGTGCGTGTTTACACATCCTTACTAAAAGAAAGTAAAAACCCAGTGGTGCTGGAGGCAGCAGCTGGTGCAATTCAGAATTTATGTGCTGGCCGATGGACTGTGAGTTTCCGCCCATATATAACTGCAATATTAGAGCATTGACTTAGTGATGTTTAACATGCTAATTATGTTATATCCCTTGAAGGAAAAATGCAATGCTGAATATGTACATCAGGAAGGAGTGTATTAAGGAGGGCATACAAAAATGTGTCTACCCTCAAGCAGCTCCCACAAAGTTACCACTACTTAAATTTCTAGTAGAGTAGCTGGTGGTAATGTGTTAGTCTCTTTATGGGGCCCTTTAGTTCTTTCTAATTATAATAAATGAGCAATGATTTCATACATTCAGCTTTGCAATAAAAAGACACTCCTTGCTAATGCCAGTGCATTATTTTGTTGTGGTTTCTAGTGCTATATTTGCATTGCCAAATTCTGATCTACATGTGGTGCACCGTCCACTCTTTCAGCATCCCTTTCAAAACATAGGAAAGGTTGCAAGTTTGATACTCATGATAACAGCGACATTTCAGTGTCTACACTACAATTAAAGCTTAGAAGCAATAGTTCTGTTTTATTTCAAACCACATTAAGATGTATCTAAATATGTAAGCTTCTGATAACAGTACAGTACATTCAAGATATGTTTAATGCTTTTATGCACACACCAGTCTTAAAGCTGCTGTTAAGAGAATATGAAGGAGGAATTGTATAGGTTTGAATGTAGTCATGAAAGATTAAATGTACTTTCAAGAAAAGTAAACTTAGTGGCACATAAGAATAGTAAAGAAACTTAATGAAAGTACTGTAGCATTATGGCATTTGTAAATATTGTTACTAAGTCAAAGGAATCTTTTATATTTCCTTATGCTAAATGTTTTCAGTAAGTTACATGGGAATCTTTAATAGTAACACATCTTGTATATTTCATTTTTCTTTTACATACTGTGCATTAATATCCAAGCACAAATATTATAATTTTAATACTGTAGCAGTTCTTTTTAGTTAAGCATTGTCATCTCTAGGTCTTACAACATCCAAGGTGTTCTTTTGTAATGGGTGTTAAAAATCTTGAATTTTATGAAGTTTAGCTCTAGTATAGAAATTTATCAAATATACTCATTATGCAATATGTAAAGTAGTATTTTTAGTTGCATTTTTATGAAAGTCCTGTTTTTTTGTCTAGGTTTTTAGAGTGTAGCTTAATATAGATTGTTACAGCTGCCTTTTTTTCTTATATACACAAATAACTGCTGCAATCTGTTACTTTTATCCTTCTAGTATGGGAGATGTATTCGTTCCATGGTTCGACACGAGAAAGGCTTGTCAACTATTTCAGAGCTCCTGGCTCACCAACAAGACAGAGTTGTCAGAGCAATGTCTGGTGCTTTAAGAAACTTAGCAATAGATATGAGGAACAGAGAGCTTACTGGTGAGTGGTAACATGCTTCAGTACCTGCCAATAAACACTAGTATGTTTGTCTATAAGCATTTGATTCTTTACATTCACTTTTTATTGTTAATAATAATTCTTTAGTACCATTTACATTCACTTTTTAATGTTGTTAATAATAATTCTTTAGTCCCAATGAATTAAAATGACTCTGGTTGGAAATTACTCAGATAATGCTGAAAATTACTTTGCTACATATAAAGTAATTCAGGTATTTTAAGTAGTGTACTTTTTTTTTTTTTTTTTTTTTTTTTTTTTTTTGGTCACTCATGCAAGTGGGGAAATGTATGTAAAAAAAATTAACTTTAGAACTAATACAGCTTAAAACATGATTTCAATTCGTATCATACTGCAAATGTATGGTGTTACTAGAAGTATTTCAAATACTGTTTACTGCATTTTATGCTACTTGTATTTCACATGTTGATCATTTCCTAGCTGTTTTAACTAGAATTGAGATGTCTGTAAAATACAGGTCAAATTCTGTAAAAACGAATATCGTTGCAATGAAATTTATTATACTGAAGTATTTTTTACAGTCCGTACAGTTTCCCCATATGACAGAATCTATAAAAATCTTACTACAAAATGCATTCAGCAGGCACTTTCATTACAACAAAGTGACAAAAGACCTTGAAATGCCTGAATGAATCATCCACAGAGCAGTCCATTCTGTGGATGTTAATTCTGTGGTCACAGCTCAGTTGTGCACAACGATCCCTGAAAAACTTTTCTTCGAACTTTCCTCATACTGTTTTTTTGCTGTGTGTTTTGTGGTTTTCAGTGATACCTTTTGCTTATTGCTCATCAACATTTGAAAAACCTCCGCTTGAATTTCTCATTGTTACCCTCCTATAGAAATGGCAGACACGAAAAAATGACAACAGTTCACATTAGAAAAAAAACTTGGAATTTTTTGCGGCTCTCGATTCCAGCAAAAAAAAAAGGATGTTGCCAGTGAATTCAGATGTTCGCCATCGACACTACAAACTTTCTTGAAGTAGAAGAAAAATCTTAGGTTGTGAACCTTAGGTCTCAACGCAAACGTATGCAAACTGCTGCATTTGAAGATGTCTAAAAAGCAGTTTATGTGGTTTAACGGTGCTGCCCTCAGCATAATGTTAGAGTTGAGTTCCTCCTACCCAATTGCACGGCAGTGCTTCATTCATTGTATTTGTTCATCTTTCGCACCCTGAAAGTGTGTTATCGCAAGGAAATGCTGAGAAACATTCTCGTCAGCATACCTTGTAGACAGGTGGATATAAAAATTAACGTGAAAGGTGCTATTGAAATGATTGCAAAGACTTGGATGCAAGTTAGAGAGCAATGTAGCGACAAATACAGAATCTTATTACAACAAAATATTTTTAGGTCCCTGGCACTTTGTTGTAACGGAATTTGACCTGTCACATCTTTATCCCTACAAAAACCCTATTTACCAGTCCAAATTGTTACTACCTACATGCCCCTCATGTATAGTTACTAGTTTTCTGGTTGGGTCAAAAAGCAAATTGCTACTTTTAAAGATCTCACACTTTCTTTCCATACCAGGCAAGTATGCTATGCCTAATTTAGTGGCTAACTTGCCAGGAGGCCAGCAGCAACCAGTCAAGAATCTGTCTGAAGACACCATAATCTCAGTTTTAAGCACAGTGAATGAAGTGCTTGTGCATAACGTGGAAGCTGCCAAAAAGCTTAAAGAATGTCAAGGGATTGAGAAGCTAGTGCTGATTAACAAAGATGGGTAAGAGGTGGCTGGTATGGGGTATTGAGGTTCAGGTGCATTTTTAAAGGAGTGCTCTTATTAAAATATGTTTGTCCCTCTCAGCAACCGATCAGATCGAGAAGTTCGGGCTGCTGGTCAGGTGTTGCAGACAGTTTGGGCATACAAGGAGCTCAGACGTCCACTTGAGAAAGATGGTTGGAAGAAGACTGACTTCATGGTGAATCTTTCCCCTACACCACGGAAGACTGGAGGCCCAGGGTACGAAGACAGCACTCTACCACTTATTGATAAAAGAAGAGGTAATTGGGAAAAAATGTCAAACTTTCCTCATAAATCTAGAATTTGATATGAGCTGATTGTTTGCTATATAAACCAAACTCCTGTATTTATTGCATCAAACATGGGTGTTCTTGGTCTGCAAAATGTATTAGGCAGGAAACATACACATTCTTTGACTGCTTTTATATAATTTTATTCAAGTTATTCCTTAAAATCTGTTTTGTTTAAAGCAATGTCTTTTTCCTCATCTCTGTTCACTAGAATATTTTGGTATACTCATAAAGCAAGTATTTTCTAAGTAAAACTGCATCTTAATCTGATCAAAATGAGGTTATTTAAAACAATCAAGGGATTGAAAAAATTCCCATTGCTACTTGTAAATCTGTTTTACCTCTGAAAATAGTTTAAGCATCTAAAATTGTCAGCCTTTGCAAAATCACTTAGTTGCATTTTTGTAAAAGAGTTAACCAACTAATTAATAATGTATGACATTAGCATTAAGTAGCATCATTTAGAAGTGTTGCTCAAATGGCTTAGTTTCTTTTAGTATTGAAGTGCTTCTCAGTGGCCTTTTTTTTTTTTTTTTTTTTTTTTTTTTCTTTTTTTTTTTTTATTCAACTAAAATTGGTCAGTGTTTGTTTGCTCCTGCTATTCTGGATGCTTGGCAAAAGTGACCATACCCTGGATTGACACTTCTCCACTCGGGGCCACGTTCACAATTGCCTGCCTGTCTTCTCTCTGTGGCAGCACCAGCTCTGCCATGACCCTTTCCTGTATCCTCCTGGCCTTTTGTTTCTTTCCTGATCATTTTCTGAGCTCCCTCTCTGTTCTGTCAAGGGTCCTCTTTATACCCATGGGCACAGATGCATCAATTACAAACCCTATAGCTTGAATGTGGAAATTGGCTAAAATCATATGCGTCTCCATGTTAGTGCTTGCTCCTCCTTTTCTCCTTCCTAACACCCTAGGGCTGCATCACCACACTAATGCGTGCACACGCACCGCTGAGCCATTTTTAATCTAAAACCTCCAATTGCCTTGCATCCCTAATGTACTTTATCACACTTTGCTAAAGTGGCTTATACTATTTTTATGTCCACTGACACTTTATGAAGGATTTAAGTTGAAAATGTATAGCTACTGACTTGGTGAACTGCTTATATTAACTTGAGTATAGTTCAAAATGAATTGTCATGTGCTGCTTTTTATCCATGAAACAACTTGCCTATATAGTGCCATGCAGGATATTCCTGCTTTGGGAACCTGAAGGTTCCATTTTTGTTCACTGCCTTTCAGTAATACTGTACTGTCAGTTGTTAATACATAATCTATTTTTAATCTATGTGCTATCTACTTAGAGTAAATTCCTCTAATTAGAGTAGATTCCTGTTATGTGGTTTTACAAACCTGTCACTTCCACTATATACAGCACATTTTTTCGGCAGGGTGGAGAGTACTTATACAGGGTCCAGGTGGATAGCAACAGTTTCATTTTACGACACTTCAAACTGCCCACTAATGATTGTGTTCAAAATCAGCAAAGAATGATGTCAGGGATAAAGTATTTTCATTTCGGCAAGAACACATTGTGTAAATAGAGATCGTTTGACAGTTCACAATACAGTCTTCATATTTTTACAACATCTTGAATATCTTGCATTGAAAAAGTCCCAGCACTTCTTTCTAAATTTTAACTTGACTCTGCTTCTCTCCTGTTTGTAGGAGAAAAGGACAAAGACATGATTCCAATGAATGATCTTGGCAATGGTGAGTAGCAACTTAATGTTAATAGTCTATTTCAGTGTTTCATAAACTGATTCAGGTGAACGGACATGTCTGTGATGATTCACCACTTGATTGTGTAGGAACATTAGCAGATTTCGTCCAAGCATGAATTCAGAGCTACATACTCTTTAGTGCACTTTTATGGTGGTACTTTGCAATCAAAGGTGTAGCCCATAAACAATGATGTTGATGCCTCACAGGGGTGCACCAGCAGTCAAACCACATATAATTGAAAATAGGTTATAAACGTGTTGAAAAAGGATGTTTCTGTTGACGCAAGTCACAAAATTACTGCTCCAAGATGGGTAGCCTTCCTGTCAAGAACAGGCCAGGCTGGAATAGTCCGGTCCTATGGACCGACACCAAAAGTGACATCAGAGGTAGGAGGGCTATCGATCATCCGGTCTATAGAGTGAGCAAAAGAAGCATTAGTAAACCGCACCACCTTGTGGATCAGCAAGGAATTACCACTAGCAGAGCCTTTAAGCTTGTCCCAAAAGCACATGTGTGTGACACCCATAATAGCAACCTGTGAGTTGACCAATAAGAAGTGGCATGCTTAATCATGGAGAAACATGGAGTGAATGACCAGTGAACTTTTTGAGATGAAGGGGCTGTGGCACTAGTTTGAAATGAAAATGGGAGACACAAGCATGTGATGGTTTTCAATGTGTTCAGGAGGTTAGGGGCAATATGCTGGGGGTATATCCATTATATTGCTGTGGCAGGGTTTTATGCTAAATGTAGTTTCAGTGGTTATGTACAATTGATCAAGTACCACATTGCATGTTACCCTTTGTGACATGCATTAAATCCAAATATATAACAGAACTGGAAAGAAGATTTTAAGAAGAGTTTAACTTGCATTACCAAGGATGAATTCCTTCATGTAAAGTGGTTTGATACATTTCTGCATTTTGGGTAAAGGGTGTGTGCATTTTGAGATTTGTGACAACACCAGAAATTTTGGAAGTGTGAGCCAGGCTGTAGAGCATACTTCATATTTAAGTCAGTTGCTGGCATTAAACATTTCAGAGGGGACTGTTTGCTGTATTCTTCATCAAGATTTATCCCTTTATTATAAAACTAGCAAAATACCCGCACTTCGCAGCGGAGAAGTAGTGTGCCCAAAATCATATCCTCCTGCGACTCATGTTTATATTGATATACTGAATTCCTTCCTTTCTGCTTAACTAAACCTTTCAACTGAGCATTTACACGAGCAAAGATAAACCTCAAAAATATATTTCTCATTTTGAGTAACTATTTTGTTTACAATGCTTGCTTTCCAGTTTTCTCTTCTAATAATTTTCATATGAGAAATTTGCTTTAATGCAAACAAGCTTTTATTGCTGCGCTTATGGCCATTGTTTGTCTCCGTATGGCAGTGCTGTCATTATGGTGGTAATTCTCTTCTTGGGTACCAGATTTATTTTTTTTTTTTTTTTTAAGAAGTTTAAGAACCTTTGGTCTGTTTTATAGTCTAATTCCTGTTCAGTTATATTTTACATGGATGTTCTTAACTCCATTCATTCTTGGTTTGACAGTGGTCTTTTTCAGGGCTATGCTGCTATACAATTAGCATTTCAGCTTATTTAAATGCATACTATTGAGTATTGGATTTAGACTTCTAATTAACAGAACACCTTTCCATTCAAGTTAGTCAATGGTAGCTGGGTAAACTTGACATGAACTTCTTTTGATAAAATTATTTTGACCTTGACAGCTGCTTATCCACCACTGGATGATAGAGAAGGCAAAGATTCCAGGTCCTATGACTTGTCTGATCAGGATATTCTTCTGGTAAGTATCCATTCCTAGCTTACAATAACTTTTTTATATTGATTTGATTCATTCATGTTCCCCAGTGAACTGGTTTTCGTAAGGCAATAACCACGGCAGCATTGTTAATTTATACAGAGGACTATTAGGTTAGTTTAAGAAGAATGACTTTCTAAAACTGTCTGGGTTGCTGCCAGTTGGTGTTGGTTTATACAGACTTGATCTTTTTATGTATTGGCTGACTAAATTTATTTTTCTTGCTTTTTTCCTGCCCTCTTCACCATTTCAGAGAAGTCTTTATGGTGGCAGTAAAGGTTCATTGACAATGGCAGACAACTGTGATGGTTAGACTAACCCTACTTAACTCCTGCATGTTGAGCGCGTTGTATGTTACTTTCATCAGTACTGCATTGCACGACTTCACTTTTGTGACATCCAGTTGTGAGAGAGAATCTTGCGCATGGAGTTTGAATGTGACCTGCCAAGAATAAATATTTACTGCTGCCTCTTATGCAGTCTGTTATCCTATTTAAATCAGTAAAGATAGTGTATTCAGAAAGTATTCTGACCCCTGAATTTTAAATGGATACATATGCCTTTTTGTCTGTCCGCCTACTCTTCTCAATAACCTGTGACAGTGAAAACATGTTTTCAGAAAGGTTTGCAACTTTATATAAAATAATAATCAATCTGAAATCACTCATTCATAGAAATATTCTGACATGAAATTCAGTATTTCTTAGAAGCCTGTTTGGCAACAATTACAGCTTCAGATCTTGCATGAATCTCTACAACTTTTGCACACCTGGATTTGGGCAGTTTTATCTATCTTAATGGAAGATTTTATCCAATATAATGAAATTTGTGAGGAAGTGTCTGTAAACTGCCATTTTTGGATCTGTCTACAAATGTCCTTATGAGGTTTGAGCCTCAGCATTGTCATGGGACTGTCCCAAAGTCACTCCAGTGTTGTCTGGGCTTTATGCTTTGGGTCATTATTGTGCTGAAAGGTGAACCATTGCCTCCATGTGAAGATGCATGCACTCTGGAACAGGCTTTTTTCAAGCACCTCTCTGTGTTTGACTGCGTCATTCCTTCCCTCAGTTCTCTCCAACCTCTGTCCCTGCCACTAAGTAGCCCTTCCATAGCATGATGCTGCCACACCACCATACTTCATTATAGGGATTGGTATTAGGCAGAGTATGAACAGTGAATGATCTTTGCCCGACATAATGCTTGGCCTTCATTCAGGTTTTATGTCATCAGATCTGAAAATGTTTTTCCCTAAGCCGTGAGTCCTTTAAATACTGTTTAGCAAACTCCAAATTGGCTATCATGCCTTTTATTCAAGAGTGGCTTATGTCTAGCCACTACCATGAATGCCTGATTAATGGAGTTTTGCTGAAAAATGGGGGGTGCTTCCAATGTTTCTCCCATCTCAAAGGACTTCTAAAACTGACCATTGGCTTCTTGGTCACCTTCATGACCAAGGTCTATCTTGTCCAGTAACTCAGTTTGGCTGGATGAAAGCTTTTCACTTTGTCATTATAGGTTATTGAGTGTAGATTGATGGGCATAAATGTTAAATGTGTCCATTTAAAATCAAAGCTACATCAGTCTTCAGAAAGTGAAGGGATCAAAATTCTTTATGAATCTAATGTAATGATACGGTTTTTATATCTACATATGGTGTATCTTGAATAAACATTTGCAATTAAAATGTTGTAAAGATACATCTTAAAAAAAATTTGCATTCTGTATTAAGGAAAGATCTTAAAACATGTCTGTCTATACGTGCGCCTATGCAAGACTTTCCAGAAGAGAAAGTGATTTGTGCACATCTTGCACATACATTATAATTGGTCAACGTATTCTGCAATGACATCTGTTGAATTTACAAATGGAAGTTCCCCAGATGTGGTGTAAACTGCCCACTCCATGGCATTTATACAAAATGAGTGTCTATGGTTATAAAATGTTTCTACATATAAAAAAGGCAGTATCACAAAAACTTATAGGCAAAGGTCAACTTGTCATATCCAACTGTTGAGCCTAAGTCAATTATCTGGCAATTGCCCAAAATAACATTCTACCTTGTTCACTATTGGTATTTATTCAGTTGACCTAGCACAGTAGTATATAATGGTCATAACTATTAATGGGTCCTGTTCTGCAACTGATGTATTACACTGCATAATATAGGCCCATGCACATTCAGATTTGAAGTGCATTAAGTAATATATTTAAAAGATCCCTTAACTTGAAGTCTACGAAAAAGCATGCATACCTCTCTAGCAGTACCTTGGTTGTTTTGTTTAATGCATGCGAGTTACACACATGTTCAAAGCAGGTTTTCAAAAGAAACGGCATGTCATAAACTTTTGGGAAGGCAGCATATAACCGATAAGGTTAGTTTAAATCAGGTCAGTGTTTCTGCCATAATGGCTCTCTTGTTTATATTGTTAAGCAAGACTTGAAGTCCCCATCTCAAGATGAGCATCATTTATTTCCTCTTTGCACACAAGCAGACCCCTTACAAAATTTTCTGTAACCGGTTCACTAATGCAGCTTCACCTGTAAAGTACATTTTAAAATGAGATTCCTTTTACAGTTTTTAACCCTCTTAAAACTTGTTTTAGGTAGTGATGTTTAGGCATAGTTTAAATTACTCATTACATTTTTGTTGTGCAAGTGCTGAAATTGATTTCTTGGTTATCTAAGAGGCACCAATCTTAAAGTTCTTATCAGTGTATTTGTAATTTCGTAGTCAATGTATTTATGGCTTCAATATTTGTTTTTCTTTATGGGACTGCTCTTGTCTCAGGTGTGGAAAGTGTTTTTTTTTTCCCTTTAAATTATGTAAAGGCAGGATTTCACCCCATGTTAAATTTTTGTGAAGCATAAGTGGCAGCAGTAGATAGAAATGGAAGCCATGGATTTTCACCTTGTCTAAAAAGAGCACATGACTAATCTGGGATGCACATTGTTTCTTCATGAAACTAACTTGTTGCAACTGCTGTGTGTCGTTGTTCTGGTGTGTTTTGTATGTTCAAGTGGAAGTATGTACAGTATTCAAGTGAACGAATGTTCATTTTGCCGTAAAAATGCCATTCTTAAATTTTTACTGACAATATGAAAATATGATTTTAATTTGTAAGTATTGCCTGTTCAACAGACAGCTGAATTTAAGCTGATGCATTAACAACTCTGAGCATATCTTATGCTAATAAATAGTTATTGCAATAGACAATTATAAATAATTGAAAAATGCATGTCCATTCTTTATGCACCGTACGTTTGAGTTGGAGACTTAAATGTATTCAGCAGTAGACACTAGATGGCGTACTTGTCCAAATTTAGGACATGTTTATAGCACAGAGCATTTCTGTAGCTATTCAGTTTAAAAAAGATGTTTGTTCCTAAAACAAATGCCATTGATATTAGTAGCTACCATGGAAGATTACTGGTCAGAACAAAACTACTTTCCTTGTAAGTATAACTTTTGTAAAATGCATTTTGTTGCAGCATACCTTGTTCGGAGTTAGACTAGCATTTCTACAGATGATTCATTTTATGCTGGGCAACGAATGCTTTTCCACTTGAAGAATAATTGTGCTGTGTACACTCCTAATTACTAAAGCGGCATATGCTGATATGTTTTAGACGGGGTCAAAGCATTGCGTGCCCTGCAGTCTTAGGATTACTGTTAATTCCTTAATTGTAATTTTCTGAAAGCATTGGTTATCAAGAGAGTATACCCATAATTATATCTGCAGTTTGTCTGAAGTAAACACTATGCACCAAACCTTTTTGTTACTTTTTAATTAGATTTTGATTTAATTACTTATATATAGCTTTATAAGCGATAGTATTGCAAGTATTTGACAATTTTGGCAGTTTAAAAATGTAAAGAATGCTGGGAATAAATGAATAAAACAGGTACCTAGGATCCAGTCAGTCAGTGGAATACTTCACTGGAAGTGACAATAAGTTAAAAGCAGGCTTTGAGCTTCCATGTTCTCTCATTATACAGTACATTTACCAGGCATCTTTATGAAGGAGAGGTTTAGTACAACTGTCTAAAATACCATACCAAAATGGCTCCTATCGAATACTTTTACAGTAAATCTAAATATTTTTGTAGCACCCTTCAAAATTGTTATAAAGGTCAACAGCCCATTAACAAAGGAAAGAGTGGAGATATTGAAATTCAAAGTCGAATATAATGAGCAGACCTTAAACTAAATCAATAAGCCAAAACCAGGGTCTTTTTAAGACACAGTGAGGTATTTTTCTAATACACACAAGCCTTTGTTTCACAGGGAGTGAACAATGATGGAAGGAAGCTCCAACAAAAGTGTACCGCTTAATTCAAGTGCAATGTCCATGTCATGGTGCAGGTGCCTAGAACTGTGTTAAAGATTAGAGGTGTGCCACTCTGAAAAAATGTGGAATATTAGTAAATCGGAAATAGTAACACAGTTTTAGTCTTCTCTGTAACATAGTGAAGTGGATTAAAAGTTTCTTCCATTATTTTGAACTCCTTAGCTTGCAACGTATAATGTGGTGACAATGCAAAATTTGGATAACTACAATTAAATGGTATGTTTACAGAGAATGTCAGCAGAACAGACTTTGTGATGGTCACACTTTTTTGCCTCTGCCTTGGAAAGTGTGCTTAATTGTTATACACTGTTCCCTATTGTAATGGCATTCTTCCCATCTTCATCTCAAGCATTTTCTGATATTAATGTTTCAGTATGTTGATGTTAAAATGTTTGTGCTCTATTAACAGATGTCCTCAGTGATAATTCCCTATGAAAGGCTGAAAATTCTCGCCCACTACTGGGAAATTAATATTTTCTGTCTAATGTTACTGCTCAAAATGCTGGAACTTGTATGGATTTGGATTCACTTTCATTAAGGCAGTTAATATGTGCTACTCTTGTCAACTCACGTTGCAATGTTCCTTTTCTGTCTTCACAGAGAGAGTAATCTTCTTTGCTTCATGGACAGATTTGTCATTCCAATCTCACTGCCGGCAGAAGAAATATTTAATACTGGGACCATAAGTTCGGAGAAGAAAGCAATTTGCTGTATTTTTATGCAAAAATTATGGGGGGACCTCTTGTTTTATAATTGGATATGGATCATCAGCTTCAAAAGACTCGACAGTAACCTGTTATTCCCGGATCTACAATTCCATGCCTGACTGCTAGAGGGAGATATTGGATGAGGACTGAGAATGGGGTTCCAGACTGCTTTTAAATATTTGATTTTTTTCTTTCCGAAAGCATAAAAGATATTTTGTATGTATAATATTTCTTTTTATATATTGGAGCTTTCCCCTTTAAGACCCGTTCCTCCCTCTCATGGTGTTCTTTACCAATGCTGCAAGTTCTGATAACTGCTAGCTTCATCCTCTTTGCTGTGCCATTGCTGCTGGAGGGAGAGGAGTGCAGTGTAATTTTGACTAACTACTGCTCAGGTGATTTCCCATTTGTGTTATTTCAGAAAACCATTACTTGGATGTTTGTTCAGCCCAGTAATATTACTGAAGCATAACTACAGCGGAGGTGTGGCCACTTCACATTTAAAGACATTTTTGTATACCCCAATTTATGTAAGCCAGACTTGCTACAAAGGCATCCTGAATATTTGAAAAACTGAATGCTTTTTATATATGAACAGAAAATGAGACAGAAGTTTCCTCAGGTTAATGTTTATTCTTTTATTGGTTTGCATGTTCAAAGATTAAAAAAGTGCAAATTAATCCTAGTGGTTCTTAGAAGCAAATGCTCTGCATTGTAGAGGTTGCTTCTTATTTTTATTTTTATTTTTTTTTTGCACAAGGCTGTCAGTTTCAGAATATTCACTGAAAACCTTTAGTTCTTTGCTGATGGGCATCATATGTTTTAATCACACTGGTCACAAACTCAGTGTTAAATGTCTTTTAGGTTTATCACCACTCCTGGGATTTAGATAAGGATCCATTCTTGCAGTAAAGTGTTTTTTTTATTTTTCCCTGTAATCACAGTCTGTTTATAGAATGTGTCTTTGCCTTCAAAATATTTTTTAAGTTTGAAATATTACCAATCACTTTTTACATACAGAAAATTTCTTGTTGCACTTTTTAAACTTTTTTTATTTTGAAGTCTCTAGCTTTTGTTTAAAAAAAAAAAAAAAAAGTGCTGTATAATTGTTAAATAGGGTTTAGGTTGTATTTACATTGACAACCGGTCTCGCCTTTATCCTGTGTTCAGCAGGCATATGTTACAACACCTGGTAATTAGACTCCATATAGGTGGGCTTTTCTAGTTATCACATTTATGAGGGGCTTCTTTAGAGTTGTTGAAATCTGAGACTTTCATTCCTTATTTGAAACCAGTACATCTTTTTAGATATGATGGTAAGAGCATACTACTAAATGTCAAATGTAGAAGCAGAAATGCCACTTTTTTTTTTTTTTTATAAAAATCTTTTTGCAGCCTAGGTAATCAATAACTGGATGTAGAAGACAATCTTGACCTTTATAAATACAGTCCAGCTAGAAGAAAGTTGAACAATCAAATTAGAATATCCAGAGTGTTTGAGTGTTTTGCCAAAATAACCGGTAAAATTCAGTTATACCCAATATGTGAAGTGAAAAAATGAGCTTGTTTGGCTTTCTCGATGCCCTACTGCTGAAGTGACTGAAAGCGATCATTTGGACTATTTCCAGAGAGCTGTGCACTTGGTGTTAGTTGTGGAGGCTGTTGGGCATGAGTGAATAACTTAATTGTACTTGGAACAGTTTATTGGACACGGAATTCAGACAATGTGTCTGCAGTAATGCTTTTTAAAATATATAGATTTTTCAGATATTATTATTGCAGCATATCTTTGACTTTTTCTTATGGGAGGGTTTTGTCTGAGAAATACACTACATGTTCAATGTTATTTCAGTACCACTAATCTCTTTATTGAAAAATTATTTCTTGATCCTTGTTTTGTGTTGGTAATCTCATCCACTCTTGTGTGCAAGATGGCGAGAATGAGTTAATTTCAGTTTTGGCAATTGTGTTTTTATAAATAAAGTTTTCAGAGTGGATTTTAAAGGCTTTTTGGTTTTCTTTCTTTCAGTCCCATGCTATTGTTACTGTTTATATGTGGGTTCTATTAAAGACATATATCTGTATATGTGTATATATAATCATTATGACTTTTCAAAATAAACTGGTAATATGTAGAAGTAGTACTCATCAAATTAACATCCACTTGAATGCCTAGACCCTGGGTTTCCTAGCAGAACCTCACCCAAAGCATCACACTTGTTATCTTCCCACATTGTATACCTGGCTGTTAATGTGATGCAACAGAAGATGGGCTTTAGCAGCCCAGGTGATCCTCCATTGATTAAAGGTAAGAGTTTCAATGTTGTGTGCCATTTGTAAATGTTTTTGATGGTGGACAGGGATTGACATGAGCACTCAGTCCCATAATCAGTATGGTTCAATGCAGTTTGTGTTGTGACAAATTACTACTGTAACCATCATTAAAATTGCCTGGCATTTATGCCAGAGTAGTCATCCTGTAGGTTCCTACCAGATTGGTCCGAGGAGGGAAAAAACCACTAACTGTCATCAGGGTGTTGTGAAGTCAACTACAGCTACCCACTGATTGTAAGTACTTGCCATTGCTGACCTTGAGCACCCCACAAGCCTTCTGTGAATGCTCTGACTCAGTTATCTGGCCATGATGATTTAACGCTTGTCACTCCCTCCTTGTGTCTGGCCACATCTTATTCATTCAGCAAGTTGACAATGAGTACCTAATGTCAGCTTTCTAAAGTCCTTCACCTTGACATGTGTTATTGTCAGAGAGAACAACATTGTTCATTCATGTGGGGGTGCACAGAATGTATTGGCTCGCCTGTATAATATTCCAGCTTGGCAGACGAGGTGTTCCTGTTTCTTGTAGATGTATTCCATGCGCCCGTTGTGCTTGGTGCTAGATAATTGGTGGATTATCTTGTGGAGGAGTTTGTCCCTTCTTGATGATACTTTTTTTTTTTTTTTTTTTTGATACTTCCCCAAGACTTAAATCTTTATGATATCACCCCCATTATCCTCCTGACCCCGTCCTGTGTAGTTAGAGACACGTACTTTGGTATGATATGAGATTCCTGTTCCTTGTAGTTCAATGACTAAGAAGCCAGTCATTTGGGGCACTAGTCTGATATGTGGTGGGCTGCTGTTGTGTTGGAACACTGACAGTTTTCTTTGCCAGCTTGAATTCTTGTCAAATTCACTTGATTACTTTCTGTGGATATGTGTTTGTGGGGGTAGTTCTTAAAATTTGTGTGTTAGCTCACATCGCGTGTTTTTGGCTTTAATGGCTTAGATATCTTAAGTCTTTTGTATGGTATAGCATTTTTAGTACTTATAGCAATGTGCATTATTGAAATATGGCATTCCATAAACTGCTGTGGATCATTTTGTAATTGGTGTACTCACAAATAGTCAAATCATACATTATAGTTTATTTGTACTGAACTTTTAAAGTAAGTTTTTGTAGTCAAGTAAGTTCTGTTATCTGCTGGTCCAAGGCCAATTTTACATCATTAATGGTATTTAAATGTAATTTATGACATTCTTATTAATCTGCCAAGTACGGTAGATAAATCGCTAGCTGTTAATACGGTGGATTTAAAAAGCGCTCAGTCTTTAACCTCCTGCATGTTTTATTCTGAGATCACCTTTTCTTTAGGGACCTATTTGGCTGCATTTATCCTTCCCGCAGTTTTGACCCTTCTCCTTGTCCCATCCACTGAGAGGCACATCCATAACATGATGTTGCCACTACCATGCTTCACTAGTATTAGGCAGGTGATGCCCTGTGCCTGATCTTCACTTGCTGTAGCGCTTCAAATTCTGGCCAAGGAGGTCCATTTTTGTCTCATTGGAACCAAGAATTTTTTGCCTCATGCATTCAGAGTCCTCCAAGTGCTGTTTACTCATGTGCCTTCTGTCTAGCCATTCCACTGTAAATTCCTGTTTGATGGTTGTCTTTTTCCTGTTGGTTTTCCCATCTCTGTAGAGCACTTCTAAAGCTCTATGAAACTGACCATTGGCTTCATGGTCACCTCTTTGATCAAAGCCGTTCTTGGTATGAAATGTTACAATTGAGGCCACTTGTGCTCCTGGGGGCAATCAAAGCTTTAAAAGGGGTTTCATCCCTCTGACCTGAACCTCATCACATTGACACCCTGGGTGGGGTTAGGGTGGGGGGTGTCTATGGAGAGGTCCTTGGATTTCATGGCTTGGTTTTTGTCCTGAGGTGCAGTGCCAATTGAGACTTGTCTACCCAGGGACTTGTGTGCCCCTCTAAGCGATACCAGTCGGCTCAGTTTGCCACAGGTGGATTTCAGTAAAGTTCTCAACAAAACTCGAGAGTGAGCATTTACGAAATGAGTTTGATTTTTAAATTAATGTGCAATGTTGCCATTATTAAAGGCTATTAAGTGTGCACTGGTTGTCACAAAAGGAAAGTGTCTGTTTAAAATGAAATGTACAGAATGTGAAGAGGTGTGAAGACTTTCTGAATCCACTGTGTATGTGGTATTATATATACATAATATGTATCTCTATATACAGGTGCTGATCATAAAATTAGAACATCATGACAAAGTTAATTTAATTCAGTAATTCCATTCAAAAAGTGAATGGATAGTGGCATTCAGCTCTTCTGAATTGTTGGGTCTGGTGTATTGCATCTTCCTCTTCACAATACTCCATAGATTTTCTATGGGGTTAAGGTCAGGCGAGTTTGCTGGCCAATCAAGAACAGGGATACCATGGTCCTTAAACCAGGTACTGGTAGCTTTGGCACTGTGTGCAGGTGCCAGGTCCTGTTGGAAAATGAAATCTGCATCTCCATAAAGTTCGTCAGCAGCAGGAAGCATGAACCGCTCTTACACTTCCTGGTAGACAGCTGTGTTGACCTTGGACCTCAGAAAACATAATGGACCAACACCAGCAGATGACATGGCACCCCAAACCATCACTGACTGTGGAAACTTTACACTGGACCTCAAGCAACGTGGTCTATGTGCCTCTCCTCTCTTCCTCCAGACTCTGGCACCTTGATTTCCAAAAGAAATGCAAAATTTACTTTCATCAGAGAATGTAACTTTGGACCACTCAGCAGCAGTCCAGTCCTTTTTGTTTTTAGCCCAGGCGAGACGCTTCTGACGCTGTCTCTTGTTCAAGAGTGACTTGACAGAAGGAATGCGACAGCTGAAACCCATGTCTTGCATACGTCTGTGCGTGGTGGTTCTTGAAGCACTGACTCCAGCTGCAGTCCACTCTTTGTGAATCTCCCCCACCGTTTTGAATTGGTTTTGTTTCACAGTCCTCTCCATGGTGCAGTTATCCCTATTGCTTGTACACTTTTTTTTTCTACCACATCTTGTCCTTCCCTTCGCCTCTCTATTAATGTGCTTGGACACAGCTCTGTGAACAGCCAGCCTCTTTAGCAATGACCTTTTATGTCTTGCCGTCCTTGTGCAAGGTGTCAATGGTCGTCTCTTGGACAACTATCAAGTCAGCAGTCTACCCCATGATTGTGTAGCCTACAGAACTAGACTGAGAGACCATTTAAAGGCGCTTGCAGGTGTTTTGAGTTAATTAGCTGATTAGATTGTGGCACCAGGTGTCTTCAATATTCAACTTTTTCACAATATTCTGATTTTCCGAGATACTGAATTTGGGGCTTTCATTAGTTGTCAGTTATCAAAATTAAAAGAAACATTTGAAATACATCAGAATTCTACACACAACACCCCATAATGACAATGTGAAAAAAGTTTACTTGAGGTTTTTGCAAATTTATTAATAAAAAAACTGAGAAATCACATGTACATAAGTATTCACAGCCTTTGCTCAATACTTTGTCCATGCACCTTTGGCAGCAATTACAGCCTCAAGTCTTTTTGAATATGAAGCCACAAGCTTGGCACACCTGTCCTTGGCCAGTTTCGCCCATTCCTCTTTGCAGCACCTCAAGCTCCATCAGGTTGGATGGGAAGTGTCGGTGCACAGCCATTTTAAGATCTCTCCAGAGATGTTCAATCGGGATTCAAGTCTGGGCCGTGGCTGGGCCACTCAAGGACATTCACAGAGTTGTCCTGAAGCCACTCCTTTGATATCTTGGCTGTGTGCTTAGGGTCGTTGTCCTGCTGAAAGATGAACCGTCGCCCCAGTCTGAGGTCAAGAGTGCTCTGGAGAAGGTTTTCATCTGTACATGCAGGATGTATCTGTACATTGCTGCAGTCATCTTTCCCTTTATCCTGACTAGTCTCCCAGTTCCTGCCGCTGAAAAACATCCCCACAGCATGATGCTGCCACCACCATGCTTCACTGTAGGGATGGTATTGGCCTGGTGACGAGCGGTGCCTGGTTTACTCCAAACGTGACGCCTGGAATTCACACCAAAGAGTTCAATCTTTGTCTCATCAGACCAGAGAATTTTGTTTCTCATGGTCTGAGAGTCCTTCAGGTGCCTTTTGGCAAACTCCAGGCGGGCTGCCATGTGCCTTTGACTAAGGAGTGGCTTTCGCCTGGCCACTGTACCATACAGGCCTGATTGGTGGATTGCTGCAGAGATGGTTGTCCTTCTGGAAGGTTCTCCTCTCTCCACAGAGGACCTCTGGCGCTCTGACAGAGTGACCATCGGGTTCTTGGTCACCTTCCTGACTAAGGCCCTTCTCCCCCCGAACGCTCAGTTTAGATGACCGGCCAGCTCTAGGAAGAGTCCTGATGGTTTCAAACTTATTCCACTTACGGATGATGGAGACCACTGTGCTCATTGGGACCTTCAAAGCAGCAGAAATTTTTCTTTAACCTTCTCCAGATTTGTGCCTCGAGACAATCCGGTCTCTGAGGTCTACAAACAATTCCTTTGACTTCATGCTTGGTTTGTGCTCTGACATGATCTTTCAACTGTGGGACCTTATATAGATAGGTGTGTGCCTTTCCAAATCATGTGCCATCAACTGAATTTACCACAGGTGGACTCCAATTAAGCTGCAGAAACATCTCAAGGATGATCAGGGGAAACAGGATGCACCTGAGCTCAGTTTTGAGCTTCATGGCAAAGGCTGTGAATACTTATGTACATGTGCTTTCTCAATTTTTTTTTTATTTTTAATAAATTTGAAAAAACCTCAAGTAAACATTTTTCACGTTGTTATGGGGTGTTGTGTGTAGAATTCTGTGGAAAAAAATGAATTTAATCCATTGTGGAATAAGGCTGTAACATAAGAAAATGTGGAAAAAGTGATGCACTGTAAATATTTTCCAGATGCACTGTGGTATGTATATGTATATGTATATATATATATATATAATATAGATATAGATATAGAGATATAGATATAGATATAGATATAGATATATCTAGATATATATAGATATATCTCTATCTAGAGAGAGAGAATCTCTATGAGATATAGAGAGAGAGATATCTCTCTTATCGCTGTGAACTTGCAGTGCAAAGTGTCTCCTTTCGAAAATTTGTACCGTGGTAAACTACTGCTGGCCGGCTGACAACCTTCTAGGTGCACTTCTAGGTGATGTCGGCTGATCTCGCTCCCTCTTTCTTGCTCTCTGAGTCTCATCCTTTTTGTTTAGTTTCACCACATCACTCCACCCGTCCACAACATAAATCCCATCCTTGTCAAAATGTGTATCGCTGTGAACTTGCACCACGAAGCATCTTGTTTCGAAACTTTGTACTTTGGTAAACTGTTACTGGTCAGCCGACAACCCACAACATTAGTCAGCCGTGCGGAGAACGTTCCTTAATGCAGCAACTGGTGGGGTTCCTGGTGATGTCAGCTGATCTCTCTCTCTCTCTCTCTCGCATTGTCTCCACTACACTCCACCCATTCAGGGCACAAATCTCATCCTTATCTCCAAGTGTATCGCCATGAACTTGCACCACAAAACAGCTCGGTAGCCAAGATTTGTTCTGTGGTGAACTGCTCCTCTTCAGCTGGCAACCTGCAACGTTAGTCAGCCCAACTGAAATTGTTAGGTAACACTGCAAGTGGTGTGCTTCCTAGTGGTGTGCTTCCTGGTGATGTCAGCTGATCTCGCTCTCTCTCTGTCTCACACTTTTAGTGTCACCACTACACTCCACTCGTGCACAGTGTAAATCCCATCTTCATTGGTATGAACTTGCATTACGAAGCATGTCAGTCTGAAGATTTGCCCCGTGGTGAACTGCTCCTAATCAGCTGCCCACCCACATCATTAGTCAGCAGTGCAGAGAGCATTTAACACTGTATGTGGCGGGGTTCCTAGTGATATACGTTGATCGGATATGTAATTGTCCAAAAATTTGATGTCGAGATTTTTGAGGAATCTCGACATTTTAGACTTCCCTGACTTTTATACAAAGCATAGGGAAAGTATTGGAGTCCTCTGAGATTCATCAAAATCTTGAAATGGAATTTTCAAAGTTTCAGAACTCCCTGAGTCCAAAAATACCATTTTTGAATTATGTTTGTGTGTCGGTGTGTACGTATGTAAACACGATAACTTGAGTATGCTTTCACTTAGGTCAACCAAATTTTGCATACAAGTATTAGGTAAAGAACAGATTTCCAACAACTTTTGAGGTATTTCCACTAACCGGAAGTGGGACTTTACATTTTTTTTTCTCATGCAGCTGGAAAGTCTGATTTATTCAACTTTTATAATAATTGTTCAATATATTATTGATTTGATTTGTTGATGGTTCTTTGATGCGCATAATATAAAAATATAATCATCCCCATATCTGAGTATACAAGAGAGTCTAAAGGAGACCACTCCTGATTTTTTTTTTTTTTTTTTTTTTTGGCATATACACTCCATCCATCTACAGCACAAATCCCACCCTCGGCACAAGTGTATCACCATGAACTTGCACTGCAAAGCTTTGCACAGTGGTAAACTGCTGCTGGTCGGCCAACAACCTGCAACATCAGTCAGCCATGCAGAGACTGCTGTTAACTCTGTGAGTTGTGGACTTCTAGGTGACCTCAGCTGATCGATCTCTCTCTCTCTCTCTCTCTCGCCCTTTTTGTTTAGTGTCACCACTACACTTCACCCATCCACAGCACAAATCCCATCTTCATCGCCGAGTTTATCACAATGAACTCACACTATCTCAGTTTGAAGATTTGCACTGTGGTGTACCTGCCGGTGGTCCATTGCTAAACCCGCAACATCTGGGTCAGAAGTGGTCACCTTACGGTGTGAGCTTAATGGAAGAATACCTTCAGTCGGCCGCACAAAGACCATCTCGGAGCGCTGCGAGCGGAGCTCAGCTCTTCTGTGCCTGTGGTAGTTATTCATTTACCCAGTGACACCTGAAATTTATTTCACTCATAGCTTTACAGATTCCCCAATCAGAGCTCTCGACACAGTGTTTCACATACAGTACCCATCACATTTGTGTTTATTTCAATAAATAAACATACATTTTTTCATTAAAAAAAATTTACCAGGCTCATTTTAATCAAAAAGAGTTATCGTACCAATTTTAAAAACTCCCAGAGGGTCTTCAGCCTTGACATAAAGGCAAGACTGTCACCGGCCCAGAGTCTAGTTTGAAAGAAGAGGAATTAGCTTCACAGTCAGGAATCTGGCTAACGTGACAAACCACATAGGAGATCTTCATGCTGATGGGAGGGGTGGGTTGGGGGATTGGTTTAGGGGGTAGGAGTTGGTTCTTTTCTTCAATTGCCAGTATGGTGAGGATTTTTTTTGTAGTGCCTTTCACAATAGACATTGCAGGTGCTGGTCATGGCCTAAAGTGTCCCTGAAGCTTGGTTTCACAGCAGGACAGAGGAGGAGCACACAGACCCATTCAGAACAGCATTTCAGCGGGACATCATGCGGACAAACTCTGGAAAATGAAGAAGGATGGGGATGAAAGCATCTGGTTAACACAGTAGTGGACCCCTTAGGTATGGTGGCAGTAGTGACATATTTCGTTATAGGCTTGCAAGGGGGCCAGCAAAGACACGGATGGACACCGCAAGCTCCCAAGAGGGAAAGGAGATTGCGGCCAACTGAGGATCTGAACCCACCGAAGATACTGTGAGGGACACAAGTCCCCAGAGTGAAAGGAGACTGCAACTGACCAAGAATCTGAACCCACCGAAGAACCTCTGAGGGACACCATAAGCCCCCAGAGTGAAAGGAGTCTGCGATCAACCGAGAATCTGAACCCACCGAAGATACTGTGAGGGAGCGCTGCTTAGGACCGTACCACCATACTACCCCCAGTAAGCACACAGTCTGATTAGATACTACAGAGGACAAAACTTTTTTTTCTGAATATTTTAAAGTATTAATTATCTAGGTAGTAAAAGTGCACTAAAGTTTGAGCTTATAAATGAGATGTGCTGGAATTACCAAAAAAGTTAAATATCCCTGATGAAAGCGACACCGACAAGCTGAACACACAGTGTCAGTCATATTTAGTGATGAGCAAAATGATCCGTGTGAAATCAAATTTGTAGCCAAACTAGGGGGTTTCCTTTCACAAAATAACTCCCAAGATGTCTTTCGTTTCCTGCAAAATTTCTTGCCGTTGACACAAGAAGAAAAAAAAATATATAAAAAAAATTGTTGAAGTAAGACGATTGCATTTACTTTAGTTATAAATGCACTAAAAAGCAAAAAAACTTGTTTAGCATGGCAGGGAATTACAATGTTTTTTTTAATATTACTGTATATAATGAAAGTAGCTATTCTATTAATTGATTGAATTAATTTATGTGCGCCCCACAATGAGGATGGAGAGCTCTGTCCAATAGTGAACAGTACAACTGTTAAAGTAAGACAAAAAATTGGTTGCTAAGTGACCTACAGCCAATGACGTTGAGCCTTTGTATGTTTAGATATATCCTAGGTGACCAAGGTGGTAATCCGGTCTGAGAGATCTCCAAGACATCTCCATGATAAGTCTCTTTAAGCACTAGGGGGCTGTGTATACATCAGGGGTCCCCAACTCCGGTCCTGGAGGGCCCCAGTAGCTGCAGGTTTTCATTCTAACACTTTCTTTAATTGGTGCACAGTTTTAACTGCTAATTACCGTATATATTCGTCTTGAAACCCGAAAAATTGATCATAAAATCAGACCCCAACTTATATGCCCGTTCAAAAACGCGACACTTAAATTTATTTTATTTTTTTTAATATCTTGCTTCCTCCAATCTTGCACCAGTTTCTCAGACACATCGAAGTTTGTTGCAGCAGCGCAGTTACCCATTTCTTTTGCAACTTCAACGACTTTTAATTTAAAATCAGCTTCATGTTTTCTTCTGATCGAACACTCCATCGTAGATAAGGGATGCTCTTGCAATAAAGGTGTACGAGAGTGTGAGGTACAAAAAACACAAAACGGTGCAAACGTTGCTTTTGGAATAGTTCGGGTATTACCGTGTGATCACGTAGGCACGATACACAGAAAAGAAAATGGCCATATGCTCCGTGGTTACTCTTGTAGGTGGGTGTTAGCATATCATAATCTCTTGCACCAATAGCGTGAGTTGTCTGCATTCGACTTATACGACCATCATTATAAAATACTGGAAATCCATTATCCAAACCGCTACATCCTAACTACATGGTCATGTGGGGTCTGCTGGATCCAATCCCAGCCAACACAGGGCGCAAGGCAGGAAACAAACCCCGGGCAGGGTGCCAGCCCACCACAGGGCACACACACACACACACACCAAGCACACACTAGGGACAATTTAGGATCGCCCATGCACCTAACCTGCATGTCTTTGGTCTGTGGGAGGAAACCCACGCAGACACGGGGAGAACATGCAAACTCCACGCAGGGAGGACCCGGGAAGTGAACCTAACTGCGAGGCAGCAGCGCTACCCACTGCGTCACCGTGCCACCCTAATGCTGGAAATTATATGGTAAAATCAAGTTGTGACTTATCCGGGGGAGAACTTAAACGTGAGTATATAAGATGACTCCTTTTTCCTTTCATTTTAATTATTTTTGAAGATTTGTTCCTCTGAATTGCTTCATTTCTTTTCTTAAACGAAACCCAAACAGAAATGAAATGTGAAGTAGGTGAGCCAACAGAAGACCAACTAAATCAGGGCCTCGAACTCCAACCAGTTGATTAATTAGGCACCGATTCTTGTCGTTAATTAAACTCGTTCTTTAATTCCATGGCTTGTTGCTGCTCTCATTGTGCAATACCAGACGTTTCTGAAATTGTCGATTTTCTCTTTTCTAAGACCGCCGTTAATGTTTTGAGGGCCTGAGTAGATCAACATTCCTGAACTCTTCATCTTTCTTTATTTTCAGATATTGTGTGATGGACTCAGTTGGCTGGTTCTGTTTCAGAGCATTTTGTACCTCATTATTGTTTGGCAGCTAATTAAGGAGTCTGAGTCTTCAAGAGCAAGTCAATTAAAATGAATGTTAAAGGAGTTAATTAGCAGCAAAAAAGGTCACTAATTAGGAAAAGGGTTTGAATGAAAACCTGCAGACACTGGGGGCCCACCAGGACCAGAGTTGGGGACCCCTGGTACGCATCATTCATACGGCACTTTTGTGGTTAGGGTCTGTGTGTGTATTCTTAAAGTGTGAGAGTAGACCAACCCAGTAACGAACCTGGTAAGTTCATCTCTCCTGGGAGAAAGTATGTAAGAGGAAGAAGAGGAGAATACCACGATAGTACACAGGTTCAAGTTATGCCGTTGGTCGCAGTCTCCATCATTTTGTCAGAGTTACCCTGAGGCTTCCTCTGTTGACCAGTGCTACTCTTCTTTCTTTCTTTTTTTTTTTATACCCCTCTCCATTGCTCACCTTCAAAGCTCACCAGTCCGTCCCCATTGAGGTCAACGTCCTTCACAATCTCATCGATCTCCCGTGGATTCAGCTGTTGGCCGAGAAGCTTCTTCATGGCCTCCCGAAGCTCGGCTGTGCTGATCTGGCCGTCACCATTGGAATCGAACTGTCACGAGACAAAAGGGGGTTAAGCGGTTGAACAAGGAGACAGATGTGACACGCAGTCCAGCTGGTGGGTCAGGTTTATGGAGCTTGGCAGTCTCTACCAAGCATCTGCTCTTCCATCTGGGTTCATTTTTTTTTTTTCTTTTTTGTTTTGTCCGTGTAACTCGTGTCCCAAAGCAGATGTCCTCCTGAGTGCCTTCAGAATATTTAATCAATCGCATTACTTTATAGAGCATCTCTGAAATGCAAATGAGAGAATGGACAGGGGAGGCTCAATTCCCTTTTTTATATGAGACCCCAGAATCGTGTAAATGATGTGGACAATATGGTTACAGGCATTACAGTGGATTAGCAAAATTTTCACGCTTGGCTGTGCTGTGGCCTTGAGCTAAAATCGGTTCATTTTGTCTCTTACCTCTTCAGGCAACACTCAAAACCCCCGGAAGGACCAACCGGATGTTGAGGAATTCTTGCAAATTTATTCCAAGTCCTAAAATTTAAATGTCATTTTGAGACCCTTGAAATTGGGTCGAGGTGCCTCCCACTCTAGTGACCATCGCTGAGGAGTTTCTACACCTCGTTTAGGGTCAACTCAGTTGAGTGAACATAAAACAATCTGACAAACGAGAGGAGACCATTCAGTCTGTTTGTCACTCGTGTGACAACATCTCGTCCCAACATCTCGTCCAGATTCTTCTCAAAGGTTCTCAATGTTTCTAGTTCAACTCCATATCTATGCGATTTGTTTCAGGTTCCCTCAACTCTTTGTGTAAAGAAGAGCTTCCTGGCTTGAGTGCTAAATGCCCTTCACCTTAATTTCCGCTGAAGACCTAACGTGATTCACCATGGAGTTGGAAGAATCAGTTGAAGGATCAGCTTTATCAATGCCTTTGAGAACTTTGAAAACCCGGATTATGCCCTCACACGCAGTCTCCTTTGACTGGACCTGGTCAAGCCAGGCACACATCCATCTACAGCAGGTCCCATACTTGAGCAAAAAGCAAACCATGCAGAGCTTCTAGACAGGATTGTGTTGAGGTACAGATCTGGGGAAGGCCACAAAAAACATTCCCTGCAGCATTGAAGGTTCCCAAAGGAACAGAGGCCTCCATCGTTCTGAAATGGAAGATGTGTGGGGACCAACCATGTCTTGTCCTAGACTTGCAAATCCTGAACAAAGTGAACATTCAGAGGGAAATGGCCTTGGCATAACCAAGAAACTGATGGTCACCCTGGATGAGCTCCAAAGAGCCTGCATGACAATGGAAGAAACTTCCAGAAGGACAATCACCACTCAAGTGGACTCTGTGACACAAGGCTCACTTGAAGTTGGCACAATGGCACCTAAAGGCTTCTCAGACTGTGAGACACAAGGTTCTCTGGTCTGATGAAACCACCGTCTGGGCACCACTCATCACCAGGGCCCAGTTACTCCAATGCTAAAGCATGGTGAGGGCAGCATCATGATATGGAGTTGAGGACTGAGTCACCATTGAGGGGAACCCAAATGGAGCAACGTGCAGAGATGCCAAGCTGCATTTTCTGCATGATTTTTTATTCGTTGCCTGTTTGTTTTTTTTTTTTTGTCTTTTTTTGCTTTTTCATTATTGCCTGCATTCTGAGGAGGACATGCAAGTGAGAATCTCATTGACTGATGTGCCTACAACAATACAGCTTTTCACTTTGAACCCGATCACAAATTTAACTGTTGTTCTGTTATTTAAATGGCTGATGGAAATGCCACTGCAGAAACACCTTAAATTACTTTGAAAAGATGAAGATGGCCAGCAGGGTGTCTCTGTGTTGACACCTCAAGCCATTCGTCTATTTAAAGAAGTGATGTACCGTAAATTAAAAAATGTCAGGATGTGACGAACAGCCCCACTCCATCCCCAGACCAAGCACAGTGACACATCCACCTCGCTGGGGGTGACACAACTTTAGCAAGTCCAAACCCCCAAGCTCACCCTCACCTCTCGAAATGCGTCCCGGAGCTCCTTGACTCCAATCATGTCTGCTGTTTCGGCCAACATCTTGGGTCCCATCAACTCCACAAAGTCTTCAAAATCCACTCGGCCCCCACCTGCCAGGGAGACGGGCACACACACACACACAGGGACAGCAGTTATGGTGAGCCCTACGACGGTTTCATTTTACATTTTTTGTAATTGCACCCACTCAGACGAAGAGTCACAGGGCAAGTTGGAGCCAAACGCTGGGCCAGTAAGCTAAGCTGCACTCTTGTCACCCTCAGTGGGGTATCTCAATGCATTTGCCCCCAAGTTTGCCCTCCTCCCGTATCAGTGGTCTCATTCTCCTGCCCTTATGTGGCTGTTGTTGCTCTCGCTCTTCCAAACTACGTAAAACTCACAGATTTGCTGGCTTAGTTCGATGAGTTCCATCTCAGTGGGCATGTAGCCCATGGTCCGCATGCACTCGCCAAGGTCTTTGCAGCTGATGAACCCATCCCGGTTTTTATCGAACTCCTTGAAGGCTTCCTTCAGCTCTGCAGATAAAGAATTACACAGAAGACAAAGGGAAGGGGGGGGTACGTTAGAAAAGCCCACCGACAGAGATTCTTCAAAAAGGGAGGCATTCTGTGCGGCTTGAACTATGAATCAGTTTACCATTTCAATGCATAAAACGCCCGCGAGGCAGGGACACTACCATCTGCCCCCCACTAAGGGCGGGACAGTGTCGGACCATCAGGTCAGGTTGGGGAGCATCTACTGGTACAGTGCATTGCCGCCCCCACCACACGACAAAACAGCTCGGGATCCTAGTTGGCAACCCCCCAGGCAGACGCACGGTCCAGTCCCACCCTCAGGAAATGACTCTGTATCTGCTGCAGCCAGATGTTACATGGGCTTCCCCTTGGTGTGGTCTGGCCACTCAACAATGAGGGTCCTGATACCCGGATCACCCTCGGGGAATCTCACCACATGGCTGTAAGTGCTGTAATGGACTCTCCCTCACAATGCAGGTCATGTGCCTCATTCGGGACTCCAACCCAAAGTCAAAGCAGCGGTACCCAAGGATTCTCCGAAGAGACACCGATGGAGTCCAGTCTTCATCTCAGGTCTCTGGCTCGTGTCCATGTCTCACAGCCATATAGCAAGACGGGAAGCACCAGGACTACGAAGACTTGGACCTTCGTCCGTTTGCAGAAATATCAGGTCCACCACCCACCCCTTTCCGGCCACCTCATGCCCCCCCCCCATGCTCTCCCAATCTGTCTATGGACCGTCACACTACTGGATGTGCCACCCATGTTTGTAGGCACTCACTGCACGATACTTTAGATTTTTTTTTATTTGTCTTTAGACAGCGGGGTTCTGTCGACTGGCCCAAGTACAACCTTCTCAGTAGAAAGGTCCTGCTAATGCATGTTTCTGGGGCACGCCACCTCTGTGGAAAAAGACTTCATTTCCCTACATGTTGGCCGTGCCGATGTCCCCTCCACTCACACTGCTGTTAAAGTAGCGGTGGCCAGACCCTTCCTGGCAGATCCAGTCAGTTAAAGCATCACTAAAACCAAATGGGGGGACCACCACTGCACTGTTAAGATGCTCAAAAGCAACCAGTTTGAGACACTAGACCCCCAGTAAGGAAATGGTGGGATGGGTTAAAGCACGGCTGTCAAACTCCAGTCCTGGAGGGCCGCAGTGGCTGCAGGTTTTCATTCTAACCATCTTATTCATTAGTGACCAGCGTTTGCTGCTAATTAACTTCTTTTGCCTTAGTTTTAATTAACTTGACTCGGGCCCCCTGTTTGGCTGCTAATGAATGAAAAAGTGACAACTAATAAGGTGACACAAAGCACATGACCAGCTCACCTGTGCCCATCACACGATATCTGAACATAAAGAAAGGTGAAGGTCTCAATAAGGTTGATCTCTCAGGTCACCAAAACATTTTGACGGAGTTCTTAGAAAAAGCAGAAGAATCAACAGTTTTGGAAATGTCTGCTGTGGCAGAACGAGAGCAGCGACAAGCCATGGAATTAAATAACGGGTTTAATTAATAGCAATAATCGGCTTCTCATTAAGAAAGTGACTGGAGTGAAATTAGTTGGAGTTTGAAGCCCCAGTTTAGCTGGTCAGCTGTCGGCTTGTTTTCACATCTCATTTCTGTTTGGCTGCCATTTAATGAAGAAAGGAATCATTTCAGAGGACTGAATCCTTAAAAACAGGGCTATTAAAATGAAGGGAAAAGGAGTTAATTAGCACTGAAAACTGGTCATTGATTAGGAAAAGGGTCAGAAAGAAAACCTGCAGCCACTGCGGCCCTCCAGTCCCGGAGTTCGACACCCCTGGGTTAAAAGAGATCAGATACACTTGTGTGGCTTTTGTTTTATGGCTCTGAGACACACACAGTCGCACTGGATGGCCCACTCATCCACATGAAGCCTTACCTTCAATTTCCTCTGGCCTCAGTTCCCGGTCCTGTGGTTCCAAAGGTAAGGCAGAGAAATAAAAATGAGACGTTTAAGCTGCTTGGTCAGAAAAAGAAACGATCATCAGACACTTCATGCACAATTTCAACATGACTTCTGTTGTCAATGGAGAGAAAACAAAGTCACGAGATGAAGCCAAGACACGGAAAGGGAATGAAGTTCAATGTGGCGTGTGGGGGCTGCTTGGCAAGAAGAGATGCGCCCTTCAAGAATGAGGCCTGTCCATGAGCAAAAGCCAAGAGGGTCCTCATTTCCATAATGACCTGGAATGGGGTATCATGGAAGTCTCCATTCTCAAACATTCTGATAGGGTGGGGGTCTATGGTGACCAACACTGAACCACAACAAACTAACATCTTTGTGGGGGGAAAACAAAAATCTCACGTAAATGTCACGTAATCCATACGTCATGTCATCCAGTCATAGGCTCACAACGGGCATTACGTCCCCCGAAATGGGACTGAAAATACACTGTAGGAGGAATATGAGGTGGACAGGCATCCTGGCAGGAAGTCGGGAAGATCTCTTACACAGCTGGGAGGCCCCCTGAGAAAACAAAGACATCCCGGCCAAGAGAAGTAAGGAGGTTGTACCAGGACAAGGCTGCCCTAGAGGATGGACGGACGGACATCCCAGCTGGTCGTGGTTCCCAGGACAGGACAAATAGTAAAGGACAGCAATAGACTGTCACAGAGCAATATCTAGTTCCCCCCAGGCGCTAGATGGCAGCAGCTCTCCATGATGGCACCCATTTGGGAACCAGCAGCGAATGCTGGGAGCTGTAGTCCAGCAATACAGCTCTGCTAGGTACCATGGGTGGTGCAAGGGGGGGTGGTTGCTGTAGGGAGATGCGCTCCCCAATCTATGGGACTTTTGTATGACCCGGAAGTACTTCCGGGTCCTCAATAAAAAGACGAGTCTGAGCTGGGAGAACGTGGAGCAACACTTGACTGGAGGAGAGCAGTGCAGCGGTGAGAGGAATTACTTATGTTTTGCTTGTGCTTACAACTGTTTGGAGGTTTAGTGTGGAATAAACCCTCCATTGTTTGAACGCAGGACTGTGATGGTGGGCTCACTGACAGCCACAGTCCATTATAACGTTTAGAATGAAACATAGAACAACATATTCAAAAATGGGTTGGGCTTGAGTTGAAAATATCGAAGGTGGAACTAAAGAATGAGAAACGAAGGAGGAAAGAAAGCCGTGTCCGCATGGTGGCCCTGTAGTTAGCGGTACCGCCTCGTGGTGCCAGGGCTTTAGGGTCATTACAGTCGGTTGAGTTTTCATGTTCTTCCCTATATGGGGTGTGCTGGATGTTGTTTACATTGGTCATGGAAAGCACACCCATCTCAGGACTACACTGAAAGGGGGGATACCCCAACTACTGGTGGTCCTACCTGGGGAGCTGATTACTGAACAACTGTAATCTTAGCCAGTGGAGATATAGGAGAACATCACCTTAAAAGGAGACACCACCCAAGCGTTACACTTTTTTATGCTTTTCTTACCCCATGTTGTTTGCAGTGATGGCAGTGGAAAAAAAAATGAATCCCATGCCTTTTGTGATGGTCCAGATTAGCTCCATGATCCCCAGCAGCCACCGCCCGGAAATGGTGATAATGAAACCGGGGATGAGCCGAGCAAATGAGGACACACACACACAGTCGAGAGGTACTGTAGGTGGAACAGCACGTTGGGGGCTTGTATAGAGCAGCAGTTCTCAAATTGGGGGGGCGTCGAATAAATGAACAAGACATCAAAATTAATTTTTTACATTTTTATTTCAAATTTAAATTTGCAAGCATATAATCACAACGAATGCATTATAACTAAAATTAAAATAAAACATTTCTAAGGCATTGATCTAATGACTAACATGTGCCTGCTTTAAAGTACACAGCCTGTCCAGGTTTGGTTTGATATTCGAGATATCGAGACACTCTGAGCTCCTTTTCTATTTGAAGTTTGTTTCTATGACGAGCGGCGCCGCTGCTGCTGCTTTTATCGTCGCGTATTTTCAATCCAGAAAGTTCGAGACGTATTGGTGTCTGTCGCGAATATTCAGGTAACAGTAGATCAGGTGATAATGCGGCGCGACTGCACCACATTGGCAGTGTAGCCAATATTGCCAAATTGAGTTCAATAATTTATTGCGTATTGGGTTACTTTCATGATACAACTAACAGCGGTATAATATTTGTCAGGCGAAAATACGTTCGTCTTGCGCAGATTGACTTTATCGGTGTCCTCGTTTACGAGATTTTTAAAAATTAAAACATTTAATCATTTCTTTACATAAAAAATAATTAAATAGGAATAAATAATAATTTATTCTTTGTTTTTGGGGATTAGAATTACTACCAAAAATCACACAAGGCATTTTAACAGTTATTAAAGCACTAAAAAAAATAAATTGCAAATATTTCATCGAAGTTAGCCGAACACATGCAAATCTTATGGAAGTAAAAATGATAGGATACCGCGACATGGCACGAGTATCATACCTTTGTTAGTTGTATCAGGGGTTATTGTCATCTATCTTATATTATGCAGGGGGCGCAGAATTATTCAAGGTAGAAAAGGGGGGCGCGAAATATGAAAGTATGAGAACTGCAAAATTAAAACATTAAAGGTATTAAAGCAAAGATGCACAAACAGTGGGTCAAGACCCTTAGGTGCAAAATATGCAGTGCAGAACGTTTCTATCTATTATAAAAAAAAAAAAATCCTGGAAAGCAAAAGCAGTACGACATTACGTGATCTTGGAAGTTCTCGGAAGACATTTAAAAGACCTGTGAGACAAACGAGACTTGCCACGGATCGTCTCGCAGGGACCGTAAACATGAGACTTGGTGCCAAGAGACTGTGCCAGGGTTGTCTCGCGGGGACGTGGAACATGAGATTCTTGCAAGACATGCCCTGCTTACAAAAGATATCGTATTAGAGCACACCCATCAAAAAACACTCAGTCGTGTAAAAGCACGTAGCACACACACATCCTGTGCTCTCAGCACATATAAAGCATATAAGGACAATATGGAGACTAGAGACCCAAAGGTGCTGGAGAGAAAAAATGGCAGATAAGAGATTATGAAAGCATTGGAATTCGAAAGGCTCAAACAAGCGATGGCGCGATACGCATGCAGAGAAAGGTAAAGAATATGAAAGCAGTAAAATTCGAAAGTATTGTAGCGTCCCAGCCAGGTTGAGGCCTTTTTGGTTTTAAGTGACTGTTAGGTCCGATTGAGGGAGGGTGGAGTACAGCATGGAAGACTGATGGCAGAGTATTGATTGATGCGAGGGGGGCGAGACCCGGGGGATGAAGGGTTGAAGAGGGTGCTAGAAAGTCGTGTTTGGGGTTAGGAAGTCGGCGATTATTCAAGTAAAACTTTTCTGACACTTTTTATTACGTCAGTCGCTACAGTATCAAAGAAAAGATCGCATTACCGGAAAACAAAAGGAAATTAATCATCAGAACCACGTGGAATTGAAAAAATAGCAGGACAAATCGAAGTCAGAAATAAAAGGCAAAGAGTAGACAACAAAGTCTTTTCGCATTTGCATCATTCAATGCACAAAACGTGGATTTACACAATAATGGACCATACGCTATGAGAATCTGTGGTCCCGGAACAGTTAAAGCAACGACAAGTTGAATTTCAAAGAAAACACAATTCGGTCAGGTGTATGTTTATGATCACAGAGAAGCGATGCAAATTTTAACAGGTAAAAAGAAAGGTAATGTATATATTCTGGGAATAACATTACACACCAAAGGACATTGTGATATGCCATTCGTATTAAAATGTTTAGTTTCCTGTGAGAACAGCTTTTGCTATGACAATCAATAAATCACAGGGACTAACGTTAGAAAAAGTCAGACTATTTATTAGAGAAACGGAAACAATATTCACTCACGGGCAGTTACTGTATACGTTGCGTCGTCACAATGTGTCTCCAAAAAATATTGTTTTTAATGAAGCTTTAAAGTAAAAATGCAAATGATGAAATTGAAACAATTCCAAAGAAAAATTGTATATCCAATTAACCAAACACAGGGGTTGGAGAGCGAAGCCCCCTAGTCTGAAATAAATTAATAAATACAATAAAGAGCTGTGCAGGAGATCCAAGTGGATCAGACAGTTACAAGTCAGTTCTGATTCTGCTGGCAACAACGCTTCAGACATCTGTTTAATATTCAGCAGACAATCTCAGACGAGGAGGTCTATCATATAAAACTGACAAGAATAAGGCCACAAAGAAAATTGCAATCCAGTAAACACCGAGATGCGATTCGGGTTAGATGTGGAGGCCTTTCACAAAGTTGCTTCTCACGAATAGGACTTTCTGCAGGTTGGTGGCACATGTAGGGGGGAAAAAAAAACACCAAGCAGGATAGAAAGCCAGCCTCCAAGGAAGCAGACCCCCACACTTGATCTGTAAACCGTGACCACGTCACCTCCTTCGCCACGATCCTAACACACCCACAAGTGAGGACTTTGTTACTCCATCAATGTGCTGGAGACTGCAGTTCCTCATTTGGGGAAAACTCCACGGCCCTGATGGCCTACTTCTCGAACTCGGCTAGGAACCCCTGGGCAGCCTGCAGGGGGCTCTCTCTCTTTCTCTCTGTGTAATTGGTACACACAGAGAAGAGCCCACTTCTGTCATCTCCACTAACCCCACACACTGCCATCACACGTTCGACGCTTCTTCATACCACTTTGCTAAAGACGTCGTAAACCTGGAGTGGGCAACATTTGGCCTGGAGGGCCGCGTTGGCTGCAGGTTGTCATTCCAACCCAGTTGCTTAATTAGAAATTTATGGCTTGTTAGTCTGCAATGTTAGGCTCTTAATATAGTAGATTTTTTTTCCTTACCAAGGATCTCATCCAAATGATTTGAAGCCTAAAACTGATAATTTTCAGTCTGACACATTTTCCTCCTAAATGTTTTATTAAACCAAATAGTTCACGATGCACCCCCTTTGTCATTTGCATCTTATTGCTAATAAGGATCCATTAAAAACAATGCAGCTGTTTAAGACTGAAATAAGCAATTAAGGGTGGGGAACCTTAACAAGCGAGACCACTAAATTGAAGCATCAAACTATCACTTAAGCAATAAGTGCTTCATCAGCAGTAATTGACTGCTCATTAAGAAACTGGGTTGGAACAAAACCTTTAGCCACTGTGGCCCTCCAGGTCCTAAACCATTCACCCCCTCCTCTACTCAGACCCCCCTTTTTTACATGCCGATAGATGGGCACAGGTGTGGCACAAGTCTGCCTCCAGAGTGCTAACAAGGCAACTGACTGTCAGTCACATCTGCACACGAATGCTGGGCCGGCCAGTTACCCACCCTGGGGCTGTCTTATCATGCTGTCGCTCACACCTACACCCCCCCTGGCCCGAGGGTGCCTTTTTATTTATTTATTTATTTATTTATTTACAAAGGTGCTTTGCCCGCTATATTACACTTTCATGTAGAATGGAGATAACAAAGTTTCTGATAGAATGGGACTCAATGGTGACCAAGACAGGACAAGAGCAAACACTGTCAAGAAATCTCCCGTTACGCGGGGGGTCACATACTCCACATGTCAAGTCATCCAGTTGAATGCTCACAACGGGCAAAGTTCTTTTTTGTTTCTATTTCTTTAGTTCCACTCTAGATGTATGGAGCCCAAGCCCCTCATTTTGACATTGTTGTTCCTTGTTTAATTCTGAAGGCATCTTCTGCCCCCTTTTGAGGACATAATGCCCATGGTGGACCTGTGACTGGACAACTTTGCACCTATTGGGACCGTACAACTGGATGGCTTGATGTGCAAATGGCGTGGAACAAATATTTTTGTTTCCCATTGGCGTTTTTACACTGCGTACGGTTGCCCAGCATTAATCTCCATTGATGCCCATGCGCATGCAATTTTTTGCTAAAATTGGTTGTTACACAAAATCAAACGCGTTCACGAGGGGGCGGAGCATTTTAATTGAAGTCCCACCTCTTTCTTTTATTCATTGGTCAAGAGTCCTGTCTTTAATTTAAACACTCATTTGCTCAGAGTGCACTTCTATAATTTGCCAGACGTGGTTTATTTTACAATATTTTAGCAAGAAATTGATGTGTTTTGCTTACTGGAAGCATACACTGGGATAACTTGACATGCGAGTGGTGCAAAACGATTGCCGTCAATTTTTTTTTTCCATAGGCGTTTTCAAACTGTTTGCTGTTGCCCAGCGTTTGCCTTCATAGACGCCCATTCTGTCAAAACATTTGCTATCTCCGTTATCCATTAAAACGTGAGATTACATTTTCTTTTCAGCTGTCACTACAAGCCACACGCATGTTTTGCTAAAATCGATTGTCTGTTAAACACGTCTGGAAAATATGAGCATTGCACACTGAGGAAACTCGTTCACATGGGGTGGAGCATTTGAATTGAAGTCCCGCCTCTTCCCCTTCATTCATTGGTCAAGAGTCCTGTCTTCAATTTAAATGCTCATTTTTTTTGACGTGCACTTCTCTGAATTGCCAGAGGTGATTTATTTAACAATATTTTAGTAACAAATTCATACGTTTTGCTTACTGGAAGCATACAATGGGGTGACTTGGCATGTGACTGACGCAAAATGATAGGCATGAAATTTTTTTTCCCCATAGTCGTTTTTCTACTGTTTGCTGTTGCCCCGCGTTGGTCTCCATAGACACCCATTCAATCAGAACATTTGTAATCTCCATTCTCCATGAAAATGTGAGATTAAATTCTCTTTTCAGCAGTCATTACAAGCCACATGCATGTTTTGCTAAAATCGATTGTCTGTTAAAAATTTTTGGAAAATCGGACGCGTTCACACTGGGTGGAATATTTAAATTGAAGTCCTGACTCTACCCCTCGTTCATTGGTCAAGGGTCCCGTCTTCAAGTTAAGCACTCGTTTTCTCTGCATGCACTTCTCTAATTTGCCAGAAGTGGGTTTATATAACAATATTTTAGCAAAAAATGCATGCGTTTTGCTTATTGGAAGCATACAACGGGATGACTTGACATGTGACTGATGCGAAATAATTGGCGTTAATTTTTTTAGGTGTTTTTCTACTGTTTGCTGTTGCCCAGTGTTGGTCTCCATTGACACCCATTCTAACAAAATGTTTGCTATCTCTGTTCTCCACAAAAATTTTTTTTTCAGCCAGCACTACAAGCCACATGTCTGGAAAATCAGACGCGTTCACGTTGGGTGAAACATTTGAATTGAAGACCCACTTCTCCCCCGCATTCATTGGTCAAGAATCCTGTCTTCAGTTCTGTAAGCTTGTGTTCTTGGCCTGCACTGCTCTAATTTTCCACATGTAGTTTTTTTTACCAAATTTACCAAAACAATGCCTGCGTTTTGCCCCTTGTGAGCTTACAACGGGATGACTCGACGTGTGAGTGATGGGAAACGAGTTGTCGGGATTTTTTCCCCATGGACGATACTCTACTGTTTTGTTGTTGCCCAAGTACTTCTGGGACTCTGCAAGTCGCTCTGCTCCACAGCCCCGTTCCCTAATTAAGCGCTCCATGGCCGTCCCTTTCAACAGCTCATCGGCTGTGTCACGGTGGGCCTCCATTTATTGAGGTCTTTCTTGACTTCCTGCATGTGGCGGTAGAGCATTTCCGGCTTTTCAAAGTTACTTCTCATAATGGACACAGTTTCACAGATGAAGACACTCTGCCACGCCTGACTCTGCTGGATTGTGTCGCACGGGTGGCATCTGACAGTCACATGAAAGCCTTGGGCTTCGATTTAGCAGACCCCCACCCAGGCTTTCTTCTCTTGACAAATTTCATCTCAAGCCCTGGCAGACGACAATGCATCGTGAGAAAAAAAAAAAAAAAAGTCAAAGTAAGCAATCCACTTCGTTTCATCCTGTAAAGAGGATTAACTTTCCTCAATGTGTCTTGATTGCTGAGTGCTATCAGAATGCACTGCCTTCTCTCTTATCAGCCCCATAAGTCGCAATAACAGAAATAATCCTGCGTGCCCGTCATGTTGGCGCAGAGCACAGCAGGACCACATGTCTGGGTCGCAGGGTGCGGTGCCAAAGCGTCACCTGCAGGGTTAATGGTGGTGGAGGATTCCTTTCATTCAGCTGATCATTAGACACGACTACACATTATAACGACCCGGGGGGGGGATGGGGTCTGCCTCTTAATGCCGATTACTGGGGAGTGGCCCACCGCATCTGCCCACCGCTCTGGTCTTCTGTGGCTCCTATCCGCTTGTCCCAATGCATGCCACCCAGCTAGGCACTCACCTAGGGTCAGAGGTGACTCGTATGCCACACGATTCGCCCGGATCTCTGTGAGCCCACCCAAGTCCGGGAGCCAATCGGAGGATGACAGGGGGACACGTCCGATCGAAGTGCTCTTCTGAGGGAGGGCTCTTTCTGTGCCCCCCCCCTTTACCTGCAGCTCCTAGTGGTATTCCCCCCTCCTCAGATAGTCCACCCACTTGCTTGGCACCTGAAGAGTTTGTCCCTCTCGTCCCCCTGAGGTCCGGACCAGTGTTGATTGGCGAATTTCTCCAAAGCATTATTCACAGCAAGTTATTTACTGATAATTCGGTCGGTTTAGGAGAACGTTTTTTTCCTCAGCACTCCATAATGTTTTGCGTGGCCAGCGTGACACCCCCCGGAGCCATAACAGCCACCATGGATGTGACCGCCCCCCCCGGATATATAAAGCTGATCATTTTCAATTACAGACTCTGTGGGATTTAGTTAGTGGCAGAACAGATCAGTAAATAATGCGGGTTCTCAAAATTTTATGTGGTGTGGTGGACGGCCAGGGCCCTTACCAAGCTGGGGCACCTCTACAGAGGGAGGGAGGACCGGTGGGGTGGGGGGGTTTGACATATTCAGGGCATTATCTCCCCTAGCGCCCTGAGTTACAGTGGTGCCCCGGACTCCCACTTTGCTTCATGGGAGATTCCTTGGGTTTTGCGGGGAGGGGGGGGGGTTTGTGATATATTCAGGGCATTATCTCCCCCAGAGCGCTAGGTAATGCCCCCCTGAGTTACAGTGGTGCCCCGGACTCCCACAGGGCTTCATGGGAGATTCCATGGGGTCTGCCGGGGTTTTGTGACATATTCAGGGCATTATCTCCCCCAGAGCGCTAGGTAATGCCCCGCTGTGTTACAGTGGTGCCCCGGACTCCCACAGGGCTTCATGGCAGATTCCATGGGGTCTGCTGGTGGGGGGGGAAGGGGGGTTTGGGGGGGGTGCAGCTCCTACTGAGACCAGGAAGGTGGTCACCAGAGACCTGGGGCACTTCCGAGTGCCCCAGAAAAGGGGCCACAGTCAGGAGGAGGTGGACAACGCTTGACAGACAGACAGACGGGGAGTGAAAAACAGTAGAGGAAGTGCTGTGTACTGTGCTGTAAACTGTGCGGTGCAGGTGGAAAACGGGGGAAAGCGTTTACCACGAGGAAAAGAAAATGAATAAATCAAAATGTTTGTGCTGAACTTGTGTCCTGCGTCTGTCTGTGTCGGGTTCAGGTGGCAGGCCACAACAGCATAAATAACGAGTTATGTCTGCTTGTCGCCGAATTCCCAGGTCATTCTTCGACTTCCGCGTCAGTACAAGAGAAAGAGATGCGGGTGCCCTGCGCAGGCATAATTAGCCACATGGAGATAAAAAACAAATCTTGAAGGAGCCCGACGCCCTAAAAACACAGGAGACTCTATGAATTAATAATACCAAAGGATTTCTTACTATTTACAAGACGTTTCTATCTTTTTGATAGACGAAGCACAAAGCATCAGCACAGACAGCCACAATAATCGTTCCTCCGTTGGAGTTGCTCTACCTCTCGCCACGTGTTGGAGCGCACCTTGCCTCTGCTTAGCTAGCGATACCTGCTTGTTCAGCAGACATTATCATCTAGAGCAGGGGTCCTCAATCACGGTCCTGGAGGGCCGCAGTGGCTGCAGGTTTTTGCTCCAACTCAATTGCTTAATAAGAAGCCCTTAGTGCTCAAGTAACACTTCTGCTTCACTTTAGTCGTCTCGCTCGTTAAGATTTTGAACCCTTATTGCTTATTTCAGTCTTAATCAGCTATATTCTTGGTTTTTAATTGCTCCTAATTATTAATAACATGCAAATGACAAAAGAGACGAGCAGTTCTCCATTTAGCTTGTTTCCATTTACACCCGTGTGTATTTATCACGCACTATTGGATTTAATTAAATATTTGGAAGGAAAGTAAAGAGAAAAAAGTGAAGGACTGAGAATTGCTCATCTATTTTAGCCTTCAAATCATTTGGCGGATTTCCTTAGAAAGGGGAAGAAAATCTAGAATATGAGAATGAGCTGACATGGCAGAGTTAAAGCAACTAACAAGCCATGAAATTAAATTATTGGCAAGAATTGCTTTCTAATTAAGCAACCAGGTTCGAACAAAAACCTGCAGCCACTGCGGCCCTCCAGGGCTGTGATTGAGGACCCCGATCTAGAGATTGTTAAGGGGTAACGTTTGATGTTTTTGAGGGAGAGAGCGAGATCAGAGCTCCATGTGTTTCAGAGGAATGGAAAGATAGGGAAGGACTGTCTCTCTGGGGTGGCATTTATTCCCCCAGTATGCTAGGTGGCAGCTTCCCTCGGGCAGATCTCCCATTCATACACCCACAGGGCACCTTATAGTCTTGGTGTGCCATCAGAGGGAGCCATAAGAAAGGTGCCCACCTCAAAGGAGGTTCCACCAGACCTGGAAGTGCTGCCAGGCCCGAAGTCATTTGACACCAGAAGTACCCCCCGGGTCCTGACATAAAAGGAGCCACCCGGCTTACCTGGAGGAGAGACGCAGAGGAAAGTCTGTGCGAGGAGTACTGACACTCGTATAAGGAGTTGGATTTAATAAAACCGCTTTGACTGTCTGACTGCACTTGTGTGTTGGGTTTGAGGAGCTGCAGCGCCCTCTGGTGGCCACCGTATATAACATGCATACAGGCACGTTGTAGAATAAGGTTGACATAAAGCGGCCAATCAGAGATCCGCATGGAGGGGTACATTCCACTCGTCTTGTCCCCACCGGACCGTTCCACAATTTCAAAATGAAGTAAGATGCTCTCCGGACCCCTAAGCCAAACCCCTCCCTCAAGTGACTGGGGGGGTGGGGGCGGGCCCACCTGTTACTGCCTGGCCAGATGTTCCTGCGGCTAAGAGGAGCGTCGGCTTTGAAACGCAGCTCTGTGCCCGGACATCACGGCTTCTCTAAGCCTCCATCAAAATGGTGTAATGCCCGACTTAATCCTTGTGTAACCGCGCAGCAGACTACTTTGCAGGCTGGCAGACCTAAATCTTTTAGGCCTCCCAATAACAAGAGCGGCCTTTCAAATCCCGGAAGAGTGAGAGGTCTTGCTAAGCGCCCGCTCTCTGCTAACCTCGCCATTGCGGTTAATGAGGTTAGCAATGTCACTCTCGTTGTTTAAGATGCCCTCCAGTTCTCACAGCAGCCCGCCTGACCGTCCTGCAGCAGACGTGACTCTGGTTGGGACCCAACCGTTTTGGAGGACATTCACATGTACTGCCCTTAATCCCCCCGGGGTCCTCGTTCTGCGGATCCTGACCCCGCTGACACACAGTGAGTGGGTGTGAGGTGCCCCTCATCTACTCCGTCCTTTTGCTTCCATTGACTTCTGAGGGTTAGCCAACCGTTTCTTATTCGAGGTCAGGTCCACACCCCCAATGACACCGAAAACCTGCTTATCCTGGTGGCACAGTTGTTGGGCTGTACTTTGACATCTCTGGATTCTTTATTTGCAAGATGGCACTGAGAGTGGCGCCTCAACGCAGCATCAGTCGTAATACTTTGTAACGTATGCACAGTCATATAAAAGTCCCCAGCACTTGGTTAATTATTAATATTGTGGTAGCCCTTTGACAGATGGCAGACATGTAGTGACATCAATGATCAGGGCATCCAGAGATCTGGCACACGTGCTACATTTGCCAGTCACAATTGTAGATGCACTCTCTGTACAAGTGGCAGTAAACCCAAACTAGACAGACCACTCTGGGACCCCAAATTTCAATCCTGGCTCCCCCTGTGGATTCTGCATGTTGTTCTGGCCTCTGTAAAGCTTTTTATTTTTATTTATTTATTAGTTTTTGCCAGATTCTCCAGCGTTTGTCACATACAATTGTGTGAAAAAGTAAGTACACCCCCTGAAATGTCATGTCATGTCATTTCCTAACCCTCTTAATTCAGAGCAGGGTCATGGGGTGGGGGGGGAGTGGGAGGTGCCACCTAGCGTAGGGCACAAGGCAGAAAAACACACTGGGCAGGGCGTCACAGAGCAAACACACACACACACACACACACACCCCAAGGACAATTTGGTGTCACCTAGTCACCTAACCTGCTTGTCTTTGGACAGTGGGAGGAAACGGAGCACCTGGAGAAACCCCACCTGAACACAGAGAGGACACGCAAACTCCACATATGGAGGAACTGGGACACATTGACCCTGATCTCCTTCCTGACCCACCGTGCCACCCTCCCATGAAATGTTTATTTTCTTTAATGAAACTCGACAAATCATTCAAAATAGGTTATGTAAAATAACAAACCTCCTGCCATGTTTACTTTCTGTAGTCCATTGTAACATTTAAACACACACAAGCGCTCATTTGGTCCATGGAAGAAGTAAGAGCAGCCCAACTATCTATCACTACGTCAGATATCTAAGATTAAATTCGGCTGCAAATCATTAGAAGGGCATCAGGGAAGATCTCATCTGGAGCCATCGACTTGAACCCCAGGCATTTAGTTTATGGTTGGTGTCTGAAGTGGGTGTCACCATCGTGGCAAGATGGATGGAGCACTCGGAGGGGCTTCACAAAGAAGGTTACAGTTTAGCCCCCCCACCACTTGGACCAGTCCATCACAGGGTGAACACACCATCAATATGCAAGGTCCTGCCATTGAGGTGGGGAGGTCCTGCCGTTGATGTGTGAGGTCCTGCTATTGGTGTGTGATATCCTGCTATTGGCGTGTGAGGTGCTGTCATTGGTTTGCGTGGTCCTGCTATTGGTCTGTGATGTTCTACCATTGGCGTGTGAGGTCCTGCTATTGGCGTGTGATGTTCTACCATTGGTGTGTGAGGTCCTGCTATTGGTGTGCAATGTTCTACCGTTGGCATGTGATGTCCTGCTATTGGCATGTGAGGTCCAGCTATTGGCGTTTGATGTCCTGCTATTGGCGTTTGATGTCCTGCTATTGGCATGTGAGGTCCTGCTATTGGCATGTGATGTCCTGCTGTTGGCGTGTGATGTTCTACCATTGGCATGTGATGTCCTGCTGTTGGCTTGTGATGTCCTGCTATTGATGTGTGAGGTCCTGCCATTGTTGAAACGCTGCTGTTCTTCTCTCAGAGTGTGAGGGCTTTGAGGAAGACAGAAAATGATCCAGTCCAGAGTTCAGCGGTTAAGTGCTGCCACCTCACTGTGGAAATGGACTATGGACCTTGTTGTCCTTATTTCCAGGAAGCCAACTCAAAAGTGGATCTTTAGTGGATGGCTAAGGAGCTTTAATATGGCTGCTTGTGTAAGACAAAGAGAAAAATGTAAATCTTTAGGAATTAGAGGAGTTCTCCCATCAGAGAATCATCTACATAAGTCCTCCATGTTCCCCTTGCAGAATTTCCACCAACAGTCATTCTGGGGTGGGTGGGAATGGGGGGGGGGGAGTTTGTGGGGGGGGTTTTGGGGCTCACCCTGGTGGTGCAATGGAGTTTACTTAAACTATCCACCCTGACACTTTCTAATGCGTGTAGTCGACAGATTCTTTCCTGGGTACTAATACGGTTCTATCTGAATCTGATTAAATGAATTCCATTTGTCATTCCAACAGATGGTGCATCACAAACATTTGCAGTGATAAAATAAAAAAAAATACAGTGGCTGAAGAAGAAGTTAAGAGCTGGTGGTCCTCTCTGTTTTAGCAGATGACTATTGAATTTATTTTGTTAAATGTGACCATGAGAGGTGGGTTTCCTTTTGAGTTGCATGGTATACCGTCACTGGAACGGTAAAAAGCAGTACAGAATCAGCGTTTCGGGATTTTCTGTACCGGAAGTACACGTCCACTCTGAAACTCTCCCACCTTCCTTTGACACTCGCTTTCGCAGCTGTGGAAAAAACGTCCGTTTGGTAGAATTCATAAAATGAATGTACACGTTTTGATCGCTTGGGGACTTCACAGGGGACCCCCACGCCCCCTCCACTTCACGTCTATCAAGAGGAAAGCGATGGTGCGGTGTGGTGCGGCGTGGCACACCAGGAAAGCTGGAGTAAGATGGCTGCTTCGTGGAGTTATGTGTTCTTTGCTTCTGAATTGTTCTGTGACTGGTACTGAGGTTTGAAAGCTGGTATCGATACCAAAGTCAAAATTTTAATACGGATCCAACACTAATCCCCCCCTTAGAGGTCCAAAAGTGCACTGCTATACAAAAAACATAAATTCTATGGGAGAGCAGAAATGTGGGGGCACCCTGTAGAAGCAGAGCCAGACAATCCATTAGGTGACACAGATGGGCGTCACGTGAGAGTCACCATTTCGGTAACTCAAGGGGTATGACCCCTTCAGTCCACACTATGGACACTGAGGAGCGTTATTTTTGGTAACTCAAGGGGTGTGCGCTCCAGACGCCGTGAGGGACTAACCTCAGTCCTAGATTTGGGTGTATCCTTGAAGTCTAATAACACTGAATACGTGCTACAGACACCGAGGGGTGCCATCTACGTAACTCGGGCAGCACACATCCCTCACACCCACTTTATTTCACCCCTTCATTCAACACTATGGACACTGAGGGGTACCATTTTGGTAACTCAAGGGGCGCGTGATATCCAAACACCCGGGATTGTCGTCGAAGTCT
>JANRMT010062856.1:5128350-5139221 GCA_026402145.1 Polypterus bichir lapradei
GGCCACCGAGGGGCGCTGTCTGCATAACACAAGCAGCGTGCGCTCCGGACTTTTACGCTTCTCCAAACCTCCCCATTCTACACTATGGACGCGGAGGGGTGCCGTTTTGGTAACTCAAGGGACGTGTGATATAAAGACACCCAAACGTGAGGGTTATGTCATTGAAGTCTAATAATATTGAATATGTGCTACGGCCACCGAGGGGCGCTGTCTGCATAACACAAGCAGCGTGCGCTCCGGACTTTTACGCACCCCCCACCCCCTTCAATCTGCACTATGGACACTAAGTGGGCTCCGTTTTGCTATCTCAAGGAGTGTGCGATCCAGACACTGAAAGGGACCCCCTCGGTCCTAGAAGTTCAAGGGGATATCTGGACACCCGGGATTGGGTGTGTCCTCAAAGTTTAATAATGTTGAATATGCATTATGGACACCGAGGGGCACCGTCTATGTAACGTATGCAGCATGCGCTCCCGACTTTAACACCCCCCCCCCCCATCCCGGCCCCGTGCAGTCCACACTACAGTATGGACACTGAGGGAGCTCCGTTTTTGTAACTCATGGGGTGCACGCTCCAGACACTGAAAGGGACCCCCCCACCTCGGTCCTAGATGAACAAGAACACTGAATGAGTGCCATGAACACCAAGGAGCTCCATTTATGGAACTCAAGGGACACACGCTCTGGGCCCTTCTGAAACCACAGCTCCATGAGCGTTAGGGAGCCCTTGATAATGTCATATTAAAATGGCGCCCCTCGCTCTCCATATGAGCTTCAGCTGGAACTGCTTGGAAGTGCGAACCCTCGGTGATGGGACAGGCTGTTTTCCTAATTATGGTTTGGTTGTTGGGCGAAGTGGCGGTTCACATCAAATAAGAGGGGAGTACCAGTGAGTGCTGGTCCACATCAAGCAAGGGTTGTAACTGCGTTATCAGAGCAAAATGGTTCCATCGATGGTTATGGGTTTGGCATATCGTTTAGTTTTAGCCCCACTTGCATTAAAATCACACAAAAACAACAAATTCATGAAGCTGATAGAGCACTAGCGTAGACGAAGGATGGGATTCTTCCATTTCAGGTGGCAACGACATGAGGGTCATCATTTAAAAATCGCGGATTGGGGATTTGCAAATGAGTGGAGAGAAGTGGAGCAACGTGCAAAACGTACATATGGCGTCTCCAGAGCAGCCCGATGTTCACAGAAGGGTCGGTGAACTGAATGAGTGGGCATGAGGATAACGATGAGGAAGGAAGGTGGGACACACATGAGATGAGGACAAGAGCTCGACACGAGCGAACTGAAAACGGCAGGTGGGGTTTTGGAGTTACGTACGAGCTGCGCCTCGGCAAAGCCCTCCCGGAGGAAGATGCAGGCCGGCCCCACGATGTTGTGCAGCATGGTGCAGTTCTGGACCAACGCACACAGGGGCTCCCCAAATTCCCGGTCGCTGTCCTCTTCATCTTCGTTGTCGCTGGCCTCCACCCTCGGACGTGGCAGTTCCTCACCACCTCGCCGGGAGACCAAGCTCCCCAACATGGCGGCCGCCAGGTCTCGGCCCCCTCCTCTATCCACGGCACCCTTTGAGTAATGTGAACGTGCAGTGAGTACACAGCAGACACGTCGCAACTGTTCCTTCATAGCAAACACGGAAACCGAGTGAGTTAACGCCAAACACAACATGTCCGGCCGTTTTTTCGTTGTGGGTTGGAGCTCAGGAAGGTGAAAGTGTGGACACAAGAGGAGTCCACTGGGCCAAACTAAAAAAATGAAAGGCACCAAAACTCTCCAGAGAAGAACCATTTTTGGTTCCTAAAAGGTACCACCTAAACAAGGGCTCCTTTCATTTAGATCCATCACAGGGGGTCCCATAAATAGCCACAAACAGAAGGTAACAGATCTGTCAAACACAAAGGGGTTCCTGCTTTTAAATGCACTCGTGGCTGCGTAACATCACTAGAACCTTCTAGACGGGAACAGGCCGCTCAGCCCAACAAGGCTCGCCAGGCCCATCCACTTAAATCCCCCAAAACAACATCAAGTTGAGTTTTGAAGTTCCATAAAGTTCTACTGTCTGCCACACTACTTGGTCACTTACTACTTGGTCCATGTGTCTGTTGTTCTCTGTGTAAATTTTCCTTCACAAGTTTCCAACTGTGTCCCCGTGTTCTTGATGAACTCATTTTAAAGTCGCCCTCTCAATCCACAGAACTCATTCCTATCATAATTTTAAACACCTCAGTCAGATCTCCTCTTAATCTTCTTTTGCTTAAACTGAAAAGCCTCAGCTCTTCTACATTCTTTCTATATAAGTCATCTACCGTAGTCCTGGAATCGGCCTAGTCGCTCTTCCTGGACTTTTTCCAGTGCTGTTATATCCTTTTGCTTGAACTGTAAAGTCTCAGCTCTTTCAATCTTTCCTCATAACTCATCCCCTGTAGCTCTGGACTCAGCCTAATCGCTCTTCTCTGGACTGTTTCTAGTGCTGCTATGTCTGGTGGGACTAAAACTGCACCCAGTACTCCAGATGAGGCCTCCCCAGTGTCTCAATAAGCTTCAGCAGAACCTCCTTGGACTTGTACTCCACGCATCAAGGCGCTATATAAACTGACATCCTGTTAGGCTTCTCAGTGGCTTCTGAACACAGTCTGGCAGCTGATCGTGTCGAGTCCACCATGACTCCCAAATCCTTCTCCTATTGTGTATTCAAACCAGAGTCAAAAACGGCAAATTAAACCCACTGGGATCCGAGGCAACATCAATAAAATGTGTAAACTTCCAAGGGGGTGAATAACTTATTATGGGCACTGGATACACTCACCGGCCACTTTATTAGGTATACCTTGCTAGTTCTGAGTTGGACCTCCCATTTGCCTTCAGAACTGCCCTAATTCTTTGTGGTGCAGATTCAACAAGGTGTTGGAAACATTCCTCAGGGAATTTGCTCCATATTGACCTGATAGCATCGCAAAGTTCCTGTAGATCTGTCAGCTGCTCATCCATGATGTGAATCTCTTGTAGCATCACATCCTAAAGGTGCTCTATTGGACTGAGATCTGGTGGCTGTGGAGGACATCTGAGTCCAGTGAACTCATTGTCATGATCAAGAAACCAGTCTGAGATGATCTGAGTTTTGTGACATAGCGTGTTATCCTGGTGGAAGTAGCCATCAGAAGATGAGTACACTGCGGTCATAAAGGGATGGACATGGTCAGCAGCAATACCCCGATGGTCTGAGGCATTTAAACGATGCTCAGTTGGCACTAAGGGCCCCAAAGTGTGCCAAGAAAATATCCCCGACACCATTACACCACCAGCAGCCTGAACTGTTGTAACAAGGCAGGATGGATCCATGCATTCATGTTGTTGACACCAAATTATGACCCTACCATCTAAATGTCACAGCAGAAGTCGAGACTCATCAGACCAGACAACGTTTTTCCAATCTTCTATTGTCCAATTCTGGTGAGTCCTTGTGAATTGTAGCCTCAGTTGCCTGTTCTTAGCTGACAGGAGTGGCACCCAGTGTTGTCTCCTGGTGCTGTAGCCCATCTGCTTCAAGGTTTGATGTGTTGTATGTTCAGAGATGCTCTTCTGCATACCTCAGTTCTAACGAGTGCTTATTTGACTTACTGTTCAGCTCGACCTGTCTGGCCATCCTCCTCTGACCTCTGACATCAACAAGGCATTTTCACCCAGAGAACTGCCGCTCACTGGATATTTTCCCTTTTTCGGACCATTCTCTGTAAACCCTGGAGATGGTTGTGTGTGAAAATCCCAGTAGATCAGCACTTTCTGAAATACTCAACATCAGCCTGTCAGACACCAACAACCAATGCCACATTCAAAGTCCCATCAATCCCCGTTCTTCTCCATTCTCATATTCAGTTTGAACTTCAGCAGGTTGTCTTGACAAGGTCTACAGGTCGAAATGCATCGAGTTGCTGCCTTGTGATTGGCTAATTGCGTTAATAAGCACTTGACGAGGTGTACCTAATAAAGCGGCCAGTCAGTGTATGTATTCATTCATTCATTTATTTATTTATTTATTTATTTCAGAAATTGAATTTCAAAGTCGCTTTTTACTCATTCATTTTATGACTCCCACTTCCTCTAATTTCTCATTAAAGTTTACATTTTAATATTCTAATAACTTCCAGCGTGGCCTATCAGTTAAGCCCACCCTGACTCGACGTACAGCTGTGGCCCTGCCTGAGCTCCAACTTGTAGCCAACAAGTGGACGGCACACGGCTACATGTTTACTATGACAGGAACTGTGAAACCATACAAAGAAAAAAGTCAGTTGGTTACATAAACCCTGAAGCAAGCCCCCCCTCTGTCTTTGTGGCCTACACACTGTGACAAAGCAGCGGCCCACTCTGCTAGAAGAGGTCAACGTGGTCGGGTCTGTGCTTATGAGGACCACTGTGGGTTCCCGCAGGTCAGGTCGTGGTGACATCGGGATGCTTGCACTGCCACCACATCGCACCTAGAGATGCCTGCACGTGCATCTTGCAAGTCTAGGGATTCAGTTGTTGGGGTCTTTGTGGCCGTGAGGACTTTGCTCAGGGTGGTGGCCACTGCAATGCAGGGGCTTTGGAGTATAGGGTTCTACTTTAGCTCCCTTGGCTGAAAGGGCTCTCCCATAATTAAGAAACTCTAAATAAGAGTTTATGCCCCCCCGCCTCCCACAGTTGGGATGAGCCAGTGAGAGGGCCATAGCTGGGAGCAGAGACACCACGTAGTCAGCCTCATGTGACAATTGGGACCGTGGTGGTCCAAACACTTACATGAATACTTCTTGCATGTCAGGAAGGAGGTGGGAAGCCCAGACAGACAGTCACCACCATGAGTCACAAGACAAACTTTCAAGCAGGGGTACTCTGGGGGTCCGCAGTGGCTGCAGGTTTTTGCTTTAACCAAATTATGGATTAGGACCCATTTATTTACAGTTCAAGTAATGGATTTTTTGGGGGGCTTACCTTAATGAACTCATTTGTTGTGATTCAGAATCCTTACCTGCCTAATTTTAGTTTGAGTTGTGAGAGAGTGACCAGTAATCCCTCGATCCTCATCTGTCATTCCCAACCAACCAAACGTGAGCTAAGCAGCTCCCACGCCAGACTGGCCTGTTTTACTGAGCAGCTCTTATTCACACTAATGAAAGGAGCAGCTCTCACATGGCCACTCTGACTGACCTCTTCTCATTTTACCAAAAAGAGTGACCAGTTATCTCTGCTGCTGATCTGTCATTCACACCAGTTTGACCGAGGAGCTCCCACGCCAGACTGGCCAATTACACCAAACAGTTCTCGATCACACCAAAGGAGCAGCCCTCACACGGCCATTCGGACCGACCTCTTCTCATTCATACCAATCAGAGTGACCAGTCAACCCTGCTGCCAATCTGTCATTCACACCAGCCAAAGACACACCGCTTATATAGCCACTCTGACTGACCTCCTCTCATTTTATCAAACAGTCCTCATTCATATCAGTGAGGATGACCAGTAATCCCTGCGGCTCATTTGACTGTGCAACTCCCACACCAGACTGGCCAGTTTAACTGAACAGTCGTTGGTAACACCAGCCAAAGGAGTACCTCTTATATGGCCATTCTGATTGACCTCTCCTCATTTTATCAAAGTTCTCATTCCTATCAATGAGGCTGACCAGTTATCCCTGATCCTGACCTGTCATTCTCACCAGCTTGACTGTCCCAACAAAGACTCGGCAGCTCCCACACCTGACTGGCCAGTTTAACCGAACAGTTCTTATTCACACCAATGAAAGGAGCAGCTCTCACATGGCCACTCTGACTGACCTCCTCTAATTTTATCAAAGTTCTCAATCATATTAGTGTCACTGACCAGTTATCCCAGATCCTGACCTGTCATTCCCACCAATCTGACTGAGCTTGACTGGTCAATTCTACTGAGCAGTTGTTGTTCACATCAGCCAAGGAAGCACCTCTTCTGTGGCCATTCTGATCGACCTCCTCTTGTTTTATCAAAGCTCTCAATCATATCAGTGTCACTGACCAGTTATCCCTGCTGCTGACCTGTCATTCCCACCAGTCTGACTAACCCTAACCCAGACTGAGCAGCTCCCACACCAGACTGGCCAGTGTTACTGAGCAGTTCTTATTCACACCAGTGGAAGGAGCAGCTCTCACATGGCCACTCTGACTGACCTCTCCTCGTTTTATCAAACAGTTCTTATTGGTATCAATGAGAGTGACCAGTCATCCCTGATCCTCATCTGTCATTGCCACCAGTTTGACTGACCCAACCCAGACTGAGCCACTTTTACTAAGCGCGTCTCATTCACACCAAAGGAGCATCTCTCCTTGGCCATTCTGACTGACCTCCTCTCATTTTATCAAAGTTCTCATTCCTATCAATGAGTGTGACCAGTTATCCCTGATCCTGACCTGTCATTCTCACCAGCTTGACTGTCCCAACACAGACTCAGCAGCTCCCACACCTGACTGGCCAGTTCTTATTCACACCAATGAATTGAGCACCTCTTATATGACCACTCTAACTGACCTCGTCTCATTTTACCAAACAGTTCTCCTTCATATCAGTGAGAGTGACCTGATCTCCCTGCTGCTGACCTGTCATTCCCACCAGTTTGACTAACCCTAACCCAGACTGAGCAGCTCCCATGTCACACTGGCTGGTATTACTAAGCAGTTCTTATTCACACCAGTGGAAGGAGCAGCTCTCACATGGCCATTATGACTGACCTGCTCTCATTTTACCAAACAGAGTGACCAGTTATCTCTGCTGCTGGTCTGTCACTCACACCAGCTTGGCCAAGCACATCCTACACCAGACTGGCCATTTGTACTGAACAATTGTTGGCAACACCAGCCAAGGGAGCACCTCCTTTATAGCCATTCTGACTGACCTCCTCTCATTTTATCAAAGTTCTCAATCATATCAGTGTCACTGACCAGTTATCCCAGATCCTGACCTGTCATTCCCACCAGTCTGACTAACCCTAACCCAGACTGAGCAGCTCCCACACCAGACCGGTCACTTTAACTGAACAGGTCTCATTCACACCATTCACAGCATCTCTCTCGTGGCCACTCTGAATGACCTCTTCTCATTTCATCCAAGTTCTCATTCAGGTCAATGAGGCTGACCAGTTGTCCCTGCGGCTCATCTGTCATTCCCACCGGTTTGACTGGGCAGCTCCCACACCAGCCTGGCCAGTTTCCGCTTCCCCAGAGTTCTCTTCACGTGGCCAACAGAATCTGCTAAGCTTCAGCTTGTGCTGCACCCACAGGTAGGCCCACTGGGGTCGGGGTGTGGGCTTGGGGGGAGTTGCGCTCTCTAAAGACGTCCATAGAGGTTGTTAGGTGGACCGAGAATCTTTGTGGGGTCTACGAGAAGATGGCTTTGATCGAGACGCCTAAAGGCACGAAACAGAAAAGTGCGTCGCTTCTTCGCCTGTTGACTCGTAACTTTCAGATGCCCCCCGTGCCAGCTGCCCACTTGACACCCCCCCCCCCCCCGGGGGGCCGCCACCACACGGCTGCCTACCTTGTCCAGCTTACTCTTCATGGAGGGTTTGGTGCAGTTCCCCATGGCCCTGCAAGCGGACTGTTAAATGAACTCGCACCACTTCAGAGAAGGACTTTTCATGTTGAATCGATTTCTCCGATTTGGCTCGATACAAATGGCCGTGACTTTTTGAAAATAAAATGTTATTTTTGTTTTGGCTGACTTATAGTGAGCCCGGTCTGCGCTCTTGACTGCAGGCAGGACGCTTCTGGATGCTTAATGGAAAGGGAGAGAGGAAAATGGGGGGGGGGGGGGTGCCGGGAATTAAATGAAAAAAAAAAAAGCAGAGGACAGTTTAATCCCCTTCTCCTAGGATTACAGAGAGAGAGAGAGAGAGAGAGAGGGATGTAGTGACATAGAAAGGAGGTGCGGGGGGGCCCAGTGACGAAGGCGGCGAACTGACAGAGCACGGTGGGCTTCTCACTGCCCGAGATACTGTGCCTGAAATGGGTCACAATGGAAGGGCGCTATAAAACAACATAATGCAAAACCATCAGAGCTGCTGAAAGTAAAAAGGGGACTGGGGGGGCAAAGCTGTGAGAATCTGAGGAGGATGCAGGAGGAGACGAAGAAATGAAATTTAAAAATAAATAAATAAATCAGCTCTGCCCGCCCCACCCGGTAGGCAGAAAATAGAAGCCTTCTTTAGAGTGCCATTAGATAAAAGCTCCATAAATTAAGTATGAGATTCAAAAGCCACAAAACAAAAATACAAAATAAAATAAAAGCCTGGCAGCCATTGTCCAATCTGGGAGTGGGGTGAGGGGTCCACACAGGCAACAGCAGCAGCAGGCTGGTGAAATCTGTTTGAGAGTTCAGATGGCGACCCATTAAAGATACAACTGGGCTACAGTGTGCTACATCACTCTATCCAGAAGAGGGCGCTGAAGTTGTGCATCCGTCTACTAAGCCTGCTTCATTACATTTGAGTGTGCGTCTCTGTGCACACTGTGGTGGACTGGTGCCTTGTCCAGGGTTTGTTCCTGCCTTGCTGGGATAGGCTCAAGCTTCCCGATGACCCTGCTCAGGACAAGAGGGTGTGAAAATGGCTGGATTTATTTAGTGACTCTCTTTTGTACATCCTTATCCATTAAAGCTCTTACAGAATGCCTTTCATGCATATCTATTATATAGTGCCTTTCATGGCTATTATTCAGTGCCTTTCATGGCTATCCATCTATTATATAGTGCCTTTCACATCTATCCATCTGTTATATAGTGCCTTTCATTATCTATTTATCTATCTGCTATATAGTGCCTTTCATGGCTATCCATCTATTATATAGTGCCTTTCACGTCTATCTATCTATTATATAGTGCCTTTCACGTCTATTTATCAGTTATATAGTGCCTTTCATATCTATTATTCAGTGCCTTTCACGTCTATCTATCTGTTATATAGTGCCTTTCATATCTATTATTCAGTGCCTTTCACGTCTATCTATCTGTTATATAGTGCCTTTCATATCTATTATTTAGTGCCATTCATTATATATCTATCTATCTATTATATAGTGCCTTTCATTTCTATTTATCAGTTATATAGCGCCTTTCATATCTATTATTCAGTGCCTTTCATGTCTATTTATCAGTTATATAGTGCCTTTCATATCTATTATATAGTGCCTTTCACGTCTATCTATCTGTTATATAGTGCCTTTCATGTCTATTTATCAGTTATATAGTGCCTTTCATATCTATTATTCAGTGCCTTTCACGTCTATCTATCTGTTATATAGTGCCTCTTATGTCTAGTTATCAGTTATATAGTGCCTTTCATATCTATTATTCAGTGTCTTTCATGTCTAGCTATCATTTATATATTGCCTTTCATATTTCTCTATCTATTGTAAGTGCAACAAAGGATGGATGGGCATCCCGACCAGGAGAGGGGATGGTTCCTTACCCGGACAGAAGGCTCCAAGAGGACAGACAGGCATCCCGGCTACAGGAGAGAAAGGTGCCAGACCTGGAAGAGACTTCTCAGGTGGATGGATGGACATCCCAACCAGGAAAGCGATTCCTCACCCACGCAGATGGACAGGCATTCCCAACCGGACATATTTGTAGTACCTTCCCTGGCCAGGATGAAAGGAAAGGACAGGGAAAAGCTGGCTCTAAGGGATGTTCATTCCTCCAGGACACTAGATGGCAGCAGCCCTGGATAGCGGTGCCCATTCGGACACCAGCAGGGAATACTGGGGGTTGTAGTCCGGTAGCGCTTGCCCTGCTGGAGACCGGGGTGCCACAAGAGGGCGCTGCAGGGTGATGCACTCCCTGTTATTTGGGACTTCTGTACGACCCGTAAGTGTTTCAAACAGGCCAGAGCCCTAGCATGGGAAGTAGTCCTGGGTCCTCAATTAAAGGGACTGCACTGTCAGAGCTGAGAGGAGAAAGGAAGGAAGGCAACACTCGAACGGAGGAGAGCAGCGCGATGGAGAGAGACAGAGAGAGAGAAAGGAGAGACGACTTACGCTTTGTGCTTCTGTAAACGAGGCGTTTGTGTAATAACACACTCCTTTGTTTGAACCCAAGATGGTCTTCTGCAACAGCATATGGCGTGCTGTGTGAACACTGGCCCTTTGAACTGAATGGAGACTCGAGTAAAGTGAGAGCCACAAAGATAAAACTGAAACAGGAGAGATAAGGAAGAGAGAGAGAAGATAAAGTTCACGTAATGGAGATACGACAGAGGACAGATAAGAATCAGGCGAGAAATGTGAGGAGGGGAGGAGAGATCAAGTGAGAGGAGTAAAGGAAAGAGGAGAAGGCGTCAGCCGAGGCCAGCGACTGCGGTCTGCCATACTGGCCCTGCTCAGCCCTGCCAGGCTCATACCAGCTGTGCAGCCATTTTCTAAACCAGAAGAGGGGCGCAGGGAAGATGGAGTCTATCCCAGCAACCACTATGGGGGCAAAGCAGGAGCAAAACCTGGGCAGGGTGCCAGTCCATCTGAGGGCAACCACACAGGGACACACACACACATCAGGGGCCAGTTAGGCATCGTCGCTCCACCTCACCTGCACCCTCCATCCATCCATCCATCCATCCATCTGTCCATCTGTCCATCTTTCTCACACGCCTATCTGAGACAGGTTCATCATGGGGGGCAGCCATAGCAAGCAACTCGCACAAGGCAGGAACGACACCTGGAAGGGGAGCCAGTCCATCATGGTGTAAACACACACACACACAGACAGAGACACACACACACACACAGACACACACACACACACACAGACAGACACACAGACAGACACACATACACAGACACAGACACAGACAGACACACACACA
>JANRMT010062856.1:5148458-5175510 GCA_026402145.1 Polypterus bichir lapradei
ACTCTATCTATCTATCTATCTATCTATCTATCTATCTATCTATCTATCTATCTATCTATCTATCTATCATATAGCACCTTTACTCTATCTATCTATCTATCTATCTATCTATCTACCTATCCTGCCAATTATACAGCGTCCATTTTGCCTTCAGAAAGAAACAGTTTATCATGTATTTCTGTAGGGTACCAGATTACAACCACTGCTGCATTTCCTTGATTTATTGTTGATGGATTTGGGAATTGTATTTAATGAACTCATTTATATTTTTGGACTGTCGGTGTCAATAATTTGTAAAAGAGAATATTTACTTTGCAATTTTTTGTTAGGCCAGGCCAAGATGGCAATTTTAAAAACAAGAAGAAATAGAGATAAAGATCTGAAAACTACTGATGCTCTGTTAATGTCTGAGGTCCTCCTTCAAAGGAGATTGAAGATTGAATTTGCATATTTTAAACTAATTAATCAATTAGATATATTTTGAGAAATCTGGGCTGTAAATGATGTTTTATGTTCCATGGAAAATGAATGTCTAGTACTAAAGTATGAGTAGGAAAACTTTGTTATTAAATGTTATTTAATTTTGGCTGTTAATCTGACTGCAATTATGTTATAATTGTTAATAAAGGTCTGTTTAAAATAAAATATCTATCTATCTCTGTTATATAGTGCCTTTCATTATCTATCTATCTATCTATCTATCTATCTATCTATCTATCTATCTATCTATCTATCTCTGTTATATAGTGCCTTTCATTATCTATCTATCTATCTATCTATCTATCTATCTATCTATCTATCTATCTATCTATCTATCTATCTATCTATCTCTGTTATATAGTGCCTTTCATTATCTATCTATCTATCTATCTATCTCTGTTATATAGTGCCTTTCATTATCTATCTATCTATCTATCTATCTATCTATCTATCTATCTATCTATCATCTATCTATCTCTGTTATATAGTGCCTTTCATTATCTATCTATCTATCTATCTATCTATCTATCTATCTATCTATCTATCTATCTATGTTATATAGTGCCTTTCATTATCTATCTATCTATCTATCTATCTATCTATCTATCTATCTATCTATCTCTGTTATATAGTGCCTTTCATTATCTATCTATCTATCTATCTATCTATCTATCTATCTATCTATCTCTGTTATATAGTGCCTTTCATTATCTATCTATCTATCTATCTATCTATCTATCTATCTATCTATCTATCTATCTATCTATCTATCTATCTATCTTGCAGAACCCGAACCTGAGGCTCACTGCACTGTTTGAAGTCTCAGCACCAGGCGTCCTTGAATGCGATTTTTTTTGTTTCTGCTCTTTATGCAGATGCTTTGTGCTTTTTTTTCCTCCATGAAGAAGATAGAAACGCCTTTCAAACAGTAATAAACCTTTCATTATTATTATTATTATTATTATTGCTTCAGGGGGTCCCATGTGTTTTCTTTCTTAGGGAAGGGGAGGCAGTGGGCTCCTTTCAGGCTTGTTTTGAGATTGTAGCTGAGCACATGGCTAATTATGCATGTAAATTAGCCCTGTGGCACTGCAAGCCCCAATGATCTTACAGCACCCATGCGTGAAAGGTCACTTCTGTGATGTCACTCTGGCCTCACAAAGCATCATGGGGAACTGGTGACAAAAACAAACAAACAAAAAAAATGCACGTCTACCAGCCGAAGTGCAGCTCCTCAGGATAATATTTGGCACCGGTGATTACAGCACATTGGCAAATTCTGCTGATCAACACCATTGGTAACTTTAGGGTGTCCTGCTCTTGGACAGGCGCTCCACAGGAACAGCAGGAGCTTACTGTCAGCTACTATTGTGACATTTGGCAGCCATCACATATAAACGTGTAGAACGCAGGAACTATAACCGGACCATTATCCGCATGAAAAGTTTAAATCTTTTCTGATACCTTAGATAAGCTATTTAAAAATGAAATCAAAGACAGAAAAATGTCCAGGGAGAGGCAGAATACAGAACGCCAGCCGTCAGCACAAGTCGGGAAATTGAGTAAAACTGAAATCAGAAATAGAAAAGCGGGAATCCAGAACGACAGGGGGCAGCAGACACCAGCAACACGAGCAACGAGAGCCAAAGACGAAGCCTGAGTGCTCTTCAGCTTCCTGGGACCTCACTGTCGTCACCACATGTGGGCAGGGGACGCACCAGAAACTGGGCGCCAGACCGGAAAGCAGGACTATTGATGCCCACTGAGCCCCTGTGGAAGGTCATCTTTCAGCATGAGAGCAATAAGCTGAAGCAGACAACCGCGGCTACTGAGGATTAGCGAAGGAAGAAAAAGGTGAAGGGGAACGAGGGACTCGGCCCACGCGTGTCAAGAAGGCGAAGCATATTCTCCAGCCAACAATCTGAGGGGCTTTCAGGTAATGAGACTTGGGGGACTCATCAGAGTGTAGTGTTATTGGCAGGTGCAAAGTGAAGACCCCCGAGTTTTGGAGCCAATTCTCTGTCAACTGAACAGTAGCACTGCAGGGCGTGACAAACCACTGAAATTTCTCCTTGAACCCCTTCACCTCCACCAAATAAGACTTAACCTAATATTCCCAAATTTACACAATCCAGGTGGAAACACAAAGCACAAACCCACCAGTGCCCAATAGAAACCAAACCCCACCAAGCAACCAGAGGATAAATGGGAGGCAACGAGACTGGGTGTCTATCCAGATAACTGGTGAGCAGCAATGCAGCCTCCCGGAAATGAAATCAGGGAAGGAGGCCAGGCAGGGGGTTCTCACTGCCTGCAATGAAACGTTGGTTTGCAAGAGGAAGAGACCACTTATGTGTAGGGCCCAGAGTTCTGTGCTACACCCTGGCCCATAAGAACTGGGATAGGCGGTACACCAGAAGGGTGGGCTGTGCGGGAGCATCAGGGTCAGCGCCACCATTAGGGAGCACACGAGTTAGCCACCAAACAGTCAGTTGGCGCACTAATAAGCTTGGCCTAGGGTACAAAATAACCTAGTACTGGCACTGCCTGCGGGTGTCTGTGTGGGGATCCTAACCCAAGGAGGCTGCCACCTAACATGTTGGGGAAGAAAATGTCTTGAAAAAATGTTCTTACCCAGTACTTCTGTTTTACTTGCCTCCCACCCGGTTAAGAATCCCTATTCAGTCCCAGCCGGGATGCCAGTCTCCGCATGCAGTCTATTATTATAGATAGATAGATAGATAGATAGATAGATAGATAGATAGATAGATAGATAGATATGAAAGGCACTATATAATAGATAGATAGATAGATAGATAGATAGATAGATAGATAGATGTGAAAGGCACAACATGATAGATAGATAGATAGATAGATAGATAGATAGATAGATAGATATCCATAGGTTTGAATCGCAATCTGATTATTTGGTGGTTATCTACCAGTAAACACTTGTGGTTGGTCGGCCAGTCGGCAAACATCTGGCACGTCCTCTCAGCTGCAAGAAGTGATCTGCCAAATAATGCAAGACGTACACAACACGTGTTTTACACTAATTGGGGCTCATCAGGTGTACGATTTACGGGGGTCAAACCTCGGACGTCGCTGCCCAAGGCTTCACAGGGCGTAGAGTGGAACATTACATGCACAGGCCAGTGGTTACCTACGGGTGTGGCGGATGTCTGCCGACTGGCGGTCCAACCACAAGCATCACCTGGTAGGAAACCAGCCAAATATCAGATTGTGATCAGGCCTGTGCATATATACATATATATTATACAGTATCTCCCAAATAATATAAAGAGTACACAATATGTGTATCGCACTAACTGGGGCTAATTATGTGTATGCCTTATGGGGACTGAACTTCGGACGTCAGCGCCTTGAGATGAAGCCTCTGACGTGGAGCCACGGCGGCTGGTTCGCTTAATTGACAGGGTGGGGATCGGCGTATGTGATTATTGGGTGGCTACCTGTCAGGTAACGCGTGTGGTTGGTTGGCCAGTCAGCTAACGTCGGCCACGCCCTCTCAGTTGCGAGACGCACACAGACAACAAGTTTCCATCCAGTTTTTTGCGACGTTTTGATATCGACAAACAGAATATACGTAAAAAAATGTGCGAAATTTGCTGTCTCCAGCCTGTTTCCATCCAACTGGTTTTTTATCGATAAACTGGTGTGCGTGATGACGTCATCCCCCCAAAACGAACTGTCGCATAAGTTTTGTTGTATCGCGAAAAAAAATCTGCCCTTGAGCCGTTTCCATACATAATTTTGTGTATGTCGCAAATCATCTACCTTTTGTTTTTCACGTTACACCCCCTCCACTAAACAAAGAAATAAAGAAATGGAGAGATTATTCAGACAGTTTTTTGAAATTTGCCAGCTTACTGTTATTTCAGTTTCACAAATAATTGGAATTGTACATAATATCCGAAGACGACAGCAGAATGAAGCAGTTGCTTGTCTGATAGCCCTAGAGCTCGAAGAAAGTACCCCAGTGCGACGAAACCCACGGGTATGCGAGAGACGACGGAATAAGACCTTCTGGGAGGAGGTGGTGGAGAGACACTTCACAGAAAATCTCTGGCTGCAACATTTTAGAATGACACGGCCGACCTTTGAGATGTTGCGTGGATTCATCAGTCCTGATGTTGCGCCCATCACAGATTGCCACCGACCACCGGTTCCAACCCAAAAGCGGATTGCCATAGCCCTTTACAAGCTGGCAACCTGCGCTGAGTATAGAGTAGTTGGAGAAACTTTCGGGGTTAGTAAAACTACCGTCCATCGATGTGTATATGCTGTGTGCACCGCTATTAAAGAAAAATTAATGCGGCGTTATATCAGACTTCCGACTGTAGCGGAGGCCAATGAAATTGCATACCGCAATTCCTTGGTGCATCTTGTGCCACAGATTTACGGTGCGCTGGATGGCACGCATGTGCCTACTCTTCCCCCGACGGAAGGCTACCGCGATTACATTAATCGCAAAGGGTGGCCATCTATTGTTCTCCAGGCCCTTGTTGATGACAGGTGCATGATACGAGACATTTGCGTTGGCACTCCTGGAAGTGCCCATGATGCAGCTGTGTTTGCAGCATCGGATCTGTACAGGTGAGCCCACCTTTTAACATCCCTTCTCAGTGCGATAACAACTGAATTAGTACTGTAACCTGCTTCCCTTAAGGTTTTTAATTAAAACTGAAATTTGAATTAATACAAAATAACGACGTTTAATAAAAAAAAACTAAAGTTAATATTAATGAGATAATTTCTCATATATGCTAAAACATCTGCCATTTAATAATAAGAAAAAAATGTTTAGATAATGAAACACACGGTTTTTTAAATATTTTGACTGGCACAGTAAATTACCTTTGCGGTTTTTGTATTATTTAGACATCCTGAGAGACACCCCCAGGCTACAGTTGATGTGGAGGGAGTTCAGGTACCCCTTTTAGTAGGAGGAGACCCAGCCTATCCGCTACTGCATTGGCTCATCATGAGAAATAAAGAGTCTCTTCATCAGACCATGCGAACCGCTCCGCTATTCTCGTTTTGATTGCACGTGATGAAAATGTATCATGTGACACATTTATTTGCGTTAAAGCCCTTTTTTCCGACAAAAAGTGTTTCCAATGTAGTTTTTGCGACATCTGAAGTATCGATATGGAATTTATGCGCTAAAGTTAAACGGAAAAATATTATGTCGACATGTACAAACATTAGCATTTCCATCAGCTAAAATTTGAAGCGCTAAATATTTTTTCGCAAAAACTCGTTGATGGAAACCTGGTTATAGAGAGAGAGAGAGAGAGAGAGAGAGAGAGAGAGAGAGAGAGAGAGAGAATGTAAAAATTAAAATAATCTACGAAAGCCTTCAGAACAGAGTTTGGCACGTGAAATCGTAAATGCGAGGAGGAAGAGAGAAGGGGGCAGAAAAACATTTTAAAACATCATTCTGGCAACAAAATATTTTCATAATTTCAGTTAAGAATAAATAAAATTGGCAAGTAAAACATATATAAATAAACCGCAGGTGGTGGTCTAGTGGTTAATGCTTTGGACCTCAGACCCCTTAAGTTTAGGGTTCAAAACCTGTAATATGACCCTAAGGAAGTCACATCCCCTGCCTGTAGTACAACTGGAAAAAGAAATGTAACTAATCGTATCTCAAATGTCGCAAGTCACCTTGGATAAAAGGCGTGAGCCAAATAAAACACTCGTAACATCAGCGGGTTTACTCGGTCGCCAGACTTGTCTCGAGCTGCGACCTCCTGGCATTGCTCGTCCCGCCCTGTAATGGTACGGTGTGCGCATCGCTTCATTTCCAGACGGTTTCTACAAACCGTAGATGAAAAAAACAAGTTTCTAATGAAGCTCTCTCTTGTCTATCAGAGCGCCGGTGAACGCGTGTTTTTTCAAAACGCCGCTGATCAAACTGCAACCATGAGACTGTCAAGTAAGCGGGCACGTTTTTTACTCGTGCAGTTTCAAATAAAAAAAAAACTTTGCTGACAAGTACGTGCCAATAAACTTCATGACATCCCCTAACATGCCGTCACTTCTAAACGGATTTAAATATTTTTCGGAATGTCTCACAGGTGACACTTCATCTTTACGAGTTGGCCGGCACTCTTGTCACACAACGCACGCAATTCAGAGGTGGCGTCAGAATTTACCTTTTTTGTGGAATCGTCACCTTCGTGCGCTTCATTGTCCAGAGAGGTGCAGTTGCTGGCCATGTCTGAAGAGCTGTCGCTATTATCGGCTTTCTTCTGCGCGACTGGCCGTCTCCTTTCGGCTCTCCCGAGGCCGCCGACGCACTTTCAACAGCCGCCCTCCGCCACTGTACCGTTCGTCACTGGAGGCGCGTGAACTCGGGGAGGATGAACGGCGTGCGCGCGCCTAAGGGCTAACGGTAAAGGGGGCTTAATCAGCACGGGGCTCCTTCTCCAGTCCTGGAGCGCTACCGTGGCCGCAGCTGTCCATTCGAACCCTTTTCTTAATAGGTGACCAGTTTTTTGCTGCTAATGTATGGAGGAATATTTCGGACAAAATTAAATAAATAAATAAATAAATAAATAAATAAATGCGCAAATAAATAAAAGTACTGTGAAATGTGAACATAAATAAATGTGTCATGAAATGAGTGCCTAAATAAATAAATATGTCATGAAATGAGAGCATAAATAAATAAATGTGTCACGAAATATGCTTTTTGTTGCTTATTTATTTAATTTTATTTAACATTCCTCCAAACCGTCATGAAATACGACTTAAAATAAAACTGTCACTTTCACTCGTCAAAGTTGAGAGGGTGGGCTCTAACACGCCCTCTAGTTACTGATTGGTGAATCGATAGCACAAGAATTAATTAGAAAAATGCTTACTACTGCCGAAGAAATGGATTCTGCCGAAGATATTACGTATTTCAGAGAGAGAATTGAAGATTTATCGGAAGAAATTGCAATGTTGTTACAATGTTTGCTACTGATCAGAGTTATAAAGTTGTTTGAAATAACTGCGAATATGCACCTGACTTTATACTCGTAAAACAAGGGTCAAATACTCAGTTCAAAATATTAGTTGGCGCTGCTTTGTGTATTCCATGTCAAAGTACCTAAACTAATACTGCCGTATATCAAACTGGCTCATTCGCCTTGTGATCGTCTTCTCCGATACACCATATAGATCTGCAATCTGTCGTACTTTTAAACCACATAACAGAAGGTGTTCTATTGACTCAGCTGGAATGTCAAAGGATGGACGTCCAGAGCAGGGAACTGCGTCACCTGAACTGGAGTGTAGTAGAGTCCGTTCCACCAGCTCTTCGATAATTTCAAAAATAGTTTCATCTATATCGGAGTCTAAAAGAGCCGCCAACATTGCAATTTCTTCCGATAAATCTTCAATTCTCTCTCTGAAATACGTAACATCTTCGGCAGAATCCATTTCATCGGCAGTAGTAAGCATTTTTCTAATTAATTCTTGTGCTATCGATTCACCAATCAGTAACTAGAGGGCGTGTTAGAGCCCACCCTCTCAACTTTGACGAGTGAAAGTGACAGTTTTATTTTAAGTCGTATTTCATGACGGTTTGGAGGAATGTTACGGGCAAAATGAAATAAATAAATAAGCAACAAAAAACATATTTCGTGACACATTTATTTATTTATGCTCTCATTTCAAGACATTTTTATTTATTTAGGCACTCATTTCATGACATTTATTTATTTATGCTCACAGTACTTTTATTTATTTGCGCATTTATTTAATTTTGTCCGAAATTTTCCTCCATACTAATGAACTCTTTTGCCTTCATTTTAACTAAATTGCTTTTAAACTCTCAGACGCCTTAATTATTTCTTTTCTCCCCTCAATTAGCAGCCAAATAATAATGAAATAAAAAATGAGCCCACACATGACCAGCTAAACTGTATGCATCGTACAATATCTAATAAATAAGGTAAGGTGAAGATCTCATTAATGTTGATCTGCTCAGGTCACCAAAACAATTTGATGGTGGTCTTAAAAAAAGAAAATCAACAGTTTAGGAAATGTCTGCTGTGACTGAATTAGAATAACGACAAGCCATGGAATTAAATAACGGGTTTAATTAACAACAAGCAGCAGCTTCTAATTAATAAACTTGTTGGAGTTTGAGGCCCCCACTTAGCTGGTCATCTGCTGGCACACTTTGCATCTTATTTCTGGTTGGGTGACATTTAAAATAAAAAAATAAGTAACTCAGAGGATTGAATCTTAAAATTATATCCATCTATCCAACCCGCTATATCCCAACTACAGGGTCACGGGGGTCTGCTGGAGCCAATCCCAGCCAACACCGGGCGCAAGGCAGGAAACAAACCCCAGGCAGGGCGCGGACACACACAGCACACACTAGGGACAATTTAGGATCGCCAAAGCACGTAACCTGCATGTCTTTGGACTGTAGGAGGAAACCCACGCAGACACGGGGAGAACATTCAAACTCCAGGGAAGCGAACCCAGGTCTCCTTACTGTGAGGCAGCAGCGCTACCACTGCGCCACCATGCTGCCCTACTTTAAATGTCTCTAGTTAATTCATAATTTTTGCTCAGATTTCATCAGACTGGGCCACATGCCTGTCTCAGTATGACTGCCGAGTTGTGCTTCTCATGGTGGTCTTCTTTTCAGTCCACGGTGTGTGAGATGCTCCTTCATCGTGATGGTATGAGAGAGAGAGAGAGGGAGGGGTCAAGCATCCTAATTCATTCATTTTTTGTCCAAATCCTTACACCAATAGGGTGTTGCGCTACAGAATGGCCTCTGATTCAAACCAATCCCAAACAGCCATACTTCAGACCAGTGGGGGCACACAATACCTTTCACGCCTGCTCCCCCCAAAAAAAAAACATTTGTTGAGCTGATGCTTGCCAGTTAGGCTGTCTGGCTTTCCTGTGGGGGCTGATTGAGAGAATCACTTGCCAAACTGGTTTTAGGCAATTCCCCCCAACCCTGTTATAAAATTATAAAGTCGCACTCCTAATGGCTTGGAGTCTTGAACATCAAACCTGCTGTTCTTATCAATGATATAAAACTAATATTACATTTGTCTGAGTTACAAATAAAGACATACAAAATATTTAACAATAGATGGATTACCAATAATACATTATTTAAAGTTGTAACGTAACTCCTGCTTGTCTTTTACTCCTGTAATTGCCTGAGGTTGTACATGTAGAAGGGAAGGTGGGGTTATAAAGTAAAATATCTTATAAACAGCGGTAAGTCTGTGGGACATAAGGCCTTCTGACAAAGGCTGCTCATTAAAGAATACAAAAGGGGAAAGTAGAGTAATACAGGCTCGTTACACCCTTGTCTTATTTTCCAACCAAATTTTGTCTCCTGCTTCTAATTCCTTAAATCAACTGCCAATCCCGTGCAGTTCAGTGCATACAATGCCACCCAAGGGGTATGCAGAGACACCAAAATGTCTTTCCTGTTCTTAATCTGCAGCTTTTAATAATATTTTCCCACAGTTCTTCTGGCAGCTCCTTTTCTGGTATATTTTTAAGTTTTCTCTCAGAGTCCCTCTGCTCGAGATAAACAGTGTGGCACTACTGGGAATGGACTGGCAAAGCTGTGTATCTATAAATACTTGCGTCTGAATACTCAGCCACTGATCTCATTTAATGCCTTCTCAAATCCATTTAATTTAACTTAGGGTTGTGGGGTGCCCAGAGGGTATCTTGGCAGCATTGGGCACAAGGCATTAACACTCTTTGCATGCAACTGCTGTCCACCGTATGGTCCACTTATATCACACCCACACCCAAACATGGCCAATTTAGAATTCTCAAATAAGATAATGTTACACCTACTTTTTCATCAACCAAAGTATGGCAAATCCTGCCGACTACGCCACTGTAAATGTACAGAATGCATAAATAGAGTAAGATGATACATTAGAAAATGACAAGTGAATGAGAATCCTAACTTATTTTCGGTAGTATTGAAACACTGCAAACATTTTGACTTTGTTTTCAATACCAGCTTTCGGACCTCAGTACCAGTACCAAAATGGCTCCAAGGCAAATAATGAATAATTCCAAAAGAAATGATGATTGAATTCTTGACAGATTATTTGGGTTTAATGCTGCTAATATTTTTAAAAAAAGATTAAGCTTGCAAAGAACATGTGTTTCAGTATTGTGAATAGAAGAACATCTATTGTTATGTATTGTCTCATGAACCCGAGCTGAATGGATAAGCTCACAATCCCAGTCCAAACAATGTCATCAGCCTCCTGTAAGTTCATTCATCAGTCCATATTACTCCCCGGTTTCTCACTTTAAAACACAACACGTCCCTCTTGACAGCCATTAATCCTGATTCACATTGAAGCACTAAAGGATGGGGTCCCCCGTGAAGTCCCAATCACGTCAAGCAATAACAGGTGACGGGGTCATTCATGAACTTTTGATTGCATTAAAGCGTGTAGTTTTGTTTTGTGAAGTTTTGGAAGTTTATCTACAACTGCAGTAATGAGTGTCGAAGGCATGTTGGCATGTGTGAGAGTGTTCAGAAAAAAGCTGATGTCTACTTCCAGTACTAAAAATCCTGAAATGCTTATACTGTATTGTTTTTAAATTTGGGTTTTTAGTATTGTGAGTCAAATTAACAAGATTCGTGAAACTCATCCTTGGGTAATAATTAGAGTTGAGAATTAACGAGCGAGAATCGTGCACTTCATTCTCCAATAATGTTTCAGCTGACAAATAAAATGGATGCACTTCATTTTCCAATAATGTTTTAGCTCACAAATCAAATCATACACCTCACTCTCGGGTAATGATTTATTTGTAAATCAAATGAATAAGAATCGTGAGACATGTTCTTGGGTAATAATCCAGTTTGAGAATCACTAAACACAGATCGTGCTCCTCCTTCATGGGTAATGAGTCATTCATGAATCAAATGAACAAGAATCATGCGACTAGTTCTTGGGTAGCAATTCAGGTTGAGAATCAATGAATGAGAATCACATACCTCATTCTCAGGTAATGTTTCAGTTCACAAATCAAATGAATTAGAATCATCCACCTTGTTCTCAGTTAATGATTCACTTGTGAATCCAGTGAACGAAAATTGTGAGACTCTTTCTCAGGTAAAAGTGCAGTTTGAGATTCAATGAATGAGAATCATGCACCTTATTCTTGGGTAATGATTTGTTCATGAATCAAATGAACAAGAACCATGAGACTCATTCTTGGGTAAAAATTCCAGCTGAGAATTAATGAATGAGAATCGTGCACCTTAATCATCGGTAATCTTTTAGCTCACAGATCGAATGAATGAAAATCATGCACCTTGTTTACAGGTAATGATTTATTAATGAATCCAATGAACGAGAATTGTGAGACTCATTCTTGGGTAAGAATTCAGCTTGAGAATCAATGAATGAGAATCACGTACCTCATTCTCAGGTAATGTTTCAATTCACGAGTCAAATGAATGAGAATCATGCACCTCGTCCTCAGTTAATGATTCATTTGTGAATCCACTGAACAAGAATTGTGAGACATGTTCTCGCGTAAACATTCAGTTTGAGAATCCATAAATGAGAATCGTGCTCCTCCTTCTCGGGTAATGATTAAGTTTGAACTTGAAAGAATAAATGGATGACGCATGTTGCTACAGCCAATACATCATAAAAATGTTTCAAAGTAAATTTGAAAATAAATTATTGCTACGAATTAGAATAATATTTAACAAGGCTTCATTTTGCGTGACTAATTTGTTAAACGCATAAAGGGACGTAAACAAATAATTTTATATTACGTTCACATATTCTGTTTAAAACGATTCCAAAAACAAAGTGTACAGCAAAATCAATTAGTATGTGTTGTTGCTGTATTAATCTTTCATGATGAATAGAGTTGATCGTCAAAATTCACCAAGTGTTTCTCGCAGCGGATATGCTCCGGTGACCAAATATTTTCCTGGTAATTTGCTATATAATTGGCATAGGCAAACATTTTTTTCTTAGCGCCCCATGATCCTTTGTGAGACCAGCGTGACATCACTTAGCTGTGGTAGTTTTGTGCAGAACTTTCACACAAATGCGTACTGTTAGATCATAACACCCTACCCTCATCCGTACTCCAGCCTTCCATGTTACATAAAAAAATGAAAACAAAAGACTTGCAGGATTTTCAATATTTTAGTTGAGCTTAATAAAAATATTATGAGTACTGCACCGGATATAGGACACTGATCCCTATAGCGCAGTGCCACATGGGTAATTTACATGCATAATTAGCCATGCGCCACACCAGTCAAAACAAGCCTTATATCAGCCCTCCCACTCCCCCTCCCCTCATTAGAATACACAAGATGAAGGACTGATTGTTCTTTACAAGGCGTTTCCTTTTTTTACATGAAGGAAAAAAGTGTGAAGCATGTGCCCCAAAACTGGAACCCTGTGAGCGCAATGAAACGTCTTTTTTGCTTTCATATTGCTAGTTGTTGTGTTTTCTTTATGGTTATAGTTCTTTTTTGCATCTTTTGTTGTTTGAGGTGCGGTGGCGCAGCGTGGCGCAGTGTTTGCCCTGCTGCCTCAGAACTCTGATCACATTTTTTGGCCACACTAATGGGTCCATCATAGTTGGCAGATGCTTCCCTAGCCCTGTGGAACACCTAGAACTCAATGGCATCATTATAAGCCACTCAAAACCTCCATTCCTCTTTCCCAGTTGATTTCAATGTGTTTTCGTGGAGTTCGGCGAAGTTCATAAACATTTCTGTAAAATCACTGAACTCTCCAGCCCTCACAGACATTTCAACGACCATTATGATCCGCTGAAAACGAGTTCAGTTCCTCCTTCCCCATTGGCTTCAACGTCTTTCACAGAACTCACGGCAACACAGACTCCATGTGGTTCATTCATCACTGCTCAAAAATGTGGAAAGCGGCTTTTTTAAATTGCAACCTTTGCTACGTCTGCGGTGGGCTGGCGCCCTGCCCCAGGATTTGTTTCCTGCCTTGTGCCCTGTGTTGGCTGGGATTGGCTCCAGCAGACCCCGTGACCCTGTGTTAGGATATAGCGGGATGGACAATGGCTGACTGACTGACCTTTGCTACGTCTTTGCTAAATTTTAAGGCTTTTGGCTTATTTTATTATTTTTTTTACATTTGGACCCCCAGTAACCTTCACCTGCATTTTAAAGTACAAGATCAGGCTGGGTATTTTTTAAATGAATTAAACAATCCTTCTCTTTAGAACACAATTTCATGTGGCAAATTAAGGTTGTGAAGAAATAACTTCAACTTGAAAAATATGGAAGCTATCCTGTGAATCCACTGTGGTCACCAGGCGGGACGCTGCAGCTCTCTAAACTCCCCTGAACGACTTTATGTCACCCTGCACTGTTTTAAAGGAACGGCTCCTAAACGAGCCGAATCTTATGGGCTGAGGCCATTCTCCTTGACGGCCACTACACGTTGTCACACGTGGGCACATAGGGGGCAGCTTAAGGGCTCTAATGATTGTAATTCCCTGCCGCTCCATGGGTCGGCGCAGTGTCCTAACGCCTTTTCTCTTTTGCTTGACTGGATGATTGACAGCTCTAACACTACTGACATCACTTCCTGCCTGGACCCGCCTCTTTCTGCCAGGAGGGCTCAGCCATATTGAATCAGTTTTGTTCTGAACTCACGTCTGTGAAGAGTTTTCTTTTGTGTTTCCATCATTCAATTATATGGGGTTACCAGGGTGGTCCCCAAATCGTGGTCTTGTCTTTCTCTTACGAGATCTTGACAAGCATGGCAGGTTAACCTTAAAGCAGAAGAACGCAGATGTTTGTCTTCCAGACAAAACCAGCTATTTCACTCAAACAGTTAAACGTATTGTGCCATTAATGAAATTACATTTCCATTAAATTATTCCCATTGTCATGAAAATCAGGATACAGAGAGATCAAAAGACCATTTCAGAAATTGAACTTTAATTTTTTCACCTCTAATCTCTTCAATTATTTGTACACACAGAAGACAACCCAAATAATATGCTAAAATGCTACGATTAAAAAATCATTTAACAATATTGAAAATGCTTTATGAATCAAGGTCATAATGCGCAATCATCGGCAGCAAGAAGCCCCCTGGTTTGAGCAAAACTGACGTGTGGCAAGAAATGGAGCCGTTAGCTTGGATGCATTTAAGAACCTGTCAAGGGAAGTGTGATGGTCTGCCTCCTTAGCAGGAGCGTATCGAGAGTGGGAGTTCACTTTGCTGGCGGTCAGAGCAGCAACACCCTGGGCTGGACAGACCAGGAGACCCCCCCATCCTCAGTGGTCTCATGGGGGCCTGTCAAACACGGATACACGTCTGGGGACAACCCGCTAACAAGTGTGTAGTGAGCCGCGGCGAAATCCTCCGCTGCAATGACTCCGCCCACAGGGCTTCTTCTCGAAACACCCGCCCCCAATTCCTTTTAGTTCAGAGAGAGAGAGAGCAAAACACGCTGAGAGAGAGAAATGTGCGCAATGCAACAGGTACACATGTCGTAAATGTAGGAAAGACAGTCCTTGCACGTGTGTGAACTGTTAACATTTGAATTTGATGATTGCATATAGCGCTGACCTCATAAAAGGTCATAAAATGAATAATTCCAAATATATATATCTACGTCTCTGTTTTTTTGTTGTTTTTTTTTTGACATCATAAACCATTAGGTGCATACTAATTCTGCATGAGCAGGAACACTCAATAATACTGAATAAAAAAAAATCAAGTGACGGTGAGATACGAAGAAGGCAGATTCACCAGCGTTTGTGTGTCAGCTTTTATCCCTCCAGATCAGAGAATGTCCAGTTCCATTGCCTCAATACACCACTCACATCTCCAGTTACTCCCAGTTTCAAATAAAAACTAACAGCGTCAGCAACCCTTAGTATGTATCGTGATTGTGAGTGAGAGAATAAAAGTGAAAAAAAAAACCGGTAACTTTTACAAGTACAGTACTATAAATGTACACGGTTTGTTACAGATGCAAACCAAATGTATGTGTGTGCTGTATAATATTAACAATAAGAGCAGAGCACTACTGAAAACGGCAAATACAGGAGACAGTGGGGATCGAACTGGGGATGCTTGATTACAAGTCAGCAAATCTTACCTCTATGCCACGGAAGCTGTTGTACCAGCCTTGAACCTTTTGTGAAAGTTTTCATTTGATCTTTGGACTTCAGGCTTCACACATTCTATAGTTTATACTTAGATTTTGTAACATGTATTACTAAAATATGAAAAAATTTCTGTTTTAACAATGTGTTTACACAGATTACTGTAGAAACGAAACACACATGAAATGCACGAGTTCCAAATAACGATCTATTATTTCCATTCTAAAACTCCTGCACTTCACTCCCAGATAATCAAACAAGGCACGAGCTGGGAGAACTTTGTGAACGTTCTGCGAATGTGGGAGGATGGAATAACAGGCTGTTTGCTGCTTGTATTTATCAGCACATTTATAGGACAAAAGACGCTGACGGAGAGGTGCGAACAAATTTAAAGTGGGTCGGATTTATGAGTTTTCTCGTAGGCTCTGGTAATGCTAGTGTTAAAAGTCTCACATACCATCTTTTGTTTCTGGGGCTTCCTCCTGACCTGACAGCAGCGGCAAACAGCAATAGATCGCCACACAGAACACATTAAATGTATGATATTCCAACTCTCTGCACATTTAGAATCCTTAGATTTATACTTGATATCACTTTCATGATGAAATGCATTAAAGTATTTATGTTACATTTTACAGATAAATCATTCATTTGGTTTAAATAATGAATACTGTTAATGATTACACACATGGGGGTGACACGGTGGCGGAGCGTTAGCGCTGCTGTCTCGCAGGGAGTCACATCATTGGTATTCCTTGCCTGGAGTTTTCATGATTTCCTGCTGGGTTTCCACACTGTGCACAGGTTTCCTTCCAAAGATATGCAGATTTGGTGACACTAAAATGACGCCAGTGTGTGTGTGTGCTTGTATTCACCTTGCGATGAGCTGATGCCCTGTCTAGGGATTGTTTCTGCCTCGTGCCCAATGCTAGCTGGAATGGACACATCCCTGGATTGATGGATTTAATCATTAAACATCCTTTTCAGAGATATTGCGGTAAGGTGTCATCAGAACTTAATGGCTATTCCAGGCAACTCACAACACAGAGAAGCCGAACCTGTTTTCACCGTGATGAGATTCCTCCAGATTTACGTAAAGTACGCGTGCAAGTATAAACAGTAAAATGCTTGCGTAGCAGGAGCGTCCGCAGGAGCATGCATCGTGTCGCATGAAGAATAAACCCGGCCTTGCTGTAATAAAAACCCCTATATACATAATATCGTGTTGCGATTCCCACCCCAACACAAATCACGGCACAAACACTTAAACACATACGTTAGTAATACATAAATATGAGAAAGGGAAAATAAAAATAATGTACTCATAGTCCTTTAAATCTTCTCTGTACGGAATGACTATCTCAGTCTGCGGTGGGGAATGAGGCGCCGAGCCATAGCTCCTCTACAGGTCAACAGTCCCTTGTGCCGGCCCGTCAGGTCCTCTCCCAAATACCTTCACCAGAATGGAAAAATAATTCATCCTGAAATGAACTCGGGTCTGTGGTGGGTTGGCGCCCTGCCTGGGGTTTGTTTCCTGCCTGGGATTGACCCTGTAGTTAGGATATAGTGGGTTGGATAATGGATGGATGAACTCGGGTTCACCTCCTGTTTCCATGCGATTCCAATCTCTTTCCCTTTTGCCTTTTCCTGTAATGGGGCGTCTGCTTCTCTCTTGGCTCTGCGCTTCTCCTCTCCTTTTTCCTGCCACCCATTTACATACCGTTGGCTCCTCCCCTTACAGTCTGTTGGGCCGGCCCTCCAAGCCAGGTGCTCCCCTCCCCATATACCATTGGCCAGCCTTACAAATGGAGCCATTCCTCTAATAACAGGAATGGGGAAAGGTACAAACTCACAGTGATGCACACACATATTCCAGGTGACTGTTTGTAATCAGAATATAAGTTTAATATGTCACTGTGCCCTGTGCAAATATTTTAAATCTGCTTTTCTTTTCTTCTCACATGTACAGCTAACACAAAGCCAGATTTAGTACACAAGGGCACAGCATTTAGAACTGCTAGGCAAGCATCTTAAGACAAGACAAGTTAAGGACAACTGCGAAATGGGCAATGTGTACTATTTCTGTGTGTCAGAGTCAGCATGAAGTCAGTAGATGGATTGGGAGAGCAAGGGGGGTCATGAGGTCGCTAGAAAGGGGTGTGTGGCACTCCCGATATCTCAGCAAAATGACGAAGGTCCAAGTCTTTAGAGTCCTGGTGCTTCCTGTCTTGCTATATGGTTGTCAGACATGGACGCTATCCAGAGACCTGAGACGAAGACTGGACCCCTTCTGTACTGTGTCTCTCCGGAAAATCCTTGGGTACCGTTGGTTTGACTTTGTGTTGCTCATGGAGTCCCGAATGAGGCACATGACCTGCATTGTGATGGAGCGTCAGTTACGGCACTACGGCCATGTGGCGCATTTCCCCGAGGGTGATCCGGCTCGTAAGATCCTCATTGTTGGGGACCCGAGTGGCTGGACCAGGCCAAGGGGTCGCCCACGTAACACCTGGCTGTGGCAGAGAGAAGGTCATTTCCGGAGGGAGGGACTGGACCGTGCGTCTGCCTGGGGGGTTGCAAACCGGGATCCTGAGTTGTTTCATTCTGTAGTGGGTGCGGCAACCTGCTGTACCAGTGCATGCTCCCCAACTTGACTTGACTTGAGAGTCAGTATGACGTTGAATCTTGTTTTTCTTGTTTGGAATGCCATGATTCACCTACGTTGGGGCCTGCACATGAAGAAATAGTATAAAGCCTTGGAACATTGCCTGGCACACCTTTGAAGCCGACGGACGGATGGGAGATAGCGTCATTCAATCCTGAAAATTCCTCCAGCGCAGCGACGAAAATGGCAGACTCTACACATTGGGACCCCACTACCCGAAAGGTCTTGTCATGGCTTCCTTCGTCTGTTAATGCAGCATAAGCCATCATTAAACAAAGCTAAGTTATTTCTCCTCTGTGATCACTAAGGGAGGAGTATCGCCTTTTTATATTATATCTATATAGTTTTGGGTTATGTAACATGCCGCAATTACAAAAGAACTCATTCTAACCAGGGAGCGAGCACCCCCTGCTGGATAGACCATTACACGTTTAACTTGCTTGATTTTGTTGGTGGGCGTCAGGGACAAGTTGGGATGAGCTGCTGGGTATGTCATACTAGGTTCTAAGATTCTGTAAATGAAGGCTACACGGAAAACCACTGGGAAGGTCGTCTAACCTCACATGGCCTTTGCACATAATAGTTCTCCCGTTGAGTCGAGTCTGTGAGCCCCCCAAGACGTCTGCATGACCTGTAGAATGTTCTCTGCTCTGTACGATTTTCGGAAATGCCTGGAGCAGAAAATGTCAAACACCACAGTGGCCAGCGCCAAACTGCCAAAAGGAGAACAGAAAAAGTTAGCAGGAAGTGTTCCCCAAAGAGGAGCAGGACGCACAAAGCTCACGAGGGAGTCAGAGGGATAACGTAGAAATGATGGAGGAAGTGATACTCTGTCACGGTGCTGGGTCTGCTAAGTCCTTGAAGCTGAGGTCACATAAGAAACGTGAACTGCTGTATGCTTGGAACAAGAGAATTGCTTAAGTGCCCTTGAGGCTGCTTTGTTACACCAAGAGCCATTTTATAACTGCAGCTCGGCCTCACGGTGGGTCTAAGGGTACAGCTGAGTCCTTACTACGAAACTTAGACCTACAAAATGTCTTCAAGGCTCTACTGCCAGAAACGCCATCTCAGATCAAGGAGAGCTGGAATCATCGGCTAGAAGGGTCCTTTCATCTGATTGGGAGTCGACGTAGTGGCTTGAAGAGGGAAGTGACCCCCGTCTGTCTGGCCCGAAGTGTCATCTGCCTGTCATCTGTTCTGAGATTACCTGTAGGTAATGCACTCCTCTGAGAAGCAGAAGTGTGATTGATTTGTGGTTAAGGCTTTGGACTTCAAGCCCCGAGGCTGTGGGTTCAAATCCCACTACTGACACCACTGCGCAAGTCACCTGACCGGCCCGTACTCCAATTGGAAAACCAAAAGAAAATGGAACCAATTGCATCATAAATTTTGTAAGTCGCCTTGGATAAAGGTGTGTCAGCCAAATAAGCAAACATAAATGTAAATTTGACCAGTGTGATACGAATTACACACTATACCCGCGGCAGAAAAGAAGACAGAACTGTGAATGAGGCTTTAGCATTTAGAATTCCTTGATATTCACCCAAAAAATAAAATAAAATTGGGAGTGCGCTCCCTTCGACTTTCTTGTATACTGAGATAGTGGAAATGGTCATCCAGTAGCACAACATTTCTCAAATATCATATCTCTTTGTTTCTCATCATAACGAATTGATAATATCGATACAGGTAGTCCCCGAGTTATGGACATCCGACATACGACTTACAAACGGGGGCCGCAGTTGCTCCTTCATCTGTCTGGGGGACGCGACGCAGGCTCCTCAGTAACTGGCGCTCTGTCATCTCCGGCCTGGGGAGCTGCAAGCGGTGGCTGGAGGGGGGCGGTTTTGTCCCTCGGGCGGCTCCGGTTGATGAATGGGGTGGTGGGCCGGCCGCAAACCCATTCATTCTCAGTGGGTTGCTGGGTGCGTGGCAAGCGCTCATGTGCAGGACAGAGGCTTGATGGGGTAGAGGGGGGTGGTTTGCTGCCCATCCACCACGCCGCCGCAACTACTGCTGGATGGATGACTGGATGGAGGCTGGATGGGGCAGTGGGGGGCCACTGAGTTGAGAGTCAGCATGACATTGGATCTTTTTTTTCTTGTTTGTAATGCCATGATTCACCTACTTGGGGGCCTGCACATGAAGAAATAGTATAAAGCCTTGGAACATTGCCCGGCACACCTTTGAAGCCGACGGACGGATGGGAGATAGCGTCATTCAATCCTGAAAATCCCTCCAGCGCAGCAACGAAAATGGCAGACTCTACACATCGGCCCCCTACTACCCAAAAGGTCTTGTCATAGCTTCCTTCGTCTGTTAATGCAGCATAAGCTGTCATTAAACAAAGCTACTGTAAGTTATTTCTCCTCTGTGATCACTAAGGGAGGGGTATTGTCTTTTTATATTAGATCGATATAGTTTTGGGTTATGTAACATGCCACAACTACAAAAGAACTCATTCCAACCACTGCCCGCCCACCACACATCCTTGCAGTGTCAATTGAATGGCTGCCCCGTTTGTTCTCGGTGGGGGGCTGGTGATGCTGCAAGCAGTGACCCGGTTGTGGCTGAACGGGGGCCATTGAGGGTGAATGGGGCGGTGGGGGGCAGCATTGTAGTGTGCCTCGGGTGGCTGCCTGTTCAATGGGGGCGGTGGTGGGTGATTCACTACCCGCCTTTGGCCGCACCGTGTTTGTTCTCGGTGGCTGGACGCTGCAGGCAGCATACTGTATGCAAGTGGAGGTGACTGTGTGGTGGGCGGGTGGTGAATCGCCCCTCACTGCCCCCATTCATACTCAATAGCAAGCCTGCTTGTACTGTTACGCACATAGCAGGAAGTCGCCTCTCGTCAGTACATCAGACGTGTTGACGACGGGTGCCTTCCTGCTGTGATCGCGTGTACAGTGCTGTGCAGAAGAGCTCATCTTAACCTTTTGTCTTCACCCTTCAAGAATGTCTCTGAAACACAAATCTGATGCAAGTGCTGGTGATACAGCAAAGAAGAGAAAAACCACCACCATTGAAAATAAAGTAGAAATAATAAAAAGTTCAGAGAGAGGTGAAAGTCCATCATTCATTGGCAGAGCACTTGGTTACAGTCGGTCAACAATAGCATTCATTAAATTTATGTACCTGTTCTGACTTACATACAAATTCAGCTTAAGTACAAACCTACAGTCCCTATCTCGTACGTAACCTGGGGTCTGCCTGTATACAATCATTTATCTCTGTTGATAATCAATCTTTATATTAAAATTATATTTTCACAGTTAGGGAGTTTGAATATGGGGGTGGAATTTTTTCACTATTATATATGCATTACCTCGATTACGTGCAAAGTAAAAAGAGTTATAGTCACCTAAAAAACATAGAAAAAGTGTTAGCATTATACAATATTTGCTGCAATAAATTGCTATATGTAAGACTGCATGTAGCTACATTTAATTCTGATAATGATGGCGGAAATTTTAAAACAAATCATAAAATTAAATGTATTACCAGGAATGCGACGGGGACATAGCAGCTTATTGTTCTCATTACATCTTTATATTTATATGGCACGTTCAATGCTTACACATTATTGTTAAACTGATGATGTATCAATTAAAATAAAATTAATAATAGTTATTGAAAGAATTTGCGTTATATTGAATACAGTTTTTAATATCGTGTACACCAGCATTTCTCAACCTTTAAGTATTTGCGACCTGAGTTTTCATAACAGTTTTAATCGCACTCCCTAACGTTTTTTTGAAACCCTAATAAAATGTATTCCTATATTTTTTGCTGCCGATACACCGCTACAAGTTTTATTACACCCACTTAACTTTTATCGACATTTATCTAGCTCTATATTTATTTTTCTAGTATCAGAATGTAGTTTAAGTTAATTTGTTTTGGTTTCATTAGATGTATTTTTCATATTTTCGATTCTTGTTTTCTTTTTTTCACATCTTCGAGCCCCCTTTTTTGTTACTCCGTGCCCCCACAGGTTGAGAACCGCCTGTGTACACATTTATATTTCCATGATACAAAACATTCGGATGGTTGTTTAAATAACATACTACTTCGGTTGAGTTATTTTTCTCAAATTTCATATCTGTTTGCTTTTTATCATTATAAAATCATCTCTCTGTAATGACAACCGTAGTTTACTTGACGATTCACGAAAGTCTTCAGTCAATCGGAAGTGGCCCAAAAGTTGATAGGATTCCTCATTTTAGATATAAAGCAGGTGTACAAAATCTCGTTGACACACAGTCGGACATCATTTTCTAAAACGGTATTTTTGGACTCAGGAAGGTCTAAAACGTCAAGATTCATCAAAATCTCCAGGTCAAATTTTTTTCACGATTCCTATACTTTCTCTCCATTATGTATACGAGAAAGTAAAAAAAACTTTTGAATTCGATTTAGAATCAGTTTTTATTCGCCGGTATACAGGAAGTTCACTTGATGGCTTTGGAGCTGCTTATAACACAACACAACATCACAAACAAGTACCAGAATAGTGTGATTGTATAGGAGAGGTGCAAATAGGCAGACTGGTGGCTCTCAGGGTAAGGATCGGTGTTTGTTGGTTCAAATTCTGGTACGGCCAGAAGGGATCCTATCTCGTTGGGCCCTGGACCAAGATCCTTAACCTGGAAATTGCTCCTGGGGTACAGTATAATGGCTGACCCTGCACTCTGACTTCCTAAGGAGATGCAAAAAGACAAGTTCTCCTCAGGGATTAAACAAAGTATATCAGACTAAATGATGATGTGAGTGTATAGCGCATAAGCACACGTGCGTATAATGTCCACACCTTCATACAGTACGTGAGAGATGAGGATGGCAAGCTAAATTATCATTTTGGCTCTGGGAAACAATCGGTGAAGATATCTATTGGGTTTTTAGGTTTAATTAACCTAAAGCGTTTTCCAGACGGGAGTTTCGTGGATCAATTGATGACCTGGTGAGATGAGCCCATGGTGGTTTATGACACTCGATACCTTCAGGTCTGCGACAGATGGACGCGCACAACCAATTGTTTTCTCAGCAGACCTCACCACACGCTGTCATTTATTTTTGCTGTGAACCAAACCAGACACGAAGAACCCCCAATAAGAAGAAAAAAAAATCTTCATTTCACCTGCAAAATTAATTTTACTGTCCTGTTTCGTGAAAATTTGGGTGGATTGAGACGCATCATTATTTGATATTAAATGACGATTCATCAAGATCAAGGTAAACTCCACCAATTTCACACCACAGTGTCCCACCCTCTGCTTCCAACATTCTGCTTTTTCTAAAGTCACGGACTGACGCACAGTCGTAGCCTCCTTACATATTCATAATTTAAACAGCTCCAGGCTTTACGAATGAGGTCACCTGTCACCTGAGATGTCACGCTGTCTCCTGATAGCACAGCTCACACTGAAGCAACGCTGGCAGGTGATTTATGGAGACCTGCGTGAATGGCACTCGTCTGTCTTTCTAACGTGTCTTGGATTCAAGCACTGCTGCACCACTTTTCAAATACTCACGCAAACACACGTACTGTACTTTACAGTTCTGAGGTGACGCTCGGACCAAATGAACACAGACACCCAAATTTAACCGACTCGGTTTAATAATAAAAAGAGCAGGTGTCACCACATGTGTCCAGTTACATGGGGAGAGCGCGCGACCCACCGATGCTGAGTGTGGCTTATCAAAACTGGGTGATAAACAGAGAGTAGGAGAGCTCACTGAGACTTACGTGCGGTAAAGGGTGACCTACTGAGTCTGAGTGACCCACCCATGAAGGTTAACTAAACAGATTGAAGGTGACCAGTTAAAGCAGACAATACAGAGGGTGGTCATTTAAGAAAGAGAAACACAGAGTAAGTGTGACCTACTGAGTCCACACACAAAGACATGACAGGTGACCAGCTGAGTCCAGTTACACACACTGTGACCGAAGGAGTCCACACACAAAGACATTAGATGTGACCAACTGAGTCCAGCTACACACCCCATGACCCACAGAGAGTAGGTGTGACGTGCTGAGTCCGGGCACACAGTGAAGATAGGTGACCCAGCCACTGAGGTTAACTTAACAGATTGAGGGTGACCAGTTAAAGCAGAGGGTAGCCATGTAAGACCAGATAAACAGAGAGTAAGTATGTCCTACTGAGTCCAAACACATAGACATTACAGGTGACCAACTGAGTCCAACTACACATCCTGTGACCCACGGAGAGTAAGTGTGACCTACTGAGTCCAAACACATAGACATCAGATGTGACCAGCCGAGTTTAGCGACAGACCCCATGACCCATGGAGAGTAAGTGTGACAAGCTGAGTCCATCAATATAGAATTCAGATGTGACCAACTGAGTCCAGCTACACACCCTGTCACCCGTGGAGAGTAAGTGTGACCTACTGAGTCCAAACACATAGACATGACAGGTGATCAGCTGAGTCCAGTTACACACACTGTGACTTAAGGAGTCCACAAACATAGACATTAGATGTGACCAGCTGAGTCCAGCTACACACCCCATGACCCACAGAGAGTAGGTGTGATGTGCTGAGTCTGGGCACACAGGGAAGATGGGTGACACAGCCACTGAGGTCAATTAAAAAGATTGAGGGTGACCAGTAAAAGCAGAGGGTGGCCATTAAAGACCAGATAAACAGAGAGTAAGTATGACCGACTGAGTCCACACACATAGACATTAGATATGACCAGCCGAGTTTAGCGACAGGCCCCATGGCTCATGGAGAGTAAGTGTGACAAGCTGAGTCTATAAATATAGAATTCAGATGTGACCAACTGAGTCCAGCTACACACCCTGCCATCTGTGGAGAGTAAGTGTGACCTACTGAATCCAAACACATAGACATCAGATGTGACCAGCTGAGTCCAGCAACACACCCCATGACCCACGGAGAGTAGGTGTGACGTGCTGAGTGGGCACTCGGGGAAGATGGGTGACCCTGCCACTGAGGTCAATTAAAAAGATTGAGGGTGACCAGTAAAAGCAGACCATACAGAGTGTGGCCATTTAAGACCAGGTAAGCAGAGACTAAGTATGACCTACTGAGTCCAAACACATAGACATCAGATGTAACCGGCTGAGTCCAGTTACACACCCAGTGACCCACGGAGAGTAATTGTGACCTACTGAGTCTATAAACAGACATTACAGGTGACCAGCTTAGTCCAGTTACCCAGCCCATGATCCACGGAGAATAAGCATAACCAACTGAGTCCACACACATGTGACCGGCTGAGTCTAGTTACACACCCCATGACCCACAAAGAATAAGGATGACCGACTGAGGCCACACACTGTGACCCACTGAGGCCAAAAATGCAGAGCTCAGCATGACCTTCTAAGCGGTATGACCCACAAGGTCCACCTACTTTGTGCCCAAACACCCTGAGATCAGACAGTGAAATCTGGAGTGCAATTTCCACATTGGACGTAACCATGAGAGTCTAACAGCGTGTCTGACTCCCCTCAAACATGCAGTAATCGGCTCTGTACGTTGCAAGTCCATGCAGTGAGTTCATAAACAGGCCTGACCAACTCAGAGATGTTCACCAAAACCCATTCCCATATGAATCACACTCAACTGAAGTAATTTAGTCCAAACACAGCCATACGAAAAGGCCCGTTCGACACACGCACCATAACTGTCAACGTGGAGAGGTGTCAGATGTGACCAGATCACCTCAGTGAAGGACAGGGAAAGATCATTGAGAGAACATTGGTCAACCAGCCATCAAAATGTAGGTAGAACAGAACCATCCTCAGACTCATGCTTGCCATCACAAGCAATTAAAGGCAGTTTTTGACCCCTCCGCCCCACTTGTTGGGCACACACACACACACCCATGCAGACTCCTGTTTAAATAAAGGATGGACCCCCAGTCATACCTGACCAAAGACTGAGTCGACGATGGGATACAGCCCATCTGGTGCCTCCAGCTCCTCATCGGCAGAAGCGCTGGCTGACTTTCCTGCTCCAGCCCCTCCATCATCTAGGCTGCGCAATGAGGAACTGCGAGAGTTTCCGTCGGGGAGCCGGGACTGGTCACCCTGGAAGGAGGAGATGGAGCCCCTTCTCTGAGCCATCTCCCCAACGCTCTTTCGTTGCTGTTGCTGCTTCTCCACCTTCTTTTTGATGGAGGCTTTGACCTGCTTGTCCGACCGCTCCTTGGTCTCGATGTTGGTCGTATTCATGGTGCTGTTGCCTTCCCGAATGAGCATGAACATCGCTCTCCCCGGGTTGTCACTCTGCGAGTCTACACCTCCCTTAAGCACCACCTATCTGTGTGTATCGAGCTCTCCTTCCTGTCTCGTCCTTCTACGTCTTTAATCTGCCGGGGCTTTCAGGTGCCAGAGGGCTCTCTGCAGTTTACGCCTTTTTTGCTTTTTTAATCCCCGATCCCCACTCTGACTTCTTGGCTTTACTTCCAAGTTCCTCTTTCTTTTAGAGCCACGAGTTAGACGCCTTGACCCATCTGTCTCAACTCCTTCACCAGGTGCCGGGCAGCGCTGCTTGAGTGATGTGATGCCACACACCTCTCCATAGAGAGGAGGACTCAGTGCCAGGGTCTCGGCTGCCTTGCTGCTCTCCCAGTTCCCTGCTCTCGGTTTACCTGTTTATCGCTTCATTATCATGAAATCTATTGTGCGGCGGTCCCTTCCGCCACCACCCCCCCACCACCACCACCACCAAAACCCCCCCCT
>JANRMT010062856.1:5175610-5188147 GCA_026402145.1 Polypterus bichir lapradei
CAACAACATGTCTTTATTTTCATCGTCTCTTGTTTCTTTCCCCCCAGCCAATGATTCAGCCTCTCCTGTCTGATCAGCTCAACTCTTCGTTCTTCCTCTCTGTTAATCTCTGCACATTTCTGTTCAATTCACATTTCTCTCGGTTAATATCTCTGTCATAGCTGGCAGAGGCAATCCTCTTAGACGCACACACACACACATCACACACGCGCACACACACACACACACACACACACAGATTCTCCATGCACACACACACCATTCCCAGATACTCGAGTCCACAGCCTAAAAACTTGCGGAGACCATCAGGACCAGACCCACTAAAATGCGTTCACATGTACTTTAGACACGAATGCACACTCATCTACCATGTATGACAGAAACACGCAAATTCACACAGCATCACGACCCCCCCTCGCTGGAGCTAACGCAGTGACCTGCAAAATGAACAAATAGGTGCACACGCGTACAAACACACACACACACACAAACACACACTTAAATTAGGAAATAAATGCATGCGCAGTCACATCACACACACTCAGAGTGATTCCTACTGAAGTGGATAGAAGTGCTGTGGTGGGCTGGCGCCCTGCCCAGGGTTTGTTTCCTGCCTTGCGTCCTGTGCTGGCTGGGATTGGCTCCAGCAGACCCCTGTGACCCTGTAGTTAGGATATAGCAGGTTGGATAATGGATGGATGGATGGTGTGACAGATAGAGGGCACTATCGTCCTCTTGAACAATACGTCAGACACTGGGTAAAAGTCCAATAAGTTGACTTTATTTTAATTGCCTCCTCTCCACAATACTTATACAAATAATCAATAATCACAATAATACTCAATCCTCCACTCCCAGACGCGTTGCCACCCTTCCACCCAGCTCAGCTCGATGTCTGGGATTTCCCATCGTTCTTTTATAGTTCCTGACCTGGAAGTGTTCCTAATCTTTCAGTCCATGTGACCTCCTATCACTTCCGGGTCAGATAAAAAGTCCTCTTCTTCATCCCGGAAGTACGTCATTTCCTCTGTTGCTTTGCCTATGACGTACTTCCGGGTTATAGGGCACATATGATTCTCTGGGCCTCCCTGCAGCGTCCTCTGTTGGCCCCTGTGGTATCCAGCAGGGCTGTAAAGGGAAATGCCATAGTCCAGGATTCCCTGCTGGTATTCGGGGCCCCTCCATGCTGCAGGGAGAGCTCCACCTGGCGGCCTGGGGGTATTGGCCGGGATGAGAAGCTGGCCATAGTCCACAATGGATATAAGTGTGCAGAGTCATGTCATCATATGCATGCCCATACAGACCTGGACCAACGTGTTGGTCCCCTTACGGCTCATTGAAAGTGTGCCGTATGCCCCCTGAAAAGTTGTCCCTCCTATCCCATGTGATGCCAGCCCCGACACAGACAGGCAGGAGACAGGTTTTGCACCCAGCACACGGTTTATTTACAGTTCACAAACCACCAACACACAAAGCAATCCAGTCCCATCTCTGCCACCAGTTCATCCGCCTCCACTCCTCCTCAGGCTTTGTCTTCTTCCTCCCGACTCTGGCCATTGAGTGGTGGTGACTGGCTCACATTATAGGGCACTCCGAAGGACTCCAGGTGCCCAACGAGGTTCTTCCAGCCACACTTCCGCCCTGAAAATGTCCATGCGCCCCCTGGTGGTGACCACAGGCCCCAGTAGGGCTGATGTCCCATGCTCATGAAACTGTGGCCCTGTTAGAAATCAAGGGGGCTGCCCTCTGTCGGTCCAGGGGAGACACTGTCCCCCAGGTCCTTCCATACTCTGGGCGTCCCGGTCGGCCACCACACCCATCATGCCTTTGATATGTCATTGAATAAAGCAAAGCAAGCATGACAAGAGATCAAGAGTTGCTTATTCTACAAAGGTCTTCTAAAATGACCCTGGACCCATAGAAAAGGTCACCAATAATGGGATTTCAGGGATTTTTTAAACTTGCTGTTTTCTTGAATTTGCATCACACACATTGCCAGTTGTGCAATCTGACTAATTTAAATGGAGAAAAGTCATCACTCTGCTGTTTGGTGTCATCGTGTGTCCCACACTGAACGTGGAACAGAGAAAGCAAAGGAGAGAGTCGTCTAAGGAGATCAGAAGGAAAATGACAGGCAGGCATGTTTGATGAGGATGGACGGGATTAGAAATGAGGACATTAGAGGTTCGGCTCAGGTTGGATGGTTGGGAGACAAAGTCAGCGAGGCGAGATTGCATTGGTTTGGACATTTGCAGAGAAGAGATGTTGAGTATATTGGGAGAATAATGTTAAGGATAGAGCTACCAGGAAAGAGGAGAAGAGGAAGGCCTAAAGGAAGGTTTATGGAGGTGGTGAGAGAGGACATGCAGGTGATGGGTGTCACAGAACAAGATGTAGATGACAGGAAGATATGGAAGAAGATGATCCGCTGTGGCAACCCCTAACGGGAGCAGCCAAAGGAAGAAGAAGAAAGCATGTTGAAAACAAAGGCTAGAAGGAGAGAGTCATCTGAGGAGATCAGAAAGGCAGACAGTGTGGTGTTGTTGTTAAGGCCTTGCACTTCAAACCCCGAGGTTGTGAGTTCAGTGACATTGCACATCCATCAGCAAGTCACTTGACCTGCCTGTGCTCCAATTGGAAAGAAAGAAAGAAAGAAAGAAAGAAAGAAAGAAAGAAAGAAAGAAAGAAAGAAAGAAAATGTAACCAATTGTATCATAAATACTGTAAGGCGTTAGCCAAATAAGAAAATTTAAAGAAAGAAGATGATAGACGAGCATGTTAAAGGCTAAGTTTGGAAGACCACCATCTCCCAGCAGCTTGATGTTTGTGTAACAACAGTTGCAAATGTTATTAAGAATTTTAATTTCCATGGCACTGTAGCCAAACTCTCATGATGCGGCCACAAGAGAAAAATCAACCCCAGAATGTGCAGAAGGAGAGTGAGAACGGAAGACAAAAAGCTAAGGAGAACTTCGAAAGAGATACAAGCTGAACTCCAAGGTTAAGGTCCATCAGTGTCTGATCACAGCATCTGTTGCTATTTGAGTGACAGTGGGCTCAATGGAAGACCCAGGAGGACCCCAGACTGAAATTTGCTGCAATGCACATTGACAAGCCACAATGCTTCTAGGAGAATGTCCTTTGGACAGATGAGACAAAACGGGAGCTGCTTGGTGAGCCACGTCAGCTCTATGTCCACAGACGAGAAAATGAAACTTTCAAAGAAAAGAACGCCAGACCTCCTGTGGGACATGGAGGAGGCCTGGTGATGTTTATGGGCTGCTTTACTGCGTTTGGCACGGGGTGCCTTGAGTCTGTGTGGGGAACAATGAAATCTCAAGAGTATCAGAAACATTCTGGAGCAGAAAATAGTGCCAAGTGCCAGAAAGTTCTGTCTCAGTCGCAGGTCATGGACCCTCCAACAGGATAAGGAGCCAAAACACACAGCGAAAAGCACCCAAGAATGGCTAAGAAGAAAACATTGGGTTACTCTGATGTGGCCTTCCAAGATGTTTGAATCCCATCAAACATCTGTAGAAAGAACTGAAACATGCAGTCTGGAGAAGCCCCCCTTTACACCTGACTCCACAGTTTGTTCAGGATGAGTGGGCCTGGTAACCTTTGGACAGGTCCAGAACTCTCAGAACAGTTAGCAGATACAGTGCCCCCCATAATGTTTGGGACACAGACACATATTTCCGTGATTTCCCCTTCTGCTCCACAGTTTAAAGTTATAAATCAAACAATTGCAGACTTTCATTTAAGGAGATTTCCATACATTTCAGTCACACAACACTTTTTCTACATGGTCCCCCCATTTCAGGGCACTATAATGTTTAGGACAATTGGCATCCCAGGTGTTTGTAATTCCTCAGGTGGGTTTCATGGCTTCATAAGATACCTCAGCTTGCTTCTACTCTTTGGGGTCTGTAGTTCAACATGAGGACAAGAGCTGTGCCAATGAAAGTCAAAGAAGCCATTATGAGGCAGAAAAGCAGGAGTTAAACCATTAAAGACCTCAGTAAGACCTTAGGATGACAAAATTCAATTGTGTTTAATATCATGAAGAAGAAAGAACACACTGGTGGGATCTGTAATCACAAAGGGACTGATTGGCCAAGGAAGACCTCCACTGCACTGCTGATGACAGATAAATCCTCAGTATGGTGAAGAAAAAGCCCCCAAACACCCGTCTGACAGATCAGAAACAGACTTCAGGGGGCCAATGTGTGTGTGTCAGAGACGACAATCAGCATAAGACTTCATGAACAGAAACACAGAGGACACACTGCAAGATGAACACCACACAAGCAGGAGGGCCAGATTACAGCTTTGGAATACAAACTTCAAAGAGCCTGCAGAATTCTGGGAAAAAGGTCTTGTGAAGAGACAAGACAAAGATGAACCTCATCAGAATGATGACGATAGCAAAGTGTGGAGATGAAAAGGAACTGCCTGAGAGCCAAAGCAGACCACCTCATCTGTTAAACATGGCAGTGCTGGGGGTGTTATGGCTTGGGCATGTATGGCTGCCACAGGTCCTGGCACACTTCTTTTCATTGATGATGTGACTGCTGATGACACAATGAATTCTGAGGTGTGGAGAAACATCTGATCTGCTCAAGTCTGGTAAAGGCCTCCAAACTCACTGGATGGCACTTCATCCTCCAACAAGATAATGAGCCAAACACACTGCTGAGGTGACACAGGAGTTTATCAAAGGTAAAAGATGGAAAATTCTTGAATGGCCAAGCCAGTCACCCAATTTAAATCCAACTGAGCAGGCCCTCCATGCGCTGAAGGGAAAACTTAAGGGGACAAGCCCACCAAAACAAACAGGAGCTGAAGATGGCCACATTAGAGGCTTCATCACCAGAGAAGACCCTCAGCACCTACTGATGTCTGTGAATCACAGACATCAAGCAGTCATTGCATGTGAAAGATACGAAGCAAAGAACTAAATATGACAACGGCTTTAATAGACCTGCCATTGCTGTGTCCAAACATTAGGGTGCCCTGAAATGGGATGTGTAGAAAAAGTGATGTGCGACCAAAATGTCTGCAAATCCCCTTAACTGAAAGTCTGTAGTGTGCACTTTAATCACGATGTCTGAATTGTTTGATTTGTAACTTTAAAATGTGGAGCAGAGGGGGATATCAAGAACAAAACATGTCTTTGTCCCAAGCATTATGGAGGGCACTATATATAATAATCATCATCGTCATCATCATCATCATCATCATCATCATCATCTTCATCATCATCGCTGGATTTATTCCCTTGCAGACAATAAACTCTCAGAGGCAGCCAAGTTGCCTTCAGGAATATTAGAAAGCACATTTGCTCCAAAAGCTACCGTCTGACAGAACAATGTGCCGACAGTCTGACAATAAGAGAGATTCGTCATCGGGGTGTGTCCATTTGCAGAGCGCAGACGACTAAGGTTTCGAGAATGCGCTTTTTTTTTTTTTTTGTCTAAACTTCTACTGCATTATTAAGTGGAGAGTGGCATGCTAGCAGAGCTGTTACCCGAGGAGGGGTCAGGGTGACTTCAGACTTTGATCATGTTTTATTGATACTCCCCTAACCCCCAAATCAAAAGCGGCTGGTGCTGCCTGGTGTAATGGTTACACTGGGCCTGTGATCTGTCATTGTCTGTCTCTGCTGTCAGTGGAGGCTCGTCTCAGCGGTGCAAACAAATGAGGGGGCTGCTTGGTTCTTATAAGGTATGTGAAATTGTGACACTTGTCATCCTTTCCTGGATTTTGCCAGTGTGATTAAATTAAAAACATGTTGGTGGAAGCTACAGAAGGCACCTGCATGGTTGACATACTGCTGGTTTACAGGGGATTTAGAGCAGATTCAGACCCCTTCACTTTCTGCACCCTTTATTTTGTTGCAGATTTAGTGTTGAATAGACACATGTGACATTTTAGTCCATCGATCTACACTTCATAGCCCATAATGACGAAGTGAAAGCATGTTTTCAGAAAGGGTTGCAAGAGTCAAAAGCTGAAATCTTAACTTCCGCCTTTCCTGTGGCACTCTATGTTGTGCTGCGGTGCCTCCTGTTTGCTTCAATTCTTCTTAAGCAGTGTCTAGAACGTGACTGGAGTCCACCTGTGGCAAACTGAGCTGACTGGACATTGTCTAGAAAGGCATCTGTGCATTGAAGATCCCACCATTCACGCAGCACGTCACAAAAAAACCCAAGCCGCGGTGTCCTCTTAAATTGCCTTTGTTAACAGTCTGCTCTTCCTCCATCCACCGCTCACTTTGTTTTATCTGTTGTTGCTTCAAAATTTGTTGCATTTGTTTAATTCAATAAAAAAAAAATAAAAAAATAATGCCTTTTCCAACCTTGTGCTTGGAGTTTGAATGTTTGTGCCACTGGGGGGTGGCCCCCCAAGTTCCAAACACCAAACACAACTCAGCTAGACACAGATTCAAGGTTACATAAAAAGTTATTTATTTTACAGTATCACCTTCAGAAGGTTATGGTCAGTTTCAAACTCGCACCTCTGTCTCCTTCTACTCCTCCACCCTGCAAACGTTGTCCACTTCCTTGATCCCGACTCTGACCTCCTGATGCAGAGGAGGTGTCTTCTTATATGACAGACACGACTGTACTTCCGATGTCACAGCATTGTACTTCTAGGCCTAATGTTCTCCTGGAGCCCCCCTTGGTGGCACCTATGTACCCCTACCAGGGCTGCCCATCAGGACTACAGCTGCCAGTATGCCCTGTGGCTATACAAATGGGAGTTCAACCAGAGGGATGCTGCTCCCCTTTATATAGGGGTAACATATGGCCCCAGGAAGTAGTCTCCCTATTTCCTTTCATTATGGCCTCCCAGCAGGGAATGGTGCTAGCAACTAACCAAGACGTGAAGCTGCATGTCCATCCACATCCTTCCATTATGGAATCTAACCATCCATCTCTGCAGAGATGCCAGTCCCTCCATTATGACATTCACACTGCCTTTTTTCACAAAAGAACAAGGATTGTGGTTTCCTGCTCCGTGTTGGTCCAGTGTGAAGATAAGATTTATACACACGACAGAAACTCTAAAATGAACTAATTACACAACATTTTGTATCAAAACAAAATCGTATATTTACAAAAAAAATGAAAAACTATCATAAGCCGCATAACATGCATCACAGGAAAATTAACGGAAGGAATTATTAAGGATAAGATTGAGCAACACCTGGCAAGGACGGGAGTTATTAGGAACAATCAGCATGGGGTCAGAAGAGGGAGGTCGTGTTTTACTAACATGCTGGAGGAGGCAACAAAAGGATACGATCAAAGTGGAGCAGATGAGATTATTTATCTGGACTTTCAGAAAGCATTTGATGAGGTGCCACATGAGAGGTTGGGCATCAAACTAAAGAAGTGGCAGTTCAGGGTGTGATGTTTTTAGATGGGTGCAGAATTGGCTCAGACACAGGAAGCAGAGGGTGATGGTGTCAAGAACCTCATCAGAATAGGGTGAGGTTAAGAATGGTGACCAGCAGGGGTCAGTGCTAGGGCCGCTGCTATTTTTAATATATAGAAATGATTTAGATAGGAATATAAGTAACAAGCTGGTGAAGTTTGCAGATGATACCAAGATAGGTGGATTAGCAGATAATTTGGAATCCAACATATCATCACAGAAGGACTTGGATAGCAGACTGGCTTGGGCTGATGTGTGGCAGATGAAAATTAATGTCAGTAAATGTAAAATATTACACATAGGAAGTAAAAATGTTAGGTTTGAATACACAATGGGAGGTCGGAAAATCGAGAGTCCGCCTTATGAGAAGGATTTAGGAGTCATAGTGGACTTTAAGCTATCGACTTCCCGACAGTGTTCAGAAGACATTAAGAAGGCAAACAGAATGGTAGGATATATAGCGCCTTGATGTGTGGAGTACAATTCACAGGAGGTTCTGCTCAACCTTTATAACACACTGGTGAGGCCTCATCTGGAGTCCTGGGTGCAGTTTTGGTCTCCAGGCTACAAAAAGGTCATAGAAGCACTAGAAAAGGTCCAGAGAAGAGCAACTAGGCTGATTCCAGGGCTACAGGGGACGAGTTATGAGGAAAGATTAAAAGAGCTGAGCCTTTACAGTTTAAGCAAAAGAAGATGAAGAGGAGACCTGACTGAAGTGTTTAAAATTAGGAAGGGAATTAGTCCAGCGGATCAAGACAATGACTTTAAAATGAGTTCATCAAGAACACAGGGACACAGTTGGAAACTTGTTAAGGGTAAATTTCGTACAAACATTAGGAAGTTTTTCTTTAGACAAAGAACGATGGACACTTGGAATAAGCTACCAAGTAGTGTGGTAGACAGTAAGACTTTAGGGACTTTCAAAACTCCACTGGATGTTTTTTTGGAAGAAATAAGTGAATAGGACTGATGAGCTTTGTTGGGCTGAATGGCCTGTTCTCGTCCAGAGTGTTCTAATGTTCTAATGTTCTAAAAACAGAGTTAAGCCATGATGACACCGAATGAAATGTGAATTTTTTTCACGCTATTCAGAAGACAGCAGAAAGAGAACGGCTGAAGATGGCGTTCAGACGCCTTCTCTTTTTAAACATTTTGTTTTGCTACTGCCTTGTGCTAAGATCATTGACAGTCATTTTTTTATCCACATCAAGCAACACTTAATACCCCAGATTGACAAAGCGAAAACAGGATTTTAGGAATTTTTGCAAATTTACGAAAATAAAAAACTGAACTATCCCACTGACATTAGAGTTCACTCTTAAAATCTGCCACAGGTACATCCCACTCTATTGATCATCACTGAGATGTTTCTACACCTTGTTTGGGGTCCACCTGTGGTCAATTCAGTCGATTGGATGGATTTGGAAAGGTGGACACACATCTGTCTATAGAAGGACCCAGCGTTCAGCAAAAATCAAGCCATGAGATAGAAGGAATTGCTTGCAGGACTTATAGAGAGGATTGTGTCAAGGTACAGTTAGACCGCTTATAACTTTGCAAGATGCTGAGAAATTAGTTCACGCTTTTGTTTTCAGTTGACTAGATTACTATAATGCACTCCTTTCAGGACCACCCAAAAAAGAAATCAATTGATTGCAACGAGTGCAGAATGGAGCTGCTAGAGTCTTAACTAGGAAAAGAAAATCTGAGCACATCACCCCAGTTTTGATGTCACTACACTGGTTACCTGTGCCATTTAGAATTGACTTTAAAATGCTGCTTATGGTTTACAAAGCCTTAAATAATCTCGCTCCATCTTATATTTCGGAATGTCTTACACCTTACACTCCAAATCGTAACCTTAGATCTTCAAATGAGTGTCTGTTTAGAAATCCAAGAGCTAAACTTAAAAGAAGTGGTGAGGTGGCCTTCTGCTGTTATGCACCTAAAATCTGGAATAGCCTGCCAATAGGAATTCGCCAGGCTAATACAGTGGAGCACTCTAAAACCACTGCTGAAAACACATTACCGTATTTACGCGTGTACCACGCGTACATTTTTTCCCAAAAATTAGCATTAGAAAATCAGGTGCGCGTCATACACGAGGAAATGTAATTCTGTAATGTTTACTTCTTCTGCTTGGGTTTGCTCGCTCACTCACACTCCCTCTCACTCGCGCTCTCGCTCGACAGAGCTCTCTTTCTCTAAACACTTCCTATACAATCACAACGCGTGTCGTACACGGGGCAAAACTTTTTTCATGATTTTCTTTGTAAAAATTAGGGTGTGCATCTTACATGAGGGCGCGTGGTACACAAGTAATTACGATGCTTTAACATGGCGTTCTCATAGCTTCATCTTAGTTTAATCCTGATGCTCTGTATATTCAATTAATTATCATTATTATTCATGGTGGCTCCCAAATCCGTACTAACCCCTACTCTCTCTTCTGTTCTTCTTCCAGTTTTCTGTGGTGGTGATCTGCACCACCACCACCTGATCAAAGCACTGTGATGTCCCTACATTGATGGATAAAAGGCCAGAAGTCCACGTGACCATCATCATCAAGTTCTTCCATGAGAACCCTGAATAAAATGAGGACTGATTGAGGTCATTTACTGTATGTTAGGTAGAATACCTAGAGGGGGCTGGGTGGTCTCATGGCCTTGGAACCCCTGCAGATTTTTTTTTTCTCCAGCAGTCTGGAGTTTTTTTATTGTTTTTTTCTGTCCTCCCTGGCCATCAGACCTTACTTTTATTCTATGTTAATTAGTGTTCCCTAATTTTAATTATTTATTTTGTCTTTTTTCTCTTTCTTCATCATGTAAAGCACTTTCAGCTACACTATTTGTATGAAGATGTGCTATAGAAATAAATGTTGTTGTTGTTGTCTAATTTGTCATGCCCTGTGATTCGTAGTCCAGTAATCTGACATACGTCAGATTACAAGTTCAAAAGTTTGGCATCCCCTGTGACTAGAAGTCCTGTAATGTGATGCCGACTTAAGAATTCTTCCAGATGACTAAGATTAACTGATGTGTGAGTAACGTAGTGTAGGACATCACAATCAACTTGATCTCCCATCTGGTGTTGCTCCACGTAATGCTCTTAAAGGATTTAGAGTAACCAAAAATCCAACACTCTCTGATTGATATTCAAATATTTTTTTCCCCAAGTTGTTGCATTTCCCAAAGCATATGACCTATCGATGACACTGTTCACAATTTAGTACCGTTACCAATTGATTGTAGTTCTATGTGAGACAGATGAGTGCAGAGTACCATATGAATTACACCCTGATTTGCACAGCATTGAGGAAGAACGCCTTTTATGCAGGGCCTTTATCCAGGGGTGTTGTACAATGGATGACCCTGCGCTCTGATCTCCAAATGTAATGCAAAGAGACAATTTCCCATCAGGGAATACTAAAGTATATCTAAACAAAAAAATGAATGGCTCAATTTCACCTCTTACCTGAAATTCTAGTTGAAAGGTCCTATTTCCCATCGAGATCATGTGGAGATACAGTATGTATGAAATTCTTTATCATCCATCCATCCATCCATTATCCAACCCGTTATATCATAACTATAGGGTCACAGGGGTCTGCTAGAGCCAATCCTAGCCAACACAGGGCACAAGGCAGGAAACAAACCCCGGGCAGGGTGCCAGCCTACCGCAGATTCTTTATCATTACTCCCTTATATGATTTCAGGCATAGATTTAGGACCAGTCTGCCAATCCCTGTGACAAAATATAACAAGCATGGCATAGAGGGCGGGCTCTGTGTATGCTGACAACCAATGAGCACTCACCTGGACGTACAACGCATATAATGCAGCTACGAGGAAGAGGGAAGATGGGTGTTTTGAACCTCTGAATGTCTGGAAAGTAATTTTAACCAAATTTTGTAAAGGGTTTTATAAGCACAATCAAATAAAAAAAAGTAATTTTTTAAATCATTTTAAAAGCTGCACGAGATCGTTACAAGTCAGTAAGACATGCAGTGTGACACCTTATTCAGATCAAATATCCACTCCTGGTCCATGCTAACACTAGCGTAAACCAAACTTCAAATTGCAAATTCTTCAAATGAGGCACAGACAGACTTTAGCTTGATCGAGTTGCTATCAGACGCTAGGAAAGTCACTATACAGAGTAAAGACTCATGGGTTCAACAAAGACAAACAGTGGATCCTCAGCAAATACATTTTTAATTGAAGCAGCAGCTAACCATTACCGGATCACTTCAGTGACACAATGGAAACTGCTGCCCCCAAGTATCTCCAGTGCACATCGTACACCAGCGTATCCCTTAAAATACTTCTTGACCTATTTCATGGTAACATGAACTCCGCAGCTTGGGTTTCAATCCCGCATTCAGATCTGCAAGCTGAGAGGTGATTGAAAAGACCGAATGGTAACCACAGTCTCTTCACACGCATGTCGCCCTCCCCGCCGTGAACAGTAATTTAGATCCATCCTGATGGGTTATTTAATCAGTTAAACACGCTGCATTGTGTTACAGGATGCAGAGGTGAGAGGGCAGGCCATAAATCAAGAGCTCAAACCGGGCTATAATTTATAATCTGTGGCGTGACAATGAGAGTTAGGATTTAAATCTCACAGGCTGCCTCACCATGAACACAGAGAGCATGCGAGAACCTGACCATACTCTGTAAGCCTGATGGACGCCTGGTGGACCTTCTGAGTTACATTCGCTTCACTCAGACTGCTGTATGAGTCTGTGGCACAGTGGGTAGCGCTGATGGCTCATGGATCTGCTGTCATCAATTCAAATCTCATTTTGGGTCACAGTCTAGGTGGATTTTCTTCGTGTCTGCCTGGTCTTCTTCCTACATGGTAGGTGGAATGGCACCTCTGAAATGGCCGTGGCTTCAGTCCGAGTGACTGGAAGTGCTGTGGCCTCAGAAAAGTATTTGAGCCCCTTCTCTTTCTTCACCTTTCGTTATGTTGCAGCCCTTGTACTAAAATCTTTTAAAATCAATTTTTTTTTTCCGACATCAAGCAACACTTAGTATCTCAGAATGACAAAGAGAAAATAGGGCTTTAGGAATTTGCACATTTTTTTAA
>JANRMT010062856.1:5221235-5243822 GCA_026402145.1 Polypterus bichir lapradei
TCTTTCTTTCTTTCTTTCTTTCTTTCTTTCTTTCTTTCTTTCTTTCTCTCTCTCTCTCCTACTCCTCCTCCCAACTCTGGCGCCTCGAGTAGTGGCAGTAGGCTCCTCTTATAGCCCACCTTAATTCAGGCTGCACTTCCGGGTGTGGCTGCATTCAGCCCAAACGGGCTCGTTAAGCTGTGCGGCTCCTCCTGGCGGTGGCCACAGAGCCCAACAGGGATGAGCTCCAGTGTTCCAAGAAAGTTGCCCCGATGCAACCCTGGGGGGCTGCCACCAAGTGTTCCGGGGGATGTAGTTTACATACCATGGCTGCTCCCCTGGAACCAGTGTCAAAGGGCATCTGGCCCGGGTATGAGTCCCGGCCTTCTGCCACAATATATATAGAGTAGATAACAAGAAATACATTTATCATAGTGAATAATAAAATAACAGCATCAGCTTTTAAGCATAAGCTCAGAAGGATATGAGACTCAGACACATGTCAGGTGCACATTGGACCAGGGTTCAAATCGGACTCTTGCATAACCTTAATGGTGTACCTGATGTGCTCAGTGGCAGTGTCGCCTCCGAAAAATGATTCCAACTAATAGAGAAGGCCAGAATTTGCTGTCTGAATGCTGACGCTCTGTTATTTTTTTTTCTTCCCTTTAGGGCTCCTACAGATGCAGCTGATATTACATTATGATGAAACATACCGAGAAGTGAAATATGGAAACCTCGGTCTTCAGGACATTGACGACAAGATGCTGATGGGCATTAATGTTACCCCTGTAGTGGCTCTGCTCTACACACCGGTTCTTATCAGGTGCATTTTGTCACTGTAGGCTTCTGGGCAAATATTTCTACTGAGATGGTTGGTTAGTTAGTTTGTTCATTCTTTTAGGAAAATTAATTTTTAATAGAAGCTAAAGAAATATTATAATACAATAAATAACAACAACATCCCCCCACCAATCATGCGCAAGAGTTACAAAAAAAAAAAAAAAAAAAAGACTCTTTTTCAATGTTGTAGGTATGACGGAGCCCCAGTCGCACTTCTCGACACACATATGATGTAGAATTTCTTGGCTAACAGTCGTCAGTGCTGGTGTGTCACAGAGACAGGATGTGTAGCATTGCTCATAATTTCACTCAGTGTTGTCTTCCTTCTCTTCTCCATTTCTGCCTCCAGCAGTCCCCGAGTGTGTCCAATAACTGAGCCCGCCTTCTTTACCAGCTTGTTGGTTTGGTGGCCGTCTTTTAAAGTGATGTTCCCAGCCTAACACACCACAGTGTAGAGCAGGGGTCCCCAGCTCCAGTCCTGGTGGGCCGCAGTTGCTGCTCGTGTTCATTCTAACCCTTTTCTTAACTGGTGACCAGTTTTTGCTGCTAATTAACTCCTTTTCCTTTCATTTTAATTGACTTGTTTATGAAGATTTGTTCCCCGGAATTTCTTCATCGTTGCTCTGAATTGTTTCATTTCTTTCCTTAAATGGCACCCAAACAGAAATGAAATGTGAAGTGAGTGGGCCAACAGAAGACCAACTAAGTCAGGGCCTCAAACTCCAACCAGTTACTTAATTAGGCGCCGAGTCTTGCTGTTAATTAAACTCGTTCTTTAATTCCATGGCTTGTTGCTGCTCTCATTGTGCAATAGCAGACATTTCTGAAATTGTCGATTTTCTCTTTTCTAAGAGCAGCACTGTTAAAATGCTTTGTGGACCTGAGCAGATCAACATTCCTGAGACCTTCGCCTTTCTTTATTTTCCGATATTGTATGATGGACACCAGTAGTTTTTAGTTCATTTTGTATCTCATTATAGTTTGGCTGTTAATTAAGGAAAAGGAAACAATTAAGGGGTCTGAGTCTTCAAGAGGAAGTCAAAATGAATTCAAAAGAAGTTAATTAGCTGAAAAAACAGGTCACTAATTAAGAAAAGGGTTAGAATGAAAACCAGTTGGGGACCCCTGATGTAGAAAAATCACACTGGCCATCACAGAATTGTAGGACATAAATGGAGCGCGGTCTACTAAGGAAACAAAGAGTCTGCTCTGCCCTTTCTTATTTAGTTTCTCTGTGTTGCTAGACCAGTCTTGCCAGTCACTGATGTGGACCACCAAGTACCAGTAGCAGTGTACCACCTGCACATCCCCTCCCTGAATAGTGATTGGCTTAGAGGCTCTTTGTTCTGGCCCGAGTCCCCATGCGGTTCCTTGATCTTGCTGATGTTCAGTTGCAGACGAGTCTCAAAGCTCTCCAGCTGTCTATTATGCTCGGTCTCATCCCACCTTGTCATTGCTGCCCATCAGTGCAGAATCATCTGAGAATTTCTGCAAGTCACATGGCCCGTTGTCATTTTTATAGTCCGAGGAGTACAGACTGATCCCTGCGGTGCTTGGAGACACAGCCCTTGAGCCTTGCAAACTGCAGTCTTCCTGACAGGTGATTTATTATCCAGGACAACATAGGCTCGTCCACCTACATGTCTCTCAGCTTTCCCCTTAACGGGATGGCTGGATGGTGTCAACGTCACTAGAGAAGTCTAAAGCCTAATCCTCACGGTGCTGCCAGCCTTGTGGAGCAGATAGATGATTGCATCTTCCACGCCACTCTTTGTCCGATAGGCAGACTGCTGTTGGTCCAAGCTGTTTTTTCCAGGACATTGTGGTAAATAATCAAGTCTCGACACACAAGGAGGTTTGAAGAGAGGTTGAGAAGATGGTCTTTACAGACAAGAGTCAAAAACAGAACTGCCCAGGTTAGTAAACATGACAGATATACAGTATAGTGGAACGGCAGGAAGGGGAGGAGGAATCTTGGGAGCGGAACCGAAAATGAGGTCATTGGGTTGCAACTTCTTGGAAGGTGGAACCAGAAGTGACGTCTTCTGGGGCGAAACCAGGTGGAATTTCTTGCATTTGGTCTACAGGGAGATAAGAGAAAGGATTAATGCATTCTGCCACCCCCTGGTCTGACCGGGAATTACCTTCTTTTGAGCCCTTTAGCTGCCTCCCATGCGCAAGTGTGTGACAACTTGTATTTGTAGATTAGTATTATGTCTGAGGAGTGAACCTCTTCATCTTGATGGTAATGCCTACTATGTAATGTTTTTTGCGCTTAATTCTTAAAACGACTTGCGGTTTATTCAGTTCTGTCTCTGTGAAGTAAAACAAAGGTTTTGTACTGCATGTCATTCTGTTCATCTTATTTCTCAGGTTTCTGGGCACAAAATGGATGATGTTCTTGGCGGCTGGCATCTATGCATTGTTTGTCTCTACCAACTACTGGGAGCGTTACTACACACTTGTTCCATCAGCAGTTGCCATTGGTGTTGCTATAGTCCCATTCTGGGCATCAATGGGCAATTATATCACCAGGTATATCATTTATGAGCATCTTTCCCCATTTTCACCCTTTTAGCTCTGACCGTCCCTGAATTGATTTTTATTGATCTTTGTTCCCTGCACCAGAATGGCCCAGAAGTATTATGAATTTGTCAACTATAAGCAAGAAAATGTTCAGGAACAAAGGCCGTTGCCCAAGGGTGCATGCCATCGTTACATTATCATTTTTAACTCTGTCTTCTACTTCTTTTTTCATGTAAGTCGCCATCGCCATGCCATCTGTTTGTTCCTGTCTGCCTGTGTTGGTAGCAGTTCTTAGACATGGCGCTGAGCACATTTCCATTGACCTGTGTTTCTCTGTACCCTTCACAGCTCAGCTTTGTGTGTGCAGAAATGCCCATGGTCTTCTTCCTGAAGTCCTACCTCAGCAATGGGAATCATACCCTTTTCAACGTTAATAATTGTGGTGAGTTCTCCTTTCAGTCTACTTAAAAATTGTAAAGAGTTTGATTTGTCAATGAGTTTTTTAATCTGTTTTGAATTTCAAATGAATAGATCAAGAGTTCAAGGTAAAAAAAATAAAATGAAATAGCCACTTCAACAAAAAGTACAAAGTACAGTGGAACCTCAGTTCACAAACGTCTCTGTACGCGTACAACTCGGTTTACGACCAAAAAGTTTGCCAAACTTTTGCCTCAGTTCACGACCACACACTCGGTATACGAACAAGCCAGTTTCCCTTTCGGTTTGTGGAAGCTGATGATTTCCACACGTGTTGCATTGTTCTCGGTCAGACGTGCCTGCCTGCCTGCGCAAGAAACCCAAGAAATCACAACAGAGAAAACACCTGAAGGAAAACATCCCTCCATCGCGGAGCCAGACTCTCCCTCAAAACTGTAACCTCCTCTCCACCCAGTTCCTCTTCACTTCATGCCAGAACTCGACTCATGCAAGGTTAGTTTTCTTGGTGGTTTTTGTATTACGGATTTTTCAAAAGTTAATTTTTCAGTTCGTAGCGTGAATTGTTGCAATGTTACTTTTCTCTTTTTTTCAAATGTTCCTTTTTTTTCCCTGTGCTTAAATCTCATTTTAAAAAAAGTGTTTACTGTACAGTACAGCAATTGGGCTGTAAGGCTATTAGCGTGAACTCCTGTTTTTAAATTAAAGTTCGGATTTGTTCAAATGTTCCTCTCTGTTCTGAGAGAGAGAGCGCAAGCGAGTGAGTGTGTGCTCCTGAGAGAGGGAGAAGAGAGAGAGAGAGAGCGAGCGAGTGCGTGCTGCTGAAAGAGAGAGGGAGAGAGAGTGCGAGCGAGCGCGTGCTGCTGAGAGAGAGGTGGAGGGTGCGTGCTGCTGAGAGAGAGAGAGAGAGAGCGCGAGTGAGCGCGTGCTGCTGAGAGAGAGCGAGCCTGTTTGTGCTGCTGAAAGAGAGAGAGAGAGAGCGCAAGCGAGTGCGTGCTGCTGAGAGAGAGGGGGAGGGTGCGTGCTGCTGAGAGAGAGAGAGTGTGAGTGAGCGCGTGCTGCTGAGAGAGAGAGAGACAGCGAGCCTGCTCATGCTGCTGAAAGAGAGAGAGAGCGCGAGCAAGCGCGTGCTGCTGAGAGAGAGGGGGAGGGTGCGTGCTGCTGAGAGAGAGAGAGAGAGCACGAGTGAGCGCGTGCTGCTGAGAGAGAGAGAGCGAGCCTGCTCATGCAGCTGAGCAGGGAGCCTGGGTGTTTTGTGTCAGTGTTATTCAATGTTTTTACATTAGTTTACTATTACACTGTGCATTCTATGGTGTAATTAACTATATTTGTGCTTAATCGTTAAAAGAAATATATTTACATACAGTTCGTACGGTCTGGAACGGATTAATTGTATTTACATACAATCCTATGGGGGAAATTGCTTCGGTTCACGACCAACTCGGTTTACGACCAGAGTTTTGGAGCGAATTATGGTCGTGAACTGAGGTTCCACTGTACAACCACACAAAAGTATGTCAGCTATTGGACAGAGGTTTGTGTCACTTTGAATAAAACCATTGAATGCCAGTTTTCTTATTTTTATGATTGGAACGTCACAATAATAAACTTCTTTGTCTAGACCAGCGGTTCTCAAACTGGTGGTTTATACTATTTATATTATTATAATTATTAACCTTTACCATCCGAGGGGAAGTAAGTGACTGAGCTCCGTCATTACCTCCACCACCTAGTCCCGAACACTAATCCACTGTTCCGTTATTCGCTGCCACTGCATTGTTTTCCCACTGTTATCGCTCGGCACAAACCAGCCCTTATTATTTTTATCATAATCAAAAATTATCGATTCTTTCATAGAATCAAAACACTCGCGAACAGTTTTCGTATATTTTAGAAGCAAATAGGAGAGCTAAAGGTGGATACAGATAATCAAAAAACAACATATTTTACATTTTTTGTGTTTTTAAGTGGTGAAATTGCCCACTCAATGCAAATGAAGTAAAGGTGTTCATAATGAGACAATTCAAAATAAAGCGATTGCTAAGAGGCGGTTTAAAAAATCGACAATGAAGAAAAGAGTCTTGATGATCTGGTCGTTCCATTGATTGTGATTTGAATATAATTTTAAGGTCTCATTGAAGCAGAATGACATCTAACAGTGAATAGAATTAGATAAGATCCAAATTCTTCTTGTGGAATCGTGTTTTGTTGCTAAAAAGAAATAGGAAAAATACTTAAGCTTAGGAACTTCATACCCGAACTCTAGGAAAACAATCGCTCGCTGAGAGTAAACACACGTACTTATTTATTGACATGATTTGAACTCGACATATTTCTGAATTTTATTGTGATACGAAACGAAAAATAAATACTGTACCACAATATAAGAAGAGAAAGATAGACAAGGTTAAAATGCCTGTAACAAGCAGACTTTTTTTCTGAAGAAGTTACTCTCTGGGATACTCTCTCATGGGATAAATATGGTTTTACGTATTTGAAATATTTTACCATGATTAATTAAAAAACGACGACGAATAAAGAATGTCAAATATTAAATTATGTCCTCTTCCGTCATGATAACACTAGATAGCACAGCGCAATCTAAAAAAATTAAAGACTTGACGGAGTTCCAACCTCACCCTTATTTCTTTGACTTCAGAAATGTTTTTAAGGATAAAATATAAAAAAATCTAGAAGAGGCAAAAAATAAGTTTCCACATCCATTGCATCAAGTCAGAATCCCTCCACACAGATGGAATTAACAAATCAGCTAAAATTTTAACTTAAATTTAATAACTAAGATGTACGTAATATTTTCTGAATAAGTAATTGTTTGTCAAAAAATGTTTTATTCACAGCAGCCTGTACCTATGCAGTGCCGCGCAGTGGGTATGTGGCACCCTTGTGCAAAGTATTTGGCACCCCCAATTTTCCTGAAATAATATTAATTTTTTAATTTTTAATAAAAAGGTCCGCGAGCCATCGAACAAGGGACCGCCATGCAAGAAATTCTAAAGAAGTTGGAGAACTGCTGGAGAACAGCAAAATCTGAGCAGAAACAGCACAATACGAAGCCTAAAATTGGCACCCCGGAGTGTTTTTTTTATCTCCACATGTGGTGCAAGATGGAGTGAAAGGCTCACCTCACTTTGCCTGGTGGCCTGGCAAGCAATATGGAGACATGTGCTTCCTGTAACTCTTCTGTCTTGGGCATCTGAGAAAAAGCGAGATGTTCTCCTCCCTCAGTCTAATTCTGTCACGATTCTGTGGTGTGACACAATAAAAGATGGAGGCGTGAGGCCTTCCGTACTCTCGTTCTGTTCTCACCTAGTGCAGTGCACGGTGTTGGTAGAAAGGGGGAGGCGTACATCTCTCATACTTTGGTTGTTATTTTAGCCATTTATTTCATTGTTTTTTCTTCTTCTTTCCCCTCGGTCATCTTTGAGAGTTCACACACTGAAAATAGGGGGTTAATGAGGTGGTAGATTGTTACTTCTCGTCTGGACTACTGTAATTCACTCCTCTTTGGTCTCTCTAATAAATCTCTTCATAAGCTTCAGCTAGTCCAGAATTCTGCTGCTCACATCATTACTTGAACCTCATCTATTCACCATGTTACACCGATCTTGCAGCAGCTTCATTGGCTCCCGATTAAGTTTCGAATTGATTTTAAAATTCTGCTTTTAACATTTTAGGCCATTCATAACCCCGCCCCTCCGTATCTGTCTGACCTTCTTCATGTTGCCATTCCCTCCCGTAACCTTAGATCCTCTTCCTCCATCCACCTGACCGTCCCTGTCGCCCGTCTAACCTCCATGTGGACCGGAGCTTTCAGGCGTTCTGCTCCCAAGCACTGGAATTCATTACCTACTGAGCTCAGAAATATCGAATCATTTTCAACCTTTAAATGTAAACTTAAAACGCATCTGTTTAAAATGGCTTTTTCTTTATGATTACGGTGGCTTTGTTTGGTTTTCATTTTTATATCTTCTGTTTTTTTTTCCCCCCGATGTTTTACGTTGTTTATAATGTGTCTTTTTATTTATTTATTTATTTATTTATTTATTTATTGTTTGTTTGGTGTCCTTGAGTTCTCAGAAAGGTGCCTTGTATAAATAAAATGTATTATTGTTATTATTTCCTTCATTAGTGTTTTGCTCATTTACTTTTATTCTTACCTATTAGAAGCAGTGATCGGCATTGCCTGGGTAAGTCATTTTAACCCTTAAAATGCCACATACTTTAGGGGGTTAATGCACCCCTGGACACCAAATACCTTTTTGCTGCACGTTTTTACGGAAACATCACAATTCACCAAGAAAAAGTGAAATTTTAATGGAACACATATGTTTTTTCATGCAAAGAGCATCACATTTACTGCAACACTGATCATTTTACACACTGCCAATGAAATGTAAAAACTATAAAAAAAAACCACAGCAACAATCTATTGTTATATGTACAAGGTGTACCTGACGCCATTGATGAAATTCAGTAAATCACCGAGACGCTCGAACTGGCTGCACACGAGCACACAGAGGTAAGCGCCGACGCTTGCAGGCTAGACTAGTGCAGCGGCTGATTTGCTAGGGGGTGCCAGTGGTCATCAGCTGGCTGCTCAACAAATGGACGGCATGGACTGATCAGCTCCGGCATGCAGGCAAATTGCACTAATTTTAATTCTTATTTATTTTGTCTTTTTTCTCTTTCTTCATCATGTAAAGCACTTTGAGCTGCATTAGTTGTATGAAAATGTGCTATTTAAATACATTTTGTTGTCGTTATAGCCAGTTGTGGCGTTCAACAAATGTACGTTGCCGAATATACTCGACTCCTGCGTGCTGGAAATTGCATTGGGAACTGAATATTGCCAGTTACAGCGATTTAAGGGTTAAGCACTGGTCCATTTCTCTGCTAGTCTCTTCTGGTGTTTCACTTTCTCTGAGGCACCAGGTGGCGCTGTCGTTCAAACTGTAGTTAAAAGTAAAACCCCACGATACCCTTGGGATGAAAAATTTGGATCTGGCCATCGTCTACGGTCTTCGATGGATCAAATGAGGGAGGTGTGTGCAGACTTTGTGCTTTAAACATTAGATGTTACTGCTACTGTCATCATCTTGTGTAGCTAGAGTTGGCACCATTTTGTGTTTCGGGTACTTGTGTCGCTCCTGTGATGCTAGGCATGTGCCCTTAGAGGTTGTGACCTCTGATCAATTAAAAGTTGCTTGAAAAGACTAGTTCCTTATCCAAGTTGGTGGCTTCCATAACGCCTTTTGCCTTGTGCTTTGAAAACTAAAAACGTTTACTGTGTCTCTCTGTTTTTGAATCTTGCCTGTATTTTTTGACTTTTCATTTTTTTTGATCATTGCCTCACATTTTCTCTTTGGTTACTATTTTCTGACTTTTCGGTTTCGGTATCATTTTAGTATTTAATTTCGTCTTTTCTCCCAGTCACTTCTAAAAAAACAATCTTGCTAAGTTACCTCACAGTGCGTTAGTTCTTTCACACTTACAGTAACGTCCAGTGATAGCGAAGTGCACACCTTTCGTCTTCTCCCTTATCTTACCACTGCAGCAAAAGACGGTCCCTCCTGTACTAGCGCTCAGTCTCAGTCACCTGGATACGTCCAACATTAGTACTCTTGCTGTCACACACACTCATTGTTTTAGCCCAGTTACACAAATTTAGTATGTCTGCAACATTAAGCGGATAAACACACTAAATTCAATTAAAGTGAATTTTGTGTTTCTGCAATTTGCTACGTGATACAATCAGTCTTAAATTATATATTAAACTGAAAACCGTCTATCATAATTGCCAAAAATGTTCCAGGAAGCAAAACATTTGGGAAAAGAAAATGTGTGCTGTGTTGCTAGAAAACTTATGTGGAGAGCCTCATCAGACTCCTAAGTGTGTGACTTTTCTTTTCAGTGTAGTCCCAACATCTTGCCCGAGGATGTCTTGACTTTAGTATCACTCCAGCAGTTTGCTCTGCGATCTTGGAACATCCATGATGCAGCCTTCGCTGGACTCCCATCTCGTGTCACTTATCTAAACCCCTGAAAGACTGTTTAAGGGGTTTACACAAGAACTTTGGAAAACTGGAAAACTTTTTTACTTGCTTTTACAAAACCCAAATCTGAAAAAGTTTGGATGGTATGAAAAATGCATATAGTATAATCTGATGCTACACAAAGGTTTTTCCCTTGCAATTTTTAAAATGCGCAATGTGTTATTCTGTTATACGTCTGGATTCAGTGAGACTATTGATGGAGATGACACCTCAAGTGAAACTTGTGCCTCTTTTGCACCTCATGGCCTTGCGTTAGACTTTGTCAAAGTGAACTAAACAAACAGACTTTGACCCTTTTCCTGATAAATAAATATGGGCATATTAAAATGGGTACTGATAATGTCTTGGCCAAGTAGCTCAAAATAATTCTTTATAGTCTTAAGAATCAATATGCAAATGCCATTAAATGAAACAGGCTAACAGCCCATTTATCTGTGGTATTCATCCTGCTGTTTGCTCCCATGTTAGCTTAAAGCAGATTTGACTGAAATGCCCTTTCAAGGCATGAAATTGTTAACTTTAGAGCAGACTGATTAATAATTAATCTGTTGTTTGCACACTATGCTACTCTATCAGAGTAAGAAAGAAAAAAACTCCCCTAATGTTGATAAAGTTTAAAAAAAAAACTCTTTAAAGAGGAGGTTCACTCTTTTCTACCTATGGCTTCATCACTATAGGGTGGTCCAGATCTAATTATGCAATTTTAATTACGGTATAACTTATTAAGTTTATTACATAGAATATTACATAGGGCGGAGAGGTGGCTCTGAGGCTAAGGATCTGTGCTGGTATCCCAAAGGATGCCGGTTCGAATCCCCGTCACTGCCAAAAGAGATCCTACTCTGCTGGGCCCTTGAGCAAGACCTTTAACCTGTAATTACTCGAGGGGTGCTGTACAATGGCTGATCCTGCGCTCTGACCCCAAGGGGTATGCGAAAACTAACAAATTCCTAATACAAGAAATTGTATAAGGCAAAATAAAGAACAAAAATATAAAAAAAAAATCCCAGGCCATCGAGAAATGTGCGAACTGACGACATGAAGAATTGTCTTCGCGCCGAACTAGAATGATCCCCGCATAAATCAAAGTCATCCAGACGATCTGGATCTGCATAATTAGATCTGGACCACCCTGTACTACTGTATTATGATTCCTTATCAGGCAGATTCCTTTATCTAATGCAACAAATAAAATCACTGTGAGTATAAAGTCTTCAAAGTAATATTTGGTCCTGTGAAAATGTAAGTACGTCCCATGAAGCGTTTTTTCTTTTTAAATATATGTGGCCATATCAAGATCAAAACAGTATCTTTAGGTAAAGGTGATGTACTTGTAAACAAAAATAAAATGTTGATTTTAATGAGCAAAAAAAAAATGAACCGATACAGTATGCTACTTCCATCTGTGGAAAAAGTAAGACCGCATCCACCCCTGTTTGCCTCTAATGGCTGGCATTGCCCCCTCAAGTTGGCATTTCCTGTAACTGCCTAACAGTTCCTGACATCGACTGGGAGAACGTCTTTCCCACTCCTCCATGCAGAGTTATTCCAGTTGTGTAACATTTAAGTGGTCTCTCTTGTGTGCTCAGCCCCTTTCATATCCCCCCAAATGTACAAGGTACACTTTTGGTTGAACTTTAACTGTCTGACTTGGTGGCCTCATATTATCTTCAAGCACCCTCTGGTTGAATGAATAATTCCTAGTGGATTCTGTAATGGTGAGCTGCCCAGGCCCTTATGCAGTAAAGAAGCCCCATAGTTTTGTTGACTTTCTTTGACATGGTGACTGGCACAGAGTGACTGGCATTCTGAATCAAAAGAGTTACCAAAATTTGGCTGTTATATCAGCAAAAGGTGGCTACTTTGATGAATCAAAGATTTGAATAACAGTTTGTACACTTAATGATTCCTTGACTTACTTTTGCTTTGCACTCTCCCCCGCCATACCACTGCCATAACCTATCGTATAAGGGTGAAAGCTTTAGATTCATCAAAAATTTCGATCTTCCTTTTTCGACGGATCTCAGCATTTTATGGTCCCCTGATACAGAAAATATCGATATCTCGATGATGGTAGTATTTCTGTCTGTCTTTGTGAGTGTGTGTCTGTGTATCACAGTTTCTCGTGGACGTTCTAGAGCTAAAACAGCTGAACGTAAAAATACCAAACTCGAAACTCAAGCCTGTTATGAGATGACGATGTCCTGGTTAGCTTTTGAGCCAAATTGTGCGAGAGAAAGAGGCAGCCACTAGATGGCGCTTACCTGCACTTTTACATTTTTTTCGGCACTTGCCTGCACCTCACTTCTCACTACAAAAGCCCTGCCACATAATGATGACGCTGTTGAAATGACACAGATGAAGAGGCACAACGTCGAAACGTAGTAAATGCCGCGGCTCAACAATGCACAATGGAGGCCAAGGCTTGAAGTTGTCACTAAACACATCGTCTGTCTGGAGGTATTTTCTCGATTAATAGGACTCGTATGCCAGCGATACGGCTAAGAAATGGTATCGCCAGGGTCTTCTTACAAAAGCCAGTGGGGCAGCGAGCACATCCTCTGCACTGGGTAATTCTTAAGAGTCAGCTGACGCCTCTCCAAGTTCACCAATATAGTAAAACTGCTGGGGAGTCATCGGGTTGTTTTTTTTTTGTCCCGAAGACTACACGCAGCTAGTAGACGATATGTAGCATCTAAGTAATACAGAGGTACCAGACGTATTCGCTCGTCGACTCAGTAAAGCCTTAACGAATCGATGGGATGACATTTGCCTCCCGGTCTGCACAGCTCTCCTGATAATCACAAATGGAATCTGATGTTGTCTTCCTTTCCCACTTTGTGTTCCTGCAGGTGCCAACAGTTTAGGAATAATTGAAGGACTGAACAAGACCATCTTATCCAGCCTGCCTCGCAGCATTAGTCTGATTGAGGTGGAAAGTGTGCTGATGGGAGTGGCCTTCATCTCGATGTTGATGGTGAGACCTGTAACGTTTGTGCACTTACCTGTAGTGAAGTTCCTTCCCCTGATGGGTCCTGTCTTCTCCTTCGTCAGATATTGATTCTGTGTGGTTCAGCCTATCAGCCCACGGAGGAGATCGACCTCCGCAGCATCGGCTGGGGGAATATTTTTCAGCTGCCATTTAAACACATGCGAGATTACCGCCTGCGGCACCTTTTCCCCTTTTTCATCTACAGCGGATTTGAAGTTCTCTTTGCCTGCACTGGATTTGCCTTGGTATGTGACCGGTGCTTGCAGCTTCACTGGTGGTGACTGTCATTATGATTATGCTTAGCCTGATCTTCTCTCCTCTCGTTTCTAATCACAGGGCTATGGGGTCTGCGTTCTGGGCCTGGAGTCGTTTTCCAATATCATCATCACCTTTGGATTGTCCGCCTCCATCTTTTCATTGCTGTCTGTTTCTCTGTTGCGTCTCCGCCGCCAAGTGATTCTCCTGAGTGGAGCCTTGGTGCACGTCATACTGATCGTCATTCTCTTCATCTGGTCACCGTCTCGTGGGAAGGCATTAAATGAGCCATTTATCCTCATCTTGGCGGCTCTGTGGGGTCTTGGAAGTGCAATGAACAAGACTGGACTGAGCAGTGCGTCATGGTCCATCTAGCTGGGTGACCCCCTTGTCTGCTTGTAGTGCTTATCTTTCTGTTTGTCTGAGCCAGGCAGCTTGCTTGTCCTTTCTGTTTGTCTTTTTCTGTTTATTTTAGCCTTTGTGTTATTGAGTATGTTGAATGTAAATGTACAGTGGGATTCAGAGAGTATTCCGGCCCCTTCATTTTTCTGCTGTAGGCGTAATTGTAAAATGGATAAATTTGCCATTTTTGTCTATCAGTCTACCCTTAACAGCCCATAGTGACAAGGTGAAAGCATGTTTTCAGGAAGTTTTTCAAATTTATTGAAAATCAAAATATGAAATCTTTCCTTCATAGAAGCATTCAGACCCTCAAGTCAGTGCTTTGCAGAAGCCCCTTTGGCAGCAGCTATAGCCTTAAGTCTTCTTGGGTAAATCTCTACAAGCTGTGTACACCTGGATTTGGGCAGTTTGTCCCATTCTTCCTGGCAGATCCTGTTGACGCTCTGTTAGGTTGGATGGGGAAGCGTCTGTAATCTTCAGGTCTCTCCTCAGATGTTTCATGGGGTTTTAAGTCTGGCCTTGTCCCAAGGCCACTCCAGTGTTGTCTTTGTTATATCTTTCGAGTCATTGTTGTGCTAACCATTCCCCAGTCTGTGACCGCGTTATCTTTAAGGACCTCTCTGTGTTTGGCCACATTCATCCTTCTCTCAATTCTGACTGGTTTTCCTGTCCCTGCTGCTTAGAGAACCATCCCCATAGCATGATGCTCCCACCACCATACTTCACCTTATAGATGGTATTAGATAGCTGGTGAACAATCGCCTGGTCTTCAACACACATGGTGCTTGAAGTTCTGCCCATAACATTCAGTGTTTGCCTCATTAGACCAGAGAATCTTTGTCCTCTTATTCTCAGGGTCCTTTGAACTGTCATATGTCATATGGTCTCCATAAACACCCACTTGATGGAGTGCTGTTGAGATGATCCAGGTTCTCCCATCTCTGCAATTAACCACTGAAAGACCATTGGGTTCTTGGTGGTTTCCCTGTCCAAGGCCCACTTTGCCCAGTTACTCGGTATGGGAGGGAAGAGTTCTGATGGTTCCAAAGCCTCTGCACAGTTGTTTAGGCCACTGGTTCCCAAACTCAATCCCTGAGAATGGCAAATGTATAAATGTATTTTAAAATTAATTCTAAATCATAATAAAGTGTGCAGAAAGTGAAGGAGTCGGAAGACTTTCTGAATCCACTGTAATCTTGTCATGTGCCTATCGGTAGCTTTCATTTGATTGAGCTAGAAAGTGCCTTCATGGACCTTTAGCTGCCATCCCACCAGGGCCGTCTTTCTAGCATCAGAGGCCTCCGGGGACAGTAGTGCACTGGGGTCCCTGTTTTGACAGCAAAACGGTAGCATCCATAGGCATCAGAAACATCGTGGACCCCCGGCCAGTGCCCATATGTTAATATGGCCCTTCATCCCATCACTGATATACAGAAAAATGTGTTACCTAAAAGCAGTGGCTGAGTTGATTTTGAAAACCAGTCATCCAAAAGCAGAGTACAGGTGTAGACAGTCTACAGCGGAGTTAAACGTGTAGGTCCGCCAGCACGGCTGCTGATACAAGCAGCAATGTGTTAAAACAAGAAGTCCTACGGGTGTGTTCTGTGGCAGAGTGAGCTGCAGAGCTCCAGCGTATCGCAGAGAGTCCTAGAAAGTCCCCTCCATGCTCTGCTGAACATCAGGCTCACATTTGAGGAAGGTGATGGTTCTGAGTTTTCAGGAATTGCCTGTTGGAAACTGGCACCAGGAGATCAGTCACAAATTGGTGGGGTGGTCTCCTTGATGTGCCTTTCATTGGTGTGATCAGAGAAGGCCCCCAGTGTATATCAACAAATGATATAATTAGGGGCAGGGGGGTCCAAACTCTTGCATGATAATGTAATCTGCTCCACTAGGAAGCTTGGTCCTCGATGTCCCGGTGTAGAAGCTTTCCTGCCATGGATTGGCCCCACTTTTTTGCCTTTTTTCATGTCCACTACAGGGTAATGGTGATCCTCCCGGCAGTAAATGTTCTGGGGTGGTGTGCTGGTTCAATGGAAGCTCTTGAAGGTGCAGTTAGTCTTGCAAACTTGATGGTTGTCTTTGTGCATGTCGGCCTCGTCTGCAGTAATGTCCTTTTCTGTCGGCAGCTCTTCTTGGGATGCTGTATGAAGATAAAGAACGACAAGACTTCATATTCACCATTTACCACTGGTGGCAAGCCATGGCGATCTTTGTGGTGTACCTTTGGGCTGGACTACCAATGAAGGTAAAGTGACATTGTGACTTGTAATGGATTGTTCCAGAAAGCTGAGTGGGACTTGATTGGATCTAATAGGCACTTTAATGTATTTGATGGGGTGGGGAGTTGAAGGCCGAACCCTAGAATGAGTCAGCTGAACGGTCTGATGATTATAGGTGCAGTGTGGCCAGAGGTTTTGAGAATGACATAAATATGAATTTTCACAAAGTTTGCTGCCTCCGTTTTTATGATGGCAATTTGCATCTACTCCAGAATGTTTTGAGGAGTGAGCAGATGAATTGCAATTAATTGCAAAGTCCCTCTTTCCCATGAAAACGAACTTCATCCTAAAAACACTGCACGTCAGCCCTGCCACAAAAGCACCTGTCGACATCATTTCAGTGATCCTCTTGTTCACACGGGTGAGAGTGTCGACGAGGACAAGGCTGGAGATCACTCTGTTTGCTGACCGAGTTGGAATAGAAAGGTGAAGAAGGCGTCAGGGCGCCCAAGAAAGTCCAGCAAGCGCCAGGACCATCTCCTAAAGTTGATTCATGGCTCGGGATCGGGGCACCACCAGTGCAGAGCTGACTCAGGAATGGCAGAAGGCTGGTGTGAGTGAGGCAAAGACTTTTGGAGGATGGTCTGGTGGGTGTCAAATAGGGCAGCAAAGAAGCCAAGAAAAACATCAGGGACAGACTGATATTCTGCAGAAGGTACGGGGATTGGACTGCTGAGGACTACTTGGGTAAAGTCATTGTCTCTGATGAATCACCTTTCTGATTATTTGGGGTATCCGGAAAAAAAGAAAATATAAGCAGCACTACCATCAGCCCCGTGTCAGGCCAACAGTAAAGCATCCAGAGACCATTCATATGTGGGGTTGCTTCTCAGCCAAGGCAGTGGGCTCACTCACAATATGGCCTAAGAACACAGCCATGAATGAAGAATGGGACCCAAACATCCTCCGAGAGCAACTTCTCCCAACCATCCAAAAACAGTTTGGTGACTAACAATGCCTTTTCCATCATAATGGAGCACCAGGCCATACAGCAAAAGTGGGAACTGAGTGGCTTGGGGAATAAAAACTTCGAAATTTGGGGTCCATGGCCAGGAACCTCCCCAGACCTCAATCCCATCGAGAGGCGGGTGGGCAAACAAAAACCCGCACATTCTGATAAACTCCAAGCATTGATTATGCACGAATGTGCTGCCATCAGTCAGGAGTTGGCCCAGAAGTTGATTGACAGCCTGCCAGGGCGAATTGCGGAGGTCTTGGAAAAAAAAAGAAGGGTCAACACTGCAAATATTGACTCTTTGTATAAACCTAATGGAATTGTTGATAAAAGCCTTTGAAACTTCTGAAATGCTTGTAATTCTACTTCGGTATACCATAGAAACATCTGACAAAAAGATCTAAAAACACGGAAGCAGCAAACTTTGTGAAAACCAACACTTGGGTCATTCCTTTGGCCATGACTGTAGCTGTTTTTGCATATTCCTGTAGGCAAAGTTGTCCATCATGCTGGTGACGTTGATAATCTCCTCGCTTTCCTACTGGTGGATGGAGCGTCGCCTGGCACAGAGAGATCCTTTCCGCATTCCCCGCATCCCTCGGCCAAAGCACAAGGTGGTTCTTCTCATTCTTGTCTGAGAGAGTTGCATGCATTTGGATCTAAACACTTGAGTAATACACTGGTGTCTCAACAGGTCAAAGGTTATCGATACATGGAGGAAGAGAACTCCGATGAATCGGACTCGGAGAAAGATGGAGAGAAGGAAGGAGACGATGGTGACACCAGTTCACTTGTGGGTGGAGAAGAAGGCGGTGGAGGCCTCGAAGGACAAGATGGCCACGGCTACAAACGCAAGAGAGTCGCCGCTTATGAGCAGGCCCAGGAGACTGAGGAGCAAGAGGAGCCCGCCGTGGCCTAACCTGAATTTGACTGCACTTGATACCTTTCAGGCTCCACGTCGCATCTTCAAAATGATGACTTAACCTTTGTCTCTGTTTGGACCAGGCAAGCCAACTGGTCCAAAAGAAACTGCTTGAATGCAAACTTATTTTAATTTTGATGATACATGATTGTGCCTTATATTATGAAGAATTTTGCATCTGAAGGTTTTGTATTTTTTTTTTTTTTGTTAAAGAAATCGGGTATAAAGGTAACATGGAAAGAGCTAAACAAACACTGCTGGTTTCGCTTTGCATCTAACGAGCATTGAAGTTGTTTTCTCGTCTTAATGAATCTGTGACAGTGGGGAGTCAATGAATTCCTTCATGCTATGGAAGACATCGGGCCCACCTAGGCAGTTCCACTGGTGCTGCTTCTCATTGCGGCTCACCAGACTTTGAGATGGATGCCAATTCTTGTCATTGTCTTTCATGGAGAGGACACTTGGCTGCCAGTTGTTCAGGTCGGATCTTTTCGTTATGTCGCCAAATAGACTCCTGCTGACCATTGGGACCAAATTAAATGTCTTGAATTTGTCAGTGCCATGTTGGGTGGTCTCCTTCTAACCAGAAGGTTTTCATGCTCTCTCTTTCTCTCTTTTTTTTAATTTTTTTAAGAAAAATTCTGTTCAATTTCCTGTTGGGATGGGTGATTGGTGGCGTTTGACATATTTCTGTATAATCTGTTTCTTTCAGGTAAGCACAAGCTGCTAGTACATCCATTTTCTTCTAGATAATACACTCTATGAGCCTTTTCAGTCTGGCTTTCGAACACAGCACAGCACTGAGAGAGCTCTGCTCAGAGTAGTCAATGATCTTCTCCGGTCTGCATATTGCGGTTTCCTTAATATTCTCCTCTTCTTGACTTAAGTACAGCGTTTGACACTGTTAATCATGAAATCCTCCTGTCACGTCTCTCTGCTGTAGGCATCTCTGGCTTAGCCCTTCAATGGCTCACATCATAGGCAACATCTTGTCACACTTGGCTGATATAAATCCTCCACCTCACCTGTGTCGCATGGTGTCCCTCAGGGTTCAGTCCTTGGGCCATTACTTTTTCTACTTTATATCCTTCCTTTGGGTCAGATTATTCGCAGACATGGCCTTAACTTCCACCGTTATGCAGACGATATACAGATATATCTTAGTACAGACTCCACTACAGATTCACCTCCCTGCATACTCGCTGACTGCATCACTGATCTTAAGCTATGGATGGAAAATAAACTTAATGCCAATAAAACTGAAGTGTTACTGGTGGGTCCAAAATCCAAACTTTCTAAGGCATCCAGTTTCTCTATTTCTGTTGATGGTACGCTTGTCAAACCTGCTCCTGTTGTCAGAAATCTTGGTGTTTTGTTTGATTCATCACTTAACTTTGAGCTGCACATGAGGTCTCTTTCCAAAATTTCATTCTATCATCTCTGTAACATTGCCCACCTCTGTCCATTTCTGTCCTTTAATGATGCTCACACTCTGGTTCATTGTTTCATAACGTCTCGTATTGATTTCTGCAATTCCTTCTTCATTGGCCTCCCTGCAAAATCTATACAGAAACTACGGTACATTCACAACTCCGCAGCCACACAAAGCGTTCTGCTCACATCTCCCCTGTTTTCTTCCTTGCTTCACTGGTTATCGGTTCCATCAAGGATTAAATTCAAGATTCTGCTTCTCACCTTCAAAGCCTTACATAACCTTGCCCCCCTCTACCTCACTCAGTTCCTAGCTCCTTACCCTCTTTGTCGCTCTCTCAGGTCCTCGAGCAGTCATCTCCTTACTGTCCCACACACCAGACTCTCCAACCCTGGACAGGCAGGTCCTTCAGTGATATAGCCCCTCAACTCTGGAACTCTCTTCCTCAGTCTATCCGTGATTGCTCCATTTTCTGCAGTTTTAAATCTCAACTGAAAACTTTCCTCTTCTACGAACTTTTGTCATCTGTGTAATTTTATTTCTTACTCTGTATGTAAAGCGACCTTGGGTTTGTGAAAGGCGCTCAATAAATGTAACATTATTATCATTATTATTATTATTATTATTATTATTATTATTGTTATATTGCACTGAGCTGGGCATTTTCTGTAAATAACATGTGGATGTTGACAACACGTATCGAATTGTTTGTCTCTCTAACTTTATGGTGCAATGCGTTATATTGAATGCTCGCTGTGTAATTTCCTAAGATAATGGACCTCAGTTATAGCAGTGTCAGTTAACTGGACGCATCAGAAGTACAGTGGTACCTCGGTATACGTCCTTAATCCGTTCCAGATCCTTTGACTTATACCAAACAGGATGCATAACAAAAACAAATTTTTCCCATAAGAAATAAAGGGAAAATAATGAATCCATTCCCATGAAAAAAAATCCCATTGTTGTTGGCATATTATACATTTATGGGGTTGTATTAAATAATTTAAACACTATTTAATACTAAAATACATAAATACAAAAGCAATTAGATGAAATAAATGAAAATTTAACCTCACTTTACTTTTTAATAACGTCTTTGTTTTTCAGAATCGTAGATAGCGTCGTTCTTGGCATCCGGTATGCAGCAGTCATGTCCCGGATACGCATGCCACCTTCATACTTTTAAACAATCATTTCAAATTTATGTGAAAAAACACAAAATCACGTGAAAATTCACAGAGAGTTATAGCGCGGGTTGTTCACTGAATGCTAGCAACTGGCGTACTGACGCTCATGGGCAGTCGTGGCTTTGTCTCGAGAGAAGTAAACAAGGGTAGCGCGCCGTGTTCTAGCACGCAAGTTGTATTCCAAGCAAAGGACGTATACCAGGGTACCACTGTACTATGTAGCTAACCAAGTACTTTTCTGTATACAATATTTGTTATTTATTTAATTTAGAGGCTAATATGAGGGCTGATTGAAAAGTAACGAGACTGTCCCCATTTCTCTCTCTTTCTGGGAGGCAGACGTGGAAATGCGGGGCAGGTGTTTGTGAACGACATATAGCGATGTGTGTGTGAGACCCTGCAGTTGGACCACCGTATTCTTTGGTGTTCTGTCACAGCGAGTGGAAGCACCTGGGCCGTGTCATCATGGCGGACGAAGAAGACATTCCCATTAAGCTATAGCAGAGGTGTGTAATTGAATTTTGCGTTAAGCTTGTGAGCTATTGTAATGAAACTCTTTGAAATGGTTCTGCGGCGATGAAGCGATTAGCTGTACTGCTGTATTTCGGTGGTGGAAACACATTAAGGTCTGCAAAATACAAATGAATGAGGAAGCGGGTTCAGGGAAGCCATCCACCAATGGTTATGGATGTCAGTATTGCCAATGCTTAATGGACTGTTGCAAAAACAATAAGGAAGAAAAATTAGATTGGGGGGGGGTTACATAGTCATCTAGGGGTAATATAGTTACTGTGCATGAAGTGTTTTGGTATGCTTTCTATATTAAAATGTAGCATTTATCTTAGAAGTAGCATTGTAAGAGCCATCTGCTAGTTATTTAAGTTATTTTAAATGTTTAACCTATATATTAGTGCATTAGCGTTCTTACAAACCCCATAATTGAACTGAATTGGTATATTCTAACTATTTCTAGCCTCTCTGACTATACATGATACCCAGTTAGTGACCTGCCTTGCCGTGTGTAAGGCGTGGAGGGCACACGGTTTTAAACTGTGCCTTACGTGCCCAGATACATGAAAGACAATGTGCTCTATTGAAGGTACAGCGCCGTACGTTTAACGCGTACTGAAGAAGAAGTAAAGCATTTTCAAGTATAGAAACAACTAAAGTTTGACAAGAAAGGCTAAGTTTAGAGAAGATACATTTTTTTGCCTTTTATTCTACGTGTGTAACAACCTTTTTTCTTTATTCTTGTGTAGATTGTTTGCTTTGAATTTTCCCTAAATCTTTTATAACAAACTTTTGGACTGAGAGATTTCTTTCAGCATGCGTTTGACCCGTGCTTGATCCTGCCTTTTGCACCCGCAGCTACGAGCATAAAGGGTTAATAAATAACATCTAATGTGTTCAGGTCTATCAGGAAACGAGATGAAGGTCAAGTGGACAACAAGGAACAAGAAGCTTCTGGGTGATGGTTTCAAAAGTGCCTGACTGGCATGTGCCCAGGAATGTTTGACAGTTGGCACATAACACAGAAACTCCATCAAAGACTAAAGAGCTGAACCCAAGAAGTATAGGAAAGTATTATAAGGGGCCCAAATGTAGTGAAACAAGACTTTTATTTTGAGTGTGTAAGTTAATGAACCAATCAGACTAAATATCAGATGTTGTGTGAGCCTGAATTCAGCTCAGCTATGCCAATTCAGTTGCCTATAAATGTGTTTCTTTGTCTTTGCTCTGTGAAGCCTCTGCATGGGGTCCTTCCCTTGGTGGACTGCTGTGACGGGGCGCTCCCTCTTCATGAGGAGAAATTAATTCTTTAAGGGCTGATGTCGACTTTTGTCAAAAGGAGGAGTTGACAATGGTAATCAACTGTAAACTGTGACAAAGCCAACCGTTACGTTGGACTCTCGTTGCTAGAAGGAAAGTTAGATTCATTGGTTTGACCGAGATGCCGTGCGCTCATGTGCGTAGCAAGGTGTATACAATGGCAAAAATGGCACTGACATCTGGCGAGAGATCAAAGTGAATGTGAAAAGTAAAATACTCCGTGGACGACGTCTTGCCTCTCATCTCTGAACTGGACTATGACTTGTCGGACTTAGATTTTGATTCGAGTGATTGAAAACAAATATTAGGTTCCAGCTTTAACTGATTGGTCCCCAGCTAGTCGTGGTACTGACAATGTTCTCCAGGGAGGACTGCCACTTAACAATGACAAGAGGTATCTGGTAGTTGAGTCATGGCATCTGGACTTCTTTCTTGTTAGGTAGATATGTTTCAATGCTCAGTCTAACGAAGAG
>JANRMT010062856.1:5263822-5279672 GCA_026402145.1 Polypterus bichir lapradei
TAATATAATATAATATAATATAATATAATATAATATAATATAATATATCCTGCCTTGTGTCCTGTGTTGGCTGGGATTGGCTCCAGCGGACACCCGTGACCCTGTAGTTAGGATATAGCAGGTTGGATAATGGATGGTTGGATAATACAGTATAATATAATATAAAACAAAGAAAAGACAGTGAGAAGTTTTGGGCCTCGTACAGGCAAATCCGTATAATTGAAGTCTCAAAAATGGATAAATAAAACACTGGTAAAGCATTAACACAGGACTCTGGATACGACTACCAAAGGCTGCGGTTCTTTTGGTTCTTTTGAGGATCGAACTAAGAATATAATGCTGTACTATGATCTTCACCCTGTGAAATAAGTGAACCAGCCGGAGTGGCGCAACATCAGAGACTTTGCCTCGGCACTGACGTCTGAGGTTTGATCCCCGTAATGGGATGCAATAGTGTGTACACCTGACGAGGCCCAAATAGGGTGAAACATGTGTCATGTGCTCTTTGTGTTATTTGCCAGGTACTGTATCACACACACATATATATATGTATAAAATATGCATATATAATATATATATATATATATATATATATATAAAATATGCATATATAATGTATATATATATATATTATGCACACCAGGGGATGTTCCAGTTGCCCAAACACCGAACACAAACAGGCACGGACACAAGTTAAAAGGTACAAAGAGTTTTTTATGGTGTGAAAACTCTTCTCACAAGCGTTTCCCACCACCACAGCCACAAATACAATAAAGCACAATAAGCACACTCTTTGACTTCCTTTCTCTCTGTGTCTTTCACTGGTCACTGCTTCCCCTACTCATCCTTGCAAGCATTATCCACCTTCCTCCAGACTCTGGCTCGCCTGTTTGAGGCAGGCAGCTCCTTTTATCTTCCACCCAGGAGCACTTCAGGTCCCCTGCAGATGTGGTATGAAAGCACTTCCAGGTGAGACGCAAATAATGAAGTAAGGCTCCCCCCCAGCAGGCACCCATGGGACACAACAGGCCTGAGCTGAGGAACTCCATGTCCCATGGTGCCCTGTGGCAATCTGAGGCACTGCTGCAACCCAGGGGAGATCATTTCCTGTGCACACTCTCCCCCAATCTTTTCATTCCGAGGGTGTCCCAGTTTAGTAAGGACACAGGCCGTCCCTCACAGTATTTATAAAGATATTTATAGATAGATAGATAGATAGATAGAGACATGAAAGGCACTATATAATAAATAGATTGATAGATAGATGTGAAAGGGACTATATAATAGATAGATAGATAGATAGATCGATAAATAGATAGATAGATAGATAGATAGATATGAAAGGCACTATATAATCAATAGATAGATAGATAGATAGATAGATAGATAGATAGATAGATAGATAGATAGATATAAATGACACTATATAATCGATAGATAGATAGATAGATAGATAGATAGATAGATAGATAGATAGATAGATAGAGAGATAGATAGATAGATAGATAGATAGATAGATAGCCATACATGCACATCAGAAGGACACCTTTAGGGATCATCCAAGGCACACAATGTCCTGCCAGGGCATGAGATGGCACTGCAACTAACAGTGTTGTCTTTTTTCTGTTCGACAGCAGCAAGAAGACGCCCCTTGAGGGCAACTAACCCCGTCCCTTCCGGTCGGAGAGCTATAAGAAGCTGATGCTCGCAAATGTTGACATCTCATTTGGAGCCGGACTGCACCGAGGAAGTGGCTCCCAAAGCTGTGACCCACTCATAAGAGCCCCTTTAGATAAAGCTGAAAGGGACGTTTATGTTAGACTTACTTTTTGTTTGCCACTGCAATTGAAAGTGGTGACCTGGCTGGCACCCCTACACTTCATACAGTAATCCAGTGATCCTTCCACCCAACCACATATATGCATGTGCTTCACCAACTAATAGCTAATGTGTGCAATAATGGCTGCAACCACATCATCCAGGAGGATGTTACACATTAGCAGTGGCTTGTCACTCACTGAATTGCACTGAGTAGCGAGAAAAGCACTTTATAAATGTATTGAATTATTATTATTATTATTATTATTATTATTATTATTATTATAGCATACCAAGCCATACTATTTTCCAAGCCCACATAATCCTGAGCAGGGTCACAGGGGGGCTGGTGTTTATCCCAGTAAGCATAGTGCACAAAGTGGGAACAATCCTCTAGACAGGGTGCCAGTCCATCACAGGAGAACACACTCACACACCCGCTCAGGCCAATTGAGCGTCACCAATTCACCAAACTGGCATGTCTCTGAACTGTGGGAGGAAACTGAAGCACCTGGAGGAAACCACCTGCAGACATGGGATGCAAATCATAGTCTACATACTGCAAGGCAAGGCAGCAGTGCTAACACTGTGCCACCATATTGACTGCAAATAATATAAATGTGCAGACAAAAATAATGCCCTTTTTGCACTTGGCACTTTTTTTTTTTTACAGTAAACTGCATACAGGGCCCTCCATAATGTTTTGGGACAAAGACACATTTTTCCTGGATATCGAGATTAAAGTGCACATGGCAGACTTTCATTTAAAGGGATATCCATATATTTTGGTCACATAATACTTTTTTTATGTGGTTCCCCCATTTCAGGGCACCATAATGTTTGGCATCCCAGGAGTTTGTGATTCCTCAGGTTGGTTTCATGGCTTCATAAGATACCTCTGCCCACTTCTACCCTTTGGAGTCTTTAGCTGCCATTGTTCAACACGAGCAGAAGAGCTGTGCCAAGTCAAAGAAGCCATTAAGAGGGTGAAAAACAGGAATAAAACCATCAGAGACGTCAGTAAAACATTAGGAAGACCAAAATCAACTGCCTGGAATATCATGAAGAAGAAAGAACACACTGGTGGGCTCAGTAATCACAAAGGGACTGGTAGGCCAAGGAAGACCCCTACTACTGATGTCTGTCTGTCTCTCTATCCCCTTTGGCTAATCTGAACCAAATTTGGCACAGCTGCTCTTTAGAACCATTTTTTTAGAGCCTCAAACCTTGACCCTGGGAGTCCCAGTGGGTTTTTCTTTTTTTTTTCCTGTTTGCTGCGTCTATCTACTGTAATATAAAAATGGAGTATTGTGTGTTTTTGCTAGGGGGTGTTGGGTGAGGTTTGACCGAGAGTGGAATTAGAGAAACCCAAAGGAAAATCAAAGGGTTCTTCATAATTTAAGCACTACAAACTGCCCACCTTGAACTAAAAGGACAAGTCAGACATGACAGCATTCACGATTACAACCCAGCAAGGAGTTACCACAATTCTGGAATCCAACTGGAGCCTCACTTGCACGTACATAATCGGTTACGGCACAAACCTGGTTTCTCAATAAACCGCGCTTACATGGGCAAGTAATGTTGTGGAGTTCACCTTTGGTAAAACACTCCAACGACATTAAACTGCACAAAACGAGTTGAACTTCATCATCGGTCAACGTGAATCCGAAAATAAGTATGACGCCTGTGATCATTTTCTTGAGTTTTACTAGAGAAAAGCCAAGCAAAATGATACCTGATCTTGCCTGAAGAAGGGGCCTGAGTTGCCCCGAAAGCTTGCATATTGTAATCTTTTTAGTTAGCCAATAAAAGGTGTCATTTTGCTTCAGTTTTAGTCAAATTGACGCTTTATTTGCAGGTTTCTGTTACCAGATTTCAAACTAACTCAGTCGTTTCTGCTTAGCTGTGCAGCTGAGCCCTGTGAAGGACCACCATATCGGTACGAGTGCCGCGAGCCTCACATTCAATGCTGCTGGAATATTAAAAACGTAGGAATTTTACTGCGATGAGATGAGTGGCGTGTTAGGTTATTTGTTACTGACGCGCGTTACTTTTAGGGTGTTACCCTACTGCTCTTGAGACTGTGTTGCTGAGTTTAGCACTGCAGTGCACCTCATCAACAGAAATTTTACGATTTCTGGAGTACTGAGACAGATTATTTCAAATAGGAGAAGGAATAATGTGATTTCCTGCTTCAGGAAACTTATTTAGTGGATGCTTCCACCCATGGCTGCTGAAAGCGTCTGCAAAGCAAATACACGCAGAGGGTGACAGACAGTCCAACAGACACGTGCAGACTGCAAAATCCTTAACAGTAACCCGGTTAAGGGTTTACATAGTCGGGTTACTCGCCGAGAAATCAGCCTCTGTTAACCAGTTTATTCAGATGCCAATAATCTGATTTCTCTAACTGGAAAAAGGGCTTACATGGCATTTTAGAATAAGAAGGTTATTATGTAAATGTGATAATTGATAGACAGTGACAGTGTGGGTGACGGATGGGATGGCTGGCAAAAACAACAGGGTCACCATTTAAAAAGACATAAACCTTTGCTTTCTATCTTCAACTATTAAACAAAAATACTGGGGCGATACTGGGTACTTCAGCTAGTACAATAAATGTGTGTGTGTGTGAGTGAATGTGTATTTACAGTGAAAGAGCCAATTTTAGAAAGTTTAATGTTGAAGTTAAAATGCACAAGTGTAACAATACCCAGCAGGAGGCCGGTGTGACAGAAGGACAGGGGGAGATAACCTGTCAAGTTACTACAACACTCCACCGATACGCTAGAGGGCAGCATCCCTGGGTCAGGATTCTCACACGGACACCCCTGGGGCATGATGGGACCTGCAGTCCCATGGAGACAGACCTACTGGGAATCGGCGGGGGCCACCAGGGGGAGCTGCCAGTATTAATGATACCTGCTCTGTGGGTCTTCCACTTGGACCCGAAAATACTTGTAATGGGCTACATGCTAATACCTAAAGTGCTTAGGAATAAAAAACTATTTTAAGATACGGGATTCATTTGCTCCCTTTGTGGATTTCCAGCTACAAATATGCAAAACGTATCACAGACCTTCGTGTCCATATATATATATATTTAAATATATATATATATATATATATATATATATATATATATATATATATAAATTGTGGAGCCAACCCGGACACAGACAGGCGGACATGTTGTTTTTCACCACCACACGTTTTATTTTACAAATATATACAATAATAATGGTCACTCAGACCCAGAATACAGTGCACAAACCCCAATACTCAGTCCTGGCCACTCAAATGCCTTTCTTCGGGCCGCCTCCACTCTCCTCTCTTGCCTCGTCCTCTTCCACCCGACTCTAGCCTCGAATGAAGGGAGACGGCCCCTTTTATACATGACCCGGATGAGCTCCAGGTGTTTCCGACACTCCCCCGTTGGCCACGCCCCAGTGTGGCGGAAGTGCCGGCTGTTCTCCCGGCAGCTCTCCGGGTATCCTCCTTATTCTTCCCCCCAGCACTTCCTGGTGTGGCAGAAGTGCTGAGGTAACAGGTCCCCAAGGCATTGGGGTGCCTCCTGGCGGGGACCACGGGCCCCTACAGAGTGGGGCTTCCATGCCCTCAACCCGTGGCCCCCAGAGCAACCAGGAAGGCAGCCCCCACGTGATCCAGGATGGGCCTTGACCCTCTTCCGGTCCCACACGGATATGGGGGCGGCACGGTGGCGCAGTGGTAGCGCTGCTGCCTCGCAGTTAGGAGACCCGGGTTCACTTCCCGGGTCCTCCCTGCGTGGAGTTTGCATGTTCTCCCCGTGTCTGCGTGGGTTTCGTCCGGGCGCTCCGGCTTCCTTCCACAGTCCAAAGACATGCAGGTTAGGTGGATTGGCGATTCTTAATTGGCCCTAGTGTGTGCTAATGGATGGATATATATACAGTATACTCAGCAAAAAAAGAAACGTCCCTTTTTCAGGACTGTGTATTTCAACAATAATGTTTTAAAAATCCAAATAACTTTACAGATCTTCATTGTAAATTGTTTAAACAATGTTTTCCATGCATGTTCAATTAACCATAATCAATTAATTAACATGCACCTGTGGAATGGTCGTTAAGACCTTAACAGCTTACAGAAAGTAGGCATTTAAGGTCAAAGTTCTAAAAACGCAGGACACTAAAGAGACTTGTCTACCGACTGTGAAAAACACCCAAAGAAAGATGCCCAGGGTCCCTGCTCATCTGCGTGAACGTGCATTAGGCATGCTGCAGGGAGGCATGAGGACTGCTGATGTGGCTAGGGCAATAAATTGCCATGTCCACACTGTGAGACGCCTAAGACAGCGCTACAGGGAGACAGGAAGGACAGCTGATCATCCTCGCAGTGGAAGACCACGTGTAACAACACCTGCACAGGATCGGTACATCCGAATATCACACCTGCGTGACAGGTACAGGATGGCCACAACAACTGCCCGAGTCACACCAGGAACACACAATCCCTCCATCAGTGCTCAGACTGTCCGCAATAGGCTGAGAGAGGCTGGACTGAGGGCTTGCAGGCCTGTTGTAAGGCAGGTCCTTACCAGACATCACCAGCAACAACGCCGCCTATGGGCACAAACCCACCTTCGCTGGACCAGACAGGAGTGGCAAAAAGTGCGTGAGTTTCTGCATGACAGCAATGTCAGTGTTCTGCCATGGCCAGCGAAGAGCCCAGATCTCAATCCCATTGAGCACGTCTGGGACCTGTTGGATCGCAGGGTGAGGGCTAGGGCCATTCCCCCCAGAAATGTCCAGGAACTTGCAGGTGCCTTGGTGGAAGAGTGGGGTAACATCTCACAGCAAGAACTGACAAATCTGGTCCAGTCCATGAGGAGGAGATGCACTGCAGTACTTCAAGCAGCTGGTGGCCACACCAGATACTGACTGGTACTTTTGATTTTGAGCCTCCCTTCATTCAGGGACACATTGTGAAACATTTTTAGTTTATGTCTTATGGTGTTGACTCTTTTAGTGTTCATACAAATATTTACACATTAAGTCTACTGAAAGTAAAAACAGTTGAAAGTCAGGGGACGTTTCTTTTTTTGCTGAGTATATATACACCTATATGTATATATATATACACATCTATATTTCATATACACACACACATACATATATTTATATATATACAGTATCTATATATACACACACATACAGTATATCTCTATTTAAATCTTGTTGTGTCTTTTTCAGAGAGACACTTTCATGTTTCGCGAGAGGAGACTTTGTGCCAAGAGATTTAACCACACCTGGGACCGGAAATAAAAGACAAAGAGTAGAAGACAAAGTAGAACATCGTAAAGAGGTTCCCAAACGCTGGCGCGATACACATGCAGAGCAGGTTAGAGATAATGAAAGTACTAAAATTCGAAAGTCTCAAGAAAATAATAGTAAAGATCACATTAGCGCAAACAAACAGAAATTATTACTCCGTGAAATAACGGAACAGCGAAAAGAGATCGAATATATTGTTCAGATTTAAACTTTAAGTCGGAGACTGGTAGATTGTCTAATTCGTGTTGCCATCAGGGAGAAGTAGTGTGGCTATCCGTTGAAGAGGCGTATCCATGAGAGTTAAAACATTTGTTGTTTAGTGAAAGCGAAATCCACTTAGACAAGTGACAGAGATGCTAGTATATATAAAAAAATCAATATAAATATAAAAAATATATATATATTTATATATAAATGTAATGCACAATGCATGTAATCCCACGGGCAGAAGTAGGAGTGCTGACCAAGTTTCCATATTGTTCAGTGGTCCGCTCCCCTCCCCGCCCCCCACCCGTCTCCCTTTGGCTCTGATGAGCTCGTTGATTTCATTCTAACCTCCCTGCCAGTGCAGCAGTTTCTATTCAGCGCCTCTAATCCCTTAGCGCCCTGCGCCAGAGTATAAAATGCAGGACAAGGCCTACCCCATACACAATCTGCAGCCTTCTGAACCCCAGCAGAGATCTGAACCCCACAGTCAGGTGAGAAATGGACGGGGCTACTGAGCATATGGAGTGGAACTCACTAGTGGTGTCTGTGATGCTAAACCCTGAAGTTCTTTTTCTTTCTCTCTTGCGTTCTCCATATGCTGAGGTGATCTCTTTAGTTCTGCTGATAATTTACATTGCATATTTTTTTTTTGTTCTTTTGCCAGATAAACTACAAATAAACTCATTCTCACACAATGTCAGCTACAGGAGAGAAGAGCTCTAAGACTCCTTCACAGACTGACGGTAAAAGTGCTCAACCCAAGAAATTGGAGATGGGCTCCAACTATAAGGTGAGGCAAACTGGTGGGCTTCTTGTGAAAAACTCTTGAAAGGCTGGGATGACTCGGACCAGACAGCGATCTTTAAATGGCTTTATGTCAATATCGTAATGGTCAGGAGATTGTCAAGGCATTAGTGGATTGGGAAGGGGTCCTCTGAAAGTACACTGAGTACGCTGTGAGGCCTTGGAAGGGACTAAAGAAACCAGTGACAAGTAGATGGGGGGCATTACAGAAGCTGTAAGGATGTAGTAAAACATGGCATTTTGGAATGACTGGTATTGTGGTTGGCATGAGGCACAGTGTTTAAGTGTCCTTAGTTCAAACCCACCATCTGTGTGGATTAGGAATGTTCTGGCCATGCCTGTGTTCAGTTTTCCCAACATTCTTATCAAATTCCGCTTGATCGGTGACTCCAGATTGGCCCTGACTTGCACAGGTGAATGAATGTACCCTGTGATGAACTGGCACCCTGTCTAAGGTTGCTTCCTATCTTATTAAAATAATCATGTGCAGAAAACCATGGCTGAATCAATGATGAGTCAGTGACGTTACTACAATGTCTCCTCATGGATCAGCAGACTTGTGCTCCTGTGCCTTTGTAGATTTTTTTCCCACATGTCCCTTTTTTTCTTTGGTTTCTTTCCATATTCCAAATCAAGTATCCTTTCTGTAATGAGCGGCACTTTAAACACCAGACTATTTTCACAAATGGGTTTTAGTACTGGAGAACAGAGCAGCTATGTGACCTCCTCAGGGCCGTGCAGCAAGTCAAAAGCAGGGGCGCCCGGATTGTCAAACTGGCTGTCTGAAACCAGAGGTTCACGTTAAGCCAAACTGGACCAGTGAGGATGTCAAAAGTATGGGCACCAGTATGCCATGTGGTGGACTGGCCACCCATTAAGAGTTGGTTTCTGCTTTTTCTTGTCTTCTTAGAGAGTCAAGGCTGGGGGGCTGTCAAAAGATTGTGTGATTTTGGGCTATATAGAAATAAATTGTATTGTATTGTTAGGTTTGATGCTGTGAGGCGAGGCTCCAGCTGCCCAAGAGCCTGCCCTGTGTAGAGTGGCTTTGCACAAATCCTAGTCTGGAATGTTCTAAACAGTTGGACTTGTGAGGAGCGATCATTTGAGATGATGGCCTTCTAGCTTTTTTGCAGTTATGTTGCGATCTGCTGTCTCAGTTATGCTACAAGATGGTGTCATCTCTGACTCGTATCTCATTTTACTTCTTTTACCCTCCACAGATGTTTATTTTCGACCAGGAGAATTTCCAGGGTCGCTGCATGGAGTTTTCCAACGAATGCATGAACGTGTGCGAGAGCGGCTTTGACAGGATCCGTTCCATCCGAATTGAATGCGGACCGTAAGTTTTATTAATGAAGCTTTGGGATCCAGTATGTCATACGGTCAATGGTGGGGGGGGGGGGTAACCGAACACCCCAGGTAAGGAGGAAGTGCAGCGGACTCGGAAAGTCTTCACTTGCTGCACACTTTATCGTTTTGCTGATTTAATTTTAAAAAGATAAGACCCTGCACTCTGACTCCCCCAAAGGTCAGGCGAATAGACAATTTCCCCTCGGAGATTATTACACTGTACCAAATACCAAAATAAATAAGTCAATTTGCCATTTTTGCTTATCGACAACACCTAAAGTGACAAAGTGAACACTTTTTACAAATGTATTATAAATCACAGACTGAAATCTCTCATTCGTATAACAATTCCGACCCTTAATTCAGTGCTTTGCGGAAGCCCCTCAGGCAGCAATTCCAGCTTTGAGTCTTTTTTTGTGTAAATCTCTACAAGTTTTGCACCCCTGGATTTGGACAGTTGTGACCTGTTCTTCCTGACCCCAATTAGACTGGATGATGAAAAGCGTCCTCAGATCCCTCCACAGATGTTTCGTGCCATGGGGTTTAAGTGTTGGTTGGCTCACTATAGGACAATCACGGGTTGTCCCACATAGCGTTCGGGTCGTCATTGCACTGAAAGGTGAGGCGTCATCTCTGTCTGAGGTCACTGGCACATTGTAGCAGGCTTCCTTCAGGGACCTCTCTGGATTTGGCTGCCCTCATCCTTCCCTCAATTCCCTGCCCTTGAAAAGCGCTCCCATAACATGATGCTGCCACAACCATGATGGCATTAGGTAGATGATGAGCATTGCCAGGTGTTTCTCAGACTCCATGCTTGGAGTTCAGTTTCTGTCTCATCACACCAGAGAATATTTGTCCTCCCGCTCTCAGAGTCCTTTAAATGCCATTTGGCAGACTCCATGTGGGCTCTCCTGTGCGTCTCATTGATGGGGACTTGCTGAGTTGGTTACTCTTTCAAAAGGTTCTCCCATCTCAGCAGAGAGGACTTCAGAAGTTCTGTTAGAGTGGCCACTCCGTTCTCGATCACCTCCCTGACCAACGACTGCTGCCAAGTTACTCAGTTTAGCCGACTGGTCCACTCGAAGAAGAGTCCTGGTGGTTCCAAACTACTTCCATTGCACAATTATCGAGACCACTGTGCCCCTGGGAACACTTACAAATGGTTCCATCCCCTTGCTCATATCTGGGCCTCACCAAAGTTTGATCACAGGGGTCTTCAGAGGATTCCTTGGCTTGGTTTTTTTGTCCTGACATGGGACCTTCTGTATGCAGGTACACATGTGCCTTTCTAAACGACGTTCAGTCAATTGAGTTTGCCACCAGTGGACTTCACGCAAATTCCAGAAACATCTCAAGGAGCATCAAAGCAAACAGGAGGCACCAGAGCACAAGTCAGAGTGTCCCCCCCAGAGAATTCCGTTTTTTGATCTTTAACACATTTGCAAACATTGTTGTCACGATGAGCGTAGATCGATGGGCAAAGATGGCATTGAAAATGAAGTCTACAGCGCAGAAAGGGAAGGGGTCGGAAAACGTCCTGAATGCATTGTATGAGTGAAGAGTTGGGACCCTCAGACCCCCTGAGTTTGAGTTTCACGCACACACTGCCTCCCAGTGGTCTGGGGTCTTATGGTGGTCCACTGTTTAGCACTGTGAACCCCACCCCCACATTTCCAGGGACCCCGGTTCAATCTCTAACCCGTGTCTGTGTGGAGTGTTAATGTTCTGCCCGTGTCTACACAGGTTTTCTCGGGGTTTTGCATTGCAGTTACTTCTCATTTCACCACAAACACACACTTTGGGATCATACTAAGACAATGGTTCTCAAACTGTGGGGTGGACCCCCCCTAGGGGGGTGTGAAGTAACAAAAAGGGGGGGTGCGAAAATGTGAAAAAAAGAAAACAAGAATCAAAAATATGAAAAATACATCTATTGAAACCAAAACAAATTAACTGAAACTTCAATCTGATACTAGAACAATACTGTAAATATAGAGTTAGATAAATGTCGATAAAAGTTAAGTAGGTATAATAAAATCTGCATCTATGATATATCATTAATTAAAAAAGAACAAATTGGTATTAGTGGGCTCCTTTCAAAAAAACGTTAGGGGGCGCGATTAAAACTGTTATGAAAACTCGGGCCGCAAATACGTAAAGGTTGAGAAACGCTGTACTAAGCAGATCTAGGGTCACCAAGTGTGGATGTATGGGGTGAGGCCTCCCTGCGATAGACTGTTATCCTATGCAGGTTTGGTTCCTTCCTTTTATGAAGTGGATGGATGAGTAGATGGATGTGATCTTTCATTTGTAGCACAAAATCTTCCCTCGTGTGCTTTTACTGATTTTTGACAAAGCTGATGGTCCTCAGCATCCCATTCAGGCCACATCTTCCATTGTCTTTGTCCTCCATTCACAGCCAGTCTTGAACATTCAAAGTGGTGACTCAAAAATCTCGATAGGCATTTTAAGGATTGTCCTGCTCCTGACCTATCATTCTCCCATTCTTTCAGCTGGGTGGGCTATGAACAGATCAATTTCTGCGGAGAGATGTTCATCCTGGAGAAAGGAGAATATCCACGATGGGATTCCTGGAGCAACAGCTACAGAAACGAATACATGATGTCCTTCCGCCCCGTCCGCATGGTAGGTTACTGACCAACGTTTCGGTCTTCCAGTCTTCAGGTGGTGGGATGGCACAGTGCTTAGCGTTGTTGCCTCATGGGGGTCAAATCCTGTCCCCAGATTGTTGGCATGGACCCCCCCACCACCCAAGTTTTAATGGGTGGTCTTTTAGACCCTCTTGTTTGTATTCCACTTATCCCAAATTGGTCCAAATTGACTCCACAGATGTGTGTGAATGGGCTCTGTAATGGGCTAAGCCCAGGGCTGCTGGGATAGCCGCCAACACTAAATCCAGACCTGGGTAGATTTGATGTGTCTCTGTTCTGGTTTCAAGTTTAAACATTCTTCCCTTACTGTATTACCCCTCAAGGACCCAGAGAAGCACAAGATCTGCCTTTTTGAAATTGGGGAATTCAAAGGCCGCAAGATGGAGATCATGGATGACGACGTCCCCAGTCTGTTCTCATACGGCTTCACCGATCGCGTTGGCAGTATTAATGTCAGCTGTGGAACGTAAGTATGTGCCAGCCTGTGCCTCACCTACAATGTCTCAATAGGCGATTAACACAGTCATATGGTGACCTGGACGGGGCGGTGGTGCACTCACTGGTAGTGCCGATGCCCGCCAGTAAGGAAACAAGTCTTCACATTCCAGGGCCTCTCATCTTATAGAATTTCTTGTATTAAGAATTTGTTAGGGGTGGCAGGGTGGTTCAGTGGTAGCACTGCTGCCTCGCAGTAAGGAGACCTGGGTTCGCTTCCCGGGTCCTCCCTGCGTGGAGTCTGCATGTTCTTCCCGTGTCTGTGTGGGTTTCCTCCCACAGTCCAAAGACATGCAGGTTAGGTGTATAGGTTAAGCTGGCGCCCTACCCAGGATCTATTCCTGCCTTGCGCCTTGTGCTGGCTGGGATTGGCTCCAGCATACCCCCATGACTCTGTGTTAGGATATTGCAGGTTAGATAGATGGAATTTGTTAGCCTTTGTATACCCCTTGGGGTCAGAGCTCGGGGTCAGCCATTGCACAAGAAGCAATCACAGGGGCCCAGCAGAGTAGGATCTCTTTTGGCAGTAACAGGGGATTCTAACTGGCAACATTTTAGGTACCAGTGCAGATCCTTGGCCTCCACTTAAGTGAACTGGTGACATTAAATTGGTCCCAGTGGGGGTGTGTTTGTTTGCCTTGTGATGGACTGGCAGCCTAGAACATCTTAACAGCATCATAGGCCCCCTGGGCAAAGTCATGCACTGGGGCTCCTGTTTTGATAGCAGAAACATAAATAGGCATCAGAAACATCATGTGTCCCCAAGTTCCTGGGGGCCCTCAGCCAGTGGCCCATTGTGCCCATACGTAAAGACAGCCCTGCCAGTGGCGCCCTGTCCAGGGTCTGTTCCTGCCTTGGGCCCCCACACTTGCTGGCATAGGCTCCAGCATCACCCCGCAAGCCTGGTCCGGATCAAGTGGCTTTGTAAATTGACATGACATGCCCACCCAAGAGTTTGAATTCTCTCTGTGCCAGGATGAAAAGCCAGACACTCAAAATAGAGATGATTCTTTGACTTAGTGAGAAAATGCAAACCACATCCTTACCCTGTGGGCTTCTCTTTTAGGTTTGTGGCCTACCAATACCCAGGATACCGTGGCTACCAGTACCTCCTGGAGAAAGGCGACTACCGCCACTGGAATGAGTGGGGCGCCCGTACTCCTCAAATTCAGTCCATCCGCCGCCTGAGGGACATGCAGTGGCATCAGCAGGGCTGCTACACCCTGTCAACCAAATGATGGGATGCAAGAAAGGAGGAATAAATTAGGAGGAGGAGGAGGAGGAAGAGGAGGCAGTAGGGCTCACCCCTTGGATCGGACACCATCATCTTCAAATTGCTCCTCTGAAATGGACTCTACTGACTGTTGAATGGCAGGCAGATTGAAGCTACAGGACCTGGAAGATCGGGGAGTGGCAGGGCAAGGGGTCTACAGGGATTGGGTGGGTTTTACATCACACAGGTGCCCGCCTGAAATGAAGGATGAGTCTCGCACAGTCCACTAAAGAAGATTCTCGGACACTTGCAGTGGCATTTCCAAAGAGCGGCCACTGATGATTAAAGCAAGAGCTAAATATGTTGTGCAGGGGGACGTCCCCATAAGACGGCTCCCTTAATTATGTGAGTAGGCCCCCCCCCAAAACAAAAAACCAAGAAGACCAGGGCTTGCTTGGGAATGCTCTGCACAGCTTGTCGTCTATTCTATGGCCTCACTCCCTGTCTCTGAGTGCTGCTCAGGCTTTCTTTCTCCATCTGCCCTTCTCCTTCAGCCTCCTCATCCACCTCACTTACCTCATATCAGTCCCGTTTACCGTTGCCCCCTTGGCCTCCATCTTCCTCCTTCTGAATTACTAATGGTTCCTATGAATGTTCTTGAAATAAGAAAGAACTGTACATATAAATTAAAAATGGCTGCTGGATTTACTAAATAAATTCTGTTTCACCTTAATGCTGCTTTTAGCTGCCTGAGTTTTTGTCTTTACTGGGGTGCTGCTTTCAGAAAGGTGCAAGAAAAAAACGTGAGCATGAGTTTTGTATCCTTATACTATTCATTAAAGGGATAATGCACAGGCGAAAAATGGAAACAAAAATTAAATAATACTAACAGGGTTAGCATAGTAGAATTGAATCGACTTAATGCCAGATCGATTTTACTCACATTTTTACTGGAGTCAGAACATGGTGCAGAACGAATTGTCTGCAACTTAAAAATCAGCAAAATCAAGAAACATGGGCCCCTTTTATAAAATATTGTGCAATTTCAATCGTAAAAGTGCGCCAACGCCAAAAACAGGAAAATACCCACTCTGCTAAAAAAAAAAAAAAAAAATCTGATTTATAAAACCAATGGCTCATCACAAACATTAACAATGCTTTTACAAATCCCATACCAAATAGCATATAACAGAGACGTGTCATTGCTTTTGTCATTCCAACAAATGGTACATCATAAACATTTGTTGCAAGGCATTTTATTAGAACAAATGCTTGTGATGTGCGATCTGTTGGAATGACAAGTGCAACGTATTTTATTACCATTACAAAATACACTCCAACAGATGGTGCAATGCAGACATTAATACTGAGGCCTACATTGGTCATTTAGATTTCAACCTGTTTTAGATGGGTAGCACAGCTAGTCTCATGATAATGTGACAGTTAAAGGCTTCCAGTATAAATAGGAAATTAAACAAACAAGTATGTAGTATGCTCTGATGTCATTTGTTGCTTTAACTTGTAATAAATATAAGCAAATTCAATTCAATTCAATGTAATTCAGTTTGTTTTTATATACTGTAGCTCTCTTCACCGAGTGTAGGTGCAAAATGCAGTGACATGTTCTCGAGTAACATTGAAGTGTTGATTTGAGAAATTACTAAATGCAAAATTAGTACACATAAAAATAGATTTGTTAAAACACACAGAAAACAAAGTAGAAACTGATTAGCATAAATAGAAACCAACAATATCTGTCCATTAGTGAACTGCTGAACTATGGCCAGTTGATAAAACTGGCAAATGGTTATTTAATTTTTTCATTTTTGTGCATGATTCCCTTTGCTAGTAGTGAGATCACTGCACACATACTGCATATTGAATTTGCCATTCCAACAGCTGGCACATAACAAACTATTGTAGCAATACAATTCATTGTATTGTCATTCCAACAGATGGCACATCACAAACATTTA
>JANRMT010062856.1:5279682-5313225 GCA_026402145.1 Polypterus bichir lapradei
AATGCCTTATATTTGTCATTCCAACAGATGGTGCACCACAAACATTTATAGTAATAAAATACTTTGCATTTACCATTCCCACAGATGGCGCACTTCAAACATTTGTAGTAATTAAATGCCTTGCATTTGTCATTCCAACAGATGGCTGTGATAAGAGAGGTCCATGGTGAAATGCAATTTTAAATAAATAATCAGGAATCTCAGAGCATGCGTGGCTCCATGCGGGTGCAGGTGCACGTGCCACTCCGAGGTTGATTGGGGTGTCTGGCTGATCACGCCTTCACAATTGGAGGTTAAAGGAAGATTGTAAGTGAAAGAAAAAGAAAGAGGCAGGATGTCGGAGGAGCCCATGTGAGCAGAATGAAAGCAGGTGGTCAGGAAGACACCCCCAGTAGAAGAGCATGGCTGGCATTTGAGGGGCAGTTGTGGCTCCTGCTTAGCGACCTGGGAGGAGGGACGACCAAGTGCTCTGTGTGGGCTCCCATCTTAAGGCCATGCTGTGGTGGTGGATGGGAGACAGAGCAAGACTTGGCGTGGTGCTCCACTGCATGCTGAGGGACTGGCAATGGGGACCCGAGTTGCATTATGGTTGACTGGGCCTGCTGGTGGGCACTGGTGTCGGAGGAGATCAGTTGTTAAAAAGGAGTCACTGTGGCCCGGGATTGTTTTTAAAGGACCCTTTCAGCCTAAGTAGCAGCGTATCTTGTGTCCAAAGGCAACGCTCAGCTTATCTTCAGTCCAGCTTGCTTATTGACCACATGGCCTTTGAATGGAGGATTGAAACTGGGCACATGCCTCTCTTAACATGGCTGCTGAGACAGAGTTGTCTTCATCATGGTCTTCTTTTCATGGCCAGATGGTGAGAGAGAGAGATTGGTAAAGGCAAGGTGACCAAGTTTATGCCACTCTTACCACAAAACACAAACCAATGGGGTGTTGTACTAGAGAATGGCCTCCAATTCAAAACCAATCATAAACAGCCATACCTCAGACTGTAAGTGCCCAACAGAAAGGACGGGCATCCCAGCTGGAATGGAGGATGATTTCTTGCCCAGACTGTAGGCCACAGTGGAAGTCCAGTTGGGAGTTGAGACTCAACCCAGCTGGCACGCCTTACACTCCTCATCCCGGGACGGAGAGCGAAAAGTAAGAAGTGGACTGGGTGAACGAAACTGCAGGGAGCAGTTCATTCCCCCAGACAGGACAGGTGGCAGTGCTCCTCTAGGCCTAACCCACAGGGTGGCATGGGACTTGGAGTCCAGAAGTAAAACCCTGTTGGGTTCTTTGAGTTCCATCTGACCTGGAAGTGCTTTAGATGACCCATCTCGGGATACCAGATGCAGACCTGGGGTTCAATTTGAAAGAAGCCCAGAGCCCCACCTCGGGCAGTCAGAGATGGGAGGCAGCGGGCGACGCTCAACTGGCGGCGACAGGAGAAAGAGAATCTGTTAGTTTTCAGTATTCTGGCCAGCATTTAAATAGCAAAGTGTCGGGTAATAACTGTGTGAGAGGTTTGGGTTCCGTGGCGCCCTCTTGTGGTCATAAAACCAATAGAATTAATTGGGTTTCATTAACCATTGAAAGCGCTCAGCTCCAACTCGTCATGTTTAGTCAGTTTATGGCCTTCCTGCGGGTGATGTCTTATAGACTCACACAAGTCCAGTCACCCTTGCCAAGCTGGTCTGATGCATCGCCTTCCCCCCCCAAATGTCAGTCGTAAAGGCCTTGGCTGGACAGGCAAACAGCAAAGCACTGCTGCTCTCATCATCAAAGTAAAACAGGCCTCCTGAAACACCACCAAACATTACATTTGCTTTGTCTAGCTTACCAATAAAGACGTACAAAATAATTATCAACATATATGCTAGAATCCAGTCCACCACAACATCCATCAAGCATGAACAGAACCTAAATGGCGGTATGCAAGTGTATGAACGTTTGACTGGCGGCGCGCTAGGGCGCAGCGGTTACTCCGGATCCAAAAAAGGTGCATTTTAACTTGACTTGGCTTATTTAGAATCCTTATCCTGAAATCAGAAATGGCAAGAAAATAATAATAATAATAAAAAAAAAAGACGTCTGACTAAACAAGACGACGTATTTGACACACAAATTAGTCTCCGGTTTTAAAGAGGAGCTGCCTGATCCCGCTGCCGCTCCGAGTGCCAAGCTGAGTAGCCAGTCATTCATAAATGTATCTTTCCAGAAATAAAACACTGAAATAACCTTAAAATCAATCGATCTTTATATTTTTAAAACATCCTTTGTGGTGATGCACATTACAGGACCTTTAACACAAAATCAAGTACTTTTAAATTCACAACACTGGCGGATGAAGTGACCCTCTGGGGTCAAATAGTGACGCAGGCCAACATGTGGCGGACTCGGACTTAGCAGCGTAACCACTTGGCCGTACAGCCTGCCATCTACTGGAAAGTTTGCGAATCACAAGAGCTTCATAATTCGATTCATAGTAAATTGATTGTATATATTCATTACAATTTTTGGAAAAAATAAAAAAAAAAAGGATGGAGTGATTAAAATGATTAAAGATGGCTTCCAGGATGGGTCCATAGGCAGCAGACCTAAGAGATCCTGTGGGCCCCTCCTGCGGATGCCTGGAGGCGAAGAGCCGGAATTCGAATTGAAACTTTGTTGGATGAGGAGAAGGCCACTTTCTTCTCATAATAGGCCGCTTCGTTGATGAAGAAAGGGTAGGTGGGTTGGCTCCCTGAGTAATTCACGGTTTTGCCGTCAAAGGTTTGGAACAAAGGGTCCCCAGGGTTCATGACTTGAAAGTCCTGATCCTAAAAAAAAAAAATGGTAGAAAACGGTCAGAACTGCGTTTCCCCCTTTGATTTTTGTTCTAGCCCGCTTGCTACTGCCTTCATGTGGTGGGCCACCTTCATCCTTTCGAATCTCACTCGGGTGTTTGACTTGCTACAGCGCTTAGAATTAAATGGCAGTATGAGAGAGGCATTTGGCCCAGCATTTTTGGACATGTGTGGAGGAGAGATGCTTGAAATGCTAAGGATAGAGCTGCTGGGGAAGAGGAAAAGAGGAAGGCCTAAGAGAAGGTTTATGGATGTGGTGAGAGAGGACATGCAGGTGATGAGTGTGACAGAACAAGAAAGAGAGGACAGGAAGAGATGGAAGAAGGTGATCTGCTCTGGCAACCCCTAACAGAAGAAGAAGATTTACAGAGCCCTCCATGATGTATGGGACAAAGACACATTTGTCCTTGATATCCCCCTCTGCTCCACAGTTTAAAATAACAAATCAAACAATTCAGACATCGTGATTAAAGTTCACACTTCCGACTTTCATTGAAGTGGATTTGCAGACATTTCGGTCACGCACCACTTTTTCCACGTGGTCTCTCGTTTTGGGGCACCCTGATGTTTGGGACACAGCAATGGCAGGGCTATTAAAGCCGTTGTCATATTTAGTTCTTTGTCGCGTATCCATCGCATGTAATGACTGCTTGACGTCTGCGATTCATTGACATCACCAGGTGCTGAGGATCTTCTCTGCTGATGAAGACTCTAATGCTGCCATCTTCAGCTCCTGCTCATTTCGGTGGGCTTGTCTCCTTAAGTTTTCTCTTCAACTAGTGGTTGATCCTGCCTTACCTACCAGCAACTACAGGGGATATTCATGATGTTTTGTTTTATTTGTCTTCATATACTTTATTAATCCTGGAGAGGAAACTGTCTTTTTGCATGAGCTTTGTTGTTCAGAGGACAGGGTTAACCATTGTACAGCTCTTCTGGAGCAATTTTCAGATTACAGGCCCTCCTCAACGGTCCAATAGTAAGATCCCTTCTGGCAGTAACTTTCCAGTTACCAATGCTATATATATATATATTGTCACAGGCAGCAGGGGGACAACCCGGCCGGGACACCCCGGAGGACAAGAGGAGGGCTTAAGCCTCTCCCAGACCACGTGGGGGTGACCGCCCTGGTGGCTATGGGGACCACGGGTACAGAGCTTTGAAGCTCAATCCTGTAGGGGCCCATGGTCACCGCCAGGGGGCGCCCCAATGCCTTGGGAGTCCTGGACCTCAGCACTTCCGCCACACCCGGAAGTGCTGGGGGGGGAAGAGGATCAGGGACACCCGGAGTGCTTCCGGATGCAGAGCCGGTACTTCCGCCACACTGGGGAGTGCCGGTGAAAGATTGCCGGGAGGCACCTGGAGCACATCTGGGTTCCTATTTAAGGGGCCGCTTGGGTTGTTCAGGCACCGGGGCGCCGCCTGGCGGTGGCCACGGGTCCCTACAGGGCTGGGCTTCCAAGCCCTTTACCCGAGGCCCCCAACACAACCAGGGCGGACGCCCCCTCGCGGTCTGGAGAAGGTACAAGCCCTCCTCCAGTCCTCCTGGGCGTCCCGGCCGGATGGCACAATATATATATATAGTGTATGCATATATATATATATATATACACATACACTAGGGGGGGGCGGCACGGTGGCGCAGTGGTAGCGCTGCTGCCTCGCAGTTAGGAGACCCGGATTTGCTTCCCGGGTCCTCCCTGCGTGGAGCTTGCATGTTCTCCCCGTGTCTGCCTGGGTTTCCTCTGGGTGCTCCGGTTTCCTCCCACAGTCCAAAGACATGCAGGTTAGGTGGATTGGCGATTCTTAAATTGGCCCTAGTGTGTGCTTGGCGTGTGGGTGTGTGTTTGTGTTTGTCCTGCGGTGGGTTGGCGCCCTGCCCGGGATAGGTTCCTGCCTTGTGCCCAGTGTGTTGGCTGGGATTGGCTCCAGCAGACCCCCGTGACCCTATGTTCAGATTCAGCGGGTTGGAAAATGGATGGATGGATGGATATATACTAGGGTGCTTTGCCCCCTGCTCACTTTGCTCACCCAACCCCTCTCCACACACTAAGGAGATGCAGTCTGATCAGCTGTTGGTGTTCTGCTGCTGCTGCTACCGAGCTGCAGGTTTTGCTTGTCGCGCTGCGCGTTGATCATTTAAAAGCAGTCCTATTGTCTCACTGCCTTGCTGAGAAGATCACGTATCGACCCAAGATTTTTTTTATTATAACATATATATATATATATATATACACACAGTATCTCAGAAAATTGAGTAGATCCCTCCCATTTTTGTAAATATTTTATTATATCTTTCATGGGACAACACTGAAGATATGACACTTTGATACAATGTCAAGTAGTCCGTGTACGGCTTGTATAACAGTGTCAATTTGCTGTCCCCTTAAAATAACTCAACACACAGCCATTAATGTCTAAATTGCTGGCAACAAAAGTGAGTACACCCCTAAGTGAAAAATGTCCAAATTGTGCCCAAAGTTGTCAATATTTTATGTGGCCACCATTATTTTCCAGCACTGCCTTAACTCTCTCGGGCATGGAGTTCACTGGAGCTTCACAGGTTGCCACTGGAATCCTCTTCCACTCCTCCATGACGACATCACGGAGCTGGTAGATGTTAGAGACCCTGCGCTCCTCCACCTTCAGTTTGAGGAATCCCCACAGATGCTCAATAGGGTTTAGGTCTGGAGACCTTTACCCTCAGGTGTGTTTGGCGTCGTTATCATGTTGGTATACTGCCCTGCGGCCCAGTTTCCGAAGGGAGGGGATCATGCTCTGCTTCAGTATGTCACAGTACATGTTGGCATTCATGGTTCCCTTAATGAACTGTAGCTCCCCAGTGCCGGCACCAGTCATGCAGCCCCAAACCATGACACTCCCACCACCATGCTTGACTGTATAAAGACACACTTGTCTTTGTACTCCTCACCTGGTGGCCGCCACACACGTTTGACACCATCTGAACCAAATATGTTTATCTTGGTCTCATCAGACCACAGGACATGGTTCCAGTAATCCATGTCCTTAGTCTGCTTGTCTTTCTTGTACATCATCTTTAGAAGAGGCTCCCTTCTGGGACCTGCAGACCAATTTGATGCCGTGTGCAGCGGGGCATACGGTCGGAGCACTGACAGGCTGACCCCCCCACCCCTCCAACCTCTGCAGCAATGCTGGCACCAATCATACGTCTATTTTCAAAAGACAACCTCTGGATATGACGCTGAGCACCTGCACTCAACTTCTTTGGTCGACCATGGCAAGGCCTGCTTTGAGAGGAACCTGTCCTGTTAAACCTGTCGCTGTATGGTCTTGGCCACAGTGCTGCAGCTCAGTTTCAGGATGTTGGCAATCGTCTTATAGCCTCGGCCATCTTTATGGAGAGCAACAATTCTTTTTTTCAGATCCTCAGAGAGTTCTTTGCCATGAGGTGCCATGTTGAGCTTCCAGGGACCAGTATGAGAGAGTGTGAGGGCGATAACACCAAATTTAACACACCTGAGACCTTGTAACACTAATGAGTCACGTGACACCGGGGAGGGAAAATGGCTAATGGGGCACAATTTGGACATTTTTTACTTACGGGTGTACACACTTTTGTTGCCAGCGGTTTAGACATTAATGGCTGTGTGTTGAGTTATTTTGAGGGGACAGCAAATTTACACCGTTATACAAGCTGTACGCGGACTACTTGACATTGTATCAAAGTGTCATATCTTCAGTGTTGTCCCATGAAAAGATATAACAACATATTTACAAAAATGGGAGGGGTGTACTCACTTTTGTGAAATACTGTATATTACTATATATATATATATATGACGGATGGCCGGGACGCCACTTCACCACATCTGTGAGGGGGACAAGAGTGGGGAGCCCAGTATCTCCCCCTGGATGCTAGATGGCAGCCTCCCTTGGTTGCCGCGGTGCCTCGGACTCCCCCAGGGCTTCATGGGGTTAGGGTTAGGGTCAACCGCCTAGAGCACTTCCGGGTACCCAATAAAAGGGAGGCAGCAACCACCACTCGAGGGCCAGAGTTGGGAGGTAGAGGACAAAGCTTGCCGAGGAGCAGTGGTGGAAGAAGAGAGTGTTTTAGTGAAGTAGTTTCAGTGTTTGGGAGTGTGTCGTGGCTGGAGGGATTACGAGGAAGACGTGCCCACCAGCTGAAGAAAAATGAAAGTCTTTTTATTTTATATGTGCCTCCCGTGTCAAATCTGTGCTGGGTCGGGCGCAATATAGCTCCTTTCTTACAATTATATATTATATTACATGACATTAAATCATTTTACTAAGCCATCACCACCCATGCAGAAATGATCATTTTTGGGTTGAGTATTCCTTAATAATCTTATTTCATCTCATCCTGGAGCCCACCTAATCCAGTGCAGGGTTCTGGGTAACTAGAGCCATCTTGGAGGCATTGGAAGCAAGGAAGGAAACATTGCACAGGATGCCAGTTCATTACACTGACATATGAATAATAAACAGATGAACATTTTAAATCACTCCCGCTTAACTCCTTTCCCTCTAATGTCTCTCTTACACTCGTATTATGCAATATCCTCATCCCACCTTTGCCTCCAAATAGACACCCACACCCTTTTCAAATGGTTATGCAGGAGTTATTCGCCTCACCTTTGACTCTTTTTAATTATTCTGTATCTTGAGAGTATTGCACATATAACAGCTGTAAATGTTTGACCTACTTGAGTTATTCTTCTAACCCTCTCTTTAGAAGCACCGTCAAGCCTCTCATATGCCAAGGTCCGGTTTACAGACTACAGGACTTGGCAAGGATGACGGAACTGGGGCCATGCGAGAACCCGTACTTTTAGAATTTAAATGATGCCAACTTTAGTTACATTGGTCTGTTAACTTTGAATAATGGAAAACCAAGTGAAGTCTTCCCCATATTTTGAGAATATTTGCAAATACGACATTGGCATAACACCTGCCAATATGGAGCTCTCCGGGGACTATACAGAAAAATGAAACAAAAATTTTTTGAAAACTCTTTTCTTTCTTACTGAGGTATATAAATTATTGTACATAATTATACATAAGTGTGATGATCAGAAAAGCATAACACAATGCACAACATGTCGAACCTTGAGGTAGATGGGCTACCACAGCAGAAGACCACATAGGCTTCCACGGTGCACATTTCCGTGTCATTCTGACAACTCATAAACCCATCTTTTTCTGATAAAACTTAACAATTTGTCTTCGCAGTGGAATTCACTCAGGGTCATGCTGCCCTCTGAACTGCTCATTCTCCTTGACACCGCAGCAGTGGAACACAAACATGAGGCCTTGAGATGGTGGAGTACCCCACTCAGCAAGTTTTAAGATTTGTCTCTACAGAGGAGTTCACTCAGGGTGTTGCTGACACCTTCAGCTGCTCATCCACCATGAAAAAGCAGCAGCAGCAGCAGAACACAAATTTATGATTAATTGGGGACTTCTAACAGCGAGGGTGCTTGTTATGACATGGCAGGTGCTCTCCCTCACTTTGTCCAACCCTCACTAAACTCACCTCTCCCCTAAGCCAATTTGAGTCCTGGCACCCAAATGTCTCTCTGCTGAGGAGTTTGCTCAGGGCATCATCTCCTCAGTCGGCTCCAACCTCACTCGGCAGTGCTTCAGAGCTGCAGCCTCATGTCACCGGAAGCGTTAGAACAAAAGAGCTGCCTTCCTCACATCAAGGAGCCAGAGTCAGGAGGAAGGTGGACAATGCGGACTGGAGGAGGCAGTGGAAGAGGGACCAAGGGAGAGAGAGAAGGGAGAAAGGTGTTTTTGTGTGCTGCTGTGCTTGTTTTGTTGTACTTGTGGCTGTGGTGGGAAACGCTTCACTCAAAGAGTTTCCCACAGTAAAAAACTTTTTGTGCCTTTTAACTTGTGTCCATGCCTGTTTGTGTTGGGTGTTTGGAGTGCCCCCTGGTGTCCACGCCTGAGATTCAAGGAATGCAGATATCCAATAAACAGTAATACAGTGATCCCTCGCTATATCGTGCTTCGACTTTTGCGGCTTCACTCCATCGCGGAATTTAAATGTAAGTATATCTCAATATATATCACGGATTTTTCGCTGGTTCGCGGATTTCTGCAGACAGTGGGTCTTTTAATTTATGGTACCTGTTTCCTCAGTTGGTTTGCCCAGTTGATTTCATACAAGGGACGCTATTGGAGGATGGCTGAGAAGCTACCCAATCAGAGCATGTATTAAGTATTAAATAAAACTCCTCAATGATATACGATATGCTTCCCGCGCGGTGCTTCGCATACTTAAAAGCTCTAACAACACCTATTGATTTTTGATTGTTTGCTTGTCTCTGTCTCTCTCACTCTCTCGGACATTCTCTGCTCCTGACGGAGGGGGTGTGAGCAGAAGGGCTGTTCGCACGCTGGCCTAGAGGATACGGATGCTCCTCTAAAAAATGCTGAAAGACTACCTTCACATTGCTCCCTTCCTTGTGGCCGCTTTATCGCGGTGCTTCACATACTTAAAAGCCCAACAGCACCTATTGATTTTTTGATTGTTTGCTTTTCTCTCTCTCTCTCTCTCTCTCTGATATTCTCTACTCCTGATGCACACTTCTTTGAAGAGGAAGATATGTTTGCATTCTTTTAATTGTGAGAAAGAACTGTCATGTCTGTCTTGTCATGGAGCACAGTTTAAACTTTTGACTACAGGGTGTTATTTCATGTCTAGAGGGGTCTAATAATGTTAAAAAAACGTATTTAGAAGGTTGTAAACAGGTTTTCTATGCTGTAACTGTGAAAATATTAGATATTTATAAATAAAGAATCCTACTTTGCGGAAATTCATTTATCGTGTTAGAGTCTGGAACGGATTAACTGCGATAAACGAGGGTTTACTGTACTCCAGAACAGTTTGAATATACAATACTTAAGTGTTATTGTTGCACAACAGACACATAACCATCATCTATTCTAACAAGCAATGCCACTTCTTTTCTGTATTATAAAAAAAAGCCATTTTATGGGTTTCAGAAGGGGGTCGTATTGCTTGTGACCTACCATTTTCAACACCCACATTCTCACTTACAGGGTCATGAAGCACTAGAGTGGGTGCGAGTCTGGGAAATAATCATTTACGGGAAACTGGACTATCAACAAAAAAAGCAATCATTCATACCAGGCCAATTCACAGTTAAAAAATAACTTAAAGTACAAAAGTTTGAAATTTACAGGAAACCAGAGTGCCAAGAAAGAAAAAAATAAACACAAGATAAAATGTCAATTCCACAACAGAGTGCCTTGTATAGTGAGGAAGCAGTGCTAACCACTGTGCCATCTTGCTCTCTGCATGCCTGCATGACATTCTCAGTAGGTTTTGCATTTTTAAAAAAGCAAGATACATATAATATATTTTTTAAAGGGTATCACTCTCACCTGTCTTTCTGGGTGAATGGCAGCCGTGAGTTCTCCTGTAACTGGGTCCCTCGGGAAATCGAAATCCTTATCCTTTACATAAGCCTCAACCTCGCATGAAGGGAACTCCGTACCTGCCAAGAGGAAGACAGCTTGAGTAGAGTCAAACTTACAGTGCCCTCCATAATGCTGGGGACAAAGACCCACTTTTCCTTAATTTCCCCCTCTGCTCCACAGTTTAAAATTACAAATCAAACAATTCAGACATCGTGATTAAAGTGCACACTTCAGACTTTAATTTCAGGGGATTTCCATACATTTTGGTCACACAACACTTTTTCTACAGAGTCCTCCCATTTTAGGCCACCATAATGTTCAGGCCAACTGGTGTTTGTGATTCCTCAGGTGGGTTTCATGGCTTCATAAGATACCTTGGCTTGCTTCTCCCCTTTGGGGTCCGTAGTTGCCATTATGAGGCAGAGTAACAAGAATTAAACCATTAGAGACATCAATAAAACCTTAGGATGACCAAATCAAGTGTCTGGAATATCATGAAGAAAGAACACAATGGTGGGCTCAGTAATCACAAAGGGACTGGTAGGCCAAGGAAGACCACCACTGCTGAGGACAGAAGAATCCTCACTGTGGTAAAGACAAAGCCCCAAATGTCTGTCTGATAGATTAGAAACAGTCTTCAGGGGGCCGATGTATGCGTGTCAGAGATGACTATCAGCAGAAGACTTCATGAACAGAAAAACAGAAGACACACTGCCAGATGAACACCTCAAAAACAGGATGGCCAGATTACAGTTTATGACAAAGGACTTCAAAGAGCCTGCAGAATTCTGGGTAAAAGTCTTGTGGACAGACGAGACAAAGATGAACCTCATCAGAGTGATGACAAGAGCAAAGTGTGGAGATGACAAGATCCAAAGCAGACCACCTCATCTCTTAAACAAGGTGGTGCTGGGGGTGTTATGACTTGGGCATGTATGGGTGACACAGGTCCTGGCACACTTCTCTTCGTTGATGACAGAATTGCTGATGGCACAATGAATTCTGAGCTGTGGAGAAACATCTGATCTGCTCAAGTTCCAGTAAAGACATTCAAACTCACTGGACGGCACTTCATCCTACGACATGATGATGAGCCAAACACACTGCTGAGGCCACACTGGAGTTTATCAAAGGTAAAAGATGGAAAATTCTGGAATAGGCAAGCCAGTCATCTGCTTTCAGTTCAATTGAGCAGGCCTTCCATATGCTGAAGAGAAAACGTAAGGGGAGAAGCCCACCAAAACAAGCAGTAGCTGAAGATGGCTGCATTAGAAACTTCATCACCAGAGGAGAACCTCAGCACCTGGCGATGTCTGTGAATGGCAGACTTCAAGCAGTCACTGCATGTGAGGGAAACGAGACAAAATCCTAAATATGACAATGGCTTTAATAGACCTGCCATTGCTGTGTCACAAACATTATGGTGTCCTGAAATCGGGGGGACGTGTATAAAAAGTGTTGTGTCACCAAAATGTCAGCAGATCTCCTTGAATGAAAGCCTCCAATGCACCCTTTAATCACGATGTCTGAATGGCTTGATTTGTAATTTTAAATTGTGGAGCAGACGGGTTAATCAAGGAAAAAGGTGTCTTTGTCCCAAACACATTGGAGGGCTCCGTAATTGAGCAGAGACCACTATACTGATAGTACCCTTAGAGGTATGAATCAGTTTACTGAAGTTCTGTATCATTTTGTTCATGCTGTGACACAATCATGAAAAGTCAGTGCTGACCAACACCCAAATCAGAGACAATGAAGAAAGAAGTTTGAGAGGAGCTGGTGACCAGTGTAAGAGACAGCCGGCAGCCCCCTGGATTGCAGCGGTGCCCCGGATTCCAACAGTGCACCGTTGGACTTGGAGTTCTTTATCTCAGTCCTGTTGGGTACTGTGGGTGCTGCCAGGGGGTACTGTAAAAATGGAGGAGCCATGTGGCATGGGGTTTCTGCCCAACCCAGAAGTGCTTCTCTTCTGGGTTAGGCAGAAACCCCATGCCACATGGCTGCTCTATTTTCACAGTACACCTTGGTGGCACCCACAGTACCTAATAGGGCTAAGATAAAGATCTCCAAGTCCCACAGTGGGGCACCACTGCAATCCAGGGGAGCTGCCATCCAGAGTTCTGGGGGAAGCAGTGCACCAAAGAGGCTGCCTTCCCCCATTCCTTCCACTACTTGGGCATCCCAGCTGAGTCTCTTACACCAGGAAGAACTTATTGAGATTATTATTAGTGATATTCCACAGAAAAGAGAGAAACGGAATGTGTAGCTTAAGTTTAAATCAGCATACAGAAGGAATAACATTAAGAAAACAATGGAGAGAAGTTCCTCGCAAGTTCCAGTGAGGAGAAAGTGCCAGAAGCTGTGCTCGGCGGACTGCATCATACGTACGAGACAACACGAGAGTTCCTCACCTTGGTTATAGAGATCAATGAAGTCCAATATCAATTTAAGTGCTTCTGCCACGTGAGACAGAATGTCAGCTCGAAGCACGCCATGGGGCTGTGGTCCAACCTCTAGCCCTGTTGAGCAGGCAGACTCATATTGTTAAGGAGAACTTGTGTAAAGATACGATGATTATACTAGGGAAAGTAATGGTTCAGGTGTAGGGAGACAAATTTGGAAAACATGAGCAGTGCATCTGTGCAGAACGTGGCAATGCCAATCAGCCAGTACCATTAAACAAAAATCATCATTATACAACAACAAGTCTAAAATAAAGCAAGATGGTACAGACCGATCCCATGCTTTGCGACAGCTTCTAGTGAGTACGCTTGATCCTTGGGCGTGTTGAATATCCCACAATACACAGGGGCACTTTTCATGTGGCTCTGAAGACAAAAAAATACAAAGAGAATGCCTGATCCTTCAATGTCCTGACTTTAGACTGACAAAAGCAGCATTTACTTATTTATTTTTTACCTGGATGTATTTAAACATGTGAAGATTGAAGCAATGGCAGTCTTGGTAGACAAGGACGCTGACACCCATGTTGGACGTCGTGTTGTGAAGGTCGCAGATGAAGTCTACAGCTTGTTCGCTGCCTTTCGGCCCCAACAAAACATTGAGCTCTTTGGCTCGGTGGACCTCGTATGGCATATCATCTGCATCGGGGGAGCTACGTGACAAAAACAGAAAGAGATAGTGGCACTTAGGTTCGAACAAAGCTTGAACAGGCTTGCCACTTTCAACCGGCCATAACAATCGCACAGGCAGGCAGATGTCAGGGATTATGATAAAGCCGCTTGTGTTGTGCATGTTGAAAATACGCAGCACCATTTCATTTAAACCACAGGTGGAAGAAGAAGATGACAGAAGACACAATCTCAAAGGAGTTTGCTTTCTATTAACTCTTTTAGGGCTGATGTCGACTTTTGTCAAAATGAGGAATTAACAACGGTAATTAAGTGTAAACTGCAGCAAAACCAACCGTTATGTTTTAGGTGGACTCTCGTTGCTAGAAGGAAAGTTAGATTCATTGCTTTGACTGAGATTACCTGCGCTTGTATGAGTAGCAAGGCACAAATGGCAAAAATGGCACTGACATCTGGCAAGAGATCAAAGCGAATGCGTCAAGCAAAATACTCCATGGACGACGTTTTGCCTTTTATCTCTGAACTGGACTATGACTTGTCAGACTCAGATTTTGATACAAGTGATCGAAAACAAATGTGAGGTTCCAACTTCAGCAGACTGGTCTCCAGCTAATCATGTAGCTGACACGCCTACGCCAATGTTTGCCAAGAGGACTGCCACTTAACAGTAAGAGGTAGAAACCAGATTGCAATGCACTGCGACTGTGACTGCTGCTGCGGCTGCCGCTCCAGCCATGCAAAGACAGCCTGGCAGCAAGTCTGCCGCACATTCTTGGCAAACTGGCAGCCGCAGCATGCAGTAACAGACGTTTTATGTTGATTTCTGTGTGAAACCATTGCTTTTCAGAAAATATGTTTTTCGAAAAACAATATTCAGCCCTCAAAGAGTTAAGGTGATGTCCTGGTTTTCAACTGCAGACGGTCTACATTATAAATTACAGTGGTGTGCAAAAGTATTCAGTCCCCTTGAACGTCATCGTCATTTTCTGCATTACAAAAGATTTGTCCACGTGTTTATCCAATGAGTATTTTGAATGTGAACTCTTATGCTGTAACAATACATTTCACAGTCCAGATAAACCATTTTCTGTAGATGTTTAACGAAAGAAGAAAAACACCAAGTATTTAAACTTCTGTGCTTTGGAAGCTGCAGCTTTACACAAATGACAAATGAACCACAAATGACACTGAGGTGACGGTCATAATTAAACATAACGAGGTCCTACTCGCGAGTCCTTTATATTTCTCTGGAAATTAAAAGCAACCTTTGGAAGGGCCATAGTCTTTGTTGGATAATCACTGCAAAAAATATATACAGTCATATGAGAATGTTTGGGAACTCCTCTTAATTTTTTGGATTTTTGTTAATCATTGGCTGAGCTTTCAAAGTAGCAACTTCCTTTAATATATGACATGCCTTATGGAAACAGTAGGATTTCAGCAGTGACATTAAGTTTATTGGATTAACAGAATATATGCAATATGCATCATAATAAAATTAAATAGGTGCATAAATTTGGGCCCCCCAACAGAGATATGACTTCAATACTTAGTTGAGCTTCCTTTTGCAAACCTAACAGCCTCTAGACGCCTCCTACAGCCTTTGATGAGTGTCTGGATTCTGGATGGAGGTATTGTTGACCATTCTTCATACAAAATCTCTCCAGTTCAGTTTAATTTGATGGCTACCGAGCATGGACAGCCTGCTTCAAATCATCCCATAAATTTTCCATGATTTTCAAGTCAGGGGACTGTGACGGCCATTCCAGAACATTGTACTTCTCCCTCTGCATGAATGCCTTTGTAGATTTCCAACTGTGTTTTGGGTCATCGTCTTGTTGGAATATCCAACCCCTGCGTAACTTCAACTTTGTGACTGATGCTTGAACATTATCCTGAAGAATTTGTTGATATTGGGTTGAATTCATGTGACCCTCGACTATAACAAGGGCCCCAGTCCCTGAACTAGCCACACAGCCCCACAGTATGATGGAACCTCCACCATACTTGACAGTAGGTAGCAGGTGTTTTTCTTGGAATGTGGTGCTCTTCTTCCGCCATGCAAAGCGCTTTTTGTTATAATCAAATAGCTCAATTTTCGTCTCATCAGTCCAAAGCACTTTGTTTCAAAATGAATCTGGCTTGTCTAAATGAGCATTGGCATACAACAAGTGACTCTGTTTGTGGCGTGAGTGCAGAAAGGGCTTCTTTCTCATCACCCTGCCATACAGATGTTCTTTGTGCAGATTGCGCTGAATTGTAGAACGATGTACAGATACACCATCTGCAGCAAGATGTTCTCGCAGGTCTTTGGAGGTGATCTGTGGGTTGTCTGTAGCCATTCTCACAATCCTGCTCATATGCCGCTCCTGTATTTTTCTTGGCCTGCCAGACCTGCTTGGTCTAACAGCAACTGTGCCTGTGGCCTTCCATTTCCTGATTCCATTCCTTACAGTTGAAGCTGACAGTTTAAACCTCTGAGATGGCTTTTTGTAGCCTTCCCCTAAACCACGAGACTGAACAATCTTTGTTTTCAGATCTTTTGCGAGTTGCTTTGAGGATCCCATGCTGTCTGTCACTCTTCAGAGGAGAGTCAAAGGGAAGCAAGCACAACTTGTAATTGACCACCTTAAATACCTTTTACCACTCATGATTGGACACACCTGTCTATGAAGTTCAAGGCGTAACAAGCTCATCCAACCAATTTGGTGTTGCAAGTAATCAGGATTGAGCAGTGACAGGCATTCAAATCAGCAAAATTACAAAGGGACAAAATTTTTGCACAGCCAGTTTTTCACATTTGATTTAATTTCACATAACTGAATACTGCTTCACTACAAATCTTTGTTCTGAAAACACCGCAGTACTCCAATGTTCCTAGGAAATGAAAGACGTACCACTGTTATCTTTTTTGTTTAAAGGAGAGTCAATTATTATGCAGGCTGAGAGGGGTTCCCAAACTTTTTCATATGACTGTATATAAAAAATACTTTTTAAAAGCAACACTTATATTAAGTTAAAAAGTGTACTAAAAAGTAAAAAATAAGTCTCTCATACATCACTCATAAAATAAAAGCATGGGCGCTTTTGCTAAGATTTTATTGATTGATGAAAAGCGCCCACGCTTTTATTTTACGAGTGATGTATGAGAGACTTATTTTTTACTTTTTAGTACACTTTTTACTTAATATGAGCGTGGTTTGGCGAGTGAAGCCCCCTTTTTTTTTTAACTGGAGAACAACAACTCCAAAGTGTGTGTTTAAAAAGTATATATATATATATATAATCTTGTCACACACGTGCGCATGGGAGGCAGCTAAAGGGCTTGGGTAAGGACAGTTCTGAGACATACCGGGATGTGGCAGAGTGCACTGACTCTTTTTCTCCCTTGCCTGCAGACCATTCTCGGGAGATTCCACCTGACTCTCCTGACGTCACTTCCGGGACCGAACCTATCGAAGGAGACCTTGCCGGCTCCGGCCCCTGTGATGTCACGTCCGGGCTCAAACCAATGGCTGAAGACCTCAATGAGCCCGACCCCTATGATCTCACTTCCTGTCTTCCCCTTTAAAAACCTCCACCTTTTCCCTATTCCCTCAGTTCTGTATTGGACTCGGTTTTGTGCACAGCAGTGCTATCATTTAAAAGACAATTTGCAGCCGGGAAAACAAATTATACATATATATATATATATATATTTTTTTTTTTTTCCTGCGTGACCCTGTAGTTAGGATATATCAGGTTGGATAATGGATGGATATATATTTTTCCTTGGGTGGCACGGTGGTGCAGTGGGTAGAGCTGCTGCCTCGCAGTTAGGTGGCCCGGGTTCACTTCCCGGGTCCTCCCTGCATGGAGTTTGCATGTTCTCCCCGTGTCTGCGTGGGTTTCCTCCCACAGTCCAAAGACATGCAGGTTAGCTGCATTGCCGATCCTAAATTGTCCCTAGTGTGTGTTTGTGTGGGTGTGTGTGCGCACCCTGCAGTGGGCTGGCACCCTGCCCAGGGTTTGTTTCCTGCCTTGTGCCCTGTGTTGGCTGGGATTGGCTCCAGCAGACCACTGTGACCCTGTAGTTAGGATATAGCGGGTTGGATAATGGATGGGTATTTTTCCTTATCTTTCTCTGTTGGTTCTCCAGTCTTTAGGCAACAGAAGCACACTCATTTAAAGAAACAGAATAAAACAATTTACTAATAAACACAAGAATGATAACCACATATGTATGTTGACATAGAAAACTGGACACAGACAGACAAGACAGACTAACATATATACTAACATCGTGTGGGCTAGCTTCGCAATAACTTGCAGCATCATAAGCTAGACTTGATTAACGTGTTAAGTGTTCGGCAAGGCAGCTGAAGCACTGCATTATGGGATCTGTAGTTTATTGTGTTACCAGCGCTTCATATACCCAGGCCATTAATAACAATAATACAGTATATAAAATGATCTCGCGGGCCGGATATAATTACACGCTGGGCCGGATGTGGCCTGCGGGCCTTGAGTTTGACACATATGGACTAAATAGAACTTGAAAAGATATATTTTTTCAAATGTGATCGCGAAATTCAGATAGAGTTGACGCACACTACAGTACATCGAGCCTGCGTGCTATTGTGGTTTTGCCTGCATGTCTCAATAAGTCATCCTCCCCTCGCTCTTACTTTTTTACCGTTCATCTAATGAATACACTGAGTATGGCTTTACCAAAACAATCATTGATGGCGAATAAAGTATCCATTATTCGAGTATGTAGATCGGGGTATATATATACATATATATATACCCGCGTATCGCAGCGGAGACGTAGTGTGTTAAAGAAGCTATGAAAAAGAAAAGGGAACATTTTAAAAATAACGGAACATGACTGTCAATATACAGTAATTGTTTTGTGAGTGTTATTGAGTGTTGCTGTCATCAAGGATTTGATTATCGTTATTTCTTTCAATCAGGTTCGTATTTGTAGGATGTGTTGTGTTCAAGTTACATTCCGTGTTTGTCAATCGTTGTAAAGATGACAGGTTTATATATAACATGTCGGCTGGCTGTTTACTGGTTATTTAGAGTTCTACTTAATCTTGGCACAGATAAACAGTTTTACGATACCAAGTCTTTATGGCTGATAATGTCAGATGTTGTGAAGAGCTGTTGCTGCTGTTGCTCCGGGCTCAAGTGGAGGTTTCTTCATGCATTGGCGTGCACTCCTTCTCAGTGCTATGCTGTGCTGCTGCTTCCTCAGCTTACCTTCTGCTCTCTTTTGACACTTCACAGGGAAAAGGCATCACTCATTCTGACCTGAGGGTTTAGCTGCTGAAGTTCCCTTCTTGAAGTTATGGCCGCTCCCAAGCAGACAGGACTCAGTGCTTAGCTTGCCAGACTGGATCTCAGCTCTCAGGCTCACAAACAGAAGGAGTTGGTCGGCTTTGGCTCTCCAAGGAGGAGCGGCTCATAACAGTTTTTTTTTTTTGGTTTCAGAAGGTCATTTTACATAAAACCCCCTCCCTGAACTTCTCTTAACTTGCCAGTCAGTTCAAACCACTAGTCAGCCACAAAAACGTGAGGTCGCATGTCCCTTCTTGGCAGACTGCTCTGGCCTTTCCTGTAGTAAATGAATTTTCAGAGCTGGAAATGGATTAGATAGGGAACTGGCTGGAGAGGTGGACACCAAGGGAACAGTATTACTGTTTTTAACATGCTCTTCAAACCGGTTCAGATTTCATAATTTCATTACATTCTGTATCTATCTTTATGTACTTTCAGCAAAAATTTGATCGAAAAAAAAAAAAACAAATTTCAGAAATTTTTCAACTACACAGACTTACTTCAGAAGTTCTGTCGTGAAGCACCGGTTCAGGTCGATGTCCACATACCGCCGGCACACTTCGGAGGCTCGCGGGTTTGAAAGCACAGCCTTGGCACTGAAGGTTTGTCTTTGGAGACCTCTAGCTTTACCCTGGAGCCACTGCTTCGCCAGGTAGAGCCCTGCCAGCTCATTGCCATGAGTGCCTCCGCTAACTATGACTCTGGAAAATGGTGGCAAGGACGGACGTGGAGGATTAAAACCATTGCCTTCTTGGTTCATCTCGCACCTTTTTCCAGTGCTTTTTTCTGAAAATTGAAAGAAGAAATATGAAAGCAAGACGTAAAATAAGCATACTTTATGGTTCCACCCAGAATAGCATCGTTACGAATTGGTTCCTATTGTCATTTTATTTGTGTTTATAGGAATCTGTTGGTGAAGAAAGATTCACGGATCATGACTTTGCTGATGATGCTGTGATCTTCACGGAGTCAATGGAGGCTCTGAGAGACTGAGCGAGGAGTCTGAGTGTCTGGGCTTGTGAGTGTCCTGATAAAAACCAAAGAGCCAGGCCTTTAATGACCTCTCGGGCACGGCCATCAGCAGTGTGTCTGTCTGCGGAGAGAGTGTCGACCTTGTTGCGAGGTTTACTTACCTCAGCAGTGACATTTATGTCTCCAGTGACTCTTCCTGTGAAGTCAGTAGACAGATTGGGAGAGCATTGAGGGTCATGAGGTTGCTGGAAAGGGGTGTGTGGCGAGCCCGATATCTATACAAAAGAACGAAGGTCCAAGTCTTTAGAGTCCTGGTGCTTCCTGTCTTGCTATACGGTTGCAAGACATGGACGCTATCCAGTGACCCGAGACGAAGACTGGACTCCTTTGGTACCGTGTCTCTCTGGAAAATCCTTGGGTACCATTGGTTTGACTTTGTGTTGCTCATGGAGTCCCGAATGAGGCACATGACCTGCATTGTGAGGGAGCGTCAGTTAGGGAGCGTTTCCCTGAGGGTGATCCGGCTTGTAGGATCCTCATTGTTGGGGACCCGAGTGGCTGGACCAGGCCAAGGGGTCGCCCACGTAACACCTGGCTGCGGCAGAAAGAGGGTCTTTTCCAGAGGGCAGGACTGGACTGCGTGTCTGCCTGGGGGGTTACCAACCGGGATCCTGAGTTGTTTCGTTGTGTAGTTCAGTGGTTCTCAAACTCTGGGGTGGGCGCGAAGATGTGAAAAAAAAGAAAAATACATCTATTGAAACCAAAACAAATTAACTTAAACTACATTCTGATACTAGGAAAATAAATGTAGAGTTAGATAAATGTCGATAAAAGTTAAGTAGGTATAATAAAATATGCATCTACGATATATCATTAATTAAAAAATGTACAAATTGGTATTAGTGAGATCCTTTCAAAAAAAACCTTAGGGGGGCGCGATTAAAACTGTTATGAAAACTCGGGTCGCAAATTCGTAAAGGCTGAGAAACGCTGGTGTAGTGGGTGCAGCAAAGCACTGTACCAGTGCATGCTCCCCAACTTGACTTGAAAGAATTACTTCTGAACTCTTTGAAATCACTTCCGTTTTTTTTTTTTTTGCAAACATGCAGAATTTCAAATAAAGTTTTTTTTGTGTCCGGCGCCTAATGACTCACTGATAGAAAAAAAAAAAAAAGTCTACAGTTCGACTCGTCTTCATGTCAAGTTATGCAAGATGCAGTGCAAAGACTACAATTCCCAGAATGCCCCTCGACGACAATACTTATGTAAATGTAGCGGAGGGTGGTGCATGTTCAGATGGGGTGTTTTTATTGCGGGTTCCAATAACTCAGAGACACGTTGTTTGGAAAAGAGTAACTCTTTACTTGAACAGTTGTAGACATGTACAACAACTTCTACAAAACATCAAATCCTATTACCACTTCATGTATGTAAATTAAGACACTACTAGGCCCGGTTCTAGACATAGACATATATAGGTAGACACCGCATTCACTGTATTGCCACGATACGTCAGCACGTCCGCCATATTGCGAGTGGCAAAAGTGCCACTTAAACTAATAGGTAGACGTGGAAACCAGGTTTTCTGATGAAAAAACGTTTAAAACAGTATCATTTACATACAACAGATTTTGGCAAATTGTTTACATGCAATTATTTATATCCATTTATCTATACTAATTCCTGTATGTAAATTAAGACATTACTATTAGCTGTGGAGTTCACAGATCAACATCAACTATCATAACATCTTTCTTTCTTTATAAACTCAAAAGACTCATTTCTTAAAACATGGCATCAACATATTTTCAGTATTTTAAATTTCTTTATTTCAAACTATGTACAACAGCCAACACCCAAGAATTTTCATTTTCTCTCAAATTGCTTTAACATGACTCAGTCAGTCTTTCAGGACATTTCTTTTAGGTATACAGTAGGAAAAGAGTTGATAAAGAGAGTGTAGGCAGGGTGTATTGGGTGGAGAAGAGTGTCAGGAGTGATTTGTGACAGACGGGTATCAGCAAGAGTGAAAGGGAAGGTCTACAGGACGGTAGTGAGACCAGCTATGTGATATGGGCTGGAGACGGTGGCACAGGAGACAGAGCTAACGGTGGCAGAGTTAAAGATGTTAAGATTTGCATTGAGTGTGACGAGGATGGACTGGATTAGAAATGAGGATATTAGAGGGTCAGCTTAGGTTGGATGGTTGGGAGACAAAGTCAGAGAGGTGAGATTGCGTTGGTTTGGACATGTGCAGAGGAGAGATGAGGGGTATATTGGGAGAAGGATGCTAAGGATAGAACTGCCAGGTAAGAGGAGAAGAGGAAGGACTAAGAGAAGGTTTATGGATGTGAAGAGAGAGGACATGCAGGTGATGAGTGTGACAGAACAAGATGACGAGGACAGAAAGATATGGAAGAAGATGATCCACTGTGGCAACCCCTAACGGGATCACCCGAAAGAAGAAGAAGAAGATACAGTATGCCTCAAACTTGTCCATAATTGGTTTCAGTTTTAATTCGTCCCTGTAACATAGGCACTACATATGCACCCGACCCGACACTCTGACAGCAGAGGCACGTTAAAATCAACAAAAAGGATTTTTTTTCTTCAGTTGAGGTCCATGTCTTCCTCGTGTCCCTCAGCCCCAACACAGTCCCAAAGCACACCAAATAAAACACCAACACAAAGCAAAGCACACTCTTCTTCTTCTTCTTCCTCCACGCGTAGTCCTCCTCCTCCTCCTCCTGACTCTGGCTCCCAGAGTGATGGCTGCTGGGCCCTTTTATAGTCCACCTGAAGTGCTCCAGGTGGTTGATCGCCAAGTTCCGGCTGCGCTTCTGGGTCTGCCCATACGGGCTCAGGAGTCCCAGCTGCAACACCCCCTGTCGGCGCCTGCGGGACCCAACAGGGCTGCACACAACTCCAATTCCCATGGAGCCCTGCAGGAAACCGAGGCAACGCTCCAACCCAGGGGGGCGGCCATCTAGCTTCCAGGGGGAGGTATTGTACAGTCCATGACTGCTCCCCCTGAACATATAACGAAGGGGCGTCCCGGCCAAGCGTGGACACCGGCCGTCTGCCGCAGTGCCCATCTTCAAAGACAAAATTGCGCTTCATCCCCGACAACATGTAAACATAATGAAGCTTTCATTTTTTCCGCTTTACGATCTGCGTCAATTGCAGATAAGTAGAGTTCAAAGTGCTGTTTGAATCTCCTCCAGTTTACAGCTACATTACCGGTCAGCTGAAGCTTTGGAGGCGGCTGCAGACCTTCCATTTCTTCTTTATTATTTTATTTGTTCTTTTTTCAATTCCTTGACTCAAACTGGCTTTTCCAAACCCACACTCCTGACACCATGTATTGTTTTTATTGCGGATTCCAATAACTCAGCGACACGTTGTTTGGAAAAAAGTAACTCTTTACTTGAACAGTCGTAGACATGTACAACAACTTCTACAAAACACCAAATCCTATTACCACTTCATGTATGTAAATTAAGACACTACTAGGCCCGGTTCTAGACATAGACATATATAGGTAGACACCGCATTCACTGTGTTGCCACGATACGTCAGCACGTCCGCCATATTGCGAGTGGCAAAAGTGCCATTTAAACTAATAGGTAGACGTGGAAACCGGGTTTTCTGATGAAAAAACGTTTAAAACAGTATCATTTACATACAACAGATTTTGGCAAATCGTTTACATGTAATTATTTATATCCATTTATACACTAATAATGGCAATTATTAAATAATAATAATACTAATTATTATTATTATTATTATTATTAAATAATTCCTCCCATATAAGTAACATTTCTCGGACTGCCTTCTTCCATCTCTGAAACATTTCTAGACTTCGTCTTGTTCTTACACAATGCAGTACTGAAGTATTGGTTAATGCCCGAGTCACCTCATTTATAGATTACTGTAATGCTATTCTATCTGGCATCCCACAAAAACTTATCCATCGGTTACAACTTCTTCAAAATTCTGCTGCCAGGATAATAACCTGCTGTTCTAAATCCACTGAACATACTACACCGAGTCTCTCTCAACTTCACTGGCTCCCTGTTAACTACAGAATACAATCCAAAATCCCACTCTGTACATCTAAAGCTCTCCACAACCTCACTGATCTCCTACAGACTGACACTCGTCTCGCTCACTCAGATCCTCATCTGCAGCTCAACTTTCTGTACCGCACATCAAACTCTGTGCTATGGAAGCGCGAGCGTCTCTCCTGGTGCTCCTCAACTCGGGAATTCTCGTCCCTCTCATATACGTCAGCTCGATTCAATAACACATTTTAAAACTGCCCTCAAAACTTATCTTTTCAAACTGGCATACCAATTGTGAATTTTGCACTGTTACTGCCAGTTATCTTTCTTTGTTTGCTAATTATTGCTTTTTGATTTCTCATTCTCTTGTTTTAATTTTATTAATGTTGTTTAATTTTATTGTAAGGTGACCTTGAGTGCTAAGATTATAAAACGGCATTTTCAAATGGCCAAATATAACCAAATCAATTGTTCAGCCTTACCTATGAAATGTGATCCCCGGGGATCTGGTTTGGAGCGTACAGCGGTTTGTATAATCCTGAGCAGCACATTATTCATTACTTCACTCCACAGCTGTGCCACTCACAATATGGCGGCGACGTTGACGTACGATGCTGCTGGTCATGCGCCGTCTAGTAATTCTATATCTATGGTTCTAGAGGTGAAGCCACGATCATGCCATTTAATTTTAGCCACCCCCTCACCCTATAATACCTTCACTCGTTTTTTAAACCAGTGTATTCAAAATAAAAAAAATTCGTAATTTCCTTAATGTTAAAAAAAAATTAAGAAAACTTCTTCGTAGGTAGAACAAAACTTGACTTACGCATTTAACGAATCGGCGACAAGTTTACTTAATTCATCAGTAAAATTCCGAATATAAAGCGAGTGCCGATTACAGACTTAATTTTCTCGAAAAAGATGTTGTTTCATATTCTGGCAAATACAAAATTTAGCAAAAGTCTATTTCTTCACATCACACCTGTGAAAGATATTTATAGGAAAGCAAAATATGAATATGCATATATAGTAAAACAATTTGAAAAGTAAGCGTTTATTATTAAATTACATGTATTATAATTACTCCACTAAATAAAATATTAAATTAAAATTGCACTCTCCTTGCTTTCTTATTTGCAAGTTCATCAATAATGCCATCTAAGTTAATTTCTTCTGACAAATCTTTCTCTATTGCAATTTAACCTAAATTACTCACTCTCTTGGCACATCGACGATCTTAAGTAAGATTTAATTATTTCTTTCGCCTGTTGCAACTGTGACTGGCAGGGTTAAATATATTCTTAAGGCTACAGAAAAGTTGGAAAATGCTGAAATTAAACTATTTACTGACATTCGACGGGAAAAGACGAGCCCCGGCCGGGCCGAACCTGCGTTTTGTTGCACCCTTTGCACGACCGACAGAACCAGGCCTGGCCTGGACACTACTGTACTATAAGCTGTCGAGTTCACAGATCAACATCATCTAGCATTACAGATAGGGTGTTGAATTTCTGTGCATAAAGTTTTACTGGTGAGTGTCGCCTTACTTTGCGTATCATTTGAATGTCTGTGTAGTTTTAAACATGGAGTTGATTTACAACTTAAGTTAGCTTGGCGGATGGTTTCGACATGCAGAATTTCAAATTAAGTTTTTTGTGTCTGGTGCCTAATGACTCACTGATAGAAAAAAAAAAGTCTGCATATGATATACGGTTCGACTCGTCTTGATGTCAAGTTATGCAAGATGCAGGGCCGACACCACCATTAGTGGTGTCATTAGTCATTCACTTTTTGGGGGGTTCGGGGGACCCAGCTGCATGCGTTAGCTACCGAACAGTCGCACTAATAAGCTTGGCCTAGGGCCCAAAATAACATACCACTGGCACAGGCAAGATGTTAAGCTTCATGGGGTTCCCCTCTGTCTTTGACCCTTTAGACCAGAAAAAAACCCTCATTTTTAGACCATATGTTGTTCAGGAAATGACACCCTTATGATAAAGAGTAAACTGATAGGTGTCTTCAGCAAAAATGGTTATACATGCCACATCAACCGACCCCCCCTCATGGGATATGAGGGGTCAAAGTTACACAAAATTTTGAAAAAAATGGGGATCTGTAATATAGGCACGTGGAAGTTTGTTTTATGCCATTTCAATGCTTCGATCACGAATACATTATTTTTGAAATTTGACTGGATTTTAAATTTGATCTCTTAGGATCTACAACCTCTATTACAGGGTGAAAAATGACAAATTTCTAATACAATCAAAACTATTTAGGCTTTACAAATTTAAACTGAAGCACACATTTTACTTTTTCAAATATCTGGCACAACTATTCTTGTTAATTATATATGTCTAGCCCATGAAGTAAATCCTTACACTTCTTATGAACCCCCTGAAGTCAAGACTTATCTCATCACTCCAATAATCTTTTTGGTTTATTGCACAACATAAGCAGCTGCAATAACAAAGAAGACATTTGTAGTTATTGTAGGTTAACCTAACACGCACTGGAAACAAATCCAAGAAACTATGCGGTTGATTTAAAAGGCTCGCTGGCGGAACCAACAGTCTCTGGGACTGCCCGAATTTGGTACTCATTACCTGCAAGTAAACAGTTAAACGACATTTTTTTTTTTTTTTACCATCTTTGAAAAGTTTTGCTAAACACTTCACCAAGACTGTCCGTTCTATATGATAACTCACCTGCAGGACCAAAGTGATGAATTGAAAGCCTGCGAACCGTGAAAGCGCTTTATCGCCTCAGAAACAACACAAAGTCCGGGTGTAAAGTTTTAGATGGGCGTGTCGCGGTACGAAGCCTCGCCCTCGGACTGAGCCACGCCCCAGGTTAAACTTTAATTTTTGAGGCAACTGGTAAACGGAGGAATTTTACATAAACATAACAAGCTGTGCAACTACTTTGTGCACATCGTGCAACTTCGCCGTCTGTTTGCTTCCCCTAATGTGGTTTACACAACCTTTTGTAATTTGCCGTGTCAACGCCTGTGACTACAGTGCAAACACTACAATTCCCAGAATTCCTCCTGACGTCAGTACTTATGTAAACGTAGCGGAGGGTGGTGCAAGTTCAGATGTGTGGTTGAATTTCTGTGCGTAAAGATTTACTGGTGAGTGTTTCCTTACTTTTCATATCATTTGAATGTTTGTGTAGCTTTAACATGGGGTTGATTTACAACTTAAGTTAGTTTGGCAGATGGTCTCAACATGCAGAATTTCAAATAAAGTTTTGATAGGAGAATGTCTAAAATGTATTAAATCTACGGATTGGGCAGATCAAACCGATTCGCATTAAAAACAATTTTTAAAATTGGCATGATTTAAATAGGAACGCAAATCGTATTTATCTACTAGAAAAAAAACAAAAAAACGAATGACACTGTTTGAAAGCCGTATGCTGAAAACGCAAGAAGCAACGTCATCCAATGAGCAGTTCAGCAAAACGTGCACGGTCGGATTTTAAATAACTAAAGTATACTCGTTTGCAGAAATAACGTCAGCAATCGTCGGGCACTTGACGAACATATTAGGTTAATAACGCCAACTTTTTTTGTTCGCATGAAGCCTAGACTTCAGTAGGTAAGTTTAATTAAATTTGTGTCTAACTTGCAAAACGGATTCATGGATTTTTAACGCGGTGTATGGCTGATCGAGCTCCTCTCTTCGAGCTGATGCGGCGCCCGAGGCTTGACTGCACATCAGGGTCATGGCTCGCCGATGTGGATCAACAGTTTGCAAAAGAAACTTTCTTTAGTTACACTACCAGTGCCTTCTGACTTATTTCGTATTGTTCATGATGTGTTAAAGATATCGAGATTCCTGTTTTTATATAAGGTGACATATTTGATGGCAATGAGATTACATTATTGATTTGCATTTTCAGCAATTTAAAAATAAATAAATAATGGAGTTAAGGTGGTTGTTCAGTTGAATTTCCTTGGGATGCTCTCGTTTCCTCCGGCAGTCCAAATACAGGTGTATTTCAATAAATAAGAATATCATCGAAGAGTTCATTTATTTCAGTAATTCAATTCAAAAAGTGAAACTCCTATATTCCATAGAATCATTACACACAGAGTGAAATATTTCAACCGTTTATTTCTTTTCATTTTGCTGATTATGGCCTACAGGTAATGAAAACTCAAAATTCAGTATCTCAGAAAATTAGAATATTACATAATTTTTAATGCAGAAATGTTGGCCTACTGAAAAGTCTGTCCGTGTACGCACTTAATACTTGGTTGGGGATCCTTTTGCATAAATGGCTGTATCAGTGTGGCGTGGCGTGGCATGGTGGCGATCAGCCTGTGGCACCGCTGAGGTGTTCTGGAAACCCAGGATGCTTTGATCGCGGCCTTCAGCTCGTCTGCATTGTTTGCTCTGGCGTCTCATCTTCCTCTTGACAATACCCCAGTTTAGGTCAGGCGAGTTTGCACAGTGATCCCATGGTCATTAAACCAGATGTTGGTACTTTTGGCAATGTGGGCAGGTGCCAAGTCCTGTTGGAAAATGAAATCGGCATCTCCATAAAGCTTGTCAGCAGAGGGGAGCATTAAGTGCTCTAAAATTTCCTAGTAGACGACTGCACTGACTTTGGACTTGATAAATAAAACACAGTGGATCAACACCAGCACATGACGGGGCTCCCCAAATCATCACTGACTGTGGAAACTTCACACTGGACCCTCAAGCAACTTGGATTCTGTGCCTCTCCACTCTTTCTCCAGACCCTGAGACCTTTGATTTCTAAATGAAAGGCAAAATTGACTTTCGTCTGAAAAGAGGAATTTGGACCACCGAGCAACAGTCCAGTCCATTTTATACCTTAGCCCAGGTAAGACACCTCTGACGTTGTCTCTGGTTCAGAATTGGCTTGACACAAGGAATGCTGTGACAGTTGTAGCCCACGTCCCCGATACACACGTCTGTGTGGTGGCTCTTGAAGCACTGACTCCTCTCAAGGTTGCTTGTGCACCCTTTTTCTGCCCCATTTTTTCCTTACAATCCACTTTTCCTTAATATGCTTGGATACAGCACTCCGTGAACAGCCAGTCTTTGTGTGACCTTTTGTGGCTTCCCCTCCTTGTGGAGGGAGGGTGTCCATGACGGTCTTCTGGACAACCGTCGAGTCAGCAGTCTTCCCAGTGATGGTGTGGCTAACAGAACCAAACTGAGAGACCATTTCAAGGCTCAGGACCCCCTCTGCAGGTGTTTTGGGTTAATAAGCCGAGTGCAGTAGGACACCAGGAGTCTACGATATGGAACTTTTTCACAATTTTCTAATTTTATGAGATACTGAATCTTGGGTTTTCATTAGTTATAAGCCATAATCAGCAAAATGAATAGAAATAAACGCTTGAAGTATATCACTCTGTGTATAATGAATCTATATAATACAGGAGTTTCACTTTTTGAATTGAATTCCTGAAATAAATTAACTTTTCAATGATATTCTAATTTATTGAGATGCACCTGTATGTATGTTTCTGTTTTGCTATCAACACAGGGGCCCCAGCACACTACTTTGCTTGGGGGTCTATGATGCTGTTAAAAGTGGTGTGTGTGTGTGTGTGTGTGTGTGTGTGTGTTCAAGTCAAGTCATTTATTTATGTAGCACATTTATAAACAGGAGTTGATCCAAAGTGCTTTCCAGTTAAAAAGAATTAAATAACAAATATGCATTTCTGTTATGTATGTAGTAAATACTGGCACCCTGTCCAGGGTTTGTTTCCTGCCTTGCGCCCTGTGTTGGCTGGGATTGGCTCCAGCAGACCCCCGTGACCCTGTAGTTAGGATATAGTGGGTTGGATAATGGATGGATGGATGTAGCAAATAAAATCATCCATCCATTATCCAACCCGAATATAAAAAGTAATGTGACTTAAAAAAATAAATCAACGACCCCGGATGTCTTTTGAGGTTCATTCAAAGCAATGTGGAGTGTCCAATAGAACAACCTCTTTAATCCAGAACACTGATTAACCTCTCGTACAAATAAGTCGGTCATTACATAGTAATCCATAAACATTAAACTTTAATCTCAAATGTGAAGAATCGTTGGGTTTTAATCTTGGCGAAAATATCAGTCTCGGGATTTAAGCCAGTCAAGTATGACAAGAATTTGAATTCCTTCTGTTACACATTAAGACATACGGCGTGATGACTACAGTATACTTCCTTGTAGTAAGTAGCTTCTGGAATCAGATTTGTAAAGTGTTTCAGCACTGCGCTTCCAGAGAATTAGGATGTTTTAGTTAAAGTTTGGTATTTTTGAAATCGGTTATTTTATTTTATTTTTTTACCATCATGGGATTTGCTTTTTTTTTTTTTTTTATTTTATTTGAAGAAGATAACATTCCATACAATCAAGTAGGGGTGTGCGATATTGGAAAAAAATGTCGATATTTTCTGGGACTTATTTTATTTTATTTGAAATTATATTGAACTATATTTTTGTCATCTAAAGCTTATCATGTCTTTTTGTATTTTTAAACGTCATAATAAATAAGATCAATTTAACCTAAACTGCATTTTATAGAGGAACCCCAAATTACTCACCAATCACAATATGAAGCCTATGCCCAAAACAAGGTAGCCTCTTCCAGTTATTAATCCGTAGTGCACTGACAACGTTAGCCGCGCTGTCTGTTGTCATGCAAACCGTGCGGTCTTCTCGCAGTGACCATGATGCCAGCGCATCTTTCAGACCTTGCGCAATGATGTCGCCAGTGTGATCCTGTGGGAAGTGGGATGTTTGCAAACAGCAGCTTTGCAGTTGCCAGTTTTCGTCAATGAAATGCACCGTTAGGGAAAGGTATGGCTCGGATGTTCGGCTTGACCATAAATCCGTCGTTGTGGCAAAATGTGAAACCTTTTGCAGTTTATGCGTCAGAGTTTGGCGACACGAATCATACAACTTAGGCAGAGCTGTTTGACTGAAATATTTTCGGCCAGGCAGTGTGTACCTTGGGTCTAAAGTATTCAAAAGTTGTTTAAAACCATCTCTCTCAACCACTTGAATTGGCACCATATCTTTCGCGATGTAATTGGTGACGGCGTTTGTTGCTTTTCTTGTCGTAAGGCACTTTTTTGCAGAATGAGTCCGCTAAAGTTTGCGGAGTGTGTTTTTGTGCTTGTACCTTGGTTACTTTAGACTTGTGCTGGACAGTTGGCTCCTTAAGCTTTTCGTATTATTCGTATTCTGTACGGTGGTTAGTTCGCAAATGGTGAAACAAGTTAGTTGTCGAGCTTTCTTTAACGGCAACTGATTTACCACATATTTTGCAGATTGCCGTCTTTTGAGCAACATTTAGTCTTTTCAAAATCAAACCACTGCCACGCGAGTGAGAATGAACCACGTCTGGCAATTAACTCTGACGATGTAGATGGCGAGGCTGTTTTATCATCTGGCGCTGTTTGTTCACTCATTTTGAGGCAGCGAGCGACGCTAACTTGAGGCTTACTGGACGTGCACGCCTAAGCACCTCGATTTGTGCTCGCGCAGTGGTCTGTACTGTTGCATTAGTGAATGAACTCTTTCTTTTTTTTTTTTTTTGCAAAGCGAGTTACATACTCGATAATTTTAATCTTGCACAGCAATTAAGATATAATCGTAAACAATGTATATCGCACACGCCTACAATCAAGTCAAGTTTAACAAAGCAGAATTCAATTCCCACCCGAGCTAGAGAGGAGAGCAAACAGCAAGGGCAAAACTTTAGAACAGAGAATGGCCTTTTCCCAGAGATAAATGCTTATACTAAAAATTATAATAATTAAATCTTGTCATATTTTTTAAAAAGTTTTGAACAGATCCTGTAAGTGAGAATTAGATCTTTTGTTTTTTCCAATTTCAAATAGTATAGTTCAGGGATCCTGGAGGGCCGCAGTGGCTGCAGGTTTTTATTCCAACTAGTTTCCCAATTTGAAGACAGTCCATGCTGATAATGAAACTTGCTATTGAACTATTTAGTGTGGACACTGAAGTCGAAAACAACGGGAGATAAACACCAATTTAAAGTAAAAAGCAATTTTTTTTATTTTTATTCTTGGCGAGTCAAAGAGGCTGCCTCCACCTGCCAGCTCAATTTGTCACACGCAGCAGCCATTCACTGACAGTCAGATCAGACAGGAAGGAGAGACGTCCGTTTAAAACTCAAGTTTGTTGACAAGAATAAAAAAATTAAAAAAAAGGAAACGTAGCTGTTCATCTTGAGGTTATACATAAATCATGATAGCTTGCGACTCCTTGAATTGGAATGTGTGCATTGCTTCTTTCAGATAAAGAGGTTATCAGGGCATTCACAGTTTTAAAAAATATGCTCGAATGATTTTTAGTAAGAATTCAGAAACCGTCACACTGAGCTATAATATCACAGGGTGTCCTGTTAGTATCAAGAGGTCAGCATTTTGCCATAAAAGAATGCAAGTTCTTAGTCCTTTATCCTGTGCACAACCTTAATTATTTTCTACCTAAATGAAGAACAAATCATATAGAAATAATGCATCATATAGCTCTCTGCACCATGATTAATACAAAATACAGTACTTGGTATTGTGAAGTAACTACTTCTAATCATTGCAGTTAATGTTTTTTTTTCTTTCTCATTAGCTTGTTAATGCTTGCATTCATCCACCCATCCATTATTCAACCCGCTATATCCTAACTACAAGGTCATGAGGGTCTGCTGGAGCCAATCCCAGCCAACACAGGGCAAAAGGCAGGAAACAAATCCCAGGCAGGGCGCCAGCCCACCGCTGGGCACGCACACATACACACACACACACCAAGCACACACTAAGGACAATTTAGGATCGCCAATGCAACTAACCTGCATGTCTTTGGACTGTGGGGGAAAACCCACGCAGACACGGGGAGGACATGCAAACTCCACTCAAGGCGAACCCGGATCTCCTAACTGCGAGGCAGCAGCGCTACATTAAACAATTTATAAAATGAAAAAAACAGAAATTCACTGTTTAAAATGATAGAAAAAAATAAATACTTTTTACAGAGACATTTATATAAACATAGAAGGGATGGTGAAGAACCCTTTATGATTTTACAACCGGCTTGGGTTTTTCTACTTAGAAATCGTTTTTACCATTAAAATAATAGGAATTGCAACAATAATTATAAAATTTTGCAATATAACAAAAATATATAATGACCAAAATATTACAGAATAAGCTGTCATTAAAGTTCTCTTATGTTTTCAAAACTGCACTGTAAAAAAAAAAAAAAGTAAAATTTACGGTAAAAAACTGGCAGCTGGGGTCACCAGGATTTTACCGTAAAAAAGAAGGTAACAATATTTTTTGGTCTACGGTACACTTTAAAAAATAATGTTAAATTTACGGTAAAATACTGGCAGCTGGGTTGCCAAAATTTTACCGTAATAAATAAGGTGATAATATTTTTAGGTTTACAGTATAATTTTGTAATAAAACTATTTGGTCTTTGCAATAAACTCCAGCAGAAGGGAATGTTTAACCATAACCAGAAGCTCATGTTGTGTAATAAATATGACAATAAATAAACAATATGTATTAGCAGGGTCCAACCCCAGTACATAGTGTGCATCAGTCAGTTAATAACAACCAATAGCAAGCATGTGCCATTTAATTATACACATTGAAAACAATACAATGTTTAAAGAAATTACGGCACTTGCCTGGTAGGGAAATAGTTTTCTCTTTTGTGGTGTATGGTGTCCTACTTATCAAATACAACCCACCATAAATCAGCTTCCATAACCTCAAAAAACCTTCAGCACGT
>JANRMT010062856.1:5323225-5342247 GCA_026402145.1 Polypterus bichir lapradei
GGACACAATGTCCCCCAACACAACTCTCTGTTTAAATGAAGGATTTTTATTTGTTTCCATCACGTTTTCAATGAAGCACCAGCCAAAATCAGCACAAGAATATAACAAGCAATTTCCTTCCTTCCTTCCATCCTCCAAGTGAGTTTCGGCTACTGCCTCCTAACTCCGACTCCCCGAGATGAGGCTTTGGGCTTCTTTTAAACTGGACCAGGCACAGTTTCCAGTGTCACAGTTGTCTGAAGTACTTCCTTGTCATGTAGAAACCAGGGCAGTCCTCCATCAGCAGCGCCCTCTGGTGGCACCCAAGGACCCCCAAATGGACTGCATTTTCAGACTCCAAATCCCATGACACCCTGTGGGTGTCCTAATTCTGTTCAGCCCAAAGGAACACTATCACCTACCATATGGGCAAATGAACTACTCCCAGCATCCATGTTTGCCCAGTCCATCTGTTATTCTTCTGTCCCTTTTGGGAAGTCTCCACTCCCACAGTCTTTCCATAATGGCCTTCTGATTTTGCAAGAATTCATCCTCCCACCTTGGCCAGGATGCCTGTCCTTCCTCCATGGCACTTACACCCTTAATGAATGCTGCCTTATCTGCAATGGTATGTAGAATACTTGATAATGGGGCTCTAGTGGTGATAGAACAGAATGCAATTGTATATCACGCCTGTGCTTCACTGTGGCACCTGCAGTGAGTCATTTCCCATTAAATATAAAGGTGTGTTTCCTGTGAACGTTTCTGTCGGATTAACGTTCAGACATCATCCAGTGTTGATTGTCAACCATTTATGTTTCTTAAAGTTCTTCAACTGCGAACAGTTCCTCATATGAAATCCGTCGAGCTAAAGAACTGAATCATCTTCTCGGACCAAAAGGTAGCAATGAAGCTGTGGACTTCATTTGTGATCTTCATACCACAACAGCCAACATGGGGACCTGCATCATTGTTGACTCTGAAAAGGATTACCTTTCATGTCAAGCTGCTCATTACCTGAAGGTGAGTGGGTTGAGGGATTTCAGAAGTTGGATGAAGTGACTTTGGCAATCGTTGATAGCAAACCTGCACTTGTGAAATCTGGATTTCTTTTTTTCCTATATTGTTTTTTTTCTTTTACTAATTTCAAGCATCCTTATTTTACAGGAGGTGTCCACGCATCCTTGTCGAATCCTGTTAATGAAGAGTGGCACACCCACTTTCTCCATGATGTCCCTTGCCAAACATTATCTAAGTAAGTAAAAGCTCAACGTGGGTTTTCAGAATGGTTTGCCGTTGTAGCAAAACTGGCTTGTTGCTGGAAAAGTACCAGGGTATTGTAGTGAACGTGGTTTTAAAGGCAGTGCTCTTGTACGAACCATGTGCCTTAGTGTCTCCTACATGCAGCATTTGGTGTTAAGATTTGCATGCGTCATGCCAAAAAAAAAAAAAAATGAAATCCAGTCAAACTCGGTTATAACGATTTCTCGGTTATAATGAAAAAAATGTACAGTATCTCACAAAGTGAGTAGACCCCTCCCATTTTTGTAAATATTTTATTATATCTTTTCATGGGACAACACTGAAGATATGACACTTTGATACAATGTAAAGTAGTCAGTGTACAGCTTGTATAATAGTGCAAATTTGCTGTCCCCTAAAAATAACTCAACAGACAGCCATTAATGTCTAAACCGCTGGCAACAAAAGTGAGTACACCCCTAAGTGAAAAATGTCCAAATTGTGCCCAAAGCGTCAATATTTTGTGTGGCCACCATTATTTTCCAGCACTGCCTTAACTCTCTCGGGCATGGAGATCACTAGAGCTTCACAGGTTCCCACTGGAATCATCTTCCACTCCACCATGGAGACATCACAGAGCTGGTGGATGTTAGAGACCCTGCGCTCCTCCACCTTCCATTTGAGGATGCCCCACAGATGCTCAATAGGGTTTAGGTCTGGAGACTTGCTTGGCCAGTCCAGCACCTTTACCCTCGGTTTCTTCAGCAAGGCAGTGGTTGTCTTGGAGGTTATCTTGTTGGTATACTGCCCTGCGGCCCAGTTTTCAAAGGGAAGGGATCACGCTCTGCTTCATTAGGTCGCAGTACATGTTGGCATTCATGGTTCCCTTAATGAACTGTAGCTCTCCAGTGCCAGCAGCACTCATGCAGCCCCAAAGGGACTGACGCGAAAAAGCAAGCGTTGGATTCATTAAGTGTTTAAGAGGCAAACTGCGTGACTGTAGATTACAAAGTTTAAAACAAAAAAGTATTTTGGACTTTTTTAGAAAATGGTATATTGTGCTTGATGTATGTTTTCATTATGGGCTAAAGGTAATTTTTTTCAATAAATCACTATAACTTTAATAGACCGAGTTTGTATTTGTAGAATTCGCATTTCCCGGTTATAGTGAATTCCCTTATCACGAGCAAATAGTGTCGGTCCCGTCAAACTTGCTATAACCCAGCTTGGCTGAACTGCCAGAAATACTTAAACATCTGAGCAGACCCTTCATGTCTCCCAGTTGTGTCATGGGACAGCTTGTCATTTTGTTAATTGTCTGGTTCAGCAGGATATGATAAAGTTGTTATTTCAGCACCTGTTGGGCACGGCCATCAGCAGTGTGTCTGTCTGTGGAGAGAGTGTTGACCTTGTTGAGAGGTTTACTTACCTTGACAGTGACCTTCGTGTCTCTGGTGACAATTCCTTTGAAGTCCATAGACTACATGAGGTCGCTGGAAAGGGGTGTGTGGCACTCCAGATATCTCTGCAAAAGGACGAAGGTCCAAGTCTTTAGAGTCCTGGTGCTTCCTGTCTTGCGAGACATGGACACTATCCATTGACCTGAGATGAAGACTGGACTCCTTTTGGTACTGTGTCTTTCTGGAAACTCCTTGGGTACCGTTGGTTTGACTTTGTGTTGCTCATGGAGTCCTGAATGAGGTACGTTACCTGCATTGTGAGGGAGCGTCAGTTACGGCACTACGGCCATGTGGCTCGTTTCCCCGAGATCCCAGGGATCCAGAGTTGTTTCGTTGGGTAGTGGGTGCAGCAATGCGTTGTACCAGTGCATGCTCCCCAACTTGACTTGACTTCACTTATTTCAGCAGGAAGACCACTGTCAGCTTCCTGCTGCCTTAAACCTTTCATAAAAAATATCTATGCCTCTTTTTATGCTTTCCCCTGACTTCACCTAGGTAAAATGTAACTGACGTTTTAAACAATGCTTTGTGACCTGTTGGCACCACTGAGCCCCAAACAAAATGGCAACACCACGAGTCCTGGCTTCAGATAATAACACAGGTTATTCTCCTGCGCAAACACAAATACAAATACTTTGTCTTTCTCCTCCTTCCTTGCCATTTGTCCTCTCCTTCCACTCCTCCAGGTGACCTTTTGTCCTCCATCTCCCGCTTCCGACTCCCCGAGTGAAGATTATTTTATACAATACTAGTGAGTACTTCCGATGCCAGGGTGTGTAGCCCATGAGAAGTACATTTTCGAGTCGGATGGAAGCTCCTCAAAGTAGCGAGTGCTTCTTCTTTCAGCAGTGCCTTCTAGTTACACCCGGGGGCACCAACAGGGTCGCCCTTCGAGACTACAGGTCCCATGATACCCTGCAGGTATCTATAATGTTAGCCGACTGGAGAAGCAGTGCCACCTACTGTGTCTGGGGATAAACTATCCCAGACCTTCCACTACATTACAAATACCCCAACTGGGATAGGAATCATTAGCCATCCCAGCCGTGTTTCTTCATATATTGCACTGTCCATTAGAAATTTGACAAATGAGGTGACCATTCATTCCTTCAGGCCTGTTTGTTGTTGTCCCAGTGTCTCATCCTGATTCTTCTTAAAAGTTATCAAGGTTTCTGTTTCAAGTTCATGTGTCGGTAGTTTGTTTCAGAGTCCCACAGTTCTTTGCGTAAGTGAAGTGCTTCCTGGCTTCAGTCTTAAATGCACGTCCTCTTAATTTCCACTGATGTCCTCAAGTACGTGATTCACCCTTAACTCCAAAGAATGTTGCTGGATCTACTTTATCAATCCTACCCATTATGGCTGCACTCTCCAACTCCGTTGAGACGATGGTCCTTCCGTGTCACCATTCGCAGAGTCAATGACTTTAGTGTCTTACATGTGATAACCTTAATATCGCTGTTGTGAAGCGCATGTAGCGGTCCAAGGCAGTATGTACGTTTTTAATTAGTAAAACCTGTGCACCCAGACTTGGTAAGAGTGGGTACAGTTGTGGCGGTGTAGGCTGCGTTTGAACTGATAGTGTATCGTTTTCAGAGGCAAGTCTCGCTTCTCCCTTTTATGACATAGCCATTGGATTTGCACAGCAATCCGCACAGTCTTCATCACATTCTCAAATGTCTCACTTTCAGAACCGTGGATATTCTGATGTGGACTGTCATGGCCTACAGTTGCCACTCCTCTGCTCCTTGGTATGGTCAGCTTGACAAATTGAAAATAGGTTGAAAAGATGAGGTTCTTTTTGTAGCAGCCCTTGCTGTTCCCATAGGAATACCTCAGTCACCTTACCCACCAACTGGGATATTCTGGGATACCAGGTATCATGTGGTTCATTTGAACAACTGCCTCCGTGAAGGAACAGCTGCCATGGATATGCTATGATCTGCCATTCTTTTCCTCTGTGACTCCAGTAGCACAGGACATACTGTAGCTGGATCTTTACCTGGTCCTGGATATTTTATCTAGGATAATGTTGGACCAAGTTGTTGTTGTTCATTTCTTCTGGTTTGACATCATTACTTACTCATTCTGTCTAGCATTTACCCCACAGATACGCAATATAGGTCTATTGGCTTCTTTTATTTGTCCTGGTAGGAGTTTGTATATTTGCATGTGTTTTTAACCCATCCAGGATTGATTTTTTGTTTTTTCTCTTTATGTTGTCACACATATGCGAATAGGAGCACGCGCTGATACAGCGCATTGCCACATTCACACCCCATGACACACCAACTCAGGATCCCAGATTGGAACCCAAGTGTAGCCATGCAACAGGTGACACCTCGGCACCACACAAGTTCAGATGGAATGGAACCAGTGTGAGGTCTTTTGCAGTGGCTGGAGTGCCAATTCTGCCACCAACCCCCAAGTTTTCCCTGTAGGTTGGAGGGCTTATTTGAAGGGCTGGATGCAGATTAACGTTATACCGAGGACGGAGCAATTGCAGGTTGAGGGCCTTGCTCAAGGGCCCAACGAAGTAGAGTCACTTTTGGCGTTTACAGGATTCGAACTGGTAACCTTACGATTACCAGTGCAGATAGGAGGGCTTAGAGCAGGGGTGACCACACTTTTTCGGCTTGCGAGCTACTTTTAAAATGACCAGGTGAAAATGATATACATACATTTAAAAAAAAAAATCCAAAAAAAAAAAAAAAAAAAAAAAAAATATATATATATAATATTAATATTGTGACAGGGGGTGCTGTCGTTCCCTTGAACCCTCAGATCAGAGGCCAGACACCAGATAAAAGTCCAATAATTATTTTTATTTGGACAATACAGTGCACAAAGCACCCTCCACTCCACTATACTCATAAATCAATACAATAAACAATAACAATAAATCTTCCTCTCCCAGACACATTGTTCTCTTCCTCTCTTCCAACTCAGCTCGCCCGTCTGGGATCCCCCACAGACCTTTTATAGTCCTTGACCTGGAAGTGTTTTTTTCTCTCTCTCTCTCTCTCTCTCTCTCTCTCTCTCTCTGTCCATGTGAGTGGCAACACTTCCGGGTTGAAGAAAAGGAGTTTTTGTCTGACCCGGAAGTACGTCATTTCTTCTGTCCACGTGACTGGGACGTACTTCCGGGCTGTAGGGAAAATAGTCCTTGATCCTGCAGCGTCCTCTGGCGGCCCCCATGGTATCCAGCAGGGCTGTGAATAAACACTCCATTGTCCATGATTCCCTGCTGGCATTCGAGGCATCTCCATAATAATAATACATTTTATTTATATAGCGCCTTTCCCATGCTCAAGGCACTTACAGAATATAAAAGAACGGCAGGGTATACAGTATATAGCATAGTACAAACCAAATAAATAAATTAAGAAGATTAAGACAGTAAATTTGGAGAAAGCCTAACAGACAGCATAATTGATGGTCTAGCACACACACATACAGGTTACATGAGCATCTTGACAGAGAGGTAAACTGAAAGAAGGGGAATGAAGTCAAGTAGAGCTAAAAGCCTTCCTAAACAGATGAGTTTGGAGTTGTTTTTTAAAAGAATTCATGGAGTCAGCTGGCCTGATTAATTTCAGTAGGTCATTCCAGAGTCTGGGTGCTATACTGCTGAAGGCCCTGCTGTCACCCATGGAGTGTAGATTAGTGTGGGGCACAACAAGATTGCCAGAATCAGAGGACCTTAGTGGGCGGGCAGGCACATAGTGATGGAGAAGGTCACTGATGTTGGCGCGAGGTTATTTAAGGCTTTGTAGGTTATTAGTAGGATTTTATATTCCATTCTGTAAGACACAGGGAGCCAGTGAAGACGGAGCAGGATGGGTGTGATGTGCTCGCTGCTGCTGGTTCGAGTAAGGACTCTTGCAGATGAGTTTTGAATAAGCTGGAGCTGTGATATAAGATTAGAAGGGGCACCTGCCAGTAGGAAATTACAATAATCCATGCTGCAGGGAGGGCTCCATCTGGCGGCCTCGTTACGACCCACCTCTGATACTCCGTGTAATATATACACTGGCATTGTTTTGTTTTGACAGCATTCATGTTTTAACTCAATAGTGTGAGATATACTAGATAATGCATACAGACATCCAAAATGCACTTGCAGGTGAACTTAATATTTTTTTGTGATGTTTTTAATGCAAAATATGAATTTTGTAAAATGTTCAGGCAAAACAAGCGTATTCAGTTTGTTTGGGTTGAAATAAGCTATGAGAATAAACGCTAGAAAACATGAGTAGCTCTCGGCCATTTTCATTTTGTAAAAGTAGCTCTCGGGGGAGCCCCGCTGTAGACAGTAAGCACTGTCTCTGGGTGTCGCGGTGGAGCCTCCTGGAGTTCTTTGTCACACACCCACAAAGCTCACACGTCACAATGGCTCTTACTCTTGCTCTACTAGCTGTTCTTTCACTCTGTGGTATAGCGGCTGTAGTTTTACTTTAATCTGCAAAGTTTTCAAAGGTGTGAGACAGAATTGCATCCCATTTCATATCTTCTAGCTTTGGAAATTGGACCAGCACCCCACGGTGTGATCCGAGCTGACATTTTTAACACCATGAAGATGTTGGTGGGCCACCTTCTAGATTTCATTGACCAGTTTAATAAAGGTAAGGTTGTTGGCTTTAATAATTAGTAAGTGCTTAGGTTATCACTTTACGATTAGATTGTAAAACATTTGTGCTGCCTTTATTGTGATTGGTAAATCTGAATTTCAATAGTTTGGTGCCAAATGTTGTACAAAGTGGCATCCCAGACTTTTATATTGCATGTTACATTTTTTTTTAAGGTACACAACTATTGTATTTGGTATTACTCCCATTACATTAAATATTTTTTACTTCCTTATGACCGGCAGCTTTAAATGCTTTTTCTCCAACTTTGTGTTTGTGTGTTGTTTTATCCATTGCAATCGTGATAGAATATGCTGAAAGGATGAATGAATGAGAAAAGTTGACAAAATAACATAGATAAGAACTCAAAGACGTAAAGTTATTTTCATACACTTTGTTATTCCTGTTTGGGAAATTGTGCCGGTTTCCTTATTAGTGTTTAGATACATAGAACTGGTAAACCTTTTATCCTAAAACTGCAGCTGTGACGCTTATGGAATTAAACAAAAAAACTTTTGTTGTACCAATGATTGCCTCATTTCTCATTGTGTCCACACATCCATCTCAACATTCTCATTTCTTCCACGTCTGACTTCATCTCCTGCGCTCCCTTGTCCAAGCTACATACATCACTGTCTTAAAACCTGACCTTTAACCTTCACCTTAATTCTTTGATCACGCAATACGTCCGATTCCTCCTTTCAGTTGTTTCATCCACACTGCACTTTATGGATTACCTCTGAATGTAGTTTTCCTCGCTCAGTCTCTCGAGATCTTGACTTTGCTGACGATGCTGTGATCTTCGCGGAGTCAATGGAGGCTCTGATCGGGATGCTTGAGAGAGAGAGAGAGAGAGACTGAGCGAGGAGTCAGAGTATCTGGGCTTGCGAGTGTCCTGATAAAAACCAAAGAGCCAGGCCTTTAATGACTTCTTGGGCACGGCAATCAGCAGTGTGTCTGTCTGCGGCGGGAGTGTCGACCTCGTCATTGAGAGGTTTACTTACCTTGGCAGTGACATTCATGTGTCTGGTAACTCTTCTTATAAAGTCAGTAGACGGATTGGGAGAGAATGCTGGGTCATGAGGTCGCTGGAAAGGGGTGTGTGGCATAGTAGTATCTCTGCAAAAGGATGACGGTCCAAGTCTTTACAGTCCTGGTGCTTCCTATCTTACTATATGGTTGTGAGACATGGACGCTTTCCAGTGACCTGAGATGAAGGCTGAACTCCTTTGGTACTGTGTCTCTCCGGAAAATTCTTGGGTACCGTTGGTTTGACTTTGTGTTGCTTATGGAGTCCTGAATGAGGTACATGACCTGCATTGTGAGGGAGCATCAGTTACAACACTATGGCCATGTGGCGCGTTTCCCCCCCCGAGGGTGATCCGGATCATAATATCCTCATTGCTGGGGACCCGAGAGGCTGGACCAGGCCAAGGGGTCACCCACGTAACACCTGGCTGTGGCAGATAGAGGGTCATTTCTGGAGATTGGACCGCGTGTCTTCCTGGGGGGTTGCAAACTTGGATCCCGAGTTGTTTCTTCGTGTAGTGGGTGCGGCAACGCACTGTACCAGTGCATGCTCCCCGACTTGACTTGTAGTTTTCCATTTTGGGCTACCACTGATCCTAAATAGCTCTCACTGCAGGCTAACTTTTATATAAACCCTGAACATCGTTAAACCTCTGATATTCTGTCTTCTTCTCCTTCCTATTTACCTTCAACCCTCTATCCTCCAAAGCCCTTCTCCATTCTTCCCACTTTCTCTCCATTTCCTCTTTTCTGGTGCTACACAAAACATTGTACTGCTGGGGATTGGTCTGTTATTGCACAAGTCAACACATCCTTAACCGGATCAAAGAGCTAAGAAGATCCCTGGTGCTGATCTACTCTAACTAGGATCGAGCCTCTGACCCCGTCACTGTTTTTAATCCGTCACTTCACTCTCTTGAACTGCAATAATAGATTAATGCAAAGGTTTTCAAAAAAGCTTAAAGGCATTCAGAAAACCCTACAAAGGTGCCAGATAAGTGCCCACTAATGGGGCTGTGCCAAATTCATGGGAGAATTTTGAACCCATGTCCTGATAAAACAATGTGCTTCTCACAATATTATTGTGATAATATTCTTAATTTCTGTGATTTGAATTGACCTTATTCAAATAAAGAGTTTGTTGAAGAATATGGTGATTTATTTATTTTTTCTTAGTTTTATTTCCAAATTCTTTGCTGTGCCATAATAAAATGCATGTATATATTTTTGTGAGAGCCTTTTTTTGCCTTACTTTTCTCTAAACGTATTTATTTCTATTCTTATTGTTTTCTTAGAGCTTTTGCGTTCATTTTTTTCTTTTGTTTGTTTCCCCAGACATTTCTCCCCATCACTACGGCGTCTGCTGAAAACATTCAAAATACTAACATTTAAGGAAGGAGTTGTAGTAGGGGGTGCTGGGCTAACAGTGTAGCTAAGGAACTCCATCTTTATGCAAACCATCTAAAAGCGTCATTCCCACCGTTTTGTGTTCTGTTATTTACCCCAAATGAAAGTTTGATTACTGCGAACATCACAGGGGCAAACCAAGAGATGAATACTACAAACAGTGTAGAGGTTAGAGTTAAACCGGTTAAAATGGCAGGGTGTGATCTGTCCCATTGTCTTGCATTAGCGTGCCATTTCCTTCATGCCGGTACCCATCCAGTCCTTGATGTTTACTAAGAGTTTATGTATCGCACTATGATTGTTACGTATATGGTGTCTTAGCAGAACTGTTTTAACAAGAGACTCCAGTAGTACATTTATAAGATCTGACGACCTAAATCAGGGGTGTCGAACTCCAGGCCTGGAGGGCCGCAGTGGCTGCAGGTTTTCATTCTAACCCTTTTCCTAATCAGTGACCAGTTTTCATTGCTGATTAACTTCTTTTCCCTTCATTTAAATAGCCCTGCTTTTAAGGGTTCAGTCCTCTAAATGTATTCCTTTCTTCATTAAATGACTTTCAAGCAGATATGAGAGAACAGATTACCAGCTAAATTGGGGTTTCAAACTCCAACCAATCTCTTAATGAGAAGCTGATTCTTGCTGTTAATTAAACCCGTTATTTAATTCCATGGCTTGTTTCCGTTCTCATTCTGCAACAGCAGACGTTTACAAAACAGTTGCTTTTTCTGTTTTTTTTTTTTTTTTTTTTTCTAAGAAAATTGTGAAAATGTTTTGGTGACCCGAGAGATCAACCTTACCGAGACCATCCCCTTTTTGTCACTTTTTTGACCATCCTCTTATTTGTCAAATAGGAGTTTCTCAGTCGGTGTGGCTGGCATTTCATCTTTGACATGTGGAGTGCCACAGGGCTCGGTTCTTGGACCTGTACTTTTCTCTTTATATATTCTTCCTCTATCACAGATTCTTAACTCTTTTAAGGACATCTCGCATCATCTATATGCAGATGATATATAGCTTTATTTTTCATTTAAGCCTAACCAAATTAATACTTTGGTCACTTTGGTTGATTGTCTGTCTCAGGTTAACGACTGGCTCAGTAGTAATTACCTGCAGTTGAATTCAGGAAAAACTGAGGTACTAATTGTTGCTCCTCCTGTTCTTCTTCATTCTGAGATCAGTTTAAAATTATCTTCTGTCTCTCCTGTTGTCAAGTCGACTCTACGTAACCTTGGGGTTATTTTTAACCAGTCCCTGACACTTGATGAATATGTAAGGTCAGTCAGCCGCTCGTGTTTCTTTCATTTAAGAAATCTCTCAAAACTAAGAAATGTTGTTTCAAAATCAGAATTGGAGATGCTTATTCATTCTGTTATTTACTCACGGCTTGATCACTATAATGCTCTCTTTACAGGTTTGAGCAAGTCCTCTCTCTCACGCCTTCAGTTAGGTCAAAATGCAGCTGCCAGGCTCCTAACTCGTGCTAGCTAGCTGGAGTGATCATATCACCCCCATGCTGCACACCCTGCACTGGCTCCCAGTGTTATATAGAATTTATTTTAAAGTTTTGGTACTTACTTTCAGAGTTTTGCATGGACAGGCACCCGAGTACCTAACCAGCCTACCATACAGCTTGCCGAACTCTAAGATCTGGGCAACCGGGCCTTCTCGTTGTCTCACACACTCGGCTAAAAACCCGAGGGGATCAGTCTGTGGCACCAAGACTATGGCATTGCCTGCCTTGTGGTCTGCATGGAGTCGAGCCTGTTGATTCTTTTAAAAAACAACTAAAAACATTTCTTTTTAGACAAGCTTATAATCAGTGCTGAATAGTTCCAGTTTTAACTGTTTGTTTTTATTGGTTTTATGTTTTTGTTTTAACTGTTTGTATTTGTTCTTTATTTGCTGCTCAAAAGTAATTGGACAAATGAAATAAATGGAAATAAAATGTTCATTTCTAATACTTGGTTGAAACCCTTTGCTGGCAATGCCAGCCTGAAGTCTTGAACTCCTGGACATCACCAGATGTTGGGTTTCCTCCTTTTTAATGCTCTGCCAGGCCTTTACTGCAGCGGCTTTACTTTCGATTGCTGTTTGTTTGTGGGCCTTTCTGTCTGAAGTTTAGTCTTCAACAAGTGAAATGCCTGCTCGATTGGGTTAAGATCAGGTGACTGACTTGGCCATTCAAGAATTTTCCACTTCTTTGCTTTAATAAACTCCTGGGTTGCTTTGGCTGTATGTTTTGGGTCATTGTCCATCTGTATCATGAAACGCCGCCCAATCAATTTGACTGCATTTAGCTGGATTTGAGCAGACAGTATGTCTCTGAACACCTCAGAATTCATTCGGCTGCTTCTGTCCTGTGTCACATCATCAATAAGCACTAGTGTCCCAGTGCCACTGGCAGCCATGCACGCCCAAGCCATCACACTGCCTGCCTCCACTGTGATTTACAGATGATGTGGTATGCTTTGGATAATGAGCTCTCCCACGCCTTCTCCGTACTTTTTTCTTGCCAACATTCTGGTAGAGGTTGATCTTGGTTTCATTTGTCCAAAGAATGTTTTTCCAGAACAGTGCTGGCTTTTTTAGATGTTCTTTAGCAAAGTCCAATTTAGCCTTTGCATTCTTGAGGCTTATGAGTGGCTTGCACCTTGCAGTGCACCCTCTGTATTTACTTTCATGCAGTCTTCTCTTTATGGTAGACTTGGATATCGATACGCCGACCCCCTGGAGAGTGTTGTTCACTTGGTTGGCTGTTGTGAAGGGGTTTCTCCTGACCCTGGAAATGATTCTGCGATCATCCACCACTGTTATCTTCCGTGGACGTCCAGGTCTTTTTGCGTTTTTGAGTTCACCAGTGCTTGCTTTCTTTCTCAGGATGTACCAAACTGTAGATTTTGCCACTCGTAATATTGTAGCAAGTTCTCAGATGGGTTTTTCTGTTTTCACAGCTTAAGGATGGCTTCTTTCACCTGCATGGAGAGCTCCTTTGACCGCATGTTGTCTGTTCACAGCAAAATCTTCCACATGCAAGCACCACACCTCAAATCAACTCCAGGCCTTTTATCTGCTTAACTGATAAGACATAACAACGGACTTGAACACACCTGCCCATGAAATAGCCTTTGAGTCAATTGTCCAATTACTTTTGAGCCCCTGAAATGAAGGGATTGTGTTAAAAAAAATACTTTAGTTGCCTCAGATTTTTATGCAATCATTTTGTTCAACCCACTGAATTAAAGCTGAAAGTCTGCACGTCAACTGCATCTGAGTTGTTTCATTTAAAATTCATTGTGGTAATGTACAGAACCAAAATTAGAAAAAAAGTTGTCTCTGTCCAAATATTTATGGACCTAACTGTAAATAAACTGCTACTACTTTCTTTATTTTCAGATATTGTGTGATGGGCACAGGTTAGCTAGTCATATGCCAGCTTGTTTTGTGTCTCATTATTGTTTGGCTGCTAATTAAGAAAAAAAGAGACCATTAAGGGGCCTGTGTCAAGTTAATTAAAACTAAGGCAAATAAGTTAATTAGCAAAAACTTGTCACTAATGAAGAAGAGGGTTAGAATGAAAATCTGCAGCCACTACGGCCCTCCAGGACTGGAGTTCGACACCCGTGACCTAAATGCAAATCTATAACATTACCGGGAATCAAACCTTTCTGCACCTTTTGTATCCCACAGGACAAGAATTCCCAGCTTTCAATATGGATTGCTTTCAGATAGAGAGAAAGTTTGACTACCCACGGGATGAAGAAGGACAACTTACAGCTTGCATTCATCCAAAACTTCAAGTGAGTGAGCAGGCAGAGGACTGCACTGAGTATGATTCATCTCGCCTCATTAATGAATTCTGTCAAAACTCTGCTTTGATTCTATTGTCCCGGTCAGCCATTCATTGTCATCTTCTCTTCTTCTCTCTCTTCTTGCAGGACTGTGATTTCAAACCCCTTTTCCAGGGTGATCCTATTTTCCAGTCCTTCGTTTCAGAAGATAGTATATGTTATGAGGCGCAGGATCCAATTTGTCCCATCTTCATCAACGAAGCTTCTTACTATTCGAAAGGAATTGCATTCTGGGGAACCAAAATTCAGACCTTTGAGATTGCATCTATTAAAGTGTCCATCTAATCTTTCTTCAGCTCTTGTGTTGCACCTTTAATTGCTTCTTCTAAAAATCATACCATTCAGTCCTTCAGCTTTTTAATTCTGAATCTGAAGAACTGCACATATTGGCTCATTCTTAACTTTCCAGAAGAGTTGAATTAAGATACCCCAGTTATCCCATTCCACGTTTTCCTCATGGTGGTTTTTCATCCTCCTCTCTCAGACTGTAAGCCTTAATCTTATCCTCGCTTTATGAGGTCCTCTTTTACTGCTGTTGAATCCCATGCAGATTTATATGAATGACTTTACTTTCAAAAAATTAATTACACCCGACACTTAAGCTTCTTTAAATTAACTGATAATGTCAAGTTGTAGTGTCTCTTGGATCATTTTTTGTAACCAGCCTTTATCAGTGAAGGGAGTGGCATTCTGAGGTTAGTGCCAACCTCTCTCCCTACTGGAAGTCAAGTCCAACTTTGCTCCCCTCCATATTTGGTACTCATTTGGACATCTTGTTTGCATATTGCTATCATCATGAAGTATAGTTTAATTTTGCTTGCATTCCCAGATGCTAGATGTCATCCCTTATGTCTTGTATAAAAGAATTAATAAAATCCGAAATAACAATCGCCTTGCATTTTTAAAGTAGCAGAATCCAGGCAAATCCACGTTGATAAAACCCACTAGTTGTTCAAATGTCTTTCAGGATCCCTGCATCCTGTCAACATCCTTTTCAGTTTCCAAGTATATTTCTCAAGTGAGGAGGCAGTGCTTTAGCACATAATTTTATTTGCATTTAATGTGAGTAAATGAAGGCCAGTTTTTGGGGTCGAGGTCAAACATCGATGGCTGGCACTAAATGAGGTGTTAGCACTACACAGGTAACTTTTCACTTATGAATTGTGATCTTTACTGCTTTTGATTTTTAAATGTTGACATCTAAATATTTTGGAAGTGGGTGTACCGCGTTTAATGGTTCTGTAAGTTGGCCCTGCGATGGACTGGTGCCCCAGCCAGAGTGGCTTACTACCTTGAACCTTATGCTGGTACCTTATGCAGTACAGTGAACCCTCGCTATATCACGCTTCACTCCATCGCGGATTTTAAATGTAAGCATATCTAAATATATATCGCAGATTTTTCGCTGGTTCGCGGATTTCTGCGGACAATGGGTCTTTTAATTTATGGTACGTGATTCCTCAGTTGGTTTGCCCAGTTGATTTCATAACAAGGGACGCTTTTGGCGGATGGCTGAGAAGCTACCCAATCAGAGCATGTATTACGTATTAAATAAAACTCCTCAATGATATATGATATGCTTCCTGCGCGGTGCTTCGCATACTTGAAAGCCCGAACAGCATGTATTGATTTTTGATTGTTTGCTTTTCTCTGTCTCTCTCACTCTCTCTGACAGAGGGGGTGTGAGCAGAGGATACAGACGGTCCTCTAAAAAATGCTGAAAGACTACCTTCACATTGCTCCCTTCCTTGCAGCTGCTTTGTCTGGAAGTGCTTCGCATACTTAAAAGCCCGAACAGCCCTATTGATTTTTGATTGTTTGCTTTTCTCTCTCTCTGTCTCTCTGACATTCTCTGCTCCTGACGCGCACTCCTTTGAAGAGGAAGATATGTTTGCATTCTTTTAATTGTGAGATGGAACTATCATCTCTGTCTTGTCATGGAGCACAGTTTAAACTTTTGACTAAAGGGTGTTATTTCATGTCTAGAGGGCTCTAATAATGTTAAACGTATTTAGAAGGTAAACAGGTTTTCTATGCTCTAACTGCGAAAATATTCGATTTATAAATAATCCTACTTCGCGGAAATTCATTTATCGCGGTAGAGTCTGGAACGGATTAACCGCGATACAAGAGAGTTTACTGTACTTCTACAGTCTTGTGAGAAACAATGTACACCCTCTTAGGCCGGGTTTATACTTCACGTGACACATGCTGCAGTGGACGCTCCTGCTACGCAAGCGTTTTACTGTTTATACTTGCGTGCGTACTTTACGTAAATCTGGAGGAATCCACCAGGTGGCAGTGCAAGATCTCATCACGGTGAGAACAGGTTCGGCTTTGCTGTGTTGTGAATTGCCTGGAACAGCCATTAAATTGCGATGACACCTTACCGCAATATCTCTGAAAAGGATGTTTAATGACTAAATCCATCAGTCTAGGGATTTTTCCATTTCAGCTAGCATTGTGCATGAGGCAGAAACAATCCCTGGACAAGGCATCAGCTCATCGCAAGGTGAATACAAGCACTCACATACACTCACCTAAAGGATTATTAGGAACACCTGTTCAATTTCTCATTAATGCAATTATCTAATCAACCAATCACATGGCAGTTGCTTCAATGCATTTAGGGGTGTGGTCCTGGTCAAGACAATCTCCTGAACTCCAAACTGAATGTCAGAATGGGAAAGAAAGGTGATTTAAGCAATTTTGAGCGTGGCATGGTTGTTGGTGCCAGACGGGCCGGTCTGAGTATTTCACAATCTGCTCAGTTACTGGGATTTTCATGCACAACCATTTCTAGGGTTTACAAAGAATGGTGTGAAAAGGGAAAAACATCCAGTATGCGGCAGTCCTGTGGGCGAAAATGCCTTGTTGATGCTAGAGGTCAGAGGAGAATGGGCCGACTGATTCAAGCTGATAGAAGAGCAACTTTGACTGAAATAACCACTCGTTACAACTGAGGTATGCAGCAAAGCATTTGTGAAGCCACAACACGCACAACCTTGAGGCGGATGGGCTACAACAGCAGAAGACCCCACTGGGTACCACTCATCTCCACTACAAATAGGAAAAAGAGGCTACAATTTGCATGAGCTCACCAAAATTGGACAGTTGAAGACTGGAAAAATGTTGCCTGGTCTGATGAGTCTCGATTTCTGTTGAGACATTCAAATGGTAGAGTCAGAATTTGGCGTAAACAGAATGAGAACATGGATCCATCATGCCTTGTTACCACTGTGCAGGCTGGTGGTGGTGGTGTAATGGCTGGGGGATGTTTTCTTGGCATACTTTAGGCCCCTTAGTGCCAATTGGGCATCGTTTAAATGTCACGGGCTACCTGAGCATTGTTTCTGACCATGTCCATCCCTTCATGACCACCATGTACCCATCCTCTGATGGCTACTTCCAGCAGGATAATGCAACATGTCACAAAGCTCGAATCATTTCAAATTGGTTTCTTGAACATGACAATGAGTTCACTGTACTAAAATGGCCCCCACAGTCACCAGATCTCAACCCAATAGAGCATCTTTGGGATGTGGTGGAACGGGAGCTTCGTGCCCTGGATGTGCATCCCACAAATCTCCATCAACTGCAAGATGCTATCCTATCAATATGGGCCAACATTTCTAAAGAATGCTTTCAGCACCTTGTTGAATCAATGCCACGTAGAATTAAGGCAGTTCTGAAGGCGAAAGGGGGTCAAACACCGTATTAGTATGGTGTTCCTAATAATCCTTTAGGTGAGTGTACACTGGTGTCATTTTAGTGTCACCAAATCTGCATATCTTTGGAAGGAAACCGGAGCACACTGTGGAAACCCAGCAGGAAAACATGAAAACTCCAAGCAGGGAATACCAGTGACGTGACTCCCTGCAAGACAGCAGTCCTAACGCTCCGCCACCGTGACACCCCCATGTGTGTAACTATTACCAGTATTCATTATTTAAATGAAATTACAGATTTATCCATAACATGTAACATACATACTTTAATGCATTTCATCATGAAAGTGATATCAAGTCTAGAATCTAAGGATTCTAAATGTGCAGAGAGTTGGAGTATCATACATTTAATGTGCTTGATGTGGTGATCTATAGCTGCCGATCCGCTGCTGTCAGGTCAGGAGAAAGCCCTAGAAAAAAAGACAGTACAGAAGATGGTATGTGAGAGTGTTAAAATGTATCGTGTCAAGCACCACGAATACATCTGTATGTTGGCATTTTGCTTCACCACCTCGAAGAATTCATCAAACATCGAAGCGCGCACAGCGATCTCGTAGGATCTGCAACACTTTCTGTCACATGTAGATAGTAAACAGACTCTGACGTCACTTTTCAACTTTTAGTACACTGCGCCCCATGACTTTTTGCTGGTACTGCAATTCGTTCACGCGTTGCGTTAATTTCTGAGGACCTGCTCAGAGGATGTATCAAATGAACGCTGAGAATACATGGCAGCCATGATGCGGGCACGTACGTGTTCTGAGCATGAAACATAAACATATGTTATAAACAAGCCCTTACACTTCTATGGTTTTATGTATTGGGACATAATTTTTTTAAAATCTGGTCCTTACCAGGTTATAAAATTTTTCAAATCTAACCTCCAGTGTAAAATGACACACAACAGATTCCACTGTGTCCTTATTTCTCTCCATTATAAAAAAAAACAATCTTGGGAGGGAGACCAGGGAATGAGACGTGATCTTCTAGGAAGACAATTTGACGTCCCGTGAGACAGAAGGACAGCTGCTGTACAGGCTTTTAAATGATCGACGTGCAGAGCGACAAGCAGAACACGCACCTCGGGAGAAGCAGCACAAAGCCAGTAGCTGATCCGTCCGCTTCTCCTTAGTGTGCGTTCACAACGCGAGTGGGAGAGATGCGAAATGGCAGGAGCGTAGCGCACCTCCGGGGGTGTTGAGCGAAGCGGTCGAGACCAGATCATCTCAAAAAGACACTTTGACACGCGAGACTAGACATTACAACCTTAGGAAGCAAAACCTGTGAGATGGTGACTTTTGCACGTCATACCCTACTTACAAACAATTTAAAACAAGTTCACAGACATCTAACATCTCAGTTGTTGGAATGCTTTTGTCAGACACACTTCAGGTGCTCCCAGCTCTTAAAACAACGACAAGTACAACACGCAGCTCACCAGCAGCAGCAAGTCATCAGATGATCCGAGCGCATCTCCTTAACGTGCGTTCAGTAACACTTCACATCGCTAGCGGCAGAGACACGAAGTGGTAAAAGGACAGCTGCTTTACAGGCTTTTAAATGATCAACGCAAAGCGTGACAAGCAGAACACGCAGCTCGCCAGCAGCTGAACCGACTGCATCTACTTAGCGTGGCATTCAGCTCCCCCTCTTCACAATGTGAGATGGAGAGACGCAAAGTGGCAGGAGCATAGCACGCCTCTA
>JANRMT010062856.1:5342257-5358048 GCA_026402145.1 Polypterus bichir lapradei
ACGACAAGCAGAACACGCAGCTCACCAGCAACAGCAAGCCATCAGATAATCCGAGTGCATCTCCTTAGTGTGCATTCAGCCCCCAAACTCCCCCCATCACAACGAGAGATGGAGAGACGCGAAGTGGCAGGAGCGTAGCGTGCCTCGGGGGGGTGTTGAACGAAGCGATCGAGACCTAATCATCTCCTAGAGACACTTTGACGACACGCGAGACTAGATATTACCACATAAGTGGCAAAAGAAAAGCTGCTGTACAGGCTTTTAAATGATCGATGCAAAGCACGAGAAGCAGAACACACAGCAAGACAGGAGCTGAACCGACCGCATCTACAGGTGCCGGTCATAAAATTAGAATATCATGACAAAGTTGATTTATTTCAGTAATTCCATTCAAAAAGTGAAACTTGTATATTAGATTCATTCATTACACACAGACTGATGTATTTCAAATGTTTATTTCTTTTAATTTTGATGATTATAACTGACAACTAACGAAAGTCCCAAATTCAGTATCTCGGAACAGTGGGAAAAGGATCTCTTGCTCAATATTTCAGAAAAGGAGTGGAAGGTCGCAATACAGAGCATTCACTCGAGCTCCTTATGTACAAAGCATACAATTATTCAACTTAAAAGTTATACATCGAGCACATCTGCCTCGTTTAAAATTGTCCACAATGTTTCCAGGGCGAGATCCAACCTGTAAACGCTGCAATCGAGCTCCAGCCTCACTGGGTCACATGTTTTGGACTTGTGCCAAATTAACATCATTCTGGACCAAAATCTTTAAATGCCTTTCAGATAGCATTGGTGTCCCAGTCCCTCCTAACCCATTAACAGCTGTGTTTGGTGGGCTTACAGAGGGTCTTAAAGTGGAAAAGGACAAACAAACTGGAATTGCCTTTACTACACTATTGGCACGTAGACTTATCTCGCTCAACTGGAAGAATCCTAACTCACCTCTGTTAGGTCAGTGGGTAACCAATGTCATATGCTATTTGAAACTGGAAAAAAATCGAATTTGCACTTAGAGGATCTGTAGAAAACGTTTTCAAAACCTGGCAGGATCTAATCAATAATCTGAGGAAGCAGATTCTCTGCCCATTTCTTTTTCTTCTCCATTTATCTTTATGTACTTATTAATTCATCTATTTACTTATTTTTATTAGCTTTAAGTTTTACTCTGCTGGCCATGCTGTCTTTCACAAGGGTGGGGGTTGATTTGTTTTCAATCTTATTTTTTTAAAAATTGATCTGTTTGTATGGATTGTTGTGTGATTACAATAAAATCAATAATATTATATAAAAAAAAGAATATTAATTCTCTGAAGGTGCCTTTATAGTCCACCACACCAATTGCATTTGGAAAACCAGACGTTGCCGCAAATTTCTCTTTGACATTTGCCTGTTCAATCACAGTATAAGGAAATCTGGATGACATATGGATAATACCAACCCTCACAGCTGGCATGGCGCGACTCAGTGATGACTGAGAAATACCTGAATGGGCTGGCAGTTCACACTGAAAAGCTTCTGTGGCTAAAAACCTGAGGGTGGACAGAACTTGCAAAGGAGCAGGTAGAGCGCAATTCCTCAACGTCTGCCTTTATAAAGCCGGCCCCAGTTCTGTGCACACACTCCAAAAATCTCACTCATGTTCCTCTTTTCAGCTTCCTACTTTCTCAGAAATCTCAGGTCTTCTCTGTAAGTCTAAGTCATCCACCTGCCAACTGGACCCCAATCCATCCCATCCTCCCTACAGTTCTGGTCAAAGCCTGCCTCCCCTCTCTGGTCCCTCTTATTTCTGCTATAATCCACTCTTTTCTCACTACTGGTGCTGCTCCTTCATCTTTTAAAACTGCTGCAATAACCCCAATACTGAAAAAACCCGGTGCCGATCCGACTAATTTCAGTAATTTTCGTCCTATTTCTAATCTACCCTTCATTTCCAAAATTCTTGACAAAACAGTGGCTATTCAACTTAATTCTCATTTATCTCAAAATAATCTGTATGAACAGTTCCAGTCTGGTTTTCGTCCTCTCCACAGTACAGAAACAACACTTATAAAAATTACTAATGACCTCCTTATGGCAGCTGATTCTGGTTGAATTCCTATTCTCATCCTCCTTGATCTGAGTGCGGCCTTTGACACTATTTGTCACACTACTCTTCTCAGTAGATTATCTTCGATTGGCATTACCCACACTCCACTAGATTGGTTCAGATCCTACCTCTCAGGCCGTACTCAGTTTGTTCAGCTTCAAACTTTCACATCCCAACCCAGCGCTGTTACTTCAGGTGGGCTCTGTCCTGGGGCCCCTCCTTTTCATTATTTACCTCCTTCCCCTCGGCAATATCTTTCGTAAATATAGCATTAGCTTCCACTCTTATGCTGATGACGCCCAGCTCTATCTCACTAGCAAACCCACTGTTTCCTTTCCACCCTCCTCCCTTACTGATTGCATAGCAGAAATCAAATCCTGGTTTTCTTCAAACTTTCTTAAATTAAATAACAAGTGACAAAACTGAGGTTCTCCTCATTGGTACAAAATCAACATTATCCAAAACTGATCTTTTTTCATTTGTTATTGATAATTTCTCTGTCTCCCCTTTCCCACAGGTGTCATCCTTGACAGTACTTTATCCTTTCAGTCCCACATCAATAACATCTCCCGGTCTGCATATTTTGTAACATTAATCATATTCGCCCCTCCCTCACTCCCCACACCACTGCTCTCCTTGTTCATAGCCTTGTCACTTCTCGTCTGGATTATTGCAATTCCCTTTTCTTTGGTCTTTCTCATAAATCTCTTTATAAGCTTCAACTGGTCCAGAATTCAGCTGCCCACATCATTACTAGAACCCCCTCTATTCACCATATCACTCCCGTCTTGCAGCGGCTTCACTGGCTTCCAGTTCAGTTCCGAATTCAATTCAAAATTCTCCTACTGACTTTTAAGGCTCTCCACACCCTTGCCCCTCCATATCTGTCTGACCTCCTCCATGTTGCCATTCCCTCCCGTACCTTTAGATCCTCTTCCTCCATCCACTGTCCCCTTTGTCCGTCTTACCACTATGGGGAGCAGAGCATTCAGTCGCTCTGAAACTCACTACCACCTGAGCTTAGAAATATTAAATCATTTTCACTTTTCAAATCTAAACTTAGGCAGCACAGTGGCGCAGTAGGTAGCACTGCTGCCTCGCAGTTAGGAGACCCAGGTTCGCTTCCCAGGTCCTCCCTTGCGAGGAGTTTGCATGTTCTCCCCGTGTCTGCGTGGGTTTCCTCCCACAGTCCAAAGACATGCAGGTTATTGACATGTAGGTGGATCGGTGATTCGAAATTGGCCCTAGTGTGTGCTGGGTGTGTTTGCGTGTGTCCTGGCACCCTGCCCGGGATTGGTTCCTGCCCTGTGTTGGCTGGGATTGGCTCCAGCAGACCCCCGTGACCCTGCGTTCGGATTCAGCGGGTTAGAAAATGGATGGAAATCTAAACTTAAAACCCATTTGTTTAAGACTGCTTTTTCTCTTTGATTACAATTGCTCTGTTTGATTTTAACTTCTGTATTTTACTATTGTTTATAATCTGTGTTTTGTCTATTGTTCGGTGTCCTTGAGTGTTTAGAAAGGCGCCTATAAATAAATAAAATATATTATTATTATTTATTATTTATAATCATGTGCCTTACATTTGTAAAGGATATGCAAGTAATTTCTGTGTGTTTGATAAAACCTGCGTCATAGATGAGAATCTAAAAAGGAAAGGCAAACCACACAGAAACAGTGGCACTGCTTCGACAGTGGGTGCCACCCATTTACAAACCCAGCTGAAATGGTGGTGGTGTGAAGCTGCTGTGAAAATGTGTGAAGTGTTACACCAGGTTTAGTTTTTATACTTGTCGATACGAGTGTGGAAACAGGCATATGCAACATTTTTCTACGTACGCACCATTTATACATGTGGCCCCAGATGATTTTTTTTATTATGTCCTGATACATAAAAGCTTAGAATTGAATGAGGGTGTACTTTCTTTTTCAAATGACTGTGTGTCCCAAAATTAGATAAAGCCATTTTGAGAACTTTTTGCATAGTTATTTGTCTTGTACCCGATGCTTGCTGGGATACAATGAGTCTTGAGTGTAGTATTGGGCTGTGACCAAGATGTGGCGCTCAAAGGCAGAAGAGCCAGTAATCACACCACTCGTCACTTTGTTTCATTTCCCTGTAGCTTGGCACTCCACCCCAGTATAAAAATCTTTCTGTTGAATTTGTAGATTCAGCTCTCTGCTGTGCCCTTCCCAGTCATTCAATAGATTCTTAACAAATATGTGTTGCAATAGAACATCTAATAAGTCACAGGTAAGGGAATAAAAAGAGAGTTTGGGAACAAAGTGTTCCTGCTGATTGCCACTCATGTTGTCTTAAATTCATCTCGCCATCCATTTTCAAACCTGCTTGTCCAGTTCAGGCCTGTGGGGGGCACAAGTGCTTATCCTGGTAGTCCAGTGGTGCCAAGGGTCACATTCAGTCATTCTCTCCCAGTCTGGCATCACAATTTAATTTAACGTGGGAGGAAAACCCATTCAGACCAGGGCCGTCTTAGGATGTCTTCACACTGGTAAATCGTTCCGTGCCCAAGCACGTTTGTCCACATGATTCACCACAAAGTCAAGTTCATTTGACCAGTGTGATCACTCCGCTCCTGGGCCCACCATACCTTGTCCTGGCCTACTTGGAAGTTGGATAGTTCAGTAGCATTCGGGAACAGTGTGATCGCTAAACGTGCCCAAGCAAGGATAACGGACATGACGTCAATGATGCGACAAGTCAGATTCTCACTTCCTTCAATCCCTTTTGAGTTACAAACAGGTTTTTATTCTCACCTCACACGTGAATGTGAATTGTAGTTGGCAAGAAAAGCTGCAAATTCCTCCATGTAATCAGAATATAAGTTTAATGTCACTGTGCTCTATACAAAAATTATTTTATAAATCCACTCACATGTACAGGCCAGGCCAAAGTTATCACACAGGGGCTCTCAGCATTTAGAATTTGCTAGGCCAAGCATAGGACAAGATAGACAAAGACAACTGGAGGAATATATCGTGCATGCAAAATCTTCTTTCCTTGTTTGGAAAATGGACTATTTGCCAACGTGGGGGACTGCACGTGGATTAACCAGTATAAAAGACTTAGACATCAGCCAAATACTTTGAAGCCGATGGATGGATGGGTGATAACGTCATCCGTCCTGAAAATCCTTTCAGCGTAGCGACAAAAATGACAAACTATACACAAAGTGTTGTCATGGCTTCCTCGTCTGTTATGCCGCGTAAATCGTCATTAAAGAAAGCTAAGTTATTTTCTCTTATGTGATTTTTACCAACATATCACTATGGGGGGATATCGCCTTGTAGTTAGGATATAGTGGGTTGGATAATGGATGGATGGATGAAGATCAATATGGGTTGGAGGTGGTGGCACTGACCAGAAAGCAGGAGACAGAGCTGGAGGTAGCAGAGTTAAAGATGCTAAGATTTGCATTGGGTGTGATAAGGATGGACAGGATTAGAAATGAGGACATTAGAGGGTCAGCTCAGGTTGGACGGTTGGGAGACAGAGAGGTGAGATCGCGCTGGTTTGGACATGTGCAGAGGAGAGATGAGGGGTATATTGGGAGAAGGGTGCTAAGGATAGAGCTGCCAGGGAAGAGGAAAAGAGGAAGGCCTAAGAGAAGGTTTATGGATGTGGTGAGAGAGGACATGCTGGCGATGGGTGTAACAGAACAAGATGCAGAGGACAGGAAGATATGGAAGAAGATGATCTTCTATGGTGGCTCCTAACAGGAGCAGCTGAAAGACAAAGAAGAAGTGGCAAAGCTGGCTGACTGACTGATTGTGAGGCTGCTTGAAACAAAAACCTACAGCCATGTTAGGTAAAGGCTGAACTTCTGAGATAACACGAACTCTTCAAACACATTTATTCCTAGTAATGTATTACCTGCTTGGATTATGCAGTTTACTTTTTATTCTTGCATGTTCCTTTTTCTCGTATTAATGTCAAATGATTAACATGTTCAGTAAGTTAGTAAGCATTCCAGCACAGAGCTTAATGTGCATGTTAAAATGTCTGCGCATTCAGTGGATACACAGTGGATCAAACTGTTATTGCGTTTAAGAAAAATTCAGTTTCTTACACTGTCATACAAGTATAATACTTCGAAAAGCTGTTGAAGGAAGAAAATCCAAGGGTAGTATTTGGGGATTGAGTCCCAAATGAAGGGCAAGTACCAAGAATAAGGAGGGAGGAAATAAAGGGTGTACTGAAAAGAAGGAAAAATGGAAAGGCAAGAGGACCGGGTGAAAAATGAGCAGAAGTGTGGGAGAGTTTAGGAGAAGAGGGAGTTTGTTTTGGTTTTTTTTATTACCAAATGAAACACAATACAATACAAAACTCTCGTGAAGGATATAAATTCAACATTCAAAAAAGTATAAACAACATTCATAGTACAGGGGGGGCTACATAAATTTCACAGTATATAAAATAGTGCAAGATAACAAATAGGGAGCACAGACCAAAAGACACAGGCAGGAGGCATAAATCAAAACAGTAATAAATGAGATATGGTATCATAAATCCTTCTTACAGATTTGCTGGATTTCAGTTTCTTAAGTGATAGGAAGTATTGTTTAAAATTATTAATGAACTATGTAAAAGATGGTTTGCTATTTCTCCACTTACTACAGTTTTCAGTGGAACCTCGGGTCACGACGGTAATTCGTTCCAAAACTTTGGTCGTGACCCGAAGTAATTTCCCCCATAGGACTGTATGTAAATACAATGAATCCATTCCAGACCGTACAAACTGTATGTAAATATATTTTTTTAAAGATTTTTAAGCACAAAAATAATTAATTAAACCATAGAATGCACAGTGTAATAGTAAACTAAATGTAAAAATATTGAATAACACTGAGAAAACCTTGAACAGAGAAAAGTAACATTACAAGAATTCACGTAATAGCCTTACGAACCGCTCGCTGTAAACACTTTTTTTTAATGAGTTTTAAGCACAGGGGAAAAAAATGAATATTTGAAAAATCCGTAATTTATACAAAAACTAATCATAAACCACCAAGAAAACTAACCTTGCATGAGTCGAGTTCTGGCATGAAGGAAGTGAGGAGAACTGGGTGGAGAGGAAATTACAGTTTTGAGATAAAGTCCCTCTGCGCGATGCACGTCTGACCGAGAACAATGTACTGTACAGGGAGAGACTGAACATGTGCGTAAATCACCGGCGCGTACAAACCGGAAGGGAAACTGGCTTGTTCGTCACCCGAGTATGTGGTCATGAACAGAGGCAAAAGTTTGGCAAACTTTTTGGTCGTAACCCGATTTGTACGTGTTCAGAGACATTCGTGAGCCGAGGTTCCACTGTATATGGTATTTAGCCAAGAGAATAACAATGTTAATCATATCAGAGACAGATGGATGGAAGTTATCCATGTAGAGCATAATATGAGAGAAGTCAAACTGTGGGATATCATTAACCTTGAGTGATAACAAGCGGTGTATTTCTAACCAAAAATTAACCGAAACAGGACATGAAAAGAACAAGTGTTGTAATGTTTCACAAGTTGAATCACAAAAAGAACACCGGTCCACCTCAAATTTAAATATTCTTTTTAGAAATTCTGCCACCGGGTATATATTATTAATTATGTTGAAATTTGGTTCTTTAATTTTTGGGGAAACAGGCCACTTAACAAATTTAGATAAAGCCTTTTCCATAATCAACTGATCCCCATTAAAAACTTGCAAATGCTTTCCTGAGTTAAAATCATGGAAAAGAATGGATTTAAAATTTGCACTAATAGCCTTATTATTACATTTACTATCGTTTAGATTACGATTTCCAATTTTTCAGTTTGGCAGCGCTGGCTTGACTTCTGAATATGACATGATGTTGTAGATTAACTGCCTTAATTCCAATGGGATTGCATGACAAACCTGCCTGTATTCTTTTTGAAGAGGGAGTAGATGTGTTGTGGGATCGAATGCAGAAGATCTAAGCGAGAAAATAGCAGAGGAGTGGAGGAACACTGTGATTGAACCCATTTATATGGTGTCACGAGAAACAAAATGGAGGCAGAAAAAGGTCTGGGGACGGCCACCCGTATACTGAAAGTTTGGCAAAAAGAAACACGACTTTTGGAGTCCACAGCTAAAATGACTAATGATGGGAAGGCTGTTCTATTTATCTGTAGGAATTGGGGGTCTGGAACTGGAAGTGGGGTCATCAGTAGGCGGGCTCCGGGAGGTGGAATTGATGTCATCTGGAGGCAGGACTTGTAGCCAGGAAGTGACCTTACTAGGAGGGTTATTTGGTTGGTCTACAGGGGTAGAAAGAGAGAGAGGATTAGATGACAGCGCCAACACCTGGATCGGCTGACAAACAACTTTATTTGAGCCCATAGACCGTCTGTCATGGGCATGTGTATGACAATGGAGAAGGGTGATATTCAGCTTTATCCCTCTGTAGTTCCCACAATCCTGATGTCACACACATTGAAACTTTGGGAAAGGGTTATAGAGAGAAGGCTCAGGGAAGAGACCACCACAGGGGAGGAGCAGTTTGGTTTTATCCCAGAGAGTGGAACATCTGGTGCAGTCTTTGTATTGAATCAGATGATAGAGAAACATCGAGAAAAACAGAAAGGTGGTCATTTATTTGGAGAAGGCCTATGACGGAGTGCCATGTCAAGGTCTGGTGGTGCATGAAAGAGAAAGGAGGACCAGAGAAGTGTGTGAAGATCGTCCAGGATACATATGAGGGAGTGAGGACTCTGGTTAAAAGCAGTGACAGGGTAACCAACCCAATCCCGGTTCGAGAAGGTCTGCACCAGCGATCTTGAAGTCCTTACCTCTTTGATCTGGTCATGGATATGTTGAGTCTTGGGATAAAATGCCAATCCCCCTGGTGCAGGCTTTTTGATGATATTGACATTGTGTTGCGCAGCACCTGAGAAAAGGAAGTTGGAAGAATGGAGAAGAGTTATGGAAGACAGAGTGCTGAAGATAAATAGGAGGAAGACCAAATATATGAGGTTTAATGATGGGAGAGCTCATTGAAAGGAGTGGATACATTTATATAGCTTGGATCAGTGGTAGTCCAAGATGGAGGATCAGAGTCAGAGATAACCCAACGAGTGAAGTGTGGATGGAACAATTGGAAGAAGATGTTAGAAGGATTTTGTGATTGGAGAATGAAGGTGAAGGTCAAAGGTCAGGTTTTTTTAAGACAGGGGTAAGACCAGCAATGATGTGTGGAGCTGAGACATGGGCAGTAAAGGGAGCACAGCAGGCGAAGAAGCTGGGATATGGCAGAAAGGAGAATGTTGAGATGGATGTGTGGAGTTACAAAAAAGGACAGAATAAGAAACAAGACAATCAGAGGTGCCACAAAAGGGGGTCTAAGAAAGTACAAGAAAGTAGACTGTGCTAGCATGGATGGATGATAAGGAGAGACAATGAATATGTGGGAAAAAGAATGATGGGAATGGAAGTCCAGGGGAAAAGAAAGTGAGGGATGACAAAGTGGAGGTGGATGGATAAAGTGAAAGAAGAGCTGAAGGATAAGAGCCTGAGTGGGGAGGAGGTGCAGAGCCGAGCTGTTTACAGAAGGTTGGTCAAGCATATCGACCTCACATAGAAGTGTGAAAAGAAGAAGATCATTACACAGCCTAGTTAATACGGTCCACCGGCTTATCTTTGAGTTTACCAATTAATTTTCAAAGGAACGTGCCATTGACCCAGAAAGCACCATAACGCATTTAACTTGACGAAGATTCTGCCGCCCTCATGTGTGAGCTATTGTGTCCGTTTGCCGGGCTGCTGATGCCCCACCGCCACTCCTTGTTACAAAGCTCTCTCTCTTCTTTTTTTTTTGGGGTCATGATAAAGGTGTAATTGGTATTACGTACATTTTTAATTATAAGATGTGCGAAGGAGGGCCTGACGGGAAGCATAATTGCAAGGACACTACTATTGAGCAGGATAGGAGTTTGTCACTCAGGTGTATTGCTGGTGACAGCAGGACGCCACTGGAGTATCCTACAGCTTTTCAGATCTCTTTGGCTGGTTAACCCTGCCAAGACAGCGGGGTCTGATGTTGTTAGTTGCCAAGCATTCGGAAATCCCGTGCTACACGATTTTCAGGGGTGTACAAAATCATTTTTCATTGACCCAGGCTGTTGTCCCACACAACTTCAAACATTCTTTTATTGTTACAGTTCCTAAAAAGTCAAACACAGCGGCACTGAATGACTTCTCCTCGGCGGCGTTTACTTCCGTTGCCTTGAAATGCCCAGAGCAGCTGTTTTTAAAATTCATTGACTCTGTCATCCCACCGACTGTTGATCCCCTTGCAGTTCATCTACCGCCAAAACAGGTCAGTAAACGTTGTGGTGGCTTTGATCCTTCACTTTTCCCTGGAACATCTGGACAATGGGAGTGCACATTGTGTAGCCGTGGCGAAAAGTTTTGAGAATAACCCAGGTGCTGGTTTTCACAAAGTTTACTGCTTCAGTGTTTTTAGATCTTTTTGTTAGATGTTTCTATGGTATACTGAAGTAGAATTACAAGCAGTTCAGAAGTTTCAAAGTGTGTTATTGACAATTACATTAAGTTTAATTAAGTCAATACTTGCAGTGTTGGCCCTTGATTTACATATGCATACTTTTCAATAGGCTGTAGCTGAGCCTTTAACGGCATTCAACCCTCAAAGCTGGTGGACACTCTGGAAGCCCAGACTTCCTTGTTCCCAGCTACAAATTCCAGCTCTTCCCTGGGAATTCCCAGGCATTCCCAAGTCAAAAGAGAAATATAATCTAAATATAATATAACATTCTGTTATTTGGTTATAAATGTTTGAATGGAATGAACCACCCATCCAATATCTGTCGAAAATCCTTCCTTTTTAAACGCCAACGAGAGCGCTGCGCTGTACCAGCCAGTTGCCATTAGTTGTAGGAAAGTCGAGTTGAAGTCGGGCAGTGGTTCTCAAACTGTGGGGCAGGGGGGCCGAAAATGTGAAAAAAAGAAAACAAGAATCCAAAATATGAAAAATACATCTATTGAAACCAAAACAAATTTCCTTAAACTATATTCTGATACTGGAAAAATAAATATCTATAATATCTATAAATAAATTCTATACAAAAGTAGTCGGATGTCCTTACGCAGGCGCGGAGTTTCACACACGCCCCATCCATTTTGCAATGCACGATGGGATTTGTAGTTTCGTTTTTCCAAGTAAAAGATGATTTTCTACTCCAGACTGTGCGATATCTTCTTCTTATTTCTTACTATATAAAAGCGGTCGGGATTGTCCTTCTGTCCCGTGAGTGTATTCCGCTTATCACAGACTTACTACTTGCAGCTTGCGGTACGAAGCGACATGATGTGAGCAGAGTTCTGGTGCTCCCATCGTTCCCTTGCTTTTGTGCGCGATGCGCTGGAAAAATAGACAAAATTATGTCTCTGGAAATAATTAATGTTGATGGACTACAAATGCCTCACCGCGTAGTAAATATCAGGGGGGTTCAAAAGGGCGACCTCAATATAAAAAAAAAAGTTTAAATTTCATCACAAAAATAACAGAAACTATGAGTATTAAAGTAATACCGCTCAAATGCAATATAACCAAATTAATGAGTTTGTACAAAATATCAAATTTATCTACATATTGAATTGCCTTAAGAAGTGGTCAACTTAAAAGTCGGTCTCCTTAAAAGGCGGGTCAGCCTAGTAGTTAGATAAATGTCGATAAAAGTTAAGTAGGTATAATAAAATATGCATGTAATAAATTTTATGTCTCTATAAAGACACAAGCATTTATTATTTTAAATGTGCTACAGACGTAAGATGTGAATTACTTCCAAAAAGATAGAAGTTCTGTCGAAATCGAATTCTGTCGAAAGACTTACAGGGTGAGTCAAAATTATGTGAACACTAAAGGATTATTTTTATCTCGACCACACCTTTCCAGGCCGTGGTGGATCATTGCCATGGCCTCCACACTCCCCTGATTTAACACCCTGTGATTTCTGGTTATGGGGTACGTGAAGGAGCGCGTGTATAGCAGGAAAGTTCACGATATCAATGAACTGAAGGACAGAATACGGCCTGTGGTATCCTCAATTCCCCACGAAATGTTTGTCTGGGCTTTAAATGGTACTGTTGCTCGTTGGTTTTTGTGTGTTGAACAGGTTGAGACATTCCTGTAAATCAGTGGTTCTCAAACTGTGGGGCGCGAAGTAACAAAAAGGGGGGAGCGAAGATGTGGAATAAAAGAAAACAAGAATCGAAAATATGAAAAATACATCTATTGAAACCAAAACAAATTACCTTAAGCTACATTCTGATACTAGAAAAATAAATATAGAGTTAGATAAATGTCGATAAATGTTAAGTAGGTATAATAAAATATGCATCTATGATATATCATTAATTAAAAAAGAACAAATTGGCATTAGTGGGCTCTGTAAGAGCCATTTTCCTAGTTCTATAAAATTCATGAATAATTTACTAGATGATAATGCATAAAATATGGGAGGTTCCTATAACCCCCATGAATAGAATTGTGTTGGTAATTTCCTATCATTTCCTAACAGCTTTGAGTGAACAATGTTCTCCAGTTAGTGTCTAGCCTTGCCTTATGTAAGGTACAGAGGTATACGGTTTTTAACCGTGGTCCTGCTTGTGCACGTGACCGTGCCTGGGCACATGCCTATGTGCCAGTCGGCCTACGGGCCTTTTGAGTGTGAAGTAACTCGTAAAACAGCACTTTTATTGAAGTGTTGAACCGTATGCTTAAAGCATACAGAAGAAGAAATTAAGAACCTTTAAGTATAGAAAGAAACAAAGAACGTTTAACTATAGAAATAACTAAAGTTTCTCAAGAAAAGCTAAGTTTATAGAAGATACATTTTTTCTTTTTCTTTTTTGCCTTTTATTCTAGGTGTGTAACTATTTTTTTCTTTTATTCTTGTGTGGATTATTTGCTTTTAACTTTCACTATATATTTTCAAAACGAACTTTTGGACTGTGCGGTTTCTTTAGACACGCGTTTTTACCCGTGCTTGACCACACCTTATTTCGGCAGCTACAGGCTCCTTTCAAAAAAAAAAAAAACCTTAGCGGGGTGCGATTAAAACTGTTATGAAAACCCGGGTCGCAAATACGTTAAGGTTGAGAAACGCTGAAGTAGGGGATGGGGCGTCGAGGTTTTGCCATGCTGGACGATCCCAAAGTTTGGAATGGTTGAACTTATTCCATCAGGTCTACCTGTACATTGACCAGTTTTAAGTCCTCATTAAAGACCCATTTCTTTTCGCTGGTTTTCACCCCGTAATATGTTGGCTCAAGTACATTGATGATTTGTTTGTGACTATTGTGAATGGATTTTTAGTACAATTGGTTATGATTGTGATCATGTTCTTTGTATATATTTTATTTTATTTGTTTTGTTTGAATTGCTTGCACAGCATTTTGCTTTCAGCTAAGATTGTTTTAAATGTGCTTTTTGAAAAGAGTTCGACTTGTCTTGTGTCTTGTACATGACATTACCAGCGGGCCCCTCACGCCACTTATGACGGCCCAGATGCCTGCTTTCCGCTGGCACACTCCCGCACACTGCCATCCACTTTCTGATTCACTCATCGCGCAGTCTTTGGCATGCGGCACGGAGTCCGGGTCTTCCGGCAGGGAATCTTCGTATCCCCTTTGAAACCTGAACACCAAATGAAGACGCTGCTTTTATTGAACTCCTTGCATTTTTTTTAACAATCCCAACGGACAGAATGTGTGTGGAGTCCGTGCCCACCCAGGGTGCCGCTTTTATCATTTAGAATGCCGGCTGGCACTGTAGTGGCGCGCCCGCTTTAATCGCCATCAGCAGCAGACGAAACGAGCGTCGCTTAGGGAAGGAGCGCAAATGTTCTGCGGTGCGGTGGCCTTTATGAAAGATCTTGAAGCGACCGGAAAGCTTTTAAAATGACAGAAAAAGAGAAAAGAAAGGCGACAGTTAGGCAAACCATTTGTTCAGGAAGCCGAGCGTTGCACAGAAGGCCGTTTAGGGGAGGAGGCCAGGAAGGCGAGAGTGTGAAATAGAGGGGCCCGGGGGGTTTGGGAAGCCATTGCGCCACAGAGCTGCCAACTCGTGCGGGGGCCGCCGCAGACTGAATAGCCAGGGCAGCCAGCGGACTTACTGGACAGCTGCTACGACACTTGACGGTCCCCGCAATCCCCCTCGCCCACCCCTTTTGTTGAATTTATATTGCACCTTTGGCTGAACGCTTTATACTCACCCTGGTTGTCCATCCATCCATTTTCAAATCCGTGTATCTGTCTGCAGCACGCGGCGCCGGTCCGTCTCAGGCACCGTCACATTTGGGATTGATAAATATGGATGGCACAAATAGTACTGTACCTGTGGTTTACGAATAAAGGGTGCTGTCTTTTGCAGCGACTGATTCACCCACCTTTATAAATCAGCCTAGAAACGGACTTAAGCCAGGTGTGTGAGGAGAGCAGCGGCTCAGTATGGAGGCGGAATCTACGATACAGCTACACATTTTTCTCTACTCTTTTCACAATATTGTTACATTGTTTTATTTTTTAATCATTTCACCAGTTCTTGGTAGGTTTGTGGGATTTTATTGCACATTACGAAGCCTTGACCAGTCGTATTGTATTTATTTATCTGTTGTCTGTAATAAATTTTATTTATATGACTCTATAAAGACACAAGCATTTATTATTTTAAATGTGCTACAGACGTAAGATGTGAATTACTTCCAAAAAGATAGAAGTTCTGTCGAAATCGAATTCTGTCGAAAGACTTACAGGGTGAGTCAAAATTATGTGAACACTAAAGGATTATTTTTATCTCGACCACACCTTTCCAGGCCGTGGTGGATCATTGCCATGGCCTCCACACTCCCCCGATTTAACACCCTGTGATTTCTGGTTATGGGGTACGGTGAAGGAGCGCGTGTATAGCAGGAAAGTTCACGATATCAATGAACTGAAGGACAGAATACGGACTGTGGTATCCTCTATTCCCCACGAAATGTTTGTCTGGGCTTTAAATGGTACTGTTGCTCGTTGGTTTTTGTGTGTTGAACAGGTTGAGAGATTCCTGTAAATCAGTGGTTCTCAAACTGTGGGGTGCGAAGTAACAAAAAGGGGGGAGCGAAGATGTGGAGGATCACAGGAATCATGGGAAAGAGGGGCCCTTTCATCGGATTGGCTGGCCGAGCAACGTTTCAGCCGCGGAATGGCCAAATGGGGAGGCAGCTTGACGGATGAGGTCTCCAGCACTCTAAAAATATCAAAATCTTATTATGTGATATCATCTACTGTTAAATTCTGCTCTTTACTTCTAAAATTTTTATTATTATGCTGTATTAAGGATTTGTTCTGTTCTGTGTATTGTATTGACCCCCTTCTTTTGACACCCACTGCACGCCCAACCTACCTGGAAAGGGGTCTCTCTTTGAACTGCCTTTCCTGAGGTTTCTTGTCTTCTCAGAGAGTCAAGGCTGGGGGGCTGTCAAGAGGCAGGGCCTGTTAAAGCCCATTGTGGCACTTCGTGTGTAATTTTGGGCTATACAAAAATAAACTGTATTGTATTGTATTGTATGTGAAAAAAAGAAAACAAGAATCGAAAATATGAAAAATGCATCTATAGAAACCAAAACAAATTAACTTAAACTACTTTCTGATACT
>JANRMT010062856.1:5358058-5368791 GCA_026402145.1 Polypterus bichir lapradei
CATCTATAGAAACCAAAACAAATTAACTTAAACTACTTTCTGATACTAGAAAAATAAATATAGAGCTAGATAAATGTCGATAAAAGTTAAGTAGGTATAATAAAACATGCATCTATGATATATCATTAATTAAAAAAGAACAAATTGGTATTAGTGGGCTCCTTTAAAAAAAAAAAAACCTTAGGGGGGCGCGATTAAAACTGTTACGAAAACTCGGGTTGCAAATGCGTAAAGGTTGAGAAACGCTGCTGAAAATCATCTTGCACATATGAAGTCAGTCAGTCATTATCCAATCCATCATATCACCACTACAGGGTCACCACGGGGGTCTGCTGGAGCCAATCCCAGCAAGCACAGGGTGCAAAGCAGGAACAAACCCAGGGCAGGGCGCCAGCCCACCGCAGGGCAGATATGAAGTATGTTTTTTAAATAAATTGTTTCCGCCATTCAAATGTTAACATAATTTTGACTCACTGGGCACGGTGGGTAGCGCTGCTGCCTCGCAGTAAGGAGACCTGGGTTTGCTTGTTAACTTAACTTGCAGACATGAGGAGAGCATCAGAACGGCCTACAGACAGTGACTCATCCTGCCTTTAGAGGAGGGTATCAAACAAAGAAGAGTAGACTCGGAGCTCTCCGACCATGTGGACAATGCCGGTGATGTTGTTCAGATGGTGTCTTAATTACAACTTTGAGTCTGTGAGGCGTGTGCAGGGCCAGCATTAAGGGATATTGGTATTAGAGGCCGTGAGCGTGGCGCTGGATAAACAAACATGAGGGTCCAGGACAAGCTGTAATCAGGCTGCCTGGGGGGATCTGTGTAGAGCACGGGACAAATAGGCTGTTTACCTGCACACAGGCTAAGTGGTGGTGGGAGTACATGTGGACAAGCAGGGGCCCAACAGGTGGAACAAATGGCAGAAGGAGGAGGTGACAAAGAAGTTAAAAGAAGATAGAGACGGAAGCAGAGAAAAGAGAAGTTCAACCACCACAGTATATGGGGGCTTGAGAAACATCTGACCACAAAAAAAAAATAAATAAATAGATAACGATGCTGGCACTACAGAGTACTTTCTTCCGTCAAGAAACGATGTGGCTGGCACTGAGCTTTGTTGTGTACGTACTGCTGCTGCTGCTGAAGTTTGGAGATCCCGAGCTGGACCAAGGTAGGAAAAGACAAGGCGTGAATGGGATGATGGCATCCATGGTGGGAGGGCAGCAGGTATGAGATTTTAGTGACCACACTAACCGTAATGGACATTAGGTGGGTTCAAGAGGTATTGCGAGATGTGATGAGGGAAATAGCAGTTTTGTGCTGGGGGTGGGGGGGTGAAATGGAGGGTTTGTTGAGGTCCATCATCACAAAGACCGACTCTCGCTGGATTGGCCAGTGTCAGTGTGTAGTCCCATCCAGGGTTGGTTCCTACATTTTAGGGTGTGCCCAGCACGGAGCGCTTGTTCCACAAATGGACCGAGTTCAATGTTGGTAAATGCTCTGTGGCAAAGTCATTCTGCTTAGAAATCCCACCAGCTCAATACCACAACAACAAAAAGCAACATTAGCATTTTATATTTAGAGTGTACTACAGTAAAGACTTACTCAGTGTACCATCCACTACAGCAGTGGGTCTCAAACTGTGGGGCGGCTCCCCCTAGGGGGGCACGAAGTAACAAAAAGGGGGGCGTGAAGATGTGAAAAAAAGAAAACAAGAATCCAAAATATGAAAAATACATCTATTGAAACCAAAACAAATGAACTTAAACTACAATCTGATACTAGAAAAATGAATATAGAGCTAGATAAATGTCGATAACAGTTAGGCAGGTATAATAAAATATGCATCTGTGATATATCATTAATTAAAAAAGAACAAATCGGTAGTAGCGGGCTCCTTTCAAAAAAACCTTAGGGGAGGTGCGATTAACACTGTTATGAAAACTCGGGTCACAAATACTTAAAGGTTGAGAAACGCTGCACTACAGGCTTCACCCAGAGACCCCCATTTCCATACTGAGAGGGTGAATGTTACTGTACACCCTTAGAATAAAGGTGCCAGAGGGGTTCTTCAGGAAACTGACATATGGATTACCATTGTTTTGGTTTCCAAAGTGACCATCCACATGAAGGTTTGATAAAGAACTTTTATTAATTTAGATCTTTCGCGAGCTCCATTCATGACCATGAAGAGGTCTGTGAAATTTCAATGGATTCCAATTTTTTAAAAGGACCCTCGCTGCATACAATCACAAGCTCAGAGTTTTTTGATCTGTCAGTGTCCTGCTCAGTCAGATGCTGTGCACTAAAGACTTCTGTTTTGTTTGCATATTAGGAACCATTTGTAAAGACCAAGCAACCAAATTCATATGCAAAGAACACTACACAAAATGAAGTTGAGCTATGAGGAACCACATGACCCAACAGAGTACCGCTTTTGTAGAGGTCAGCACGCAGTCTCTTTGTCACCATCAGCCATACCACCCACACTTCAGAACAGGTCACTCACCTGAAATGAAGCGAAGCATGTTTGGGTCTGGCCAGAACTTGGATGAGAAGCCAACCAGATCTTTACTGGAAAAAGGGTTGAGGAATCCATCAGGGGGTGCTTACCACCCCTGGTCAGTACGTGGATCCCAATGTAATGATGGGGACATTATACTGAAAAATGGTGCCAACCTTTGGATTAGACGTAAAACTGAAGTCCTGACTCTGTGCTTAAGATCCCTGGGCATTCTTCATGAAGAGTAGGGTGTCTCTCAATGTCCTAGCTAAACTGCTCACCATGGCTTGGTCATTGTGGCCCCTAATCATCCTATGTCTCGAACTGATGATCAAAAAGACCCCATCGATTGTGATCGATTGTGACCCTGCCGGCTTCTTATGACTCACTTTTAAAACTAGCACCTGGGAGAACCTCTCAGCATTTAGTGAAGCTGCAAGATGACGCAGTAGTCCCGTGGCTGCTGGGTTTTGTAGTCCATTTACAGCGTCGCCTGTGGTTTTACGCAATAAATTACAAAACTCACAAAATAAACAGAAGACAAGACAGCGCCATAGTAGGAGAACCACCCTGGTGATCCCACATAATTAGATTATTTAGAAACACCAAATACACACAACAGGTTCCAGATGCGTCTTTTCAGGCAAGAGCTCAGTGTAGAACAAATTTCCAAATGTCTGCACCCCACATGCGTTGAAGGCAGGAAGAGGCGAGTCCAGGAGTGTGGATAGCGTAGGTGATGTCACTGGTGGAATGGCCATCAGTCTTCTGTTCTGCAGAGTCATTAGAACACAGCGCCAACCCCTGGTTCAGCGGGTAATTACCTTCACTGGAGCCCTTAAGCTGCCTCCTAGGTGCATACGTGACACCCTCGTATAACAAAACTTGATGGCAGAGATGTGTTTAAACTTACCGATATGTCAACTCCTTTGAGGCAGAGGTGCTAGTGAGGGTAGTGATGACGCACCTACCGCTATAAAATCATCAGGTCACTTTTTATCCTTTGTTCGTGTCTTCCATTGTTCTTTTCCATTTGTGGTGGGTGGAGGTTTATGACACGTATCTGGTTCCTGCACTTAAGATTTCTTCTTTCTGTTGTCATAGGTATCGGCCATCCTTGGTGCTACGAGAACCCATATTGCGGTAAGTTGCCGTGATACTCAGGCCTCAATGTTGATTTGCTTATTTAGAACATTAGAACATTTGTTACGATCATTTAATTTTCATTTGATTTGATTTAAATTTTATATATTTTATCAACCCCTGTGGGGAAATTGTCTTTTTGTGTGACCTTTGGGGGGTCCACTATTGTACAGCACCCATGGAGCAACTTTTAGAATGAGAGCCTCGAATCCCTTCCGGCATTCGAAAATTGTAATTTTAAAACATAAAAAGTTTCTGATGTTGTTATTTTCTAACTCACTTAACCCAGACCAGGGTTGTAGAGGGTGCCGGACACTATCCAGGCTAACAGAGGGTGCAAGAGAGAAACAAACCCTGGACAGGGAGCCAGTCCGTCACAGGACGAACACACACAGGGGGCCAGTGTAGCATCGCCAGTTCATCTAACCTGCATGTCTTTGGACGGTGGGAGGAAACCAGAGCAACCGGAGAAAACCCACGCAGGGAGGACCCGGGAAGCAAACCCAGATCTCCTTACTGTGAGGTAGCAGTGCTACCACCGCGCCACCGTGCCGCCCAGAAATAAATACCTTTAGAGAAAAGTAAAGCGAAAAAGAGAGGCTCTTACGGGACGTTAACCCTGGCCTACTTACTGCGAGGACTCCATGCTAAAATCAGCTTTCTTCAACATTTTAACATCATCTATACAGTAATCCCTCCACAACCCCCCGCGATAGGTGAAAATCCGCGAAGTAGAAACCATATGTTTGTATGGTTATTTTTATATATTTTAAGCCCTTATAAACTCTCCCACACTGTTAACATTATTAGAGCCCTCTAGACATGAAATAACACCCTTTAGTCAAAAGTTTAAACTGTGCTCCATGACAAGACAGAGATGGCAGTTCTTTCTCACAATTAAAAGAATGCAAACATATCTTCCTCTTCAAAGGAATGTGTGTCAGGAGCAGAGAATGTCAGAGAGAGAGAGAGAGAGAGAAAAGCAAACAATCAAAAAATCAATACGTGCTGTTGGGCTTTTAAGTATGCGCACCGCGATTAAACGGCCGCAAAGAAGAGAGCAATGTGAAGGTAGTCTTTCAGCATTTTTTACAGGAGCCTCCGTATCTTCTAAGCAAACAGCCCCTCTGCTCACACCCCCTCCGTCAGGAGCAGAGAATGTCAGAGAGAGTGAGAGAGACAGAGACAAGCAAACAATCAAGCACCGAGCGGGAAGCATATCGTATATCATTGAGGAGTTTTAGTTAATACGTAATACATGCTCTGATTGGGTAGCTTCTCTGCCATCCGCCAATAGCGTCCCTTGTATGAAATCAACTGGGCAAACAAACTGAGGAAGCATGTACCATAAATTAAAAGACCCATTTTCCGCAGAAATCCGCGAACCAGCGAAAAATCTGTGATATATATTTAGATATGCTTAAATTTAAAATCCGCGATGGAGTGAAGCCGCGAAAGTCGAAGCACGATATAGCGAGGGATCACTGTATTACTAATCGAAGGTTGTACACTGATGCCAGGGGCCAGAAGCAAGCCGTGCTGAAAGCGCTTGTGCACAGCGCCTTAGCACCCCAGAGACAGTAGGTGGCGCCCAAACACAACCTGTAAAAAACACAACACACCGAAGGTTGTATATATGCACGGATGCCAGACACCAGAAGCAAGCCGTGCCGAAAGCGCACGCGCACAGCGCCTCAGCGCCCCAGAGTCAAACCGAGCGGCTTCCCAGAGTCAGTAGGTGGCACCCAAACAACACAACACAACCTGTAAACTAAACTTCAGGTAAACTGTGCATGCCAACAAGTTGCCATAGTGACTTATTTAAACTTGAAGTAGTGGTGACTACTGACAGTCCCAGCAGTCAGCTACTCCACAGTGCCAGCAGTCAGTGTTCTCCACTCCAAAGTGCCAGCAGCTACTCCACTACACAGTGCCAGCAGTCAGGTACTCCATAGTGCCAGCAGCTACTCCACTACACAGTGCCAGCAGTCAGTGTTCTCCACTACACAGTGCCAGCAGCTACTCCACTACACAGTGCCAGCAGTCAGTGTGCTCTAATCCACTGTGCCAACAGTCAGTGTGGCAGCTGTCAGTGTGGCTTATTTAAATCACATTAGAGTAATTCAGTGTTAAAAGTAAGTTCAATTATGATTCCTAACATTAATTTTTTATTTCCAATTTACTTCATTTAAACTTTTGCACTCTGATATTTTTTTTTACTTATGAGTGCAGCAACTCAAAGACATTTTTGACTTAAATGATATAACAAATAAATGTCAATTTTAGTTTTAATAAATTGGTTAATTTTAGTACAAATATATTTATTTCATTAAATGAAAACTTTCCCATGACGCTCCCACGCTCCATGATTTTTCATCTATCCAAAGATCAGAGGGAGCAGAAAGTGATTGCCATTCTTGAATTTCCGATTCTTTACAGAATCGGGGGTTTACTGGTAGAATCAGAATCTGAACTCGGCAAATTTTTGACCCCATTACCAAACATCCATTGGCATGAAAGTAAAAACAATATTTAACAACGTCAAAGTGGGAAAAAAGCATAATGAGTGTGTTTACTGTATATACACATACAGAACCAGGATAAAGTTGCTTCTTGTACTTCAAATTTAAAAATTTGCCATGTGCAATAGTTTTCCTATGTTGGTTTTGTATTTAATATTTACTTTAAGACTAAATCCCATTTTACGTGTATCTCACTTTAGGCGACTCTTCTAGTGATTTCAGTCATAGCCTTCATTTACATCAGGTGGAGTGATTTAGCAGTGCACTCCGGGGAAGGCAGTCATGTAATGTGACATATCCAGCGTCTGAGACCAACTAGTCTACAACTCACTACGATATAATTAAACCGGCTTGATTTTGTGTTTAGTTGTAGGGGCGGCTCTGTGAGCGTGAAAGCTGACAATCAATGAAGGTTCATCTGAAAGTACAATGCATGGAATTTAGTGACAAGGAATAAGGAACACAAATAGAGGAGAAGCTCGTCTGTGTGACGTCTCATGTTTGACCGGTTAAAGCAGAAACCCACTTTGTTCAAAACTTGCAAGTCTTCTTATGGTGTTCAGGTCAGGTCAGGTTGGGGAGCATGCACTGGCACAGCGCATTGCCGCACTCACCACACCACAAAACAACTCGGGATCCTGGTTGGCAACCCCCCAAGCAGACACACAGTCCAGTCCCACCTTCTGTAAACGACCCTCTATCTGCCGCAGCCAGGTGTTATGTGGGTGTCCCCTTGGCCTGCTCCAACTGCTTGGGGATCTCAACAATGAGGATCCTGTAAGCTTTGGGGAATCGTGCCACATGGCCATCTCACCAACTATGGAAATACTTAATATGTCACATCTTCTTGCTCAGTGGAGTTGCTAGGTTTTTCTCCTGCAGCATATAAAATACTGTGTACATACTACCTTCTTCCATCATGCTATGACTGGAATGAAGACATATTTGGCCATCACCACTACCTTACAACATCAGGAAAGACCTAGTAACTCCAAAAACTAAAAGAGTAAATTTTGAAAAAAATGGCAGTTACTTGGTTTTTCCATTACATGTTGGCCATAGTGCCATAACTGACGCTCCCTCACAATGCATTTAATGTGCCTCATTCAGAACTCCGTGAGCAACCGCTCATACAACACAAAGTCAAACCAGCAGAACCCACAATGATGAGACACAATACCAAAGGAGCCCAGTCTTCATCTCAGGTCACTGGATAGCGTCCATGTCTCGCAACCATATAGCAAAACAGGAAGCAACAGGACTCTAAAGATTTGGACCGTCGTTCTTTTGCCGAGATATCGGACGTGCCACACACCCCTTTCCAGCGACTCCATGACCCCCCATGCTCGCCCAATCCGTCAACTGACTTCATATGAAGAATCACCAGAGACATGAAAGTCACTGCCGAAGTAAGTAAATCACTCGATAAGGTCGACACTCTCTCCACAGATAGACACACTGCTGATGGCCGTGCCCAAGAGGTCATTAAAGGCCTGGATTTTGGTTTTTATCCAGGACACTCGCAAGCCCAGACACTCAGCCTCCTCGCTCAGTCTCTCTCGAGCGCCCCGATCAGAGCCTCCATTGACTCCGCGAAGATCACAGCATCGTCAGCAAAGTCAAGATCCGTGAATCTTTCTTCACCAACAGATGCCCAACAGCCGCTGGACCCCACGATCTTGCCCGACCCCCAGTGCATACAAGCACTGAACAGAGCAGGAGCAGAACACACCGCTGACGAACCCCAGAATCAACTGGGAAAAACGCAAAGGGTCTGCCTCCACTCTGCACAGCACTCCCAGTACCAGTGTACAGGCCACTCATGATATCCAGCGACCTCAAGGGGATCCAGCGAACCCTCAGGATGTCCCACAGGGCAGCTCGATCAACTGAGTCGAACGCTTTGCGCAAATCGACAAAGGCTCCAAAGAAACTCTGCCGAAATTCGCGTTTGCGCTCCATGAGAACCCTCAGTGCCAGGTCGATGGTAGACTTCTTAAGCGTAAAACCAGCCTGCTCCGTTCACTGGTAGGTGAGCAAGTGATCATGGATCGTATTGAGGACGACCCTAGGAAGGACTTTACCCGGCACCGAGAGCAGTGTTATCCCCCTGTAGTTGCTGCAATCCATGTGTTCTATTTTAGCCAATGAGGGAACTCAAGGAGGCACGCGTTTTGGACGCTTCTTCTTCAAAGACTGGTACTGCCCCACGCCCACCATGTAGTGCCCATTCCAAACTAGCCACACACACACATACACACGGGGGCATGCTGACCTGACCCAAGGCACACACTACAGGAGATCGCTCGACTTTCCCACTTCTCACCGATGTGGTTTACGTGTCTTTCCTCTCTTTGCAGTACAAAGCGCTGAGCAGCTCCCTCTTCACGACTGGCCCGAATGAGAAGCCACCACACTTCCTGCAGAACAACTACAGGCCACCGCAGCCCTTGAATGGCAGGACTGTCAGCTGGTATAAGGAGTGACGATTGTCACCGTCACCCGCTCCGGAGAGGCACTTTGTGTTTCCTGTGCCTGAAGTGACCCACCCGGGTTGGTTTGTTTCTGTTCGGCAGCACTTTGTGTGCCTTGTGGTCTTCAATTCTGCCTCATCTGTCCCTCAGTTCTGACTGTAACTTGCCCTCGATGGCCCGCAGTGTGCTCCTGCATTTATTTACTTATATGCTTCATTACGTTATATTCATTTTTATATATTTTTGTGTTTTTTTTTTCTTCAAAGAAATGTGCTTTATGGGCTCAGAACTGACTAAGACTGCAGGAGTGAATAAAATGCACAGCCAAACTGGTGGCCTGTTTTTTGTGTGATAAAATCCGGCTTGTGGTTATCATCCAGACCCCCAAAGCCCTGTCCCGTTACACGACAGTAGCCACTTTCTTTTTTCTTTCTTTACCTGTCGTGGCTCACTTGACCTAACTGTATATGCGGTCAACATAGTCCTTGTCTCAAAAACTCTTCCTGCTGTACTTGATCCCGATTTTCCAGGATCAAACACACCACTCATAAGGTTGTGCCAGATCAGTAACAGAGACCATATTGGCAAATATTTACAGTATGTTTGTGGCCTGTAGGGGGCGCTCCAGCTCACTGAACCCGACACCTACAGACACAGGCACAAGTTTAGCACAGTACACAGGTTTACTTGTGTGAAACTCATCCCAAAACACAGCCCGATAAGCACAAATTAAAGCAGCACACAGCAACTCTTTCTCTTCCTTTCTCTCTCACTGCCTCCACTCATCCTCCTCCTCTCCAGCAAGTGTCATCTTTTCACTCCCAACTTTGGCTCTCTGGACTGAAAGCATTGGGCTTCTTTTATAATGCACCTGAGAATACTTCCAGTGGCCAGTTAGCGTAATCCAGAAGCGTTTCTGGGTCAGGGTAGGGCTCAGGAGTCCCAGCAGCACCCCCTGGTGGCCCTCACGAAACCCAACAGGGCTGAGTAACAGAACTTAATAATAATAATAATAATTCATTACATTTTTATAGCGATTTTCTTACTACTCAAAGTGCTACCACAGGAGGACCCGGGGACATGAATTCATGATCTCCTTTCAGAGCTGCTACTGCACCACCTGTTGAAATTCATGGCACTACTGCAACCCAGGGAGGCTGCCATCCAGCATTCTGAGGGAGATAATGCCCTGTACACACTCTCTCCCCGGGCCTTCCACTATATATAAAGGCATCCAGGCTGGTTAAGGGTGCCGGCGGTCCTCCACAACGTGAATAAGCGATCAGCGAAGCACCCCAATCAACCTCAGAGCTGCGCGTGCACCTACACCCACTTAGAGCCTGCAGGCTCGGGGACGACTGGATTGGGCTTCGCCATGGAGACCTCTTATCACAAACACGTATAACATACAAAGCCATCATCTCAATCGATACACAAGATGATCTTTAAGTTTGTTTGTAATTTGTCCTGCAGCAGTAAATCCGTAGCCATGGGAGTGCCAGTTGGCACACATTCCAAAATCCAATTCTTGAATCCATGCAACATTTTAAAAATGAGACCCAGCAGGATGTGAAACGAGTGTGCGAGTGTGTGTGTGAGTGTGTTAATGCATGTGTGAGAGGGCGAGTGTGAATGCGTGTGGTGTGTGTATGAATGTGTGTGAGTGTTAATGCATGTGTAAGAGGGTGAGTGTGTGTGTGCATGAGTGTGACTGCTAATGCATGTGTGAGAGGGTGTGTATGAGTGTGAGGGTATGAGTGTGTGAGAGGGTGCGTGTGAGTGTGTGCGTGTTAGTGTGAGTGTTAATGCCTGTGTGAGACGGTGAGTGTGCGTGTGTGTGAGTGTGAGTGCTAATGCATGTGTGAGAGGGTGAGTGTTTGTGCGAGTGTATGAGTGTTAATGCATGTGTGAGACGGTGAGTGTGCGTGCGTGTGAGTGCTAATGCATGTGTGAGAGGGTGAGTGTGAATGCATGTGGTGTGTTTATGAGTGTGTGTGAGTGTTAATGCATGTGTGAGAGGGTGAGTATGTGTGTGCATGAGTGTGACTACTAATGCATGTTTGAGAGGGTGTGTATGAGTGTGAGGGTATGAGTGT
>JANRMT010062856.1:5372978-5394255 GCA_026402145.1 Polypterus bichir lapradei
TATTATATAGTGCCTTTTATGTTTATCTATCTATTATATAGTGCCTTTCACATCTATCTATCTATTAATATAGTGCCTTTCATGTCTATCTATTTATTATATAGTGCCTTTTATGTCTATCTATCTATCTATTATATAGTGCCTTTCATGTCTGTCGGTCTATCTATCTATTATATAGTGCCTTTTATGTCTATCTATCTATTATACTGTACAATAAAACACTAAGGCCTGTGTACCCAGTCCCTCAGAGCATTCTGATTGGTCACTTTGGCTTTAGTGATGCAATCGAAAGAGGAAGTGTGAGTGTGAGACACTCGAGGAGGAGTGAAGGCATAGGAGGCACACTGAGAGTTGCCTTCGGATATGGCAAGTATAAAATTGGACAGGGGGTGAGAAAGGCACCTTGATAAAAAGACAGAGTCTGAGAAGTGGGCTATACGAGAAAGCACTTGAGAGATGGAGTGCTGCGGTTAGTTGAGGTTCAGACAAATGCAAATAGTGAGGAAAGGTGCTGAAAGTACACGTAGGGCAAGAGATAGCAAACATTTTTACATTTTTCTATGACCTATTTTTGACACGTACTGTGACTAGTATTCCGAAAAACAGGTATTTAGTAAGGTCCATGTTTTAACTGACAGTACAGGTGCCCCTAGTAGTCCACTGTCCAGCACACACCACTGATCCAATTTGATCCTCGTGGATATAAACCTGCCATAAATAAAAAGCTTTTATAGAAGTAAATTAGGATATTTATGATACTTTTCAGTTATTTAGGGACGCTTAGCCTGAAATCGGGGTATGTACTTCTACCTCATGAAGCATATCATCACATTTCTAATGAATACCAGGGCAGCTTAACCTAATTTAGATTTTTCTTTTGTTTATGATTATTGTAAGAGCCATTTGCTAGTTATTTAATTTATGTCAAATAGGGAGAAGTATTTGCTTAGTTCATTTAAATGTTTGCCTATAAAAAAAAAGTGCACTTCGGGGCTACCTAATTACGCCTTTACCAAGGCTACGGCGTTTTAGTTTGACGTCACTCTTGTAGCGCGGTGATGTACAAAAACAGAAGGGTGGGCTTGTATTTATTAAAGGAGTGTGGGACGGTTGGAGATGGGTCTAACTGCAGCCTAAAATACCTATGACGTGCGTCAGGTAATGCCCATCGCATGCCCCGTTACACTGTGGCTAAGATTAGGGTTGTGCATGGTTATATGACTCAAAGGGTTTAGGTTCGTACTTTAGGTTTACAGTTATCCGTCTGCACACTCGTATGGAGCCCCTGGGGGTATATGGTGTGCATTTTTTTTTTCTTCCTGTGAAACAATTAGGTGCGTACAACTTAACTATCTCGTGCCCACCACTTACCATAGCCTGCGCACCAGGTACTTTAAGGTAGCACCAGCTAATACTGCGTGTGCGCCTCATGCACTCAGATGAGCACCAAAATACCATTGCGTGCCACTGTACATAATTTTCTCGAAACAGGACATATCACTAAACAGTTTTTAGTTTTCCTCACACAGTTACATTCCACAGAAATGAATATTGGCAAGCAGGGCCGTTCTTACCAGTTTGGGGGCCCTAAGCGGTTCAGAAATGTGCAGGCCCCGGAAGTGGTGGTAGGCGGGGTGGGGCGGGGGCGGAACCACCCCGGAGCTCAGGAAGGTGTTCTAATAAATCGTCCGGAAAAGAACGATACAGTTTAGGAGGGTATCGTGGCACACGACGTGAGGGACTGGCACAGACGGCTGCAATGGCCCCAGGCCCACAGTCCGACAAAAAAAAAAAAAATTGTAAGTCGTGGCCGGGCCGGGGCCCCCCTCACGGTCGGGGCCCTACGCAGATGCGTAGTTCGCGTATGCCTAAGAACGTCCCTGTTGGCATGTTAATAAAAGCAGGTTATACATTCAAGAGAAGAATGTTGGATCCGCGAAGCAGCAGCGCTAACAACTGCACTCATTTATTAACGGAAATGAAATTAGTTAGCTAACTACTCACTTACTAGGTCATAGACGGATTCCTATTCGCACAAGTTACCAAACGAAATTATATTTCACATATTGATTGCATGTGCAGTTTGCCCACGCCAATGCGGGAACACTAATTTAATTCACTGGTAAACCTGGTACACTCGATCGCTTAGGATTCAACATGCATCTAAAGAGTTAAATTCAAATCGAGCCACTTTAATTCCCACCGTGTTCAGACAAGAAATGTACCCATGTTAAAAAGCCAAATTTGAATATCCTAGTCAAATCCACTAGCAAACTTGGCACACTATGACACCCGTCGCACTGTACAAAACGAACTGCGATATTTAAGAGGCACAGCAGAGCGTTAAATTGTGTTGCGGCCGTTTTTATTATCATGGTTTTGGCAAGTTGGATCCCTACGTTAAATTGCAGGTGATACTTGCTTAGCCCAAACGTGGGTACACTTGGTGTAGGGCTGACTTAGCACGTTATCGTGTTTAATGAAAAAGAATAAAGAAAATACGGCTTCTTTCAGTTTTATTACATATCAGCGGCAAAGACGGTTATTCAGCCATTAAGTGTCCCTTAAACATTAGAGTGTGACCTGTGCTCATATAGGAGTGTGCAAACTTTGCCCGAAAAAAGGACTTGTATGCGCAATTGGCTGCGGTGGGCTGGCGCCCTGCCCGGGGTTTGTCTCTTGCCCTGCGCCCTGTGTTGGCTGTGATTGGCTCTAGCAGATCCAGTGGCCCTGTAGTTAGGATACAGCGGGTTGTTTAATGGATGGATGGATGCTCATTTGGCTGTCAAAATCTAACGAAGCAGCAATCTCTCTTGTCGCAGAACTGAAAAATGAAAGTGAGCCAAAGGCATTTAACAATTTAAAGTGTGACTTCAATATTACAATCAGTCTAGTGCCATTTATACGAAGAGAGATGTGTGCCAGATTTACCACTGAATCTAACTATTCTTTCCGCGTTGGTCTAGGTAAAATTCACATGCATTTAACAAAAAAGATATCTTTCTGTCTTAGAGCGCATATTAAATATCACAGTAAACTGTTATCACCGACAACGGGGCAAGTTAGTCCACGAATATCACCGCGCTACAAGAGACGGCAGTGACGTCAAACTGAAGCGCAATTTTACATTTTTTTTAAATCTCCCTTACATAAGTGAAAACATTTATTACAGATATTTTCACGTACGTACGAGACAAGGGCTATCCCATATTTTTTCACTGTGCGATTCAGAGCTTCCGTAGTTATCAGCCTGAAAATATTATAACTACTTTTTTATCGCATCAGTTTTTAAAAGAAAGAGCGGAAGAAAACACTTCATAACAATCGCAGAGCCTCGAAGAGATTCCTGATGGAGCCCAGTTCAAGGTTGGCGTCCCGCTGTCTTCTCGCTCGGGGTGCTTGAGAAACGTGCCAGAGACAAATGGGCTTTTTTTTTTTTTTTTTTTTGTAATGTGTGTATTTATTTTAGGGAACGGGATGTTGAAGCATGGGTGCTAACTGCGCCTTGCAGGCTGCTTTGAAATGTAATTAAGGCTGTCGGGACGGGGAATGCCAGCCTGCCATCACGGGGACCTGTGGATTTGGATCTGTTTGATGTGCTGCTGCCGTCTCATCTCCTTGATCAACGCGCACTTTGCAGCCCTTCGCCGTCTCGCTTTAATTGAATTGTAATCTTCACTTCAATTAAAGGAGTTTAAAAAGGAGGACAAGTTTTTGATTAGGAAGTCGTGCAGCGCGTATGGCGGGGTGGGCGAGAGATAAAGACAACTACACGAGCGGACGAGAGGAGTGCCTTTTAATCTGTTGTCATAATGGGGGGCACTAATGATGACAATAAATCAAGCACAATTGGTCAGCAAATGTGTGCATTGTCTTTTATTTATTATTTATTTGAGAAATTTACAATATAATTACATATTAAATAGACAGATAAAGGCACTATGTAACATATCGACAGAGTGAAATGCGCCTTATGACAAATAGATAGATAGTTATGAAAGGCACTATATAATAGATAGATAGATAGATAGTTATGAAAGGTACTATATGATAGATAGATAGATATGAAAGGCACTATATAATAGATAGGTAGATAGATAGATAGATATGAAAGGTACTATATGATAGATAGATAGTTATGAAAGGCACTATATAATAGATAGATAGATATGAAAGGCACTATATAATAGATAGATATGAAAGGCACTATATAATAGATAGATAGATAGATATGAAAGGCACTATATAATAGATAGATAGATAGATAGATAGATAGATATGAAAGGCACTATATAATAGATAGATAGATAGATATGAAAGGTACTATATGATAGATAAATATGAAAGGCACTATATAATAGATAGATAGACATGAAAGGCACTATATAATAGATAGATAGATAGATAGATATGAAAGGCACTATATAATAGATAGATAGATATGAAAGGCACTATATGATAGATAGATAGATAGATAGATAGATAGATAGATAGATAGATAGATAGATAGATAGATAGATAGATATGAAAGGCACTATATAATTGATAGATAGATAGATAGATAGAGTCAAAGTAAAAAGTATATGAACCCCTAGGAATTCTCTATATTTATGTCTAATTCCCATATAAAACATGGTTGTATCTTCATGTCAGTCACAATAATGCACAAACACAGCCTCCTATAACTAAAGATACACAGATTTTCAGAGAATTTTTGACCATATTGAATAAATCATTCAAACTGTGAAACTGAAGGTTGGAAAAAGTAAGTGAACCCTAAGCTAATGACTTTTTATAAAGCTCATTCCAGTCCGAATTTAGCACATCTGGAGTCCATTTAATGAAACGAGTTCAAAGGTGTGGCCTTGAATGACTTTGATTGATCAAAAACATGATAAAATTTGAGTTTGAGCTTTTGACAAGAGGCATATCCAGACGGGAATCACGCCTCACACAAAAGAGCTGTCTGAAGAGCTACGATCGAGAATTGTTCATCAACATAAGGCTGGAAAGGGTTACAAAGTCATCTCAAAGATTTGAGATATTCATCAGTCTATTAGGCAAGTTGTCTATAAATGGAGACAATCTGGTATTGTGGCTACTCTACCCAGAAGTGGGTGCCCTGCCAAGATGAGCACAACGCAAAGTCAGCAATGAGGTAAAGAGTGACAGCAAAGGACTTGAAGAAGTCATGAGAGCTGGCAATCATCTCTGTTCACAAGTCAACTATACGCAAAACATTGAACAAGAAAGGAGTCCATGGCAGGACACCAAGAAGGAAGCCACTGCTATTAAAAAAGAACATCGCTGAATGCCTGCAGTTTGTGAAAGAGCACTTGGACACTCCACAACGGTACTGGGAAAGTGTTTTGTGGAGTGATGAAAACAAAATTGAACGATTTGGGAGGAACAAGCAGAACTTCATTTGGCATAAAAAGGGCACCGCATATCAACGTCAAAACATCATCCCTACAGTAAAGTATGGTGGAGGGAACATCATGATTTGGGCCTGCTTTGCTGCCCTAGGGCCTGGACAGCTTACCATCATTGAGGGGAAAACGAATTCACAAGTTTATCAACAAATTCTCCAGGATAATGTGATGCAACAGGACAATGAGCCCAAACATTGCAGAAAATCCACAGCACAATGGCTTCAGAAGAACAAACTCGGCCTTTTGGAGCAGCCCATTCAGAGCCCAGATCTCAATCCTATTGAATGACTTGAAGACAACCAAATAATATGGAAGAGTTAAGGCAGTTCTGCAGGCAAGAATGTGCAGGTCTGATCTGCAGTTACAGGAAGCGCCTGGTTGAGGTCGTTGCTGCCGAAGGAGGGTCAGCCGGTTATTAAATCCCAAGGTTCACTTTTTTTTTCCACTACCACTGTGAACGTTGAATGCGTTTGTAAACTAAAGACATGAAAGAGAAGAATTTTTTGTGTGTCATTGGCTTAAGCTCATTGTGTACATCAGTGGCTGTGACTCAGATGAAGATCAGATCACTTTATATGATTATATTAATTCATGCAGTAAACCAGATAATTCCAAAGGGTTCACGTACTTTTTATTTTTACTTTGACTCTAGATATATAGATATATGAAAGGCACTATATAATATAAACGTCAGATGTGCAATAGACAGATACAAAAATTACTATTTTCCAGCTAACAATACTCAGTCCAGGTTTGGTTCCTTTCGGGATATACGAAGTAATGTTAACTTGATATTCTCAGTTTGAAGTTCCAGGTCTCCAAAACGAAAATAATAATTTAACCAAAACCGTTGCAATGTTTTGTTCGCAAGTGTTCTTTCAATCCCCGAAAAATGCCCACATTTTCAATTAAAAACGAACTCTCAAAATAGAGTAAAAGTCCAAAATCGGTGTAGAATATAGAATAGACACCAATGTATAGAATACGTCTTGTGAATTAATTCACGGCCTTTATGTTTTTTTTTTTTTTTTTTTATTATTATTTTTAATAATAAATAATGTACAGCATTGTCAAGTCTCCTGCGTATACGTAAAAGAAACAGAAATCCGATTTTTTATTAAGGTGAATACTAAATTTGCATTTCGCTACTCATATGTTGCCTTTTTAATTAATGCAAGACCTTTACAATGAATTATCAAAGACCCCTATTTGTGCATCCCGACGCTACACCCTCGTATTGCAAATGACAGGTTTACACTTCAAAGTAAAAGTCTCCCAGTGATAACAAAGCAGCAGCATGGCAAACCAAGGAACCCCATTAAAAAGTCGATGCTAAGACCCAACAAGAGGATTCCTGTGAAACTGACTCATAAACACGCCAACAGTTGCACTATAATAAAAAAGTAAATGATTGTGTTTTCTTCCAGCGTATTTCTCACACGAGAAGACAGAAATGAGAAACAAACGTATATTTAAAACAGTACTCCAAACATACATTTTCCAAGGATGCTTATCTTGAGAAAGGTTGCCCGGTCGCTGGAGCTTATCCCAGCAAGCATCGGGTGCAAGACATGAATAACACAAATAACGTAGCGCCAGCCCATCGCAGGACACACACACACACAAATTTAGCATCTATAATCCACGTCACTTACTTGTCTTTTGACTGTGGGAGGAAACCAACGAACACACGGAGAGAACCTGGAGCTTCAAGCCATAGAACAATCATTTTCATTTAAAACAGGAAAAAATTCTTGAAGTATATCACTGCCATTGGAAATGCCAAGATAAATAGATAGATGTAATTTTATTTGTTCCCAGGGGGTGCAGTAAAGCTGAGAGAAAGAAATTGCGCGAACATGTGGTGACTTTTGAAAGGATGCTAACTTAGTCACTTGACTCATGGTACAAGTTAAGGAATTGAGTATTGAAATTGAATTCAGGGCAGCACGGTGGCGCAGTGGGTAGCGCTGCTGCCTCGCAGTTAGATAGATAGATAGATAGATATTTTATTAATCCCAAGGGGAAATTCACATACTCCAGCAGCAGCATACTGATAAAAAACTATATTAAATTAAAGAGTTTTAAAAATGCAGGTTAAACAGACAAAATCTTTGTATAATGTTAACGTTTACACGGGGTGGGACTGAAGAGTCCCATAGTGTGGGAGAGGAACAATCTCCTCAGTTCGCTTCCCCGGTCCTCCCTGTGTGGAGTTTACATGCTCTCCCCGTGGGTGGGTTTCCTCAGGGTACTCCGCGTTTTCCTCCTACAGTCCAAAGACATGCAGGTATGGTGGATTGGCGATTCTGAATTGTCCCTTGTGTGTACTTGGTGTGTGTGTGTGTCCTGCAGTGGGCTGGCGCCCTGCCCTGGGTTTGTTTCCTGCCTTGCGCCCTGTGTTGGCTGGGATTGGCTCCAGCAGACCCTAGTGACCCTGTAGTTATAGGATATAACGGGTTAGATGATGGATAGAAAGTGAATTGATCAATGCAGCTTATTTACCCGGTCTTAATTAACAGTTCCATCTTCCGGCCAAAACACGCGCGCGGGGGCGTGTCTCCAAATCTGACGTCATTTTCGCGGAGCGGCCATCGCGCCCAACACGGACACCTCAAGTATAAACTAAGCGGGTCACTTACTATCTGTCTATCTAACAGGTATGATCACAAATTATACAAAATGTGGGCAAACGTGGTAGTCATGCAGCGCCTTGGGATTTTGTTCACTATACGGAAAGGCGCTATACACAGTTTAAGCTCTTCCGCCCGGTCGTTCGCACGTTCTACTTTTCCTCAGAGAGTTCCAGCCTTGCACCAAGTGCTGCCGGCATAGGCTCCTCGACGGTGTATTGATTTAAGTGGCTTTGAGAAAGTTAGGTTATGCTTTATTTAGGTATTTATGTATTTATTTATTTATTTATTTATTGTTTCCTTTAGGATATGTATTAAGATTATGTACTTAAAGTCACTTCCTCAAGTTCACAGATGGACTCGACGAGCCATTGTTTTGGTCTGATAAGAAATCGCTTGTTTTTCATGGATAAAAAACTATCAGAAAAAATGAACAAGCGCTTTACTAGTCATTTAATCACGTCCCATCTGCAGCACCGGCTGATAAATAACAGCTCTGTAAAGGCGCAATACTGCATGGCTTGTGTGGTTCCATTCCTCGGAGCTACAGTATTTCATTCTGGGATTTGTCCTCTGTGTATGAAATGGGTTCTTTCAGCTTTGAGAAGGTTCTTAATTTTTGGGCACAATAGAAATCGTTAATGTCTAGTAGGGTGCAGCAGGCTCGCAGATCATGAAAACCTGAACTTATCCGGTGTGCTTGTCGCCGTCGTCATGAGGTTAATAACGCAGCTATTTCACTCAATGCTTTGCGCTGTGAGGCAAAGAAAAATGAGTACTCGGTGACGACATAATACATGACTATATCCTTCCAAATTTTTCCGTTATTCATTTATTTGCCAACAGAAAATCCAGTGGTAGAACAAGTCCAGGATTACGGCGCAATCCCGCCTATGAACATAAAACGGACAATTAACGTAAATAACAGGCATACTGCGCACTACAGGCTGTTGACTGTCAAACGTTCTCTGGCAGTCCTCATTCATCCGGCTCTGCTGGATCTGCAACGAAACACGACGACTTATCTCGCGTCGCTTTCCTTAAGGCAGCAAAAGTGCTCGGCCTCACATCTTATCTCTGCGCCCGACAACTTAATCTGTTTTCTTACACCTTCTTTGCATTCCGAGCAAACATGAAGTTTGCTTTTAATTTGTTTGTCCTGCATCAGCCACCCCTTTTTCATTAAAATGCTAATGGTCGGAGCTGCTTCTGGGATTTCATAGCGCCATACGTCGTTGACGTTACCCTGTCGAGATGCTGAAGTCGGCGACGCCATGGCCGAGGAGTATTTTTAGCTTGAAGGGGAAATCCTGCGCGTCCACCTCCTCGACATGTTGGCAGCACGAATAATTAGTGTGCCTGTAAAGAAACAGCAATCAATACCCTATATATAGTAGAACGCTATGAAAGGCACAATATATATATATATATATAGGTACAAAAACACGAAATGCGCTTCATATAAAAATATATATCAAAGGCACTATATATAGCTATATCGAGAAATAGAACGATATGAAAGGCACTACTTAGAAAGATATTAAAGGCACTATATATTAGATAGATAGATATGAAAGGCACTATATAAATTATATGAAAGGCACTACATATGATTGATAGACATGAAAGGTGCTATATATACAGTATATTAAATAAATAGATATGAAATACTCTAGTTAGAAAGATAAGCAAGGCCCTACATATGACAAATAGAGAGATGGGCATGAAAAGCACTACATATTAAATAAATATGAAAGGCACTATATTTGCTAGTTACGACAACTTCCCAACCTACTGTTTCACTCGGCTCCAGCCAGCAGGCAGTAAACGCTCCGTTAACACCGAGCGCACGCCCGTTACACCGCTGCACCCCTAGAGAACTACGACGACTTCAGCCGCAGGTCCGCAGTTCCGAATCGCCCGCCCGTCCGGCCGCATGTGGGGGTCTCCAAGTCTCACGGAGGTGCGGGATACTGGTGGTGGGGGTTGGGGGAGCAGAGGGAAGTGCTCAATGTCGAGGGGCGGACCCTTTCCCAGTACTTGTAGAAAGAGGGACAACGAGACTCGATCACAGGCGAGGACAGCAACATCCCATCACAGTCAGACAAGTAAATGAGAGAGAAGGCGGCTGGACTACGGGAAACGGCATAAGGGAAACGTCATCCGAGCGGCTAATGAGCCATTTGTTTAAAAGAAAAGGGGGATCAATCACATCAGTTTTAGAAGGATACGACGTACTATCGAAAGATCTTGCGGATTTCAAAAGAATCAGGCAAAAGGTAAGCGGTTTGTGACATTCGTGTTTCTTGTACTGTGGTTCGATTGTTAAAGTTCATCTTTCGAAACATCGTCAGCACTGTAAAGAATTTTGATGTAGCTTGAAAATCTGTCATTTTGCAAACTTTTTCAGAAGTCCTTTTTTTTACCTGTTATGATTTTCTTTTTATCATACGGGTCTTAATGTTTCGTTAAACTGTATAAATATTATAACACATCCCGCTTTCCCTTTCAACCGATCTGCTGAAGTTATTATCATCCGCACCTTTTACTGATGTACAGAAAGAAGCAGCCTCACGTTTCGAAAGTGAGGATCACGAATATGGGGATAAATCTTATTAATCGTAGTTAGCTTTAACCCGGATTCGTCACTTCAGTTAAACTGGATATTCCTTAACATGCATAGGACAGGAAAAATCCTTGTATCTAAACAGGAAAAAAACCTAATGAGTCAACCAAGGCGGGGGGCGATCTCTTAAGCCAGAGGAGATTCCACAAAGATGCCGCTCCTGAGCTCCCAATCAGTGCGTTTATGACGTTATACAAGAACGAATTTTAACCAGTGTGCCGCAAGAGTTTTTTAAAGCAAATTATTTAAAGGCTGGGGATGCAAAAGAAGATATATATATATATAAGTATAATTATATATATATATAATTTCATGCATTTATAGCTATTCTACGTGTCTCAACTTCTTAAAAATGTATATACTAAAAACTATTCCGTACAATTCATCCATTATCCAACCCGCTATATCCTAACTACAGGGTCACGGGGGTCTTCTGGAGCCAATCCCAGCCAACACAGGGCGCAAGGCAGGAAACAAACCCCGAGCACGGTGCCACCGTAAATTTGTAAAGTGTATGGGGGTTCTCGTTAACCCTAAACTCCATGTAAATTAAGAACTAACAGCTAATAGTTTATAATGAATTTAATCATAGTACTTGTAGACCTTATTAGATAGATAGATACCTCATTTCGAGTATTACTTGTCTTAGGGGTTAATATAAGGACTGTTGATAATAAGGTGATAGAAAGTATGATTTTAGGATTCAGAATAGATTGTTGATATTATATTAGGGACATTTAATAGCATTATGTCTATATTGAGAATTGCGGTATAACTTAGATTTAATGCTCTCCTATGCAGTTGAACCTATGCAGTTGTACCCATGTGGTATAATTCCTCCAGTAACCCACCAAGCACAATTTAGGATCGCCAATGCACCTAATTGGCATGTCTTTGGACTGTGGGAGGAAACCGGAGTACCCGGAGAAAACCCACGCAGACACGGGGAGAACATGCAAACTCCACGCAGGGAGCGAGCCCAGGTCTCCAAACTGCGAGGTAGCAGCGCTACCCACTGCGCCACCGTGCCGCCCATTCCGTACAATCAATTTATATAAAAATTTACTTTAATAATGTACACGTTATGTTTGTATTGCGTGCGCACCTTGCTGTGTAATTATTCTTATTGTCGAGTGTTCCTATTTATCCCCCACGCATACACACGCATACAGGCACCTGATACACTTTACTACTCTACACTAAGTCCTTGAGCGACGTGCCGTACTGAAGCGTATTGAGGCCACAGGGAAGAAAATAATAAATAAATGGGACACAGTGTATAAAAAGGTCTATTTCGAGACTAAAGTTGAAATTTCAATTCCTAGAAATATTGTTTCATCATTGTTTTCTCCACAGAGAGATACTAGCGTCAAAATAACTGAAAAAAGTACTGGACAAGGCTCTCAACATCTCCAGTTATATAAAAAGCAGGGCGACACACTCGAGATCGTTTGCAGCGCTCTGCTCTTGTTACGGCGCACACAGATCATCGTCCTTATCTCGGCGGTCGAGTTCTATCGAGATTTTATAAATTAGAAGGGGAAGCTCGAATTCTTTTCACAACTCAGCCATCTGAGTTAGCTGATTTTCTCAGTGATTACCTTCGGTGCAATAAGTTTGCATTTCTTGCTGATTTGTTTCAATCATTTAAGAAAAATATGCAAGGAAATCATAAAAATTTTCTTAACTTTCCCGACAAAATGAATGCAGTAGAGGGTGCCATGCAGCCATCCGGCCTGTGCTGAACGCTAGTCCATAGTGGGTGCACTTTAAAGACACCAGTTAACCTAACCAGCCAGTATTTGAGAGGAGGTCCAGCTGCAGACCGCCACAGCTCCGCGATTGGCCGCACAGCCAATTGGATTTCAGGTTTTTGTCACTTGGTTAACTTCACTTGAGTCATGACCCTCATTTTAATCGGAGTGTAAGCTGATGTTATCAGCGACATGTATAATATAAACGACCTCCTCGATGGAGTGGAGCTCTGGAGGTCCGCAGTTAGAGTCAACTGCAGTATTTAGGGATGTGGTGGCAAAAACCGGAAGGTAAACCAGCGTAGATATGGAACAAAAAAGTTCAAGCTACCCACACACAGCGAGCTCGGGACCAGAGAACTGCAACTCTGTAGACACAACTCCCTCCATGCTACCCTGACAGCGCATAACTTCAAAAAATAAATATGACGCTTAAAAGAATTTACCAAACAATTCATCAACTTGTTAACTAAGTGACTGATCGAGTGATTGAAAAATAAATCAGACGGCTGTCACCTCCATCCCTCCTGCCGAGCCACTCGAACCTCCTAACGTATTTGAGCTTCAGTTTTACAAACTATACGGGCATATTTGCGTCTGGGACTATTCAGTAGAAACACGCTATACATAATAATAATAATAATAATAATAATAATAATAATTAATTAATAAACAGATCCTGGGTAACATCAAGAATTACAGAAGATCACACCACTTGAAACATGTCATATCTTAAGAAAGGTACCATCCATTAAATAGAATTCTACATCATTCTAACCCCAGGACCCTGTTATTATGTTGTATTACTGATTAACTCAAAAAGAATAATAGGATGGCACGGTGGCGCAGTGGGTAGCACTGCAGCCTCGCAGTTAAGAGACCCGGGTTCTCCCCGTGTCTGCGTGGGTTTCCTCCCACAGTCCAAAGACATGCAGGTTAGGTGTATTGGCAATTCTAAATTGTGCTTGGTGTGTGCTTGTTGTGTGTGTGCCCTGTGGTGGGCTGGCGCCCTGCCCGGGGTTTGTTTCCTGCCTTGCACCCTGTGTTGGCTGGGATTGGCTCCAGCAGACCCCCGTGACCCTGTGTTAGGATATAGCGGGTTGGATAATGGATGGAAGGATGGATGGAATAATAATAAGTTTTATTTATATAGCGCCTTACCCATGCTCAAGTGTGTTTGCTTAATCTGTTACATGTTGACTGACTGAATGTTGCGTTAGTTTGTCACAAAGGTGACAGGGCAGCAACATCGGTGAATATCATACTGCTCCTCTCTCGGCATTTCGAGACCCTCTTAACTCCGTGAATGCTGTGTAGATTGGCGAGTACCTCGGTGTCACTTGGGTGGAAGTCAGTCAACAACCCAGGAGGGGACACCATAAGTTGTTGAGTGACGATTAAAACAAATATTTTTTATTTAAGGATGGTTTATCTGCTGGATGATATTAAACAAAAATTAGAGTTGGTAACGTGTAGATCAGGGGTCCGGATGACCCTGACCCCCCCCTTTATGGTATTTTAAAATGTTTGCAAGGTGAAGTTTTTTGATCGAGTGACTTGATCTCACATTTGGACCCTTGTCATTTTAGGCAGTGATGAAGAGCTTGGAAAGAATCGTCAAGCCATGAAGGCTGGGGAAATCAGGGAGAGAGAGAAGAGACAAGGACAATCAGAGATGTCTTAAGGAGGAGAACGAGCGAGAATTGAAACCTCTTCGGTGATCACTTTGATCGAGTGGAGGAAAAATAAAACAAAAAAGAAAAGAAAAACCACCAGGCAACAAACAGAGAAACATTCCAGGTGCCAGCATGGGATCCCACTCTGCTGCGGCTGCTCTCTTGGTTACTCCTAATATTTCGGACTTCTTTTCTGCCCTGAGCAGTCTCGAGACCCCCATTCTGGAGGATTACGTGGAGTGTGACTACAAAGACTGGGCCCCGACTCTGGCCATCATTCCCACCGTCTACATTCTGGTGTTCATCGTTGGCTCCCTGGGGAATGGCCTGGTCCTGAAGGTGTACCTGCAGTGGCCTTGGACTTCCAGTAAACTGCTCCACAACCAAAGGCACAGCAAAGCTGGCAACAGGGGGCTGACGGACATGTTCATTGCCAGTTTGGCCCTGGCAGACTTGGCTTTTGTCTTTACCCTTCCTCTGTGGGCTGCCTACACCTCACTGGGCTATAACTGGCCATTTGGCACAACGCTCTGCAAGCTGAGCAGCTACCTGGTGGTGATCAACATGTATGCCAGCGTCTTCTCCCTCACCTGCCTAAGCGTGGAGCGGTACTTTGCCATTGTGCGTTCGCTCTCTTTCCCCTGGAGAATGCGAGAAGGCCGGTCCTGGCTCCAGTTGGTGCCAGTCTTAACAATATGGGGACTGGCCGCCATTCTGGGGCTGCCGGCGTTAATCTTTCGCACTGCCAAGCTCCGACTTTCTGAGGAGCACGACCTGGAGGAGCTGGAGGTTGCCCTTGACCAGAGGGAAGGCTCCATGTCCTGTGAGATGGACTACTCTTTACTGTCCCCGGACGCGGACGAACTGGCCTGGAACGTGGCCCTGGGCCTTAAGTCGACTCTGCTCGGCTTCGTCTTGCCGTTGGTGGTCATGATGCTTTGCTACTGGTCAGTCGGCCGGGCTGTTTTCAGACACTTTGGTCGCAGGAACCTGGCAATGAGGTCTGGCCGAGCAGGGGACGCATCCCTGGAAATCCGAAGGCAGCAGCGTCGGCTCTTGTCCATTATCATCACTCTGGTGTGCGCCTTCCTGACCTGCTGGCTGCCCTATCACCTCAACAAGACCTTGTCCATCCTCACTGACCTGGGCCTCATCCCCTACAGCTGTAGCTTCGACCGCTTCCTAGTGCTGGCTCACCCCTATGCCACCTGCTTGGCATATGTCAACAGCTGCCTTAACCCCCTCCTCTACGCCTATTTTGACCCCTCATTCCGGAGACGCTGCGCCGCTTTGCTGGCTTGCAAGTGGACCACCGCGTTCACCAGCAGAATTGCCCACTTTAGGTCAAAAATGAACGAGGGGGCGGCCGATTTTAGCAATGCCAGCGAAAAAGATGGCAAGAGCCACCAGCACTGTGGGGACTCGTATCTCTCGGAAGGTTCGCCACATTCAGGGGACACTGATAATTCAGAGTGACTGTAAGACCACCTGGGGGTATCCCAATGTTATATGGTGTCTTGTACTGTGCTGGAGTGATGTATTTTATGTTAATTGCATATAAAGTTATAAAATAAATTACGCAACCCTTTAAGATTGCAAATTTGTGTATCGTTGTGAGGAACAATTTACAGCTGGCTTGTCTGGACGTGGCCGCAGTTCACAGACGAGCGCAAATGAGTCCCCCGCAGCCGAGCTGCTGACTGCTGCAGCCTGGGAGACAGCAACTCAATAAATGATTAAAGAAACTGCAAAGACCTCCAGTGTGAATTTCCTTCTCGAAGCAAATCAATGGACGCCTCCGCGTTCGCACCCCCCGCGCTGTAAAAGTGCTTGCAAATGCTGTTTACCCAAAAACGAGCCATGCAGACGGTGAAAGGCTCCCACCGCCGGCCCTGACACCTTCTTACGGCTTCTTCTTTCATCCCGTAACCCGCAACAGCCGTTAACAAGTAGAGCTGGTGGGCCATGCTGAAAGGGTTAAGGGGGGGTACGGACCAAACAGCAGCTGGACGAGGCTGCTGCTGCTGCTCAAAAAAACGAAAGCGGATCTCATTTCATAAACAGAGTGTCACAAAAAAGTCGCTCCCACAGAGAAGTCGAGACCCCCACCCACTCCCAAGGTGGTGCGGCCTCCTTTCGCTCTCTTTTATGCGAGGTGAGCACACTGTACAGCCGTACACTTTGTTGGTGCCAAAGAGCTTCTTCAGGGTGATGCCACACATTCTAGAAAGTTCTAGAAAGAACCGTTATTTAGTCGGATCCGTACACAGGGTCCACAAATAACCACGAGGATGATGATAACGGAAACCGAATGGGATTTAAAAAGGACGGTCACTGCCAACAGCACCACAGGCCTGCTACGCACATCTGGATCTTCATCAATGCCTAAAGAGCAAGTTTCATATGCAAAAGAGCCCTTATTTTAGTAATGTAGCCCATCTGCTGGGTGGGCCAAGCCCTCTACGTGCCCCCCAACCCACCGCCTATGACTAAAAGATATGGTGGTCTGGTGTGGCTTTGCTCAAGTAACAGTAGCTCTCCCAGTTAGCAATGGACAGGGAGATTCATTTAGAAGTCTTCTGGATTTCGTCTGAGGTGGTCCAAAGTGGGTTAAGAGATATGGGTGGGTGAGATGATGACTAGCGACTTTAAACTGGCTCGCTTTCAAGCAATAGCTTTTCTATGAGCCACATGTAAAGTGCTATTAAGAGTGCGCCCCCACTGGTCTTAGGCTCCAATAGGATACACCCTGTTCCTTTCCAGTTTAAGCGAGTTCTGTGCAGGGGACAGACGCAAGGGTAAGCAGTGAGCACCCCAACCCAGACTAAACCAAATTCCAGGCATCAAGCCCATCTGGGCCCCAACTGGGTTTTATAAGGGCCAAAATATGGGACCCATCAGATTGTTCACCCCAAGGAACATATAGGGGGTTCATTTGGGTCAGGACACTGTTACTGATGGTACAGGTGGGCCGGGAGGGAGCAAAAACCCTGGACACTCTGGGGGTCACCGGGTTACTGTGTTTGGAGCCTCCTGGTCTAGATAACATGCGCCTAAGCTTGAAGCAATGATCAAAAACAATGCAAGTGTTACATATGTGCCCCTAGGGACCACCTTCTTGGCTCCAGTGAGGTAAGCAGTACCATTCTGGGATGAGAGGGGGCGCTCACGCTAACTGCCTCTCCTTTTTGACCCACAACTCCGAGAAGCCTCCAAGTAAAGGCAACTAACCCCAGCCACAGTGCCCAGAGCTAGCCATGTCCCTTCTGGTCGGGGGTCTATAAAACCTGATACCCCTATAAAATGGCATCTGAATTTGGATCTGCAACCTGATCTCTAGAATTCTCCGACAAGCTGCGCCTGTGCCTTTCATCCCACACAAAACGCAGAACAGGTCATCCACCTCAAGTCAAGCATGTCTGGGCCCGGCCAGTACTGGGATGGGCAACCAAAGCTTGGGTTGCTGCTGGAAGAGGCGTTGGTGAGGCCAGCAGGGGGCGCTTACCCTGTGGTCAGAGTGTGGATCCCAATGCCCCAGTGCAGCGACGGGGACACCGCGCTGTAAACATGGCGCAGTCCTTCAGATGAGACATAAAACTGAGGTCCTGACTTTCTGTGGTCATTAAAGATCTCTGAGCACCCTTGATAAAGAGTAGGGTCTCGATGTCCTGGTTAAATTGCCCACCGCAGTCTAATCCTTCTGCCCCAGTAATCATCCCCTGTCACTAACTGGCTATCAGTCTCTCACCCCTTCACCACCTAACAGTGTGGTAAAAATGGCTGCCGTCACATCATCCAGGTGGATGCTGCACATTACTGGTGGATGAAGTGGCCCACCACTCACTATGAGTAGTGAGAAAGGCGCTATATAAATGTAAACAATTGTTCTTATTATTAGCTCGGGAAGCCTTTATATTTTCATCTGAGGTGACTTCCAACATTTAAGGTACAATTGGTTGAATTTCATTTGTTTTTACAACTGGAGCACAGGAAGGTGAAGTGACTCACTTGTGGTCACACAGTGGTGTCAGCAGTGGGATTTGAAAATACAACCTTAAGGTTTGATGGCGGCACGGTGGCGCAGTGGGTAGCGCTGCTGCCTTGCAGTAAGGAGACCTGAGGTTCGCTTCCCGGGTCCTCCCTGTGTGGAGTTTGTATGTTCTCCCCGTGTCTGCGTGGGTTTCCTCCTGCAGGTGAGGTGCATTGGCAATCCTAAATTGTGCCTAGTGTGCGTGTGCCCTGCCATGGGCTGGCGCCCTGCCCGGGGATTTGTTAATGCCTTGCGCACTGGGATTGGCTCCCGCAGACCCCCATAAGCCTGTGTTAGGATATAGCGGGTTGGATAATGACTGACTGACCGACCTTAAGGTTTGAAATCCAAAGACTTTCGCTAGTAAACCACACTGCCAGCCTTAAATCGGGTACTTATTAAAAGTACATAAAAAAAACCTGCATAGGATACTTTAGGTTTAGAATTTGGTGCAATTTAAATGACATTTTGATTTTGGCCAAAAAAGCAAAAAAAAAAAAAAATGTTTTGATCTTCTTTTAATAAATTCTTGGTTTAAGTGTGGCACAGCAGATAAGGCCTTGGCTTCAAATGCCACTACTGACACTAGTGTGGCCCCCAGGTAAGTCCCTTCAACTTCCTGTGCTCCAATTGGAAAAACACTCAACATCTGGAATGTTGTAAGTCGGCTCAGAGAAAGGTGTCATCCAGATATATGTGTTAAGTTAATACATCTTTAATTACTTTAAATTATTTTTTCACTCTGTTTTCTAGACCCTTTCCCTTGGGACCCCCAGTGTCCAGCTTTTTTGCTCTGTAACCCATATGGGCCCCTTGGGTGGACAATTACAATTTGATGGGTCCCATGGGGTCTTGCTACCCGGGGAGTGACGTGTGTGTCTTTGCATGCGGAGGTCCACACAGATGCAACTTCCCAAAGGTCTGAAAGACAGTGACCACAAAGGCAGTGTTTGCCAGTGTCGTCATCGATGGGGTCAAGACCCCATGAGAGAATAGATGACGCTGGTGGGGAAGAAGGCAGGGGGACGGAGGGGGGGTTGCGGCATATTTCACAAAAGTGTCTGGTGAGAAAAATATACAAAGTATGTGACGGCCATAAACCCCCGTTTAAAGAAAAGCAAACAGCATTAAAAAATGTGTGTGCGGGGAGGGGGCGCTGTCCTCTTCTTAGTTTGCGAAAGGCTTGTTTAAACACACACATCTGGCCATCACAAACAGCAGGGAACTTAAATTGTAAGGTAACCCAGGGTGTCCGAGGGTGTAAAAATTTCACGAGGGGCACGAACCTCAAGTCCACGGGTGCTGCGACACGAACTGAGAAGTAACGCCATCAACGTTTGGCTGCCTTCGAACACGAAAGTCCTGATCAGTTTGCACAAACCGCAGCTTTGCTCATTTAAGCCGAATGAGTCACGTCCTGCCAACAAGGCAAAAAATAAAAAAATAAAGGTTCAGGAATGGTTTGAATAACACGACAGGGAGTTCAGGGCATTCACTTTGTATGATGCGCAGGAAAAACATGTCCGATCTACGGAGGCTCCACCTCGCAGCTTACCGGACTTGAAAGAATCTGGTGCTAACGTCTTGGTGCCAGATAGCACAGGGCACCGTCAGAGAGGGGTCCATGCCAGAGGTGTTTTGGCGAACCTACGAAATTTTAGACAGGTACAGGTTTTAACCTTGCGGCGGATCGATGAAAAAAGTAAAGGTGTGATGTCTTCCGGCGTTATTATTACAAGTCGCACTCACTCACGGGCTTTTAGAATGCAATCTCACGCGTGTGCCTAGTGGGGGCGCACTGCCGCATCTTAAACATCGCGTGCTGGAACTCACCGGCTTGACGAGTTGCCGTCAGGTGATCACGCGAGATAAAGATGCTCCGTGTCCTCATGAGCACCACTGGGTAACGTGAAGAGTCGCTGAGACGAGGCGCAGTGCAAGTGCTCACTTTAGAAGGCTCGGCACCTCCATTGTGAAGTGTTTCCTTAGGAAATGCCGCCTCACGGGAAGTCATTAGGCGTCTTTAGGTCAAGGACGGAGCGAATCAAGCCGGCACTAAAAATAGCTTCGCCGTAATGGAAATAGCGCAAGGAGCATACGAGAAGACGGGGTGTGTGTGCCCACTTTCCGTTTCTTTATTATTTTTAATTGTTATAAAAAATGATATTACTGAGAATTTCGGCTAGTTTAGAGAAAAGGGCGACCCTGTCGCAACGAGTAGTTTTATGCAGCAGGTATTTAGTAGTCGGGTGGCAGCCATCCGTTCACATCCGTCCCCTCTTAAGTTTGATGGAGGTTACTTAAGTTTATTTTGACAACATGGATAGCAAAACAGAAAACAGCTCTCAAAACCGACCCCAGACCCACATAATCTCACCTGCGCTTCTTGGGGATGTGGAAAACAAACGGGAGACATTACACTCTTAAACATAACGGCTCCTTAATGGCGCTTTACTGGTTTGTGTGGATCTATCTAGCCATCACAGGGGACCCCAACTCCGGTCCTGTTGGGCCACAGTGGCTGCAGGTTTTCATTCTAACCCTTTTCTTAATTAGTGACCTGTTTTTGCTGCTAATTAACTTCTTTTGAATTAATTTTAATTGACTTGTTTAAGATTCATTCCCCTGAATTTCTTCATCGTTCCTCTGAATTGTTTCATTTCTTTCCTTAAATGGCACCCAAACAGAAGTGAAATCTGAAGTGAGTGAGCCAGCTGAAGACCAACTAAGTAAGCCAGGGTCTCAAACCAGTTGCTTCATTAGGTGCTGATTCTTGTTGTTAATTAAACTCGTTCTTTAATTCCATGGCTTGTTGCTGCTCTCAATGTACAATAGCAGACATTTACAAAATGAAAATATTTTAGGGACCTGAGCAGATCAACATTCCTGAGAACTGCACGTTTGTTTATTTTCAGATACTGTATGATCGACAATGTCGGTCATGTTTTGGATCATTTTATATCTCATTATTGTTTTGGCTGGTAATTAAGGAAAAAGAAACAAATAAGTGGTCTGACAAGAGCAAGTCAAATAAATTAATTCAAAAGGATCTATCTATCTATTATATAGTGCCTTGCACATCTATCTATCTATCTATCTATCTATCTATCTATCTATCTATCTATC
>JANRMT010062856.1:5435103-5448966 GCA_026402145.1 Polypterus bichir lapradei
TGTTTGGAGAAAGGAAAACACTGCATTCCAGCATAAGAACCTTATCCAATCTGTGAAACATGGTGGTGGGAGTATCATGGTTTGGGTCTGTTTTGCTGTAGCTGGGCCAGGACGGCTTGCCTTCATTGATGGAACAATGAATTCTGAATTATATCAGAGAATTCTAAAGGAAAATGTCAGGACATCTGTCCATGAACTGAATCTCAAGAGAAGGTGGGTCATGCAGCAAGACAACAACCCTAAGCACACAAGTCGTTCTACCAAAGAATGGTTAAAGAAGAATAAAGTGAATGTTTTGGAATGGCCAAGTCAAAGTCCTGACCTTAATCCAATCGAAATGTTGTGGAAGGACCAGTTCATGTGAGGAAACCCACCAACATCCCAGAGTTGAAGCTGTTCTGTACGGAGGAATGGGCTTAAGTTTCTCCAAGCCGGTGTGCAGGAATGAGCAAAAGTTACCGGAAACGTTTAGTTGCAGTTATTGCTGCAAAGGGGGGGTTACACCAGATACTGAAAGCAAAGGTTCACATACTTCTGCCACTCACAAATATGTAATTTTCGATCATTCGAATTCGATTATACCAAGTATGATATTTTTGTCTCATTTGTTTAACTGGTTTCTCTTTATCTACTTTTAGGACTTGAGTGAAAATCTGATGATGTTTTAGGTCATATTTATGCAGAAATATAGAAAATTCTAAAGGGTTCACAAACTTTTAAGCACAACTGTATGCCTCGTGAAAAGTGATGAAAAGCAATCATCCCCTGTATGCCTCTGAGATGTCATCAAGTAAAGCAAAACAAGTGTAACAAGATCAAGTATTGCTTATTGATTGTGTGGCCTGGATAGATCATCAATAATTGGATTGAAGGGGGTTTTCAAACTAGCTGTTTTCTTGAATTAGTATCACGCACGTCTCCAATCAAGCAATCGGTCATTCGGACGATTTGAATGGAGAAAAGTCATCACTCTGCTGTTTGGTGTCATTGTGTGTCCCGCACTGAAAGAAGACCAGAGAAAGTAAAGGAGAGAGTTGTCTGAGGAGATCAGAAAATGACAGACAAGCATGTTATAGACAAAGGCTAGAAGACCATCTCCAAGCAGGCTTGATATTCCTGTGACAACAGTGGCAAATATTATTAAGAAATTTAAGGTCTATGGGACTATAGACAACCTCCCTGGATGTGGACGTAAAAGAGGAAAATCGACTCCAGAATGGCAGAAGGATAGTGAGAATGGCAGACAAAAAGCCAAGGAGAACTTCCAAAGAGATACAAGCTGAAGTCCATCAGGGTCTGATTGCACCATCCGTCACTTTTTGAGTAACAGTAGGCTCAATAGAAGAAGACCTAGGGGGACTCCACTTTTGAAAGAAAAAACATAAAAAAGGCAGACTAGAATTTGTTAAAATGCATATTGACAAGCCACAATGCTTTCGAAAGAATGTCCTTTGGACCACTGGAACAACACTGGAGCTTTTTTGGAAAGTTGCTTCAGCTCTGTGTTAGCAGATGAACAATGAAGCTTGCAAAGGAAAGAACACCAGACCTACTGTGAAACATGATGGAGGTCTGGTTAAGTTTAGGGGCTGCTTTGCTGCATCTGGCATGTGGTGCATGGAACAATGAAATCTCAAGACTATCGAGACATTTTGGATTGAAACATGTGGCCTGGTGTCAGGTAGCTCTGTCTTAGTCGCAGGTCATGGATCCTCCAACAGGATAAGAAACCAAAATACACAGCGAAAAGCACCCAAGAATGGCTACGAACAAAACATTGGGCTATTCTGAAGTGGCCTTCTATGAACTGTGATTTGAATCTCATCAAACATCTTTGGAAAGAACTGAAACCTGCAGTCTGGAGAAGACCCCCTTCAAACTTGAACCAGCTGGAGCGGTTTGCTCAGGACCAGTGGTCCAAATGACCTGTGGACAGGTGCAGAAGTCTCATGGAGAGCTCCAGGAATCGCTTGTTTGCAGTGATTGCAAACTCTAAAGGTTGTGCAACAAAATATTTGGTTACGGGTCCCATCCAGTGTTGGTGGTAGGTTATTTTGCATCCTAGGCCAAGCTTATTAGCGCGCCAACTGACTGTTCGGTTGCTAACCCGTACAGCTGGTCCCCCCTCAAAATGCTTAATTTACCTTAATGACCGGCCCTGGTCCCGACGTTTTTGTTCAGGCCATTTTCTTCTATGCTATTATTTGAAATATTCCGTTGAATAAAACCTCTAAAGCAAAGTCCAATTTTTGTTGAATGCGGAATAAACAATGATAATAATTCTTTGCATTTATGTAGCGCTTTTCTCACTACTCAAAGCGCTCAGCAATTGCAGGTTAAGGGCCATGCTCAAGCTCAATACTATTTAATTGGAATGACTAGAGCAGCAACAGGAGTTTCGTGTAATCTTTGACAGCAACAAACGTCTACCAAACTACGTGTAGCGAGGTAACGCCTGAGTCATCCATCTCCTACGGTATTTGCGTCAAGTCCAAGGCGGCTCACAAGAATATCTAGGTGATGGGACCCTTTAGACTCCAAGGCAGCTCTAGAGCCAAAAAAAAGAATGAAAGGAAATGAGACATCTGGCGACTGACCGTGAAGAGATGAATCACATCAAGGAAACAGTATGTCATTGCCAAAGATTTGCTCTCTGGTAACTTTATACACAGCTTCAGAGCTTCAGCAATGTGTTTAAAAAGGGAGAGTATTAAAATACAACGCCGCCAGCAAGACTGGGGCCAGAAAACGTGTGACCGTATGGAGCATTTATTCTTTTCAAAGCTGGTGAGCACACCATTATTTAATTGTCCACTGTTTGACTTCCTGACAAATAGACCCCAGGGATTTAACAAAAACATTGTATGCGCCATTTTTAAAAGATGGACATTTTTATACATGGTGCTCAAAAGCATTCGGACATACTAATATAATCATAAATATAATGATCATTTTCAGTAATTACACGTAGTCAATGATGCCTGAAATGCGAGCTCATGGCCATCTCCATCTGCTGGGTTTCCATCTAATGCTTTGCCAGGCCTTTACTGCAGCTGTCTTCAGGTGCAGCTTCATTGTTGGACTTTCTGCCATAAGTTTTGTCTTCAGCGGGTGAACTGCATATCCGATGGGGTTGAGGTCAGCTGATTGACTTGGCCATTGAAGATTCCATTTGTGCCTCAAAAAGCACTTGGTTTGCTGTTACAGTATGTTTTGGCTCAATGTCCATCTACACATTGAAGTGTCCTCCTATCAGTCGTGCAGCATTTGTGTGAATCTGAGCAGACAGCACAGCCCTGGACACTTCAGAACTCATCCTGCTACTTCTGCCAACAGTCATATCATCAATAAACACCAGTGACCGACTTCCATTGACAGTCAGGCATGACCATGTCCTAACACGGCCTCCACCATGTTTCACAGATGGTGTGGTATGCTACAGATCACAAACCATTCCTTCTCTTCTTTTTCCAACATTCTGGTATATATTGATCTCAGTTTGCTTTGTCCAATTAAAATTGTTCCAGAACTGGACAGGCTTTAAAAAAAAACATCTTCTGGCAAAGTCTAACCTGTCCTTCTTATGCTTGAGGTGTACTAGTGGTTTGTCCCTTGTGGTAAACCCTCTGTGTTACTTTCATGAAGTCTTCTGTTGATGGCAGACTTTGGCAGTGATGGGCCTAACACTAACACTAACCTGAATACCAGCAAAACCAAGGAGCTGGTGGTGGATTTTAGGAAGCCCAGGCCCCTCATGGACCCCGTGATCATCATAGACGACTGTGTGCAGAGGGTGCAGACCTATAAATATCTGAGAGTGCAGCTGGGTGATAAATTGGACTGGACTGCCAATACTGATGCTCTGTGCAAGAAAGGACAGAGCCGACTATACTTCTTTAGAAGACTGGTGTCCTTCAACATCTGCAATAAGATGCTGCAGATGTTCTGTCAGACGGTTGTGGAGAGTGCCCTCCTCTACGCGGTGGTGTGCTGGGGAGGCAGCATAAAGAAGAAGGTCACCTCACGCCTGGACAAACTGGTGAGGAAGGCAAGCTCTTTTGTAGGCACGGAGCTGGACAGTTTGACATCCGTGGCAGAGTGACGGGCGCTGAGCAGGCTCCTGTTAATCATGGAGAATCCATTGCATCCACTGAACAGGATCATCTCCAGACAGAGGAGCAGCTTCAGCGACAGACAGCTGTCACCATCCTGATCCACTGACAGACTGAGGAGACCCCACACTATGCGACTCTTCAATTCCACCCGGGGGGGTAAACGTTAACATTATACAAAGCTATTGTCTGTTTTACCTGCATTGTTATCACTCTTTAATTTAATATTGTTCTTTATCAGTATGCTGCTGCTGGATTATGTGAATTTCCCCTTGGGATACTTATCTATCTACTTCTCAGAGAGGGTTCTTGGTTTGGCTAAATGCTGTGAATTGTTTTTTCTTCACTAAGGAAAGAATTCTGCAATCATCCAGCGATTTGACCACTCCTGGTGTTTCTGCTGTCTCCCTAAAGGGTTCATTTTGTTTTTTCAGCCTGATATTTACTCGTACGGACAGCTCTTTGGACTTCATATTGAGAGTTCGCAGTGATGGCTTCCAAATTCCAATTCTATACTTGTAATCAACTCAAGACCTTCTACCTGCTTAATAGTTAACATAATAATGGGGGAACTGCTCCCACCCCGCTATGGAAGAGCTTGTCGGTCAAATGACCAAATACTTTTCAGCCCTTGGAAATGGGGGATCCATGTATAAAAAATGGCTGTCATTCTTAATTGGCTCATACGCTATTTTTAGTATGAGCTGAAAGTCTGCACTTCAATCTCATAATGATTGGTTTAATTCAAATCGATTGTGGTGGCGTACAGAGCCATAATTATTGAAATTGTGTCACTGTCCAAATACTTAGGGACCTGCCTGTAAATGTCTGACTCACGTGAACAATGAAGGAGGATCAGCCTGCTCATGGAACGGACGTTTCCATCTGCACCTGTTGTCATGTTGTGTATCCCGTCCAGGATGTGGGCCACACACTCGACCCGAGGTCACACTGTGGAGGGCGCCATCACCTTGTCTGACAGTAGTAGGTGAAATGGACTTGTGGTGGGTAAGTTAACATCTGACTCATGAGAACAATGAAGAGGATCATCCTGCTTGTGTAACAGAGGTTTCCGTCAGCACCTTTTGTAACGTTGCATATCTTATCTGGGATGGGGCCTGCATGCACGTCAGAGCAGGTGGTTCGCAGGCACCTCTCACGAAAAGGATGCAGTCCTGGTTTCTCTGCCAAGATTACTAACAGCGTCTCCAGCTGGTCTTGTATCCAACCTGCAGCATCTTCACTCAGCCATACTTGACGTGATAGTGACTGACGCATGACGATGAATGCTGTTGGCCTTCTCCATCAGTGCTGCATCAGGGCCGTGAGTATAATGTCAAAGGCAGTAATTATTGCTGCTTTGGGCCTGGACGTGCAATTGAGGGATTGTGCTTGTGGCAGAGGAGCAATGTGTTCGGTCAGCCATACTTGTCGCGTCAGGTATGTGCGAGGTTCCCTCCCATATTTCACTCCCTCTCACGACGGCGCATTGTTCAACAGTGGTGCGATCGTGCAGCACAGCGTCCATGTTCATTTGCCCTTGGCTTCAACTAGACTGTGCTGTGTGTATACAGGCTACCCACAATCCATTGCAATTGTTCTAATGCATTGGCTTCTGTCTATTGCTGTGTAATTTTCCAATTGCTTTAAAAGTTTTTGTTTTACCCTGGAATAAGCAAAATGTGGAGTTGGCAACTGAGCAAAAATTTGAGTTTGGTTAGAATGAATGTTTCAAAGAAAGATGTCTCTCTAGAACAGACCTGTGCAACTCCATCATCTGCATGGTTTTCAAGTATACGAAATTAGACAGTTAAACAGTTTCACATGTAATACTGCAGGTGAAAATACTATTGGTTTCTCATTAGTCTTTATTGATAGTTCTTTATTCAGTCAATCAGCTCTCTAAGGGAAATATGTAAAGACTAAAGAATTAGGAGTTAGTTGTGGCCCTGTACTAATCAGGACCCGAGTGGTGTAGACCTTGGAATAATTTGTTTCAGGGCCAAGTCCAGAGCAACAGCAGTCAGACCCCAGACCCTGTACTTTCCATTTCTGAAAACAGGTAATGTGTAGTTGTAGGAATCTTCTTGCCGAAAATGAGTGTAGCCTCGATTTCTTGGGTCAGTTACGTGAGAAAATGATAACGTGAAAACGTCCTCGACCTAAAAAAGCAAAACCAAAACAAAGCAGAGAGACAGAGGTTTTACAAAAGTGAAGTTTTGCCTGAAAATGTCTTACAGAGAAGCAATTTTGATGGCTTGTCCTCCTACCTCATCAGGGTTAGGATGAAGGGACAGTCCTTCCACTGGGCCCAGATTAGCAATTACTGGCGCAATCACCATTCCAGTCTGTTGAGAAAAAGACATTTATTTGAGCGAACTTCATTTTAGATAAACGGCCTTCCGATTCCTAGGGTGCTAGCAAATAATCAATGAAGTAACGCTGGTATTGATACTTTAGGTAAAAAAAAATTAGGTAACACTTTACATTAAGTGTCCATAATTACACTGTAACTACTGTGTAAGTACAGTGTAACTACGAGTTATTACGCCATACTTACTGTGTAATACAAAGTAACACTATAGTTAATTACTCAGATGTCATTGTTATTCCACAGTTTAAATAATTACAATGTAACAATTCATCACTGATCCAAAAACAAGTGTACTTACATAGTTACGATGTATCTGTACTTTCAAAATGTAATAAAAACATCAGGGTATGTAACTATAACTATGTAACAGATGTTCCATGGTGTGGCCAATTGTAATGGAGAATTGCAGTGATAACTGAATAGGTTTTCGATGATAACTCCCCTGGGAACAGAATGTACTTACCATGTATTTACTCTGTACTTACACTCGAATGGCCAACTTAATGTAAAAATCTAGACATGTTTTGCATGGAAATTTCACTTTTTTTTATTTTCATGTACCATCATTCACATACAGTGGTTTCAAAAAGTCCTAAAGCCAGTGTGGTGGCTCTGTGGCTAAAGGACCTGGGGCCTCATGCATAACACGGTGCATAGAATTCGCACTATAACATGACGTAAGCACAAAAGCCGGAATGTGCTTACGCACAAAAAAACCCAGATGCATAAATCTGTGCGTTCCCCAACTTCCATGTTCTTCCGCTACATAAATCCCGGTCAGCGTGAAAATTAACGCGCATGCACGCGCCTGCTGCCCTACCCCAACTCCTCCCAGAATTACGCCTCTTTGAATATGCAAATCAATATAAATAGCCCTTAAGCTCAGTTTTCTGTGAAAAGGCCATGGCAAAAGCACGAGGGAAAATAGAATTTCAGCGAATACCAAGTGGAGGCAAGGAAAAGCGTACTATTTGTTGGTTTAAACAGTAATATAAACAACAAAAGGAAGTTGATCGAGTGACGTAGCGTGTCGGAGAAACTCGAAAGCTCAAGTTCACAGTGCCCGAAATAAAAAAGAAGTTGTCAGATATCAAAGTCGCCGTGAAAAGGCGAGTTGTAGCCCACCATATGAAAGCTTATTAGGGTACAGAGAAAAAAAAAAAGGCATACAGTGGGGAAAAAAGCACGAAATGTCAACTTTAATCTCGAAATTTCCACTTTAATCAAATAGTTTATTTTGTCATTAAAGTAGAACATCATAAACTTCATCTTAAAATTGTTTAATTTACTAAATTCTCAAATTCCATCGTAACTAAAGTAGCATGTTAAATGCTTTGTTTTGTATTTGATCTTCTATGTGCTCTATGTGTGTGAATCACTACGTGCTTCCAGGCTTTCTCTTCCTCCAACAGGACACAGAATCCATTACATTTGTGATATTACGGATCTCTGAATAATTAAAATACTGAGCTGTATACATGATATCATTTTCATGATGATAGGAGTTAAATCATGTTATTAAACATGGGAACACGGTGGTGCAGTGATTGTTCATGTCTCATGCAAGATGCTTGCTGCGCCGTGCGTGACCTTCAATGAAATACTTTATTGTAGCAGTACTGTCTCTTTCAAACGTACTAACCTCCAATTCCTGTCCTTCCTTTTCTTTCTCCAAGTAACCAATCGTCATACAATCAGCTCTGTAATAGAAGCTAAGCCATCTGTAAGCTTAGAACGCCGATGCTTCAAAACTTTTAAGGAACATTGAAATATCTTCGTAGTACGTGTTTAATTATTCTATCCATCTATCCTTCCAGTGTCGCGTCAGCACAAGCAAGAATACAGCCGTGAACGAATGCTGCGGCACTGTGTCCTCACATGTTTAATTATTAACAATATAGATTATTTAAATTAAGTTAAAATTTTATCTGTATAATATAATCAACATATTTTGCTGCATTTCATCTTAATAATGATATCATCATCATATGTAAATATGCACTTTATAAAGTGGCTCAGGTTGTGCAATGTTATAACTAAGTTTACAGTAAGGTAATTGTACTTATAAGTACAAACAATTCTACAAGGAACAATTAATGGACTGATTGAGTGCGTTTAGAGTTCTTGGGATGAAACTGTTTCTGTTTCTGAACTGTGAGGTCCATACAGGAAAGGCTCTGAAGCGTTTGCCGTGTGAGAGCAGTTCAATAGACAGCATGGCTGAGGCAGCTTGTGCTTGATGCTGTATACCGATAATTCTCTTTCCGATCAGCTGCTGTACTCCTGTGATTTACACTCAGATACAGTGATATAAATACTCTGAGTGGTGCAGTGAGAGTAATATGGACAAAGATGATCTGATGAGGCAACCCTTAACGGGAGCAGCTGAAAGAAGAAGATGCAGTGAGAGTAACAACACTAAAGCAGCTATGGTATTTGGAATAATTTGACCATTCCCTGGACCATTATATTGTTACAGGTTAATTACAATCAGATGCATTAAACTAATAAACAATGTGCACTTAATTTCAGTGTATTTATAAAGCCATATCAGGGATGTGGATATAAAAAAAGAAAGGAAAACCACACAGGAACAGTAGCACTGCTATGACACTGGGTGCTGCCAGTCTGCAAAACTGAGTGCAGAACTTGCGTATGACAGGGTATGAGCTACCGTGGAAATGTGCGCGGCTTTACACCAAGTTTAGGTTTTATACATCGTGATCTGAACGTGGAAACGTTCTTACGCAACATTTTTGTGCGTACGCACCGTTTATACATGAGGCCCCTTGGCCGGTAACTCGAGGATTGACGGCTCGAACCCTGGCAGTGACAGAAAGAATGCTACTCCGTTGGGCCCTTGATCAAGGCCCTTAATCAGAAGTTACTCGAGGGGCTCTGTACTAATAGCTGACCCTGCGCTCTTCACCTAAACAAAAAAAATAAAAACTCCGAGTAAGTTGGGGTATGCAAAAAAGGGATTTTCCCCTTGAGGATTAATACACTATACCCTTCTCTTTTCACACATTTTGTTATGATGCAGCTTGATGCTGTAATTGTATTTATCAAACAACACTCAGTACTCCAAAATGACAAAGCAAAAACAGAACTGTAGGAATTTGTGCAAACTTACTAATAAAAACAATCAAAAATGGAAATATCGCAGTGACACACAAGTGAAAGGGAAATACTCCGACGCATGTGAATATTATTGGGGAAAAAAATGAGTTCTGCCCGACACAAAGTAGACGTCTTAAACGATATGCCACATTTATAGTTTGTTAGCATAAAATTTGCAGAGGGCTTATGAAGCCAATTTTAAGGAATTCACCCTAAGTGTATGGAAACTTGTGACTTCAACTGTACGTGGTGGTCCACATTTAGTGACCGGTTGGACTGGTCTCAGAACTCAGAGGAACTATAGAAGAAAGGGCAGAGGAGGCTCTCTATCCTTAGTAGACTGCGTTTTAATACAAAACTATACCAGAAGTAGCCGTAACAACACGTCCCCCACTATCCGTGGAAAGCAGGCAGTAATTCTGGACAGGTGCATACCACTTAACCCTGTAAGCACAAAAGACGAGAAAATGGATAAAATGATGTATGCAAGTATGTTTATGTAGCTCTTTATTGAGTTAAATTTTACTTATTTCATATTTTGAGCAAACTGGAATTAGTTTCATTTTTCTTTCCATATCAAAACTACTTAACTTTAACTTTGTTCTCAAACAAGTAACAAATGCTTGGTCATGTATAAAAACTGGAGACGATAAATAAATACTAAAACTATCAAAAGTTTGTTGAGTGATGGACATGTCCTGTCACACTAACGGCTGTAGTAATGAAGTGTTACAAGAGCAGTGTTACAACAAAGAGTGTTACAAGTGTTAGGAGCACACACTGATAGGGCGCATTGCCACACCCACCAAACGACATACCAACTCAGGATCGCAGATTAGGACCATTCAGATGGAGTGGAACAGTGTGAGGTTTCTGCCACCAACCCCCAAGTTTTTCCCTGCAGGTTGGAGGGCCTACATGCGGGGCTGGATGCAGATTACCGTCATACCCAGGACGGAGAAATTGCAGATTAAGGGCCTTGCTCAAGGGCTCAACAGAGCAGAGTCACTTTAAGCGTTTACAGGATCTGAACCGCCAACCTTCCGACTACCAGTGCAGATCCCTAGCCTCAGAGCCACCACTCCGCCCATGTTACAAGAAGCTAGGCAAAAATTACACAGAACTCTAACAAAAGAACCGGATGACCTGTTAAAGTTTGTATAGCACTCCAGCAGATTTACGGAGGATGTCGACACCTCGACATACAGTTCTGGCCCACCTGCACAACAAGAGAGGGAATTACGTGTGAATGTTATTTATAGACTATAGCTCTGTATTGGACACAATAAACCTCTCTAATCTCATCACCAAGCTTGGGGACCTGCGCCTGAACACTTCACTGAACAGTTAGGTTCTTCAGCTTTCTGACAGAAAGACTCCAGGTGGCTCGAGTGGGTGGCCACACTTCATCATCCCTCACTTTCAACACAGGCTCTCCACGGGGCTGTGTGCCAAGTCCTCTGCTGTAATCCCTCTACACATAATAACCGCACAACAACAACAACAACAACATTTATTTATATAGCACATATTCATACAAACAGTAGCTCAAAGTGCTTTACATAATAAAGAATAGAAAAATAAACACAATATGAAAACAAAATAAATCAGCATTAATTAACATCGAATAAGAGTAAGGTCCAATGGCCAGGGGGGACAGAAAAAACAAAATAAAAACTCCAGACGGCTGGAGAAAAAAAAATAAAATCTGTAGGGATTCCAGACCATGAGACCGCCCAGTCCCCACTGGGCATTCTACCTAACATAAATGAAACAGTCCTCTTTGGATTTAGGGTTCTCACGGAAAGGCTTGATGATGATGGTCACGTAGAATTCTGCCTTTTAGTCTGCACAGCACAACTGCACAGGACTCTGATATCATTGGCAAGCTTGCTGATGACACAACTGTAGGAGGCCTGATCTCGAACAACAATGAGCAGGCATACCTGAATGAAGTGGAGAGTCTGACACACCTGTGTCAGAACAACAGTCTTCATCAGAAAGCCAACACGATAAAGGAGTTGATTGTGGACTTTGGGAGAAAACTGCTAAGGCACCACTACCCCATCAGTATTAACAACACTTGGGTAGAGAGGGTGGACTGTTTCAGATACCTCAGTGCCCACATCAAAAAGGACCTGACCTGGTCCAAACATATCGACACCTGTTAGAAGGCACGACAACATCTTTACCACCTTAGATATCTCAGGCTCCCCTCCCAACTACTAAAAAACTTCTTGTCGGGATATTTTCGATGGTAGATGTGTAGAAGTATTCTCACTCTGTCTGGAAACTTGTAAGCTCTACAGAGAGTGGTGTTGTCAGCTGAAAGCATCACTGACTGTGCACTCACAAACTTCCAAGGACATTTCTACCAAGTGATGTTGAACCAGGGCAAAGAAAATGCTCAGAGATCCCAGCCATCCTAACGATGGCCTCTGCTGTGAGCTGTGGTCAGGGACATGCTACCTCTGCCTGAAGACCAGAGAGACTGACAGGCCAGCATGAGGGACTGTGTATGATCACGTTTCCCAGGACATGAGGTACGGCCTTCACAAAAATGGACTGTAAGTGATCATACCTAACAGGACTCTGGTTTTCATGAATTGTTTTCTCACATTTGTGTATTAGTGGTGTATTTTGTTGAGTTTTTTGGATTTGTGTCGGGGTGGAAGCGCTGCATTGCGGTACTATGTATACTGGGGGGCTTATTTGTTTTGTACATTTTCTTATTTACTGCATAATAGTTTTCGTTTATCTCAACATTTGCTTTCACTGGTGTGCTTCTGTACTTGTGGTGGTCTAGTAGGGAAGTAGTGTTGATTGCTCGCACCCCAGATTTTGTTTCTCTCTCTTTACTGCCACTTTAGGTCAGCAGTGCATATCTTAACCATGCCGGCACAGGGAGCAGTATATGGTTCCAATCCCCTCACTGACTTTCCATGGGTCATAAATGAGACGCCGCATTCCCCGAGATATAAAAGATGACAAGCAATGAAAAACAAAAGACAGTGAAAGGGATGAGGAAGAAGGCAGAATCAGGGAGCTGGTGCCAGTGTGGTGGTGGGAAGCAGGCAGTCGGTGGGTCCGTGGAGGAGTGAGAGGTCGACACTCTTGGAGCGGATCATCCTACACTGAGCAGTAGAAGGGGCAGTGGAATGAAAGAAAAGGCCTCCTAGGGACCCACTATGTGCCAGCAGGGATGAGGAAGACAGAGAGTCCAACTCGGAGAGTCACGGCAGATGCCAACGGAAGCAGTTGTTGCGAGAGCCAAAGGAGGTTGACTGAAGATGCTGGCGTCTCTGCTAGCTGCAAGACCTGAGCAGGGTGAGCTGGGGTGGCAGACAATGGAAGATGCACTGGGCTTGGAGAGAAAGAGAAGGCCAATGTCTGCATGGTTTTGTGGAGCTCATATTTTATGACTGGTTTCAAACTTTCACGGGAAACCGCCTGGTTTAATGGATTATTTATTTATTGAAGAGCACTGAACTGAATTGAACTGCCCTTCGGGCATTTTGAACCCATGACTATACAGGTGTGCTTGAAAGTTTGTGAACCCTTTAGAATTTTCTATGTTTCTGCATAAATATGACCTAAAACATCATCAGATTTTCACTCAAGTCCTAAAAGTAGATAAAGAGAAACCAGTTAAACAAATGAGACAAAAATATTATACTTGGTCATTTATTTATTAAGGAAAATGATCGAATATTACATATTTGTGAGTGGCAAAAGTATGTGAACCTCTGCTTTCAGTATCTGGTGTGACCCCTCCTTTGCACCAATAACTGCAACTAAACGTTTCTTGCACACCGGCTTGGAGGAATTTGAGCCCATTCCTCCGTACAGAACAGCTTCAACTCTGGGATGTTGGTGGGTTTCCTCACATGAACTGCTTGCTTCAGGTCCTTCCACAACATTTCGATTGGATTAGGGTCAGGACTTTGACTTGGCCATTCCAAAACATTAACTTTATTCTTCTTCAACCATTCTTTGGTAGAATGACTTGTGTGCTTAGGGTTGTTGTCTTGCTGCATGACCCACCTTCTCTTGAGATTCAGTTCGTAGACAGATGTCCTGACATTTTCCTTTAGAATTCTCTGATATAATTCAGAATTCATTGTTCCATCAATGAAGGCAAGCCGTCCTGGCCCAGATGCAGCAAAACAGGCCCAAACCATGATACTACCACCACCATGTTTCACAGATGGGATAAGGTTCTTATGCTGGAATGCAGTGTTTTCCTTTCTCCAAACA
>JANRMT010062856.1:5449366-5475060 GCA_026402145.1 Polypterus bichir lapradei
TTTCATTTAAACCAAAAAGTTCTATTTTGGTCTCATATATCCACAAAACATTCTTCCAATAGCCTTCTGGTTTGTTCACGTGATCTTTAGCAAACTGCAGACGAGCAGCAATGTTTTTTTTGGAGATCATTGACTTTCTCCTTGCAACCCTGCCATGCACACCATTGTTGTCCAGTGTTCTCCTGATGGTGGATTCATGAACATGAACATTAGCCAATGTGAGAGAGGCCTTCAGTTTCTTAGAAGTTACCCTTTGTGACCTCGCCGACTATTACACGCCTTGCTCTTGGAGTGATCTTTGTTGGTCGACCACTCCTGGTTAGGGTAACAATGGTCTTGAATTTCCACCATTTGTACACAATCTGTCCGACTGTGGATTGGTGGAGTCCAAACTCTTTAGAGATGGTTTTGTAACCTTTTCCAGCCTGATGAGCATCAACAACTCTTTTTCGGAGGTCCTCAGAAATCTCCTTTGTTCATGCCATGATACACTTCCACAAACATGTGTTGTGAAGAGCAGACTTTGATAGATCCTGTTCTTTAAATAACACAGGGTGCCCACTCACACCTGATTGTCATCCCATTGATTGGCAACACCGGACTCGAATTTCACCTTCAAACTAACTGCTAATCCTAGACGTTCACATACTTTTGCCACTCACAAATATGTAATATTCCATCATTTTCCTCAATAAATAAATGACCAAGTATAATATTTTTGTTTCATTTGTTTAACTGGCTTCTCTTTATCTACTTTTAGGACTTGAGTGAAAATCTGATGACGTTTTAGGTCATATTTATGCAGAAATATAGAAAATTCTAAAGGGTTCACAGACTTTCAAGCACAACTGTATTTGAGCAGAAGTACTCAAGCATGTTTTACACCTACCTCTCACTTGTATGTGTCTTAATTTGACCGCTCATGTTATTGATGGTTCTGAGTTCAAGGACGTTGTGGTAACCTGGACCATCACGAACCCTGACTGAGATATTACAGCATCGTCTTTATAATCTGTATTCTATATGTCATGACATTTTCTAACCGACTTAATCTGGACTAGCGTCATTTTGGGTCTGCAGCCTATCCCAGCTAGCATACGGTTTAAGGAAGGAACAGACCCTGGACAGGGTGCAAGTCCATCGCACGACAAACAGACACACCAAAACACACACACGTGGGTCAATTTAGCGTTGCCAATTCTCCTAACCTGAATGTCTTTGGACAACTGTGAGAACATGCAAACTCCACATACAGAGGACTCGGGATGCAAACTCTGGCCTCCTTACTGAGCAACACCAGTGCTACCACTGCAGGGTGCCACCGTGCCACCCTATTCTGTATGTGGGCTATCCAAATTGGGAGTTTCTGGTGGGTGTTTATCACTAGATATTCACTGCTCCATTTCCATCTATTGTGCAGCTTTATGCTAAACTCTGCTTGGGAATAAATGTGCAAAATTCAAACTGGTAAAATCTAAAGTGTCATCTGTGAGCCACACACAGATATACGGATGGCGTGATGAACATCAGTCAATAAGACTGAAGAACTAAACTGGCCCAGAACAAGCTGAACAGTTTGCACCACCCCAACTGCTATCCACTGGGCACACTGATATTAGCCAGTCTTTAGCCTGCAATTTGAAACTTCTTTTAACAAATTCAGCATGCTTACCCGGTCCTTCAGTGGTTTCATGACACCCCACACGCTGCTCTCCTGCACCAATATACCAAGCTCCTCCTTAGCCTCACGAAGTGCTGTGGCAATGACATCTTTATCAGAGGGGTCACACTTCCCACCTGGAAAGCTGGTTAAAATACACAAAGAAGTGAAACCATACTGTTAAAGAATATCCATGCTTAAGCTCTACAGGTCAAGTCCATATTAGGAGTAGAAAGTTTAACCCCTTGTTGCCTAAATTTATTTACAATTATATAAATAAAATAAATTTGTGTTTTTGCTGTCAAGCAGATGCTAAATTAAGAAGCTAAACTGAGTCTTGGTTACCAAGAAAAATGACCGATATTAAGAAAAAACAATTACCATATATACTCTCGTTTAAGTTCTCCTGCGGATAAGTCAGGGCTTGATTTTACTGTATAATTTCTGGTATTTTATAATGTTGGTCGTAAAAGTCAAATGCGGAAAACTCACGCTATCGGTCCAAGAGAATATGATATGCTAACGCCCACCTGAGAGAGTAACCACAGAGCACACGGTCTTTTTTTTTTCTATCTATTGTGCCTACGTGACCACACGGCAATACCCGGTCCTGTTCAGCCTATATACATCGGACTTCCAATACAACTCTGAGTTCTGCCACGTGCAAAAGATCACTGACGACACTGCTATCGTGGGCTGCATCAGGAGTGGGCTGGAGGAGGAGTACAGGAACTTAATCAAGGACTTTGTTAAATGGTGCGACTCAAACCACCAACATCTGAACGCCAGCAAGAGCAAGGAACTGGTGGTGGATTTTAGGAGGCCCAGGCCCCTCATGGACCCCGTGGTCATCAGAGGTGACTGTGCAGAGGGTACAGACCTATAAGTACCTGGGAGTGCAGCTGGATGATAAACTGGACTGGACTGCCAATACTGATGCTCTGTGCAAGAGAGGACAGAGCCGGCTATACTTCCTTAGAAGGCTGGCGTCCTTCAACATCTGCAATAAGATCCTGGAGATGTTCTATCAGACGGTTGTGGTGAGCGCCTTCTTCTACGCGGTGGTGTGCCGGGGAGGCAGCATAAAGAAGAGGGACGCCTCACGCCTGGACAAACTGGTGAGGAAGGCAGGCTCTATTGTAGGCACGGAGCTGGACAGTTTGACATCCGTGGCAGAGCGACGGGCGCTGAGCAGGCTCCTGTCAATCATGGAGAATCCACTGCATCCACTGAACAGGATCATCTCCAAACAGAGGAGCAGCTTCAGCGACAGACTGCTGTCACCGTCCTGCTCCACTGACAGACTGAGGAGACCCCACACTATGCGACTCTTCAGTTCCACCCAGGGGGTAAACGTTAACATTATACAAAGTTATTGTCTGTTATACCAGCATTTTTATCACTCTTTAATTTAATATTGTTTTTTATCAGTGTGCTGCTGCTGGAGTGTGTGAATTTCCCCTTGGGATTAATAAAGTATCTATCTATCTATCTCTACACAAACTATTCTGAAGCGACGTTTGCACTGTTTTGTGTTTTATGTATCTCTCACCCTCATACACCATTATCATAAGAGCATTCCTTATCTACGATGGAGCGTTCGATCAGAAGAAAATATGAAGCTGGTTTAAAATTAAAAGTCGTTAAAGTTGCGAAAGAAATTGGTAACTGTGCTGCTGCAACAAAATTCGATGTGTCTGAGAAACTGGTGCGAGATTGGAGGAAGCAAAAAAAAAAAAAATGTAAGCGCCGCATTTTTGAACAGGCGTATAATTTGGGGTCCGATTTTATGATCGATTTTTTCGGTTTCAAGACTCAACTTACAGTACCGTAAATACTCACATATACTGTAATTTTCAGACTAGTTGTTGTGACAATAATGACAATATAAACCTATTAACACACTGGCCAAAACAGAAACCACCAATGAGAGCCTGCTCTTGAATTAGTCATAGAGAAGGGATGAAATATTCCATTGGCAGAAAGGAAGCAGTTAGGGGGCTCATGCTGGACCCCCTTTTTATTTCGATAGTGTTGCATGCTGGCCAAAACATTACACTTTAGGACAGTGTTTCCCAAACTCGGTCCTGTGGCTGCAGGTTTTTGTTCCAACCAGATATACAATCGATGATAATAATTGATAACAACTGATCTCATTTAATTAGCTGGTCTTTTTTACTCTTCTCTTATTCTGCATTCAGAAAAAAACGCAACCATTTTTACATTTATAACACACTAGCCGTCCCCCACGGCTCCGCCCGCGTTGTAGTGAAACAGCATAAACTTTAAAAATCAATAAACAAACGGGTATCTCTAGCTAAGGGGAGGCAAGGTATGCACCAAAACGTGGCCAGAGGTAGGCCGACTTGAACGGAGGCTGGCGCGTAAGTGAGGAGGGTCCTGCCCGGCTCCCCACTCCTGACGTCACACTTCCCTCTCCCCTTGGCCTGTATCCTCTCTCTCAGATTAGCGCAAATATATCGCTCCTGCAAGCGAACTATGATTCTTAATGTGATGAGAGAAGTTGAAAAATCAACCGGAATGTTCAAGCAAATTATAGAAATAAACCCAATCTAAATCCGTTAAGTAGTTCTCTTGTGAAAAGCAGACAGACATACAGACAGAAAGAGGTTGGATTTTATACATACAGTACCTCACAAAAGTGAGTACACCCCTCCCATTTTTGTAAATATTTTATGATATCTTTTCATCGGACAACACTGAAGACATGACACTTTGACACAATGTCAAGTAGTCCGTGTACAGCTTGTATAACAGTGTCAATTTGCTGTCCCCTCAAAATAACTCAACACACAGCCATTAATGTCTAAACCGCTGGCAACAAAAGTGAGTACACCCCTAAGTGAAAAATGTCCAAATTGTGCCCAGTTAGCCATTTTCCATTCCCGGTGTCATGTGACTCGTTCGTGTTACAAGGTCTCAGGTGTGTTAAATTTGGTGTTCTCGCTCTCATACTGGTCACTGGAAGCTCAACATGGCACCTCATGGCAAAGAACTCTCTGAGGATCTGAAAAAAAGAATTGTTGCTCTCCATAAAGATGGCCGAGGCTATGAGAAGATTGGCAACATCCTGAAACTGAACTGCAGCACGGTGGCCAAGACCATACAGCGACAGGTTTAACAGGACAGGTTCCACTTAGAACAGGCCTCGCCATGGTCGACCAAAGAGTGCAGGTGCTCAGCGTCATATCCAGAGATTGTCTTTTGAAAATAGACGTATGGGTGGTGCCAGCATTGCTGCAGAGGTTGAAGGGGTGGGGGTGGTTTTGAACCTGTCAGTGCTCAGACTGTACGCCCTCCGCACACGGCATCAAATTGGTCTGCAGGTCCCAGAAGGAAGCCTCTTCTGAAGATGATGCACAAGAAAGACAAGCAGACTAAGGACATGGATTACTGGAACCATGTCCTGTGGTCTGATGAGACCAAGATAAACATATTTGGTTCAGATGGTGACAAGCGTGTGTGGCGGCAACCAGGTGAGGAGTACAAAGACAAGTGTGTCTTTATACAGTCAAGCATGGTTTGGGGCCGCATGAGTGCTGTTGGCACTGGGGAGCTACAGTTCATTGAGGGAACCATGAATGCCAACATGTACTGTGACATAATGAAGCAGAGCGTGATCCCCTCCCTGGGCTGCAGGGCAGTATTCCAACATGATAACCTCCAAGACGACCACTGCCTTGCTAAAGAAGCTGCTGGACTGGCCAAGCATGTCTCCAGACCTAAACCCGATTAAGCATCTGTGGGGATTCCTCAAACTGAAGGTGGAGGAGCACAAGGTCTCCAACATCCACCAGCTCTGTGATGTCGTCATGGAGGAGTGGAAGAGGATTCCAGTGGCAAGCTCCAGTGAACTCCATGCCCGAGAGAGTTAAGGCAGTGCTGGAAAATAATGGTGGCCACACAAAATATTGACAATTTTGGGCACAATTTGGACATTTTTCACTTAGGGGTGTACTCACTTTTGTTGCCAGCGGTTTAGACATTAATGGCTGTGTGTTGAGTTATTTTGAGGGGACAGCAAATTGACACTGTTATACAAGCTGTACACGGACTACTCGACATTGTATCAAAGTGTCACATCTTCAGTGTTGTCCCATGAAAAGATATCATAAAATATTTACAAAAATGGGAGGGGTCTTCTCACTTTGTGAGATACTGTATAGAGAAAATTACATGTCAACTTCCTAATCAGCCAACAGGTGGCACTTCAGTAAACGTTCCAAGCATCAACTGGATGACAACATACATAGAAGACCGCAATAAACCACAGTCTGCTTTATATATAAGATTTTGAATTTTTTTTTCTAAACCTATAAATGCTTAACTCTGCTGTTTTCCCCTTTTCCTGTGTAGTTTGCTCCCTTCATTTATCCCTAATAGTGACAATTAATAGTGACAGCATAGCAGACACCCGGGATGATGACTTCAGTGTCAGACCTGCTAATTAGTAAATAATCAATTAAATAAACAGAAAAGGAGAATGAAAATTAGGTTGAAAATACTGTTGACTATTTAAAAAAATAAACAACTACATATTCTCCATATAACAGCTTAGTACATTTTAATAAAAAATGTACCAAACTTAGTTTGTAATTTCTACATTGACTCCAAAACACAGAAACTGTGAAATAATGACTCACTTAATTAGGCTAAAAGTCCAATGAAAAACAGAAGTTAGTTGGAACAAAAACCTGCAGCCACAGTGGGTCGCCAGGACTGAGTTTGGGAACCACTGCCTTAGAACAATCTGGACGAGAAGAGCCCATTGTGCCCATCAAAGCTCACCAGTCCTCTCCACTTAATTCTTCCAAAATAACATTAGTGTTGAAAGGCCCTAAAGTCCTGCTGTCCGCCACACTGCTTGGTCACTTACTCCGTGTGTCTGTTGTTCTTTGTGTAAAGAGAAAACTTCCTAATGTTTGTGTGAAATGTCCCCTTAACAAGTACCCAAAGGTGTCCCCGTGTTCTTGATAAAGTCATTTTAAACTCACAGTCTCGATCCACTGGACTAATTCCCTTCATAATTTTCAAACACTTCAGTCAGGTCTCTTCTTCATCTTCTTTATCTTAAACTGTAAAGGCTCAGCTCTTTTAATCTTTCCTCCTAACTCATCCCCTGTGGTCCTGGAATCAGCCCAGTAGCTCTTCTCTGGACTTTCTAGCGCTGTCATTTTAAACTTTGGTGCAGAGATTGGAAATCAAGGACATTACGGTGGGCACAGTAGATAAGATGTACCTTTTAACTGAATAAACTCGGAAAGCTAACATTACATTCTGATAATGTGTATTTATACAAGAGTTTTTTGGCAGGTGCCCTTTTGGGCAGAAGATAACACATGACAGTCACTCAAAGGATGTTTATCAAGAGAGGGAGGATGCTGGGATACATGCAAATAAATTGAAGAATACTGAGAGATATAGAAATGCTAAAGCAAACACTAAACAAGTGTGACTACCAGCAGATTGTATACTTCTAAGTTCAGATAAAATAACCAGTGTGTATACGATGTCATGCAAAAGTTGGGACAACCCTGAGAAAAATGACGCACTTTGTTGATTTGTTGAAGTGAAAAGTATAAGATACAACCTTTGAAAGTCTTTAGTCAACTATGTAGGCTGAAATTACAATTAATAGCATGACCTTTGAACATACAGTGATCCCTCCTTTATCACGGGGGTTGCATTCCAGAACCCCTCGCGAAATGTGAAAATCCACAAAGTAAAAACCATATGTTCATATGGTTATTTTTATATATTTTAAGCCCTTATAAACTCTCCCACACTCTTATAAACATTTCCTGCACAGTTATACAGCATAACCCCATTGTATTCTCTTAGATATTAATTAGGTAAGATTCGTTGAAATTATGTATGTAAACACACTGTTTAGATACAGTAAAACCTAAATACAGTGGCTTGCAAAAGTATTCGGCCCCCTTGAACTTTTCCACATTTTGTCACATTACAGCCACAAACATGAATCAATTTCATTGGAATTCCACGTGAAAGACCAATACAAAGTGGTGTACACGTGAGAAGTGGAATGATAATCATACATGATTCCAAACATCTTTTACAAATAAATAACTGCAAAGTGGGGTGTGCGTAATTATTCAGCCCCCTTTGGTCTGAGTGCAGTCAGTTGCCCATAGACATTGCCTGATGAGTGCTAATGACTAAATAGAGTGCACCTGTGTGTAATCTAACGTCAGTACAAATACAGCTGCTCTGTGACGGCCTCAGAGGTTGTCTAAGAGAATATTGGGAGCAACAACACCATGAAGTCCAAAGAACACACCAGACAGGTCAGGGATAAAGTTATTGAGAAATTTAAAAGCAGGCTTAGGCTACAAAAAGATTTCCAAAGCCTTGAACATCCCACGGAGCACTGTTCAAGCGATCATTCAGAAATGGAAGGAGTATGGCACAACTGTAAACCTACCAAGACAAGGCTGTCCATCTAAACTCACAGGCTGAACAAGGAGAGCGCTGATCAGAAATGCAGCCAAGAGGCCCATGGTGACTCTGGACGAGCTGCAGAGATCTACGGCTCAGGTGGGGGAATCTGTCCATAGGACAACTGTTAGTCGTGCACTGCACAAAGTTGGCCTTTATGGAAGAGTGGCAAGAAGAAAGCCATTGTTAACAGAAAACCATAAGAAGTCCCGTTTGCAGTTTGCCACAAGCCATGTGGGGGACACAGCAAACATGTGGAAGAAGGTGCTCTGGTCAGATGAGACCAAAATGGAACTTTTTGGCCAAAATGCAAAACGCTATGTGTGGCGGAAAACTAACACTGCACATCACTCTGAACACACCATCCCCACTGTCAAATATGGTGGTGGCAGCATCATGCTCTGGGGGTGCTTCTCTTCAGCAGGGACAGGGAAGCTGGTCAGAGTTGATGGGAAGATGGATGGAGCCAAATACAGGGCAATCTTGGAAAAAAAGCTCTTGGAGTCTGCAAAAGACTTGAGACTGGGGCGGAGGTTCACCTTCCAGCAGGACAACGACCCAAAACATAAAGCCAGGGCAACAATGGAATGGTTTAAAATAAAACATATCCATGTGTTAGAATGGCCCAGTCAAAGTCCAGATCTAAATCCAATTGAGAATCTGTGGCAAGATCTGAAAACTGCTGTTCACAAACGCTGTCCATCTAATCTGACTGAGCTGGAGCTGTTTTGCAAAGAAGAATGGGCAAGGATTTCAGTCTCTAGATGTGCAAAGCTGGTAGAGACATACCCTAAAAGACTGGCAGCTGTAATTGCAGCAAAAGGTGGTTCTACAAAGTATTGACTCAGGGGGCGGAATAATTACGCACACCCCACTTTGCAGTTATTTATTTGTAAAAAATGTTTGGAATCATGTATGATTTTCGTTCCACTTCTCACGTGTACACCACTTTGTATTGGTCTTTCACGTGGAATTCCAATAAAATTGATTCATGTTTGTGGCTGTAATGTGACAAAATGTGGAAAGGTTCAAGGGGGTTGAATACTTTTGCAAGCCACTGTATTAATTTTAAAGATATCGAGCGTCTCCGATATCACATATGTTACAGCCAGATCGTTTTGGAGCAATAACGAAGGGCTTGACTATGCACAAAGATAAACACAAAAGAGCACAAAAGTTAACTCTTTCAAAAATGAAACACGTTGATGCTGAATGAGCGAGACGAGACTTCCTGGTTAACGCAGCGCAATCGAATTCGGCGCTCCGTCGCTGAGCCAATCAGCACACAGGAACTTAACTGCGTGCTCTGATTGGGTAGCTTCTCAGCCATCCTCCAATAGTGTCTCTTGTATGAAATCAACTGGGCAAACCAACTGAGGAAGCATGTACCAGAAGTAAAAAGAACCATTGTCCACAGTAACCCACGAAGCAGTGAAAAATCCGCGTTATATATTTAGATATGCTTACATATAAAACCCGCGATAGAGTGAAGCCGTGAAAGTCGAAGCACGATATAGCGAGGGATTACTGTAGTGCAATAAGATTAAGCAAGTTTTTGTGGAAAAAATGACATCACTTTTCTCATAGAACAGGACCCATTGGTGTTCAAAGTTGGAAAACAGCAAACAATATCAAAAATATTCATGAAAAAATATCCCACGTCACCTGTGTTGCATAATCCATGCAGCAAGTCATCCAGTTGTATACACACAACGCACAAAACACATGTATTTTTCTGCTAAAGTTTTGTTAAATAAATCTGGAAAATGAAAGGTGATAAACAGGAAGCCGCTTCACATAGTTGTCGGCTCAGTATGGATGTGAAAGCAGCATGAATCAATGAAACGTTTATGAATTGGTTTGAAAGGTATAAAGTGGGAAGAAAACATGGAAGTGACAAAGTTCTACCTGCACACAAGCCCGCATCAACATGGCGAATGCCTTCATCAGAGAGGACTGACGGATTACGTTGTCTACTCTCGGTGCACATTTGGAGATCAGTTATGGATCTGCACATGCCATAGTGCATGATGACTTGGGGAACCACAAACTTTGCACAGGGTTGGCACCCAAATGGCTCACTGATCTACCACAAGCCAACATCTTTTGAGGAATTTCAGCAGGTTTCACTCACTACAACCAGGGCCATCTTATTAGCATTATAGGCCCTCAGGCAAAGCAGTGCACTGGGGGCTTCTACCTGCACAACCACTCAGCAAGTCACAACATACACAGATTAGCATGGAGACCCAGCGTACCCGTGCGTTAAGATGGCCCTGACTTCAGGGCATTGTTCACCAACGGTGCTATCCTGCAGTGGACCATCCATGTGTATTTGACCTTGGCTTCAACTAGACTGACAGCAGATTGATGAGCTGTATGTGTTTGAAATACCCATAAGCCATTGCAAACGTGTTGTATTGCATCAGCTTCATTCCGTTGCGGTTACCGCGTAATTTTCAAATTGCCTTTATGTTTTGTAGGATGTAATTTTAGATTTTTTGGATCCTTTACTAGGGATCTAGTCCTGTACGGACCTCCATCAGAGGGTGAAAAATGACAAATATCTATTATAACCGAGAATATCTAGACATTTAAATCAAAGCACACATTTTGATGTTTCATATGTTAGTCACAATGTCTCTTGTTAACAATTTACTTCATGAGTACATAATGAACATTTCTTATAAACACTCTAAATTAGGGCGACTTACATTATCTCCGATTTTCTGGATGTTTTAGAGCCCCACCCCCCCCCAAAATCCTTCAGCAGGTACTGCAGTTCTTTTATCCCTAAAAACAAACTTGTTAGGTTAATTAAGAGTTCTAAAATGGCTCAGCAATGTGGACCCCATGATGGACTGGAGCCCAATGCTGCCAGAAAGAACCCCAATGACCCTAAAAAGGATTAAGCAGGTTTAGTAATTATTTTGATCTTTTATACTACAATGCATGAAGTTGCTGTTGAGTTTGGCAGTAACAGGTGTAAACGTCTAAATAAGTTAAAGTTAACGTAAAAACTCTACAAAGGAGGAAGAGAAAAAAAGCACAACGTCAATAGCATAATGCAAATTCGTATTGTAGCCTCCTAAAAATCAGTCCGTAAGTGTGGTACAATTAAGCTTATTTGCGTTTACAAAAATGTCAATACTGTACATTGTCGTTACCTTTTAAGGGATACCCACCTGACATCCCCCTTGTGTCGCCCAGTAAGCTTGCAAGACCTCAGGGTGAGAAGGAAGGCAGGCTCACCGTGCGCCGTGCAGACAGACACGAGTATAGCAGCTGAACGGCCCTGGCCTTTCTTTTTTGGAGCAGAGCTCGAGGAGTACAAATCCACGTTTTTGGCAAGTTCAGATCGACATCGGGCTTCATTCTCGGCAGAAAGGCAGCCATGAGGAGTCAGACTGTGAAGTTCTCTCAAGCCAGAGCTGTAACGTCTTCTGCAAAAGCAATCCGTGGGCAAAGGTTTACCCGAATCCCCGACATCTGTGCTGAAGCGAGTGCCCTCAAAACCAGCCCTACTTGCCACACAGGGAGGCCCAAAGCTCTTGGCAGTCAAGCCTAAACATAAAGAAGTTCTAAAATGGACACTCCAACGGAGAAGACTGCCTGTCATTTTTCCCCACTCAAGCCACCGTGTATTGCTGCTCCATCTTTTGCATGCTTTGAGGCTCTGTCCTGACACCTGAAGGCACCTGTAACCGCATTTGAAGCAGGCAAATTGCAAAACGCCATGCAACAACTTGGGCAGCTGCAGTGAAGGGTGGCACACAATAGCGGCTTTGGAATTTACAGAGACTTCGAGACGTCTGCCGACTGATGAAGGTTCTTTCCAACGGCTGACAGGAGAGCGAGTAGCCGAATAAGAGAATTCATGAGCTCTCCTGGAAGGGAAAAGAAAAAAAGAAAAGTCATTACAAATCAAAAAATGAATTCAAAACCTGTGAATCAGCCACAGTTGGGCTGCCATACCAGGAGGATAATGGGTGACAATTCTTTACCAAAGGACATACTATTAAATAATCAAATGTTACAGATTTTATCTCTCTATTATAAAAGAAAATCTTGAGATGAGACTATCGCCAAGAGATTTTTTCAAGTCCCACCCTCCACTCAACCATTTTCAGCACCCCTCACCTCTCATTTGTGTGAATACTTTTGTCAGACACAGTTCCTGCACTCTCAGCTCTTATAAATGTTTACGTTTTCCCCACTTTAAGTTCCCAATAAGAGAAGACTTATCATATCCAAATCTTATTGAAGAATTTCATCACAAAGGGTCATCAACAGAAGAAATGAGTACACGGGCAATCCTAGCACCGAGAAACGATGAAGTCAAATGAATTAATGCGAAAATTGTTGATCGGTTACACAGCAAATTGGTTAAATGCATATCAATAGACTATGCTGGTGGTGATGGTGCGGAAGATGAAAGCATCAACTTACAATATCCTGTAGAATATCTACAACCGTTAACACCGTGCGGTCTTCCACCGGGCGAATTACTGTTGAAAGAAGGATGTATCATAATGGTATCGCGTAATTTATGTCTGAGTGATGGGCTATGCAATAGGACAAGATTAGTTGTATTCAAAATTGGTCGAACAATTCTGACATATAAAATTTTAACAGGTGACAAGAAACATAATGTAGTATATTGACTACTGCAATGCCGTGTTCACTGGATGTTCAAACTGTTCTTTATACAGCCTCCAGTTAATCCAAAATGTGGCTGCAAGAATTATTACAAGAAAAAGAAAATACGAACACATAACTCCAGTACTTAAATCCTTACACTGGCTCCCGGTTAAGTTTAGGGAAGATTTCAAAATCGTCCTTTTAACATATAAAGCATTAAATGGCCAAGGTCCGGCTTACTTGTCTGAACTTATCTTGACTTACAAACCTGAGCGCACATTAAGATCTCAAGATGCCGGTCTGTTTAGGATTCCAAGGATTAATAAAATAACAGTGGGAGGTCGATCTTTTTAGTTACAGGGCCCCTAAACTGTGGAGTGGTCTGCCTGCTACTATAAGAGATGCCCCTTCAGTCTCAGCTTTTAAATCCCGGCTGAAGACTCACTACTTCAGTTTAGCACACCCTGACTAGAGCTGCTGATTAACTGTACAGACTGCATCTCTGTTGTTAGTCATTAGCACTAAAACATAAGTAACATGATAGTTATAATTGGATACTAACCCTCACCTATTCTGTTTCTCTTCTCGGTACTCAAATGTGGCACTTGGTGCCACGGCCCACCTGCCAAATTGTTTTGCCTGCCTAAGGTAAAGTCATCTCTGATGGACGATCGCAGGAATCGGGGGAAAGAGGGGTCCTTTCATCGGATTAGCGCTATTTCAGCTGTAGAATGGCCAATAGGTGGAGGCAGCTTGATGAAAGAGGTCTCCAGGACTCTAAACAAATCCAAATCATATTATGTGATATCATCTACTGTTAAATTCTGCACCATACTTGTAAATAATTTTTTATATTGGATTGAGGATTTGTTTAGTTCTGTGTACTGTATTGTATTGACCCCCTTCTTTTTGACACCCACTGCATGCCCAACTTACCTGGAAAGGGGTCTCTTTTTGAACTGCCTTTCCCAAGGTTTCTTCCATTTTTTCCCTACAAGAGTTTTTTTTGGGGATTTTTTTTCTTGTCTTCTTAGAGAGTCAAGGCTGGGGGGCTGTCAAGACCCAATGCGGCACTTCCTGTGTGATTTTCGGCTATACAAAAATAAATGGTATTGTATTGTATTGTACATATTCCGCAGATAATATTAGACACCAAAGGAGATCTTGATACGCCATTCGTATTAAAATGTTTACAGTTTCCTGTTACAATAGCTTTTGTTATGACAATTAACAAATCACAGGGACAAACATTTGAAAAAGTCAGATTTATTTAATAGTTAGAAAGAAATGATATTCACTCACGGGCAGTTATACGTTATGTTGTCACGATGCAAGTCCAAACACGGAATCAAAATTCAATGCGATACTGACGAAAAGTTAATTAAAAAAATTGTTATTACTGAAGTTTTAAAGTAAAAGTGAACATAACGCATATGTAACAATGACCAAGAAAAAAAGAATCTCTTTAAAATGTATTTCGGGTTAATCAAAACCAGGGGTCGGCAAGCGAAGTGAGCGGGGGGTGGAGCTCCATAGTTAATTTAAAAGAAACGTGAACATTTCTGAGCAATTTCAAACTTCTGAATGTGAATGTATATATAATACTAGTCTGATGTTGCTTTTGATGTTAACTCTTGGATTTATTTATTGCCTGACCTGTCATACTACTGTCACTAATCTACAGGAGGCATGCAAGTTAAGACTCTCATTTGGCTCTGCACAAATGACAAACTTGAACTTATAAGACTACACCACGCCGACATTCCAAGTGAGACAAGATCTATATAAAACCAAACTGAACTCTAAACATTCTTGTATTATTTTAGAATCTGCCTAATGTCCTTATTTAAAGTGACTTACAAGATGATGAAGCACCTCAGTTATTGAAACACAAGCAGGGGTAGAGAGCAGAACTGATCCTGTGACATTGTGGTTTTAAAATCTCATGTCTGATGTAATACACCACACTGTCTAGAACTGACAGGCCATTTACAGTCGGTTCTTGTCTTGGGTCCTGTGCTGATGGGAATCCAGCCTCATAACCTCCCCACTCCGGGCAAAGTAGTGCACTGGGGCCCCTGTTTTTAGCAAAAAAGAAAAATAGGAATCATCTCCAGAACTCTGTGACAGAGACGGCAGGATTGAAGAATTATCAGTTGCAGAAGTGGCAGGTGAGAGGACATCGTCACAGCCACTCACTGTACGTACTGTGGCACCGAGAAATGTAAGGCATGGTGGCATGAAGGGAAAGGTCACATTCGAGTTTACCTTCTCCTGCTCCTAGTTTCTGTTTATTTTCTTTCTTATGCCACACTTTAGACACACTATCGAAAGTTAAGGCACATTTCTTATAGAAGCAAAACACATTTTTTCCTATAAATTCTGAATTAAGTTACGTTAAACAAGCTGCAGTTGTGCGACATTCGGACTCAACCTGTAAGTGACTGCTTACTGTAGTTACTTGGCTAATTCCACGCAAGCGGTTTGGAGATGTTTTACGAGGAGGCAGGGCTTCTGCTGTTGATAAGAAGATGATTACTTCATAAATCAGGACAACGCTTGTAGGCACGTCAACAAGAAAAGTTGAATTCTGCGAACTAAGCGAAATCGGCACCGCTTTGGCACGTAATAATCTACCCGTCGAGATGAAACACAAAGCTTCCAAATAAACGAGGTCAGCACAAGGGGGATCGGTCACTGCAGACCACCAACGCGTAAACCTCGGTCACCAATTATGCTTATCTTTACGGGCTCACCAGCCGAAATATAATTCTTCATCCGGTTCAGAGGCGCCTGTATGACACGGGTCGATGCCGGTACGGGGACCGCGCTGTTCTTTCATTTCTCCATTAATTTTAAAAGCTGATTTAAAAAAAAAAAGGAACGATATAAAACATCGCGTGTCATCGTGCTGGAACGCAGGCCACCTTCACACTGGCACGGACCACAGAACCCACATTTTATGACCCAAACCAGTCTGTTACGCCAGGAGTGAAAACAACCACTCAACTCACCTCTTGAAGATTTTACACACTTCTTGTTTTCAGTCCGTGAAGCACAAATGTAGAACAAGCCAGGCAGTGCATGCTATCGCTATACTTACTCTTCGAATCGGCACCTGGCAAAGATTCCTAAGCAAGTCGAAAACAGCGGACGCAGCAAAGGACAACGTGACCCTGCCAGCACTCGAGGTGGCGCTCGCCGCTTTGTTCTTCTTCATCGTTTGCGCAACTTCTCCGCCAGCCCCGCCCACCGACCTGTGACGTCTTTATTATACTCACACCAATCATCACGCCCTCAGAGCCGCACTTGAATTATTAAGCGCCGTGTATTATTGGTTGTGATGGTCTCATCTCTTGTGGAACGGTAAGAGCCGTTATATTAAAAACTCGGTATTTCTAAACACATCCAACAATGGCGGTTTACAGTACTTTTACTTTAGTTATCCGAACACCGCTTTTAAAATAAACTGACTTAGACCTGTTTTGATAAACTTAACAAATATTTGCAATCTGATTCTTCAACATGTGTTTATCTCGTCGCGGAGGTCGTAATTTGATCTTGATGCGTGATGATAATATTACAGAATTTCTTGTCAGGCTTTCCATTTTCATCAACAGGCGTTACTGACATAGGCTGTTATATACAAGCATAACGTTTCTCCACAAACCTGTTTTATCTGGAACAACTGTATTATTTTATTCATATATCTAATTTGTGTGGTTTCATGCTGTGGTTAATGGCAGTGAGACAATTATGCAATACAGAAGCCTTGCTGTACAGTTACCTGGACTTTCTATCAAGACACAAGACTCTGAAAAACAATGGGTCCTTATTAACATTTTACTGGGTTGTGCAGTTCCCTAGTAGAGCCACTGCTTGACATATGAAGCTGGTTCTTAGGGCTTTGGAAGTTTTTTTTTTTTTTTTTTAATATACTGTATGCAGACAAAACAGAAATGTTTCATGTACTGCAGGTTACCAGCAGGATACTAACAGATCATGAGAACCTGAGCTTCACCCATGTTACTGTCTGCAACAAGTGTCCTTCTAAAATCAGGAACCCATTGGTATTTCACAAATCTGTCAGCATCTGTTTTATTCTGTTACCAGTTATGGATCTTCTGGAGTCTTCATGCAAATCGTTTGGGAACCAAAGATGGTTCTCCTGTGGCATCGCTCTAAAAAACCATTTTGGCATCTTTATTTTTAAGAGTGTACCCGAAACCCGAAAACATTTTGCAAATCACATTTGGGGTTGTTCTATTCCGCCATGTGTGTGTTTTGTTTAGAAATTGGGATAGAAACGCAGCTTCATCAGATGAACCAACGGAATCTCCTGGCGGTAAGACTTGTTTCTCATTTTCTGGTAGAAAGAACGGTAAAAAAAAAAGAAAAAAAAAACAAGAGCTTTATGTCTTGACACTATGACTTCCGTCTCTTCAATAATTCCATATTGGTATAAGTTAGTTCAATATACTAACTGGATGTAGTGAGAAATCAAGCAGAATGACCCCCTTTTTTGGCTAACTAAAAAGATTACAATATGCAAGCTTAGGCAACTCAGGCCCCTTCTTCAGGCAAGATGTAATACAGAGACTGAATTCCCTGCTATAGACACTAGGACAGACCTTTAAGTGAGACACGTTAGATATAAAAATTAATAGACCTCTCCAGGCTATGATTCGTTTAGCAAGAGAGGAGAACAATGTATAGTGCATGTTGTAATCTTTCTAGTTAGCCAATAAAAGGTGCCATTCTGCTTGATTTCTCACTCCATCCATAATGGCTGACACAGTACAACAGCCTACTTCTACATATGTCCATCCATCCATCCATTATCCAACCCGTTATATCCTAACTACAGGGTCATGGGGGTCTGCTGGAGCCAATCCCAGCCAACACAGGGCGCAAGGCAGGAAACAAAACCCCAGGCAGGGCACCAGCCCACTGCAACTTCCACATATATTAACTGGAAAATAGTTTTGCAACTACTGCACATTTTTTTCAACTAATAAGATAAAAAAGATCTTTTAATAAAATTCATAAATCTTGCCCTGTTGGAAGCTTCTTACAGAATATGACATGGATTTAAAATGTTCATTTTGTAAATTGCACCCAGAAACTATTTTTCATTTTTAAGGACCAGCAGTTATACTCCTAAACTTTAGAATGACATCAATATATCCATTGGTAATATATATATATATTTCTCTTTTTAAACAATATTATTTTGATTGAGCATGAAGATAGCAAAGAGAATGGCATCTTCTTTCTAAATTGAAATTTAATTTTAAGATAATGACACATCCAAACTTGCTGTTTTGCCTGCTGAAGGTAAAGTCATCTCTGATGGAGGATCGCAGGAATCGTGGGGTAGAGGGGTCCTTTCATCGGATTGGCTGGCCCAGTGCTGACTCAGCTGACTCGGCCAATAGGGGGAGGCAGCTTGATGGCCTAGGTCTCCAGGACTGAACAAATCCAGATCATATTATGTGATATCAGTCAGTCAGTCATTGTCCAACCCACTATATACTTACACAGGTCACGGGGGCCTGCTGGAGACAATCCCAGTCAACACAGGGTGCAAGGCAGGAACAAAACTCAGGGGTAGGGTGCCAGCCCACCGCAGGGCACACACTTACCCACACACCAGGGTCAAGTTAGAATCGCCAATGCACCTAACCTGCATGTCTTTGGACTGTGGGAGGAAACCCACGCAGACACTGGGCGAACATGCAAACTCCATGCAGGGAGGACCCGTGAAGTGAACCCAGGTCTCCTAACTGTGAGGCAGCAGCGCTACCCACTGCACCACCGTGCTGCCCTTATGTGCTATCATCTACTGTTAAATTCTGCTCCTTACATGTAATATTTTTATTTTTATACTAAATTGAGGTTTACTTGTGTTCTGTGTATTGTATTGTATCGAACGCCTTCTTTTTGACACCCACTGCACACCCAACCTACCTGGAAAGGGGTCTCTTTTTGAACTGCCGTTCCCAAGGTTTCTTCCATTTTTTCCCTACAAGGGTTTTTTTTGGGAGTTTTTCCTTGTCTTCTTAGAGAGTCAGGGCTGGGGGGCTGTTAAAGCCCATTGAGGCACTTCTTGTGTGATTTTGGGCTATTCAAAAATAAATTGCATTGCATTGTATTGTATTGTATTTACTAGCGATCAAAATTAGAGAATAAATAACATTTTAAGAATTACCGTCATATGAAAAAGTTTCATTTGGGAATTCTTTGGATTCTTGTTTATCTTTGGCCGAGCTTTCAAGGTAGCAGCTTCCTTTTAATATATGACATGCCTTATGGAAACAGTAGGATTTCAGCAGTGACATTAAGTTTATTGGATTAACAGAAAATATGCAATATGCATCATAACAAAATTAGACAGGTGCATAAATTTGGGCACCTCAACAGAGATATGACGTCAATACTTAGTCGAGCCTCCTTTTTCAAATATAACAGCCTCTAGACGCCTCCTATAGCCTTTGATGAGTATCTGGATTCTGGATGGAGGTATTTTTGACCATTCTTCCATACAAAATCTCTCCAGTTCAGTGAAATTTGATGGCTGCCGAGCATGGATAGCCTGCTTCAAATCATCCCATAGGTTTTCGATGATATTCAAGTCAGGGGACTGTGACGGCCATTCCAGAACATTGTACTTCTCCCTCTGCATGAATGCCTTTGTAGATTTCCAACTGTGTTTTGGGTCATCGTCTTGTTGGAATATCCAACCCCCGCGTAACTTCAACTTTGTGACTGATGCTTGAACATTATCCTGAAGGATTTGTTGATATTGGGTTGAATTCATGAGACCCTCGACTTTAACAAGGGCCCCAGTCCCTGAACTAGCCACACAGCCTCACTGCATGATGGGACCGCCACCACATTTGACAGTAGGTAGCAGGTGTTTTTCTTGGAATGCAGTGTTCTTCTTCCACCATGCAAAGCGCTTTTTGTTCTTAACCAAATAACTCAATTTTTGTCTCATCAGTCCAAAGCACTTTGTTCCATAATGAATCTGGCTTGTCTAAATGAGCATTTACATACAACAAGCGACTCTGTTTGTGGTGTGAGTGCAGTAAGGGCTTCTTTCTCATCACTCTGCCATACAGATGTTCTTTGTGCAGATTGCGCTGAATTGTAGAACGATGTACAGATACACCATCTGCAGCAAGATGTTCTCGCAGGTCTTTGGAGGTGATCTGTGGGTTGTCTGTAACCATTCTCACAATCCTGCTCATATGCCGCTCCTGTATTTTTCTTGGCCTGCCAGACCTGCTGGGTTTAACAGCAACTGTGCCTGTGGCCTTCCATTTCCTGATTCCATTCCTTCCAGTTGAAGCTGACAGTTTAAACCTCTGAGATAGCTTTTTGTAGCCTTCCTCTAAACCAGGAGACTGAACAATCTTTGTTTTCAGATCTTTTGGGAGTTGCTTTGAGGATCCCATGCTGTCTGTCGCTCTTCAGAGGAGAGTCAAAGGGAAGGAAGCACAACTTGCAATTGACCACCTTAAATACCTTTTACCACTCATGATTGGACACACCTGTCTATGAAGTTCAAGGCGTAACAAGCTCATCCAACCAATTTGGTGTTGCGAGTAATCAGGATTGAGCAGTGACAGGCATTCAAATCAGCACAATGACAAGGGGACCCAAATGTTTGCACAGCCAGTTTTTCACATTTGATTTAATTTCATACAATTAAATACTGCATTAACTAAAAATCTTTGTTCAGAAAACACCCCAGTACTCAGATGTTCCTAGGAAATGCAAGACATGCCACTGTTATCTTTACTCTTGAAAGGAGAGTCAATTATAATGCAGGCTGAGAGGGGTTCCCAAACTTTTTCATATGACTGTATAAAGTCACTGCTTATCCGAATCCATCATGAACAGAAGAGCCATATTGTAATCATATTTCATTAGTGAAAACTTTCCCCCATGACAAAGTAAAAGATTTTATTGAGATAATTAAAGAAGGCCGTCGATTAAGAAAATGAACAATGAAGGAGTTGTCCTAGTTAACCACTAATTCTAATCTGGCGATGTCTTGAAATGCCAGGCAAAACCAAGTGATTAGTCAACATTGGCAGGCATTTTGCATGAGGGTGAGCCGCAACATCAACTTGTTCAGATGAAGGCTGATGGGATGACCCCGTAAACCGTTGAAAGAGACGTTGATCACCCCAAGAATGTCATTTCTCCAATATTGAAGTTTTACAAAGAAATAAAGCTAATTAAGTCCTGAAACATGACTGGTTGTTCATGTATAGATGAGTGCACGAGGAAAGAATAATATGGAGACTCTCAGTAGGGGATCGGTTCAACACCGCAGCTGGAATTGCCTGCCATTTCAGTGCTGAACTGGGCGAGAATTCATTTCGATATTCACTGTCCTATCATTGGAGAGAATTGGGAATGAAGGCCCACTCTGCAGTGACCGAGCTTCTCATCAGCGACAAGAATACAAAAGCCGGATTAGCCTTGGCTGAGGAGCTTGTCATGTGGAATGAGGAGAAATGGTCCAAAGTTCACTTCAGTGACGAATGCAAGTTTAATTTAGTTGGTTCAGATGGGAAACATTATGTGAGCCAATGAATTGGGTGTGGGGCCTATCCCAGCCAGTACAGCGCACAAGGCAGGAAGAGACCCTGGGCAGGATGTCAGGCCATCACAAGGCAAACACACCCAGTCCCCCACACACCCCAGACTCATCTGGCATTACCAATCCATCTACCTTGCCCGTCTTTGAATGGTGGGAGGAACCCAGAGCATCCACATGAAACCCATGCAGACATAAGAAGAACATGTAAACTTGACATAGCGAGGGCCAGGACATGAACCCTGGTCTCCTTATTGCAAGGCAGCAGCGCTACCATTGCACCACGGGGCCGCCCCTATACTTATTCATCAGCTACATTTTGAACCTTTTGGGGTCTCATTATATTTATGAATGAAGACCACTGAAAAATTGAAGACCAGTAATCCAGCCAATGGTGAGGGGAGTGAGTGCATAAGAAAGGGCTTTAGAACCCAACCTGCTGATGATTTTGCACAATGGGTAGAATTAAAGCTTGACTTGCCGTTTTTAAGATTCTGGACATGCTGGAGAGCTCGTCACACTCTGGAAGAGCCTGGGAATTCCCCTGGAGGGCTTGCCTGGTCAGCCCAGCTCAGAATGTTGCTATCGCTACCCTCATCAGGGTAAGTAAGCAGACTGAAAATAACAATGATGATGATGATGATGAAGAAGGAGGCTTACATTTATCTCAGCACTTGTGTTGCCTGGGCAAGCAGCGAGCTCTTCATTGCCTGATTTGAATCCGGGAGTCATCATCATGTTGAGCCGAGTGTAATCAATTCATGAGTGGAACAGAAGGATGAGGTGGCATCCAAACGCAGAACACAAGATGTCAGAGGTAATGCACCATTGAAAAATACTTGTGGCCAGAGAGATATGAACAACATTGAGTGCCATTATGAACAATGCTGCACATCCTCTCTGTGACACATCAACACTAAGGACTTTCAGCCATTAAATTATACAGAAGTGTGTCAAGAAATCACTTTTGTTTCATGAGAGAATGAGAACTCTAATAAACAATGGAATAAAATAATGGGATTTGTTGGCAGACAAGAGAATGAAGTGAAAATGGTGTCCTTCCAGGGGCCTCGTTTACAACAAAAAGTTGTGTATGAAACTTCCCACAGGTGGACTTCAGTCAGTTTCTAGAAACATCTCAAGGAGAATTAAAACAAACAGGATGCACCCAATCACAATGTGGAGTGCACACAGCAAAGGGTCTGAACACTTCTATGAACGAGAGATTTCAGTTCTTCATTTTATTTGTAAACCTTTCTGAAAACATGTTTTAAAATCTACAACACGTTTAAATCTACAACACAAGTGTGCAGAGAATGAAGGGGTCTGAAGACGTTCCTAATCCCACTGTATTAGACCTGCACGGCCTGAGAAAAGCAGAAAGTACAAATAAAAACCTCTGCCCTCCCGCACAGTCAGTTTCCTCTCATTAGCACTGACACCGCTAGATTGAGCAACAGTTGTTACCTTCTGCTCCATAGCTGCTCATTAGCATTTGTAATTAATACTGTGTTTAACTGAGTCGCCTACTTACTGTTTTTAATACCACCAGTAAATGTGAACTTGCAATTGCTGCCTATTTATAATAAAACTAGCAGAAATACCCAGTGTTGCCCGGGAGGAAAACAAAGTTTTTTTTTTGTTTTAGTTGTTTGAGAAAAACATAATAAAAAAAAACACAACTTTAAAAATAAAAATAAATTAACAAACAATGAAGACTCACTAATGTGTTTGTCTTGCAGTCTTGTATGTATGTTATCATCCATTTGACACTCGGAACCGGCCAACGCTATTTAATTTCAAAAGCAACAGGGTCTCAGTGGTGCTCAAAGGGTAACCTACATTCCAAATTTCAAGTGCCAAGTCCTCATGGTTTGGGAGATTTCGTGATGAGTGAGTCAGTGGTATATGGCTTTTTTATATATATATAGGGTGGTCCAGATCTAATTATGCAATTTTCATTACGCTATAACTTATTAAGTTTATTACATAGAAAATTCACAAAATATTCACAAAAAAATCAGTGGATTAATTCAATGCAAGTCCATTTTCGTTTATTACAAGATATTTCGAACAATTCTTTTGACTTGTATTGTTTTCCTGCATTGCATTAAAACTTGCATAATTAGATCTGGACCACTCTATATCACTCATCATATATATATATATATATATAATATATATACACGCTAAGGATATGCCGTCGGATCATCTGCTGTCTTTCTGTTGCTGGCGAGCTGCCTGTTCTGCTTGTCGCATGTCGTTGTTTTAAGAGCTGGGAGCACATGATGTCTGTCAGCCAAAAGCAATCCAACAACTGCTAGGTTAGATGTCTGTGGACTTGTTTTAAATGTTGGCTCACTGCCTGGTCTCACGTGATGTTGTAAAAACAATAATTGTCCTTTATTTCCGGCCCTGGGCTTGGTTAAATCTCTTTCTTGCAGGACGTATAATGCTGCTTGCGTTGTGAATTTTAAAGCCTGTACAGCCGCTGTCCTTTTTGCCACTTCATGTCTCTGCTGCTCGCATTGTGATCGCTTCTCCGTGATCATAAACATACACCTGACCGAATTGTGTTTTCTTTGAAATTAAACTTGTCGTTGCTTTAATTGTTGCAGGACCACAGATTCTCATAGCGTATGGTCCATTATTGTGTAAATCTACGTTTTGTACATTGAATGATGCGAATGCGAAAAGACTTTGTTCTCTGCTCTTTGCCTTTTATTTCTGACCTCGCTTTGTCTTGCTATTTTTTCAATTGCACCTGGTCCTTATGATTAATTTCCTTTTGTTTGCGCTAATGCAGTCTTTTAGTCGTTGACGTTTCATTTATAATGTTTTATCCTTTATATGCTTTATATGCACTGTATATATAGATCCCTGTATCTGTGTGTGCTGCGTGACTTTACACTACTGATTTTTCTTTGCTGCCCGTGCTCTGATATTGCTTGTAAGAAGGGCATGTCTTGCAAGAATCTCATGTTCTATATCCCCGCGAGACGCTCCGCGGCCATTCTATTTCGTCTCGTGGGTCTTTTATTTGTCTTCCGTGATCTTAACGTGAAGAACACGTATCGTCTCCTAGTCATTCCCTCCGACAGGATTTTTTTTTTTTATAATAGCCAATCCTAGAAACTATTGAAATCGTCAGAACTACTCTGGGCATCTCTCTCCTAGGAGTATTCGAATTACCGACGTGCTCGCATCGTTTGTGTATTAGCAGCTAAGCGACTGTCTTTCCTTGGAGGTTCCGTTTTGCCGGTGTGCTGGCCTCGCTTGCATATCCTCGGAGCTGGACCCCTTACCCTGACTCTATCTCTCACTTCCAGGCCAGACAGACACACACACTTCCATGCGTAGACATTTATATATAATACTAGCAGACCACGTGCGCTTCGCTGCAGTCGCTGTAGTTGGAATAATTATGTATCTACATGCGACTTATAGAGCTTCTTTATATACAACATTTTTGGTTTGTCGTCCTGGAGCCAAAATATATACATTTTCTCTATGACTAATTCGTGAACATGCTACATTAAAAAATAGAAACGGGGAAAAAAGGCAACACCGCCGGGAACAACAGTAAATGAGATAAAGTAAAAGTCTACCAAACACTAAATGAGATAAAGTAAAAAAGGGCAACAGCGCCGGAAACAACAGTAAATGAGATAAAGTAAAAGTCTACTAAACACTAAAGTACAAAAACGAAGTAGAAAGTAACAGTAAACCGCAACACCGCCGGGAACACCAGCACACCGCGTCTACTAAACACTAAGAAACACTAAGTAGAAACACTAAAGGAAAAAATACTATTGAGAAAGTACTGCGTCTAGTAAACAGTAAATCAGTAAAGGAGAGAGGACTAAACACTAAGGAAAAAGGACGGTAAGACTGCGTCAGCTCGGAGCGAAATGAAGTGAATGAGATGAGGTGAATGGGGGGGGGGGGGTAGATGATCACGTGACTCCCCCACCCGCCGTAACTCTCAATCCCTCCACAAACACAGTCTCACAGATCCCAACTCGCCTTTATATAAATCAGTAAAGGGGAGAGGACTAAACAGTAAGGAACAAGAACGGCAAGACCGCGTCAGCTGCGGAGCTCAGCTCGGAGCGAAATGAAGTGAATGAAATGACGTAAATGGGAGGGGAGATGATCACGTGACTCCCCCACCCGCCTTAACTCTCCATCCCTCCACAAACACACAAACACAGTCTCTCGGATCCCAACTCTCCTTTATATGTATATATATATATATATACAGGTCCTTCTCAAAAAATTAGCATATTGTGATAAAGT
>JANRMT010062856.1:5501217-5563505 GCA_026402145.1 Polypterus bichir lapradei
ATGCACTAATAACACATTTTTATATATTTTAGGGGTAGTACACTTTGCTTGAGTACACTTAATATCAATTTTAGTATTAGTGCAAATTAGCACATTTAGATTACGTACACTGAAGTACTCAGTGTATTTTTAATTAGTACACTTGTATTATATTTTCTTTGCACTTATTTTTAGCACACAAAAACAATAATGTGTTAGAAATGTACTTTCTGATATTAAAGTATATTTTTAGTACAATTAAGTATATTTTATTTTTACTTGGGATGTGCGGCACATTCATTGCGGTCAATACGATACGTTATGGGGTACACTTTGAAAACTGTTTGCCCTTCATGTCTTACCAACTGCAAGGCAGATCACAAACTGAGACTAATCTGTAGTCAGAAGGACAAGAAATAATTAAAATATTCCATTTCAGTTTAGCTTATGGGGGTTATAATAGAATCTGCCATTGACTATGCATAAATATATACAGGTATCAAACATTTTAACAAAACTAGGAAAATATCTTTAGCAATTTAACTTAACTTAACTTAAAACTAACCTAACTTAACTTAAACCTAACCTAACTTAACCTAAACTAACATAACCTAACTTAACCTAACCTAACCTAACCTAACTGCAACCCTAACACCTAATCATAAATCAACATCTTCAAAAAGGTCTAACAAAAATAGGTCAAGTTCAAATTTTTAGAAATATGTAAATATAATATTAAACAATAGCCAACCCCTATTAAAAATTCTAACCCTAACCTCACTGACTTGGGCTGCAACTGCAACCCTAATGCCTAATCTTAAATTAGCATCAAAAAGATGTCCACCAAAAATAGGTCAAGTTCAAATTTTAGAAATATCAAATATAATATTTGATGATAGCCAACCCCTAGCAAAAATTCTAAACTTAACCTCACTGACTTGGGCAGCAACTGCAACCCTAACTCTTAATCTTAAATCAGCATCAAAAAGATGTCCGCCAAAAAGAAGTCAAATTCAGACTTTAGGGTTGTAGAATTTTATATTAAAAAACAAACCATACAAAAAAAGAAATAGCAGAGTAATGGCAAGTACAAAGGGAAATGGACCAAGGATGAACCTGGGGCACACCCATGCAGAACGCCCTTTAGAGCCACAACCCAGTACAAGCCTCTCTCTGTAGAAAAATAAAGAAAGGAACAAACAAACAAATAGTGGCAGGTCAAATCTTAGGGAGACATAGAACATTTTTAAATAATAAGCACAGTCCTAAGAAAAACTAAGCTATGGAGATAACTTGGATAGGGCCCATCACAAAAAAAACCAATATTCAGTCTCATTAGGATAAGGAGAAGTCTTGGTGTCAGCCCAGAACAAATTAGTATTGTTGGCCAGTGCACTCTGAGCACCCATAAGACTGAAAACACCCAGCTTACCATTGCAGCAGTGTGATCGGAGCTTATGGGAACTCTGTTTTTCCCTGCCCTAACCTAACCCAGCGTTTCTCAACCTTTAAGTATTTGCGACCCGAATTTTCATAACAGTTTTAATTGTGCCCCCCCCAACATTTTTTTGAAATGTAGATGCATATTTTATTATACCTACTTAACTTTAATCGACATTTATCTAACTCTATATTTTTTGTTCTAGTATCAGAATGTAGTTTAAGTTAATTTGTTTTGGTTTCAACAGATGTTTTTTTCATACTTTTGATTCTTGCTTTCTTTTTTTCACATCTTCGCGATCCCCTTTTTGTTACTTTGTACCCCCCTAGGGCCGCCCCCCGCCCCACAGGTTGAGAACCACTGACCTAACCTAACTAACAAATGGCTCCTGCATATAGAATAGATTTGAAGCATAGACATCCAACAGAGAAAGGGATTCATTGTTCCTAATTTCATTACCAGCAATAACCAGAATGCACAGCGGCTCCTGAAGCCAGTATTTATTCAGGGCTGAGGTTGATTTAGATATGCTGTGAAACTGAAGGCTACAAACTTGAAGCAATACCACAAGATAACCACAGGCGCTTGGAATAAATGACCAAGTAGTGTGGTAGGCAGCAAGAGTTTAGAGACTTTCAAAACTCGACTTGTTGTTTTCTTAGAAGAATGAAGTGGACAGGACTGGCGAGCTTTGTGGGGCTGATTGGCCTGTACTTGTCTGGATTGTTCCAACGTTCTAATAACATCTGTAACAGCAAACCTAAAAGCAGATTGCGGTGCTTCTTCTTTGAGATCTCTTTGTTTTTGTTGATGTATGTGAATTATGTCAATGTGTGCTTAAGATGCCAGGATCTTCTTTTTTTATTCATTTCTGACCCAGAGAGGGACAAAAGAAATGGCAGAAAGGCAGGCGGACAAAAAAAAAAAAAAAAAAACAATCACAGCAAGGCAACAAAGTGCTTTAAATATAGCTTTCAGCATGTGCGGTGAGAGAAGAGACAAGGAGTGGGCGAATCGAGGGAGAATGCAGGTTCATTCATTGTGAGCGAGAGGAAGGCGGGTGAATGTATGTTTATGTGTTTAAAAATAATTTGAAGTCAGCCTACTGATCTGTGCCAGCGAGGCGGGGGCGGGGGACTTGCCAGTCAGTAGACTCCGAGCAGGTGCCGCGTCAGCCCCGATTAACCGATCACAGAGTGGCCTGAAGTACGTCAGCGGCTCATTCCTCATGACACTCATTAAATCAGAGGAGATCCTTTTGTTCGGAGCCTCCCTCCCTCCCTGCACTTGGTGATGAATGGACTACCAGTGGTTCTGCTTTCTAAATCTCCACAACAGCCACGTCGAGGGCAAAGGCAAATAAAGAACCTCTGAAACAAGGGGATTTTGCTTACAAGCTCCTTTGCGGTTTTCTTCTTTGCAATTGTGTGGAAAGGAATTCTAATGCACAGTGAGGTTTGTGCTTTTTTAAATGTTACATTCTCACTGTGTTCTTTACCTTGTGAAAGGATTACAATACAATTTAGCACAATTCATTTTTGTATAGCCCAAAATCACACAAGGAGTGCCGCAGTGGGCTTTGACAGGCCCTGTCTTTTGACAGCAAGCCTTGACTCTCTAAGAAGAACTCCCAGATAAAAAGCTCTCATCCCCTTTCGGTGTTTGTTCTGTTTTTGTCGGACTACAGCCTGGAATTAAAATCAATTTGGGTGGGGTTAGCTACCATTTGATTTACACAACTTTGAAGCTGTAAAATATTTTTTTATTGGGACACAAACAGCAAAGACGGGCGACACGGTGGCGCAGTGGTGGCGCTGCTGCCTCGCAGTAAGGAGGCCTGGGATTGCTGGGAACTCCCTGCGTGGAGTTTGCATGTTCTCCCCGTGTCTGCGTGGGTTTCCTCCCACAGACCAAAGACATGCAGGTTAGGCACATTGGTGATTCTAAATTGTGCTTTGTGTGTGTGTGTGTCCTGCGGTGGGCTGGCGCCCTTCCCGGGATTTGTTCCTTGCCTTGTGCCCTGTGTTGGCTCCAGCGGACCCCCGTGATCCTGTGTTATGATATAGTGGGTTGGGTAATGACTGACTGACTGACAATAAAGACAAAAGAAAAAGAATAGAAAACAGAAATCTGGATTGTGCTTGTAGGTACTCACCCCCCAAAGTCAATACTTTGTTGAGCCCCCTTTTGCCACAATTCCAGCTGCAAGTCTCTTGCTGAATGGCTCTATAAGCTTAGCACACCTCGCCTCTGGGATTTTTCAGCCATTTCTCAGGAAAAAAAAAAAAACTGATCCAACTCCTTCACGTTCGATGGGTTGTGCTGGTGTTCAGCCATCTTCAAGTCGTGCCACACGTTCTCCATTGGATTGAGGTCTGAGCTTTGACTCCAAGACATTTCAGTGTTTCACCATTAAACCACTCCAGTGTCGCTTTAGCAGTTTGTTTGTTGTCCTGCTTCATCCCAGTTTCAGATCTCTGGCACACTGAAATAGGCTTTCAGCCCAGTATTTAGTGCCATCCAACTTTCCTTCGATCCTGACCAGCTTTCCTGCCACCACCACGCGTCACGGTGGGAATGGTCTTCTCAAGGTGATGGGAAGTGTTGGGTCTACGCCACACAAGGTGTTTCCCTTGATGGCCAAAAAGTTACATTTTAGTCTCGTCTGATCTGACCAGAGAACCTTCTTCCATATGTTTGGGAAGCCTGTAACATGCTGTTGGGCAAACTCCAAACATGTTTTCTTCGTTTTTTTCTTTATGCAATGACTTTTCTTCTTGCCCTTCTCTGTGGAGTGTACAGCTTAAAATGCTCCTATGGACAGATACTCCCATCTCAGTGGTGCAGCTCCTTCAGTGTGATCCTCAGCATCCTTGTTGCAACTCTGATCAATGCCCTCCTTAATCTGGTCTGGGTGGCGCAGTGGTAGCGCTGCTGTCTCGCAGTAAGGAGACCTGGGTTCACTTCCCAGGTCCTCCCTGTGTGGAGTCTGCATGTTCTCCCCATGTCTGCGTGGGTTTCCTCCCACAGTCCAAAGACATGCAGGTTAGGTGCATTGGTGATCCTAAACTATTCTTAGTGTGTGCCCTGTGGTGGGCTGGCACCCTGCCCGAGGTTTGTTCCTGCCTTTCACCCCGTGCTGTCTGGGATTGGCTCCAGCAGACCCCTGTGTTAGGATATAGCGGGATGGATAATGACTTACTGACAGACTGACTTACCTGGTCTGTGAGTTTTGCTGGGTGACCTTCTCTTGTCTGGTTTCTAGTTGTGCCATATGCTTTCCATTTTGTTATAAGGGATTTAATGGTGCTTCATGTGGGATATTGAAAGTTTGGGATCTTATTTTATAAACCAACCCTGATCTCTGTGTCTCCACAACTTTGTCTCTGACCTGACTGGAGTACTCCTTGGTCTTCATGCTGCTTGCTTAGTGCTGCTGCTGCAGAGTCAGAGGATTCACAAACACCTCTGACGCAAATTGGCCCAAATATTATGGTGGTCGGGTGGCACGATGGCGCAGTGGGTAGCGCTGCTGCCTCTCAGTTAGGAGACCCGGGTTCGCCTCCCGGATACACACTGCATGGAGTTTGCATGTTCTCCCTGTGTCAGCGTAGGTTTCTTCCGGGTACTCCGGTTTCCTCCCACAGTCCAAAGACATCCCTAGTGTGTGCTTGTTGTGTGGGTGTGTGCCCTGCAGTGGGCTGGCGCCCTGCCCAGGGCTTGTTTCCTGCCTTGCACCCTGTGTTGGCTGGGATTGGCTCCAGCAGACCCCCATGACCCTGTAGTTAGGATATAGCGGGTTGGATAATGGATGGATGGATTATGGTGCCCTGAAATGGGAGGACTGTGCAGAAAAAGTGTTGTGTGAACAAAATGTATGCTGTGGCCTGCAGGGGGCGCAACAGCCACCAAAACTGGACACCAGACGACAGCAGACACAAGTTTTTGCACACAGCACGCGTTTATTATGCGGAGAAGCGCTTCTCCCTTTCTCCCGACAGCAGCACACTGCAAAGCACCGATAAAGCACAAAAAAACAAGTGCTCTCTTTTCTTCTTCTCTCTCTCTCTCTGTCTTGTCCTCCACTCCTCCTCCGGGACGCTTCATGTCTCTCTCCCTCCTGACAAGTAGTGCCCACTGGCACCTTTTCAAGCCATACCCATGAGTATTCCAGGTGGCTTGTTAGGGAGGTCTGAGGCAGTTGCCAAAATATTAGGGCTCTGGATCTCCCCCTGGTGGCTGCCACAGAACCCAACAGGGTTGCAGCAAACTCCAAGTCCCAGCATGCCCTGCAGGAATACATGGTGCCACAACAACCCTTGAGGGGCTGCCCTCTAGTGTCCTGGGGTAGATAATGCCCTGAGCCCGCTCTTTTGCCAGATCCTTCCACAATAAATAAAAGTCTGCAGTGTGCACTGAATTGTTTGATTTGTAAATTTAAACCTTGGACCGTGGGGTAAATCAAAAAATGTGACTTTGTCTCAAACATTATGGAGGACATTATATTTATGACTCTGACACAATTCAATACTTAATCGCACCCCTGAAAGCAGGCCATCAGACACAGTAGATTATGTGTATTGAAAGTTAACAGGAGTAGCAGTCGTGATTTGTCTCACGTTGGTCGTTTTCCTCTGATCGTAGAGCTGACCTGTGCTTTGTTCTTGGGGTCTGCATTAATAGAAGACAGTTAGACAGATTGTGATTGTTTATTGTCTATGCAATCAAGAGCCTTACAGGAGCACAACTGAAGGTCGTTAAGGACCAGAAAGAAGCAACGCTTGTGGTGAGTAATGTATAAAAATTAAAATGCACGTAAAATTAGAGTAATATTGTAATTAGGGAAAAGGAAGATCACAAAACTCAGAAGCAGTCTTATAAAACTCTTAGAAAATGATTGGCCTACAGTGGTAACTGACCATACAGGTTAAGGTTTTTGAGAGCAGACGCCAACAATAAGAACTCATGAATTACATCTCTTGTGAAGTCGAAGTAGGGTCAACAACTTGACCCATGATGAGTGGCACTTCATTCTTCTCGTCCCAGAGGATAAAAATAAATGGGTGGTTGGCTTCAAACACGTTGATGGTGCGCGCAACAGACACGGACGTCGCCGCTGCGGCCTCCACGCCGCTTTCGCTCAGCTCAATGACTGCTCGATGTTTGGAGTCTGAGATGAGGAGCGGGTTCTGCGGAGTCATTCCACACAAATTGGGAGATTTGTAGCTATTCATGAAACCTGGGGAGCAGAGAAAAGATAGCATCAGAAGTTGAAATGTCCATAACCTCATTTATCTGGAACTCAAAACATCCACGTATCCAAAGAGCGACCCTACAAAGACCTAAGGCAGAAGGCGGCATGGCTCTACCTAACTTTCAGTTTTATTACTGGGCAGTGAACACACAAGCTATAAAAACCTGGACACAAATAGATGAACATACACAGGCCTGGTCGGCAATAGAAGTAAAATCCTGCAGTACTTCTTTATATTCCCTGCTCTCTGCCCCAATAAATGCAAGTTATCGGCAATATACTGATAACTCAATTGTGCTTCACTCTCTCAGAACATGGAGCCAATGTAGGAAGCATTTTAAGATGGAGAATCTTTTATCTGTGGCACCTCTGCAAGAGAACCACCTCTTTCAACCCTCGCAAAAATATGCAGTTTTTAATATCTGGAAAAGATTTGGGATTAAATTGCTTAGAGATCTTTATACAGGCAACATCTTTGCATCCTATGAACAATTACATTTCAAATTTGACTTTCCAGCTCCACATTTCTTTCACTACCTTTAAATTAGGAACTTTGTTAAACAGAACCTGCCCAATTTCCCTCATCTCGCACCCTCATCCATGCTGGAAAAAAATATTGATCAATTTCGAGGACTTAGACAGCATTTCTGCAATATAGAAAATTATTTTACAGTCCCTCCCTTTCAAAGATCCAAGAGGACACTGGGAATCAATATATCAGAAAAGGAGTGGAAGGTAGCAATGCAGAGAATTCACTCGAGCTCCATATGCACAAAGCATACAATTATTCAACTCAAAATTATATATCGAGCACATCTGTCTCACTTAAAACTGTCCAAAATGTTTCCAGGGCGAGATCCAACCTGCGAACGCTGCAATCAAGCTCCCGCCTCACTGGGTCACGTGTTTTGGGCCTGCAACAAATTAACATCATTTTGGACCAAAATTTTCAAATGCCTTTCAGACAGCCTCGGTGTCACAATCCCTCCTAACCCATTAACAGCTGTGTTTGGGGTTCTTCCAGATGGGTTTAAAGTGGAGAAGGACACACAAACTGTGATTGCCTTCACTACACTATTGGCACGCAGACTTATTTTTCTAAACTGGAAGAATCCTAACTCTCCTCTTTTAAGTCAGTGGGAAACCGAAGTTTTATATTATTTGAAATTGGAAAAAATCAAATTCTCACTTAGAGGATCTGTACAGAACTTTTTCAAAACCTGGCAGGATCTAATCAATAATATTTTAGAATCTATATATATAATTCACTAAGGCAAGACACCCATGGATAGCATGCTGGAAGGGGCGTGGATTCACTAAGCTGCCGACAAGTAAGACGCCCATGGCGCATGCAGGAAGGAGCCACGCCCACCAACTCTAAGACCATTGGATACGACAACAACTCGCAGAACCACGCCCACAAACTCGGACGCGATGACACAGGAAAACCGGCGTCATTTATGTTCGTCTGTCGTAGAGTCCACATGCACCTCTGAGCCACGTTGACTGTTCATAGAGGCATGTTTCTCGCGGAAGTGAATCGCTATATGCAGCGTGTAAAACAGTTTGCGAGGGGTATCCCATGGGATCCTTAAAACAATCCTTTAAAACTGAGTTCAAAACACAATGAAGGAAGCAGTCTTTAAAAACCAATAAGCCCTGTGCCTCTGTTTCATTACCGTCTCACCTGCTTCACCAATGCAGGCGCTTCAACAGTCGAGACGCTGTCTCAGCAGCTGACCTTCTCTGTGCCTGACCGGTTCACACAGAGGCAGCACCAGAGAAAGACAGAGGCACACACACAGGCAACCGGTGGGCGGCTCTCCGTGAGTTTCTCTTGCGAGCAGGCACATGACCAGGCAGTGTGTATGCTTCGAGTGCGAGGGTGGACGCGACAGGACAATCTAGGAAAAATCATGTCGCGGATGTGAATCGCTGTATGCAGTGTGTAAAACAGTTTGTCGCAGATGTGAATCGCTGTATGCGGCGTGTAGAACAGTTTGCGAGGGGTGTCCCATGGTCTTACAGTTGGTGGGAGGGTCTCTGTTGGTTGCTCTTGCGAGCGGGCACATTACCAGGCAGTGTGTATGCTTCGGGAGCGAGGGTGGACACGACAGCACCATCTAAGAAGAATCATATTTGTCGCGAATGTGAATCGCTGTATGTAGCGTGTAAAATGCTATATTGTATGTTGCCCTCTCCAGAGTTTCATCTTTTCATTCACCTACAGTCGTATCCTCAAAACCAACTCCATTTGGACAACTGTGTCTTTTAGGAGGTGTTCACCCATCGATACATAATTATGCGGCGTATGCTACGCCGCGGGTTAGCTAGTAAACTCTTAAAGCACTGAGGAAGTAATTCTCTCTGCATTTCTTTTTCTTCTCCATTCATCTCTATTGCCCTATTAAACTCATCAATTAGGTATGTTTACAAGCTTTAAGTTTTGGCCATGCTCTCTTTCCCAGGGTGGGGGTCGATTTATTTTCAATACTATTTTTTTGTAAAAATTGATCTATTTGTATGGAATGATTACAATAAAATTAATAAAATTTTTTAAAAAAAGGAAGTTGGAATGTCAGCTTTACAATGCTTATTTATGAATCCAGAGTTGCACAAATATGGTTAAATATGCGGATCTACTCATGACGCACTGCAGGTTAGATGTAAGACAATAACAGACCATTCAGCGTGCACAGGATTAGCAACCTCTCTTGTCTTTCCAGTTTTGCTCCTCTCCTATTATATTAATTAGTTGGGATTATTCATTTAATACAATGAGGAGACCAGTGGAGACATGGCGGAGGCTTGGGAGCATTTCTCTGTTGTGCTGCTCACCCAGTTGGAGGGAGACCAGTCCACACGGAGGCCATGTTACAAACTATCCTTCTGGACTGGTAAGAAGTCTAAGCAGAGCGTAACCGAAAGTCACAGGAGACACCTGCACTAACGGATGAACCCAACACTCACGCTGTTGAGATGTTGGAGGCAAACCGCTGTAGTTGAAGACAATCCTTCATGATTCCAGGAGAATGTGCAAACTCCACTTTGGCAGGGTCTGCACTGATATTCAAACCGGGGGATTCTGTTAGAACAAGAGATGAATGTGCAGCTGACACTTAGCAAGACACAATCATGTCAATATGGACTACAATACTGAAGGAATTTTACCGGCATCTTGTGGAATCCATGCCATGAAGAACTGATGCTGCTTTGAGGGCAGAAGGAGGCCCAACTCTGTGTTAGTATGGATGTCTTAAGAATTTCCTCAGTGATCATATAACAAAGATTGATTCATTTTGACAAAACAGAGAGCTTCTATGTCGCAACTACAGATTGATTGATGATCTAAAGCAAAACAACTTAATATACAAAGAAACCTTCCCAGAATGAAATGGTGATTTGTAAGGCAAAGATTCTACGAGGAACTACACAACCCAGTTAAGAACTCATTGGTGTACTTCTAGTTGTGCTCACTGAATAGACACACAGAATAAGTGACCAAGTAGAGTGGTAGACAATAGAAGATAACATAAATGAGAATCTCTGGGAAGTCTCATGGGCCATCAAAGATCCACCTTTGAGCGGTAAATTTTTCCTATGGGTTACAAATTTTGTACAACTTTTTCCACAGTGGCCTTCCCAGTCGCTCGATCTGAATCCAATCGAACACCTTTGTGAGAGTGTGGTCTACCTATAATTAATTTCTGATCACTGTAGGTCTCCATGAGGAATATGAACTCTGTGATTGCGTCAGATGAAATGCATCATCCTTTTCGTTATCTTTATAACATTTCTTTTCCGTGAATACCTGCGAGATGGTTATGAGTTAAGCAAAAGCATTTTTATGGAGACAAACATGGCTCAGGTGTTTAATTCCTATTGTTTTCATCATGGCAGTTGTTACGCATGCCTTTACAAGATGTTAAAATCCTTCACTGCTCTCCAGACCCTCCACACCTCTTCATCAAACCCTTTCCTTGAGCTCCCTCTAGTGACTTCTGGGAGGTGAAGCAAGACCCCTACCCCTCGTAAAATTGAAACCTTCTAACCAGTTGTTTTTTTTTTTTACTTTCTTGTATACAAAGTAGAGGGAAAGTATAGTTATCGTCCAAATAATCGACCTCGAGATTTTGACGAATCTTGACATTTTATACCTCTCTGAGTCCGATTTACTTTCTCGTACGGAAAGCATTGTAATCGTCCAAAAATTTGATTTCGAGATTTTGATGAATCTCGACGTTTTAGACCTCCCTGAGTCCGAAAATAACCGTTTTTTGGAATTATGTCCCTGTGTCTGTCTGTGTGTGTATGTAAACACAATAACTTGAGTACACTTTCACTTAAGTCAACCAAATTCTGCATACAAGTATTGGGTACAAAACGTAGATTTCTACCAACTTCTGGGCTATTTCCGCTAACCGGACATGATACTTTTTTATTCATAGAACTGCAGAGTCCGATTTATTCAACTTTACTTTTATAATAATTGTTCAATTTATTATTCATTTGATTTGGTTTGTTGTTGATGGTTATTTAATGTACATCTCTCTATTATAAAAAAATATCTTGGGGAGGCAGACTAGGGAGACGAGACGTGATCTTCTCAGAAGACAATTTGAAGTCCCGCAAGAGACACTTCAACTTGCTCCCAGCTCTTAAAACAATGACAAGCGACAAGCCAAACACACAGATGACCCAACCACTTCTCTTTGCGTGCGTTCATCCACCCTAACCACCCCTCTTCACAACGCGAGCAGCAGAGACACGAAGCGGCAAAAAGGACAGTGGCTGTAAAGGCTTTAAAATGATCGACGGGCAGCGTGACAGCAGCTGCCCCCCCTTTCACAACGCGAGCAGCGTTATACGTCCTGCAAGAAAGAGATTTAACCACGCCCGGGGCCGGAAATAAAGAACAAATATTGTTTATACAACATCACGCGCGACAAGGCAGTGAGCCATCATTTAAAACATCTAACCTAGAAGTTGTTGGATTGCTTTTGGAAGACACGCATCATGTGCTCCCAGCTCTTAAAACAACGACATGCAACAAGCAGAACAGGCAGCTCGCCAGCAGCAGAAAGACAGAAGATCTGAGGGCATCTCCTTAGTGTACGTTCAGCCGCCCCCCTTCACAACGCGAGCGCCGTTATACGTCCTGCGAGAAAGAGATGTAACCACGCCCCGGGCCGGAAATAAAGGACAAGTATTGTTTTTACAAAAGTTTTTAAAGTAAAAGTGAAAATAATGCATTATTAACAATTCCCATGAAAGTAAAAATCTCTTTAAATTGTATATTCGGTAAACCAAACACGGGGGGGGTCGAGCGAAGCGAGCAGGGGGCGGAGCCCCCTACTAATATGAAAATATAATCATTGTCTTACGGTTTACTCCTCAAATATCCATCACCATATCTGAGCATACGAGAAAGTCTAGGGGAGACCACTACTGATTTTTTTTTTTTTTAATCTAGTGATGTGCAGACCGAGTTTATCCCAGTAGTATTCTAGCACAAGGCCAAACCAACCCTGGATGAAATGCCAGTCCACCATAGATTTAGAGTCACTAGTAAAGCTGACCTGGATGTTATTAGGGGGAGTGTGTGGGGCCCAAGGTACTCAGACAAAATGTGAACTTTGAGAGAATTTTTAAACCCCACACAGTAAATGGCAACTGGAACTATGAGGCAGCAGGACTAACCACTTTAGGAAAGCTTTGATGAGAGCAGGCCATGCAGCCCAGTGAGCTTCTGCATTGTGTTCATCTACATTGTCCACAATAACATCAAGTCGAGATTTGAAAGTCCCTGACGTTCTACTGTCCATTACACTACTTGGCAATTTGTTCCATGTGTTTATGGTTGTTTGTGTGAAGAAAACATTTCTAATATTTGTGTGAAATCTGCCCTTAACAGGCTTCTATCTGTGTCCTCATGTTCTTGATGAACTTGTTTTAAACTTACTGTCTCGATCAGGTCAGGTCAGGTCAGGTCAGGTTGGGGCGCATGCACTGGTACAACACCCACCACACAACAAAACATCTTGGGATCTTGGTTGGCAACCCACCAGAGAGATACGTGGCCCAGTACCACCCTCTGGAGATGACCATCTATCTGCTGCAGCCACATGTTACGTGGGCATCCCCTTGGCCTGGTCCAACCCCTCAAGTGCTCAACAATGAGGATCCTGTGAGCCGGGAATCGCACCACATGGCTGTAGTGCTGTAACTGATGCTCCCTCACAATGCAGGTCATGTGCCTCATTCTGGACTCCGTGAGCAACCGCTCATTCGACACTAAGTCAAACCAACGGTACCCAAGGATTCTCTGAAGAGACACAGTACCAAAGGAGTCCAGTCTTCATCTCTAGTCACTGGATAGGGTCCATGTCTTGCAGTCATATAGCAAGAAAGGGAGCACCAGACTTGGACCTTCGTCCTTTTGCAAAGATATCGGGAGCACAACACACCCCTTTCCAGTGACCTCAAGACCCTTCAAGCTTTCCCAATCTGTCTACTGACCTCTTAGGAAGAGTCACCAGAGACTTGAATGTCACTGCTGAGGTAAGTAAACTGGACTCGTCTGACAACACAGTGGTGCTTTACAAGAAGGGTCAGAGCAGACTGGACTTCCTGTGGAGACTCAGGTCTTTTAATGTGTGTAGCAAGCTGCTGGAAATGTTCTAGAAGTCTGTAGTAGCCAGTGAGGTGTTCTATGCTGTGGTCTCCTGTGGAAGCAACTTGAGCTCAAAAGAAGCACAATGCCTGAACAAACTTATCAGGAAAAACTGTGAACCCTGGACACACTGGAAGCTGAGGATGAGGACAAAATTTGATGCCACCATGAAAAATCCCCTCCATCCCCTGCAGGAGGTGCTCTCTTGGAGGTCTTTTAGCTACAGGGTCATTCCATCACAATGTGCTAAGAAACACCTCTGGGGGGCTTTTCTGACCACTGCTATCAGGCGATTCAGTGCTTTCACCAGATGTACTCATTCAGCTTACTTGTATTTTTTTATTTATTTACTTCTCGATTGATTGATTGATTGATTAATTGGCTGTAGTATCTATTCTGTGAGCCTGTATCCTTGTTTTTTATGTTTCTGCTGCTGTATGCATCCGAATTTCCACATGGGATTAATAAAGTTGATCTGGTCTAATCCAAGTTGGCCTGTACTGAGTGTAGGTGCTCTTGCAGCTCTTTTAGCTACAGGCTCATTCAATCACGGTGTGCCAAGAAGTGCCTCTGGGGGGTCTTTTCTGCCCACTGCTATCAGGCAATTGAATGCTTTTACCCAAGGTACTTCCACCCGTCCATTATCCAACCCGCTATATCCTAACTACAGGGTCACGGGGGTCTGTTGGAGCCAATCCCAGCCAACACAGGGTGCAAGGTAGGAAACAAACCCCGGGCAGGGCGCCAGCCCACCGCAGCCCAGTGTACTTGTTAAGTTTATTTTTATTGATTGATTGATTGCATTATTTGTCTTGTCAGTCCATATTCTTGTTTTTTATGTTTTTACTGCTGCATGCATCTGAGTTTCCCCATTCGATTAATTAAATTGATCTAATCTAATGTATTCTAACCTAATCTAATCTAATTTAATGAATTTAATGTAATCTATTTTAATCTAATTTAATTTAATCTAATCTAATCTACTCCACGTTGGACTGTTCCGAGTGTAGGTATGTGCGTGAGGGTGACCTACAATGAGTCAATATCCTGTCCAAGTTTATTTTGAAATATCTGCTCCATATACAGTCAGTCAGTCATTAACCAACCCGCTGTATCATAACACAGGGTCATAGGGGTCTGCTGGAGCCAATCCCAGCGAGCACAGGGCACAAGGCAGGAAACAAAACCCCGGGCTGGCTCAATATACATCTATTTAATCAATTCATTCATTCATTCATTCATTGCCTGTATTATCTGTCCTGTGAGTCTGTATCCTTGTTTTATTATGTTTCTTCTGCTGTATGCATCTGAATTCTCCTTTGTAATTAATAAAGTTGATCTAATCTCATCTAACCTAAACTCAGATGTGGTCTTTCAAAAATTCCTTTGCATTATATTCTTACTCAAGTGGTTTGTGGCAGAAGGCACTAGATGAAATGGTAAATGTAAAAGAAATGTGAATTGAATTTAAGGAAATAATCAAATTGGCACCAAATGTAGGGTTGGATCCTGCACTGTGTGTGGCATCGCCAAGATGTGGCACTAAAACTGGATTAAGTGGGGCCAGTAGATAAGAGAATGCAGCATATGAAAACATCATTGCCATTGTGTATGTAAATGCCCTGCTTGTCATCACATGACTTAGAAAGCTGGCATAACATTTTAATTTAAAGCTAATACATACTGAATGGCATTGTCTGGGTGGTGTCATGGTAAACGGTTGAGTTTCTAGTGGTTAGCGAGGAGGCACAAAGTATCAGAGATATGTTTCAGTGTAGGGAAAGGTGAGCCACTGGACTGTGGACATTTAGGGATATTTATACACCAAGGTGGGAGTTTCTTTTATCAATTTAAAAAAAATGACTGCAATCCTACTAAGATTCCATATTTCGTGAATCAACTGACTGATTATTTGCTGGCGTAGGCTCTTGGGGCAACATATTGACATTTGAGGAAACAATTTAATTCAGCCAAAACACAATGAACAACTGCTGGGAAAGACCCTCTTTCTTAACGCCTTGTAAAACAGCCTTGTTGTTTAAAACCTGCCGGCGAGACCAAACAATAATGAAAAAAAAAAAGAAAAAAATAAGCCTGCATGAAATTGTTTCATCATTGCTGTAATTAAAATACAGCATTTTGCTGTGAGAATGTCATATGACATCAGGGCCGGGACAAGGGTGAGGCAAATGAGGCACTTGCCTCAAGTGAACAATGGGAAAGGGTGCCAAACTGATGAAAAATGAAAATGAATAAATTGCAAAATCAAAAAAAAAAGAAAAAAGGCAAATGTATGTTGCAATGTTCGTCAAACACCTTAAGCAAACTGACGATTTGCATCGGACGCTCTCGCTCGACACACTCATTTCCTCGTATGATATTGCCCTAGTAAGTATTTTTATTTAATACTTATTAGTAATAAAAAACTATATACATAGGGGCGCAAATTTATCCTCCTGCTTTAAGTGAAAATACCTCTTGGCCCGCTCTGTATAACGTACCCCGATGCCACATTGCAATGTTTTTCTTTTCTTCCCTCAGAGATGGCCAAATTGCAGCATTGTTGTGACACCCAAACCCAATGGCTTTCTTGAATGTCCTGATTCAATTGTGTACAGTCTGATGGTCAGACTATCATCTGCTAAAGGAGAGGGCTGTTTCAACTTTCAGACAATACCACATTCCACTGTCACATGCGTGCGAGTAGAAGTCAACTAAAGGGCCTGAATAATGGCAATTCCATGTCTGACCAGGGGGCGATGGGGTGCAATAACTGTCTTTCTCGAATCCTTGCAGACCTCTTTTTCTTCTTCTTCTTTCGGCTGCTCCCATTAGGGGTTGACACAGTGGATCATTTTTTTCCATATCTTTCTGTCGTCTACATCTTGCTCTGTCACACCCATCACCTGCATGTCCTCTCTCTCAGCACATCCATAAACCTTCTCTTAGGCCTTCCTCTTTATTTTCAGCTCTATCCTTAGCATCCTTCTCCCAATATACTCAGCATTTCTCCTCTGCACATGTCCAAAACAACGTAATCTCACCTCTCTGACTTTGTATCCCAACTGTCCAACCCTCTAATGTCCTCATTTCTAATCCTGTCCATTCTCGTCACACCCAATGCAAGTCTTAACATCTTTAACTCTGCGACCTCCAGCTCTGTCTCCTGCTTTCTGGTCAGTTCCACCGTCTCCAACCCATATAACATAGCTGGTCTCACTACTGTCATTCTCATGAAATCCCACAGGATTTGATAACATCACTTCCGGTTTGGAAGCCTTCGATGACATTACTTCCTTTCCCTACCTCTGATGATGTCACTTCCGCTTCCGCCCCCAATGACATCACTTCCTACACTGACCTTTAAAGTATCCATCTTGATTCAATACTGCAGTTCTGTTTTGGACTCAGTCTTGTAAACAACTCACCATTTTTAAATACCTTTTTTGCAGCCAAGGCACATTATGCGGGTGGCTGACCCAAACCTTTATGATGTCTATTTGTTTTTCTTGTGACACCACTTTCTATGTTTCAGAATATTTTTATTCTGAAGTATAATGCAATAAATAGGGATAACACAGTATCATTTCTTTATGGACCAGATATGCTCTGACTGAGTAGGAACTCCCTTTCACAGTGATACATAGGCCAGGGGTCTTCAATAATGGATATTTATGCGACGGATTCTTATTTGAAAACGGTAAAAGCAGAGAAAAACAGCCCTGCTTTTGTACTGCTTCAAACCAGTAAAACAAGATGTATGACTTGCAGATAGTTCACGACAATTTGTTTTTTTCTCTGAGTTCCTGACACCTTCACTGACACTTTCATTGTGTTTGTTAGCCTAATCCAACACCTGTGGAAATAAGGATAACATTCCAAGTGCATTTTGTGGTAAACATGTTACTGAATTTTGAAACTTATTCTGCATTTGTACAACACAGATGTTTGCTCTGAGGATGTTGATGGAGAAGTATAGAGAAGGCCAGAAGGAGCTGTATTGTGTTTTTGTGGACCTGGAGAAAGCATATGACAGGGTGCAACGAGAGGAGCTGTGGTATTGTATGAGGAAGTCGGAAGTGGCAGAGAAGTACATAAGAGTTGTACAGGATATGTACAAGGGAAGTGTGACCGTGGTGAGGTCTGCGGTAAGAGTGACGGATGCATTCAAGTTGGAGGTGGGATTACATCAGGGATCAGCTCTGAGCCCTTTCTTATTTGCAGTGGTGATGGACAGGTTGACAGAAGAGATTAGACAGGAGTCCTCGTGGACTATGATGTTTGCTGATGACATTGTGATCTGTAGTGATAGTAGGGAGCAGGTTGAGGAAACCCTAGAGAGGTGTAGATGTGCTCTAGATAGGATCAGTAGGACCACCATAACAGAGCACGTGTGTGAATCAGTGAGGTCAGTGGAATGGTGAGGATGCAGGGAGTAGAGTTGGCGAAGGTGGATGAGATTAAATACTTGGGATCAACAGTAGAGTAATGGGGATTGTGGAATAGAGGTGAAAAAGAGAGTGCAGGCAGGGCAGAATGGCTGGAGAAGAATGTCAGGAGTGATTTGTGACAGATGGATATCAGCAAGAGTTAATGGGAAGCTCTACAGGACGGTAGTGAGACCAGCTATGTTATATGGGTTGGAGACGGTGGCACTGACCAGAAAGCAGGTAACGGAGCTGGAGGTGCCAGAGTTAAAGATGCTAAGATTTGCATTGGGTGTGACGAGGATGGACAAGATTAGAAATGAGTACATTAGAGGGTCAGCTCAAGTTAGACGGTTGGGAGACAAAGTCAGAGAGGCGAGATTGCATTGGTTTGGACATGTGCAGAGGAGAGATGCTGAGTATATTAGGAGAAGGGTGCAAGGATGGAGCTGCCAGGAAAGAGAAAAAGAGGAAGGCCTAAGAGAAGGTTTGTGGATGTGGTGAGAGAGGACATGCAGGTGATGGGGACAACAGAACAAGATGTAGAGGACAGGAAGAAATGGAAAAAGATGATCCACTGTGGCAACCCCTAACGGGAGCAGCCGAAAGAAGAAGAAGCTGTACAAATTCTGGGAGGGGAATGTCTGCCCTTTAGTTTGAGGTTTGGAACATGCATATTGAGTGAAGTTTGATGAAGTTATGGCCACTTCAATCAAAGTAAGCAGAAAACTGACACACATGAGGCCGAGTTTAAAAGGTTGCACCAAATCACGTAGTTTTGTGGTTTGCTTACTCATGTCCTCGAGTAGCCACGTTAAGTCAGTTTTGTCGTCAAGAATTATTTTGGGCAGAGCCACCATGGTTTCCGTAAGTCCTGCTGCGTTAAGATCCCTCATCAGCTTAAGGAACGTATCAAGGTCCAGCTTCGATTCAAGGTCCAAGAGTGAAGTTGGTGTGAAATCAAAAGGCAACAAGACCAGCAGGCTTGTCCTCCCAGACAGCCGGAACTTAGCAACCTGTTGGGGAAAAAAAAGCAAAGAAACGATTAATCAGTGGAGCATTGGAGCTGCACATGGTAGGTATAAAAACACGTAGTTTAAAGTCATTGATTTGAAAAAGAAAATAGTTTTAGAAATAAAATGGGTTTAAACAAAACATTACGGCATTTAAAAGGATTATCAGATTGTATATAAAAAGCTGCAGTGACCCGTCAGATAACATTTTCAAGGTACCCCAAGAGGCCACACAGATGTCACACTTGAGGTCCACCTCTGACTATTTAGATCAAAGTGAAGGAAGCTCAGGTCAGAGCTACAGTGGCCTCCATCTTGGGAAAATACACATTTTTCCTTGATTTCCCCTTCTGCTCCACAGTTTAAATTTGCAAATTGGACAATTCAGATGAGATTAAAGTGCTCATTGCAAACTTTCTTTTAAGGAGATTTGCATACATTTCAGTCACACAACACTTTTTCTACACCATTTCAGGGCACCATAATGTTTGGACACAGCAATGGCAGGTCTAATTAAAAATCATTTAAAATCAAATTGATTTGAATTAAAATCATTGTCATATTTAGGACATCGCCAGGTGCTGAGGGTCTTGTCTGGTGATGTTCTGCCAAGCCTCTAATGCAGCCATCTTCAGCACCTGCTTGTTTTAAGGGGGGCTTGTCACGTCACGTTTTCTCTTCAGCATATACAAGGCCTGCTCTTGGATTTAAAGTGGGTGACTGGCTTGGCCATTCAAGAATTTTCCATTTTCTATCTTTGATAAACTCCTGTGTTGCCTCAGCAGTGAGCTTAGCTCATCATCTTGTTGTAGGATGAAGTGCCGTCCAATAAGTTTGGAGGCATTGACAGGACTTGAACAGATTAGATGTTTCTACATCCTTCAGAATTCATTGTGCTGTTGCCATCAGCAGTTCCATCATCAATAAAGAGAAGTGTGCCAGGATCTGTGGCAGCCATACATGCCCAAGCCATAACACCTCCAGCACCACCATGTTTAACAGATGAGGTGGTCTGCTTTGGATCTCGGGCAGTTCCTTTTCGTCTCCACACTTTGCTCTCATTATCACTCTGATTAGGTTCATCTTTGTTTCGTCTGTCCACAAGACCTTTTCCCAGAATTCTGCGGGCTCTTTGAAGTCCTTTGTCACAAATTGTAATCTGGTGTGACAGATTGGGGCTTTGTCGTCCCCTTGAACCCTCGGATCAGACGCCAGACACCAGATAAAAGTCCAAATAATGGTTTTATTATAATAATAAAGTGCACAAAGCACCCTCCATTCCACAATTCTCCAATACAATAACAATAACCAATAATCAATACTACAATATCCTTCACTCCCAGACGCGTCGCCACCCTGCCTCCCAGCTCAGCTCATTTGTCTGGGATTTCTTTATAGTCTTTGACCTGGAAGTGCTGCTGAACCCTCAGTCCATGCGACTTCCTAGCACTTCCAGGTCAGATTAAAAGCTCTTCTTTTTCATCCCGGAAGTACGTCATTCCTTCTGTCCCTGTGACTAGGACGTACCTCCGGGTTATAGGGCAAATACAAGTCTCTGAACCTCCCTGCAGCGTCCCCTTGCGGCCCCCATGGTATCCAGCAGGGCTGTGAAGGAAAACTCCAATATTCATGATGCTCTGTTGGAATTCGGGGCACCTCCATGCTGCCGGAAGGGCTCCATCTAGCGTTGTGGGGGTATTGGCCGGGATAAACGACCGGCCATAGTCCACACTGGCCATCCTGTTTGTGTGGTGTTCCTCTTGCAGTGTGTCCTCTGTGATTCTGTTCATGAAGTCTTCTGCTGATAGTCATCTCTGACACACACACATCAGAACCCTTAGACGACTGTTTCTGATCTGTCAGACAGGCATTGGGGGCTTTTTCTTTACCACAGTGAGGATTCTTCTGTCATCAGCAATGGAGGTCTACCTTGGCCTACCACTCACTTTGTGATTACTGAGCCCACCAGTGTATTCTTTCTTCTTCATGATATTCCTGACAGTTGATTTTGGTCATCCTAAGATTTTCCCGATGTCTCCAATGTTTTGATTCCTGTTTTTCAGCCTCATAATGGCTTCTTTGATTTTCATTGGCACAGCTCTTGTCCTCATGTCGAGCAATGGCAACTACAGACTCCAAAGGGTAGAAGCAAGCCGAGATATCTTATGAAGCCATGGAACCCACCTGAGGAAACACAAACACCTGTGATGTCAATTGTCCCAAACATTATGGTGCCCAGAAATGGAGGAACCACACAGAAAAAGTGTTGTGTGACCAAAATGTCTGCAAATCCTCTTAAATGAAAGTCTGCAATGTGCACTTTAATCACGATGTCTGAATTGTTTTATCTGTCATTTTAAACTGTGGAGCAGAGGGGGAAATCAAGAAGAAAATGTCTTTGCCCCAAACATCATGGAGGGCACTGTAAATGTGTTTTAGAACATTAGAACATTAGAACATTCTAGACGAGATCAGGCCATTCAGCCCAACAAAGCTCGCCAGTCCTATCCACTTGTTTCCTCCAAGAAAACATCAAGTCGAGTTTTGAAAGTCCCTAACGTCTTACTGTCTACCACACTACTTGGTAGCTATTTCCAAGTGTCTATCGTTCTTTGTGTAAAGAAAAACTTCCTAATGTTTGTGTGAAATTTACCCTTAACAAGTTTCCAACTGTGTCCCTGTGTTCTTGATGAACTCATTTTAAAGTCACCGTCTCGATCCACTGTACTAATTCCCTTCATAATTTTAAACACTTCAATCATGTCACCTCTTAATCTTCTTTTGCTTAAACTGTAAAGGCTCAGCTCTTTTAATCTTTCCTCATAATTCAACCCCTGTAGCCCTGGAATCAGCCTAGTCGCTCTTCTCTGGACCTTTTCTAGTGCTGCTATGTCCTTTTTGTAGCCTGAAGACCAAAACTGCACACAGTAATCCAGATGAGGCCTCACCAGTGTGTTATAAAGGTTGAGCAGAACCTCCTTGGACTTGTACTCCACACATCAGGGTGCTATATAACCTGACATTCTGTTAGCCTTCTTAATGGCTTCTGAACACTGTCTGGAAGTTGATAGCTTAGAGTCCACTATGACTCCTAAATCCTTCTCATAAGGTGTACTCTCGACTTTCCGACCGTCCATTGTGTATTCCAACCTAATATTTTTACTTCCTATGTGTAATACTTTACTGACATTAAATTTCATTTGCCACAAATCTGCCCAAGCCTGTCTGCTATCCAAGTCCTTCTGTGATGATATAACGGATTCCAAATTATCTGCTAATCCACCTATCTTGGTATAATCTGTAAACGTAACCAGCTTGTTACTTATATTCCTATCTAAATCATTTATATATTTTAAAAATAGCAGCGGCCCCAGCACTGACCCCTGCTGGTCACCACTCTTACCATCGGCCAGTTCTGATGAGGTTCCTCACACCATCACCCTCTGCTTCCTGTGTCTGAGCCAATTCTGCACCCATCTAAAAACATCACCCTGAACTGCCACTTCTTTTAACTTGATGCCCAACCTCTCATGTGGCACCTTATCAAATGCTTTCTGAAAGTCCAGATAAATAATCTCATCTGCTCCACTTTGATCGTATCCTTTTGTTGCCTCCTCATAGAATTCCAGCATGTTAGTAAAACACGACCTCCCTCTTCTGAACTCATGCTGACTGTTCCTAATAACTCCTGTCCTTGCCATGTGTTGCTCAATCTTATCCTTAATAATTCCTTCCATTCATTTGTTAAGCTTACTGGCCTATAGTTGCTTGGATCTTCCCTCTCACCCTTTTTATATAATGGGATGATATTTGCCATTTTCCACTCCTTCGGAATCTCTCCAGTGCTCAGTGACTTCCTAAAAATATGTGTCCAGGGTTTATATATGTACTCACTAGCCTCCTTAAGAACACGAGGATAAATATTATCTGGTCCTGGTGATTTGTTTGATTTCAACTGTATATAATGTGGCGATGGTGTTATGCAATGTATATTGGGTTATTTAATTCTATGCACCTTATCATTTGTACGGATGGAACACCAATTTCTGGGAACTCCACTAGCAATCAAATTCTATTTATTAAAAATCATTCCTCTCAAATATTGGTGACTGTCATTTCTCCCTTTTCTTATCAAAGTAGCTGTAGGTCTGTTTAATGTCCTACTGAAATATTTTAAAAAGTATCCTAGGCAAAAAAAAAAAGTCATTCAACAAAAAAAACATTTCACTTTAGTAAACTCCAGTGATCAACTGTTACAAGTGCGTTGCAAACGAAGCCTGCAAATGAATTCTGTCAATGCTTTCACAATTTAGTAGGACGTGTACAATGGCAGCTTGAGACGCCAAAGGGTAGAAGCAAAGCCGACTGATCATACGAAGCCGTCAAGCACACCTGAGGAGTTTTGTAGTCTGCGCTCGTCCGTTGCACTCTGTCAGTCAGCACATGTATTTGCTTGGCACGCGCTTTCAGCAGACACAATGGCGGAAGCATCCACAGAAATAAATTTCCTGACACAAATGTTCGGGCAGTCATGTTATTCTTTCTTCTGGCTGCTTCAGTATTTCAGAAATTGTTCAATTCCTGCTGATGAGCTGAACATTCAGTGTTTCGAGAGCAGTAGGGTAACACGTTAAATGTAACATTTGTCACATAGTCTGATTACTTTTAAATGTAACAAGTAATATAATGCGATGATTATATTATTGAAGTAAAAGTACCTGGGTTATTCTAATTCGTGCAGCACTTTGTGTAAAGCGAGAAGCACACATAGCAGATCCTTTGCGAGGCTCAGTCGCACTGCCAAGAAGAAAGAGGTTGCTGCATGCAATCCAGTGATAGAAACCTATAAGTTTGACTAAACATTAGACATTGATCACAGACATCATGCTTATTTTTGGATTCACGGTGGCCGATGATGACGTTTAACTCTTTTTGCACAGTTTAATAATGTAAGAGTGTTCTGACAACGGAGAACTCCAGGAGATTACTTGCGTATGTAAAAGCGGACTTTTAAGAAACCCAGGGCTCTGCCCTAACCGGTTACGTGAGTGCATGTAAAAGGGCACATTGAGAAGTGTGGGTGAAAACCAGAGCACCCGAAGAAAAGTCGATACCAACACGGGGAGAACGTGCGTGGTGCAAACAGGCAACAAGTGGTCCCTAAAGAGTGGTCGCTAAAGAGGGAGGGGGTGTTTGTTTTATCTTTCACCTTTAAACTGTTGTAATTGTCTTTTTTTGGCATTGGACTGTATATAAATTTTATAATTTGGTCACTAGTGCTAGGGTGTTGTACCATGTCAGCCATTATGGATGGAGTGAAATATCAAGCAGAATGACACCTTATATCGACTAACTAAAAAGATTACAATATGCAAGCTCAGGCCCCTTCTTCATTACATTTTGCCTGAAGAAGGGATCTCGAAAGCTTCCATATTGTAATCTTTTTAGTTAGCCAATAAAGGTGTCATTTTGCTTGACTTCTCACTATAATTTGGTCACAAAATACAAAAGAACGGTCCGTTATCGGTGCACGTATGCAATTGGTGATGAATGTTCTCCTGTCTTAGACTGAACCAGTGCCCAGGACTCCAGACCAGTTCAAGTCTGTGGCTGCAGGTTCACTGCTTAGACTGGTTAGGTCAGGTCAGGTCCGGTTGGGGGGTATGCACTGGTACAGCGCATTGCCGCACCCACCACATGACAAAACAGCTCAGGGTCCTGGTTAGCAGCAGGCAGACACACAGTCCAGTCTCACCCTCCAAAAATGACCCTCTATCTACCGCAGTAGATGTCCACTTGGTCTGGTCCTCAGCAATGCAAGCTGGATCACCCTCAGGTAATGTTGCCACATGACTGTAGTTTCATAACCGATGCTCCCTCACAATGCAGGTAAAGTGCCTCCTTCAGAATTCGTGAGCAACACAAAGTCAAACCTAGACTGGGATTTCTGAAATTGCCGTTCTGAGAGAGCAGCTCAAAAGAGAGATGAACCGGAAGAGGGAAAGCAAAAAACACTACCTTGGCTTTTAGGTGGAAGTCGTTTTTTAAAAACAGCTTGTAATTTTCACTCCTCATCATCTGCACTTGAACAATCTTCTGTGGAGACCTGAAGGAGTCCATTGTTGTGTTTTCAGGATTAAACTGCGTCAGCCATGTCCCTGCGCATAGAAAATATGACTACAGTTAATAAGAGCATCGGTTTAGAAGCATCGACGTGACAAAAAGGGAGTTGACTGGTGACTGGAGCTCAGATGAGAGGATGACACAGTGACGTTTATCTCACCTATCTTAGTGCTAAAGATTTCTATTCCATTTTCTAGGTGGCAAGTATAAGGCAAGGAAAGAGTAACCATGACATTGGCAGGCTGGAACAAGGAGACCTTTCAATAAATCACTTCTCATTACAGCAGTGTCACAGTCCGGCATTTACCTCATTACACTCAACCATCACAAGAAACAAAACTGAATAAAAATAAATAGACCGTACAGAAAGGAGCAGAGGGTGTAACAATATCATCTTAATAAATAAGTCTGGTCATACCTCAATCCACCACTGACATCAGGTGCAGGACAACACCTCCTCACAAGGCACACTCGTGCATGTTGTGATAGACCACATGGGTTGGCTGACATCACGGCCAGGGTGGATGGTTCCTTAGGTGACGGGGAGATCTTTTTAATAGAAGGATGTTATCATGGGGTTGAGACGGCCCTCCTAAAAGTATTTAACGACGTCTCCCTCATTACCGACAGCCCTAGTCCTCCTAGACCTTTCTAAAGCTTTTGACACTTATTGACCCTGAGATCTTCCTTAAAGGGGCTGCTCTTATCTGGTCCAGGTCATCTCTTACTGGTAGACATTTTTCAGTGACTTTCAATCCCTCTTCCTCGTCTGCTGCCCCTGTTAAATTTGGTGTTCCTCAGGGATCCATTTTGAATCCTATTTTATTTTATATATATTTTATTTCATATATTTTGTCATCCTCTAGGAACTATTTTTAAGGAACTTTAATGTTTCCTTTCACTCTTATGTTGATGACATGTATGTTTATATTCCTCTGTGTAATTCTGCAATGAGGAGGGTTACATCAGGAAGGGCAGATCAACATGCAGACAACAATATGGATTTTCATACCGGATCGGTCGAGTCCCAGGTTATCAACGACCGCCAACAGGGTGCTGGCGGAAATTGGGCTACTGTTGACCGAAGAAGGAGAAGAAGAGGGGGGAGAGATGTGTCCGGAGGAAAGAGGAGAGGAGGAAGGTAAAGAGAGTGGAACTGAGGGTCAGAACTTTGAATGTTGGCAGTCAAGAGGAAAAGCAGAAGGCCTAGGAGAAGGTCTATGGATGTGGTGATAGAAGACATGCAGGTGGTGGGTGAGACAGAGTAAGATGGAGACGACATGAAGTTATGGAAAAGGATATCTGCTGTGGCAACCCGTAATGGGAGCAGCCAGAAGACGTAGAAGTGCAATTCTGCAATGAATTGGTTGCACAATAACAAAACAATAGCTATGGAAGAAGAAGAAGAAGAAGAAGAAGAAGAAGAAGAAGATGATGATGATGATGATGATGATGATGATGATGATGAAGAAGAAGAAGAAGAAGAAGAAGAAGAAGTGTAATTCTGCAATGAATTGATTGCACAATTGAAGAACTAAGATCCTGGATGGTTGACAATTTTCTCTACCTTAAAATAAAATGGTTGATTGCTTATTGTTGGTCCTGGAGCCAAAGCTCAAACGGCTTTTGAACTCCTTGGCTCTTTCCTGGGCTTTTGTAAACCTTAAGTTCAGAATCGTGGGGTTATTTTTGTCAGTAACCTCTCTTTTGAGAAACAGATTCATTCGGTAGATGAGTTGCTTTGTCCAACTTCTTCTTTTAGCCAGGATTAAGCCCTTTTTATCTCCTACACACCGTGAGACAGCTACTCATGCTTTTATTTTAATTTTTTTCTCGGCTTGATTGCTGCAACTCGTTGTATTCTGGGGTCAGCAAATCCCTGACATGCAGCCTGCAGTTGGTTCAGAATGCTGCTGCTCAATTTTTTGGTTGGAGCTAAAAACTCTACCTCTGTATCTCCAATGCTAGCCTCTTTGCACTGGCTACCAGTTAGCTTTAGAACTGATTTTAAAATTTTGCTGCTGGGTTTTTAAATCATTCCATAGGTTTGCTCCCGTCTGTTTATCTCAGTTTTGCGTTATACACCAGCCATCCAGAGGGTTAGATCTGCCGGTCGGTGGTCTCTTGTGGTCCCTCACACAAAATGCAAAACTAAGTGGGACAGCCGCTGCACCTCATCTGTGGGATTCCTTACCTCATTACATTAAGGAGTCTCCTTCAATTGAACTGTTTAAAAATACAGACTGAAGACGCATTTATATTCTCCCGTTTTCCCAGACCATTGGGGATACTGATGCTTCCTTTCATGTTTGTTTCAATTTACTGCTGGTTGTATCGTGTTTCACTGTATTTTCTATTTATTTCATTTTATTTTTATTGTACGTTTTAATGTAAAGCACTTTGGCTACAGCATTACTGATGTTGTTTTAAATGTGCTCTTTAAATAAATTGACATAAATTGACCAATCCCGACCAGTTTGGTTTGTGATTCCTCTCCTGGTTGGACGGCCATTATGATGGATGGGCAGGTGGGAGACTGCATCCCTGGGCCATGTGCTTCAACACTGGTGACATGTATCCCAGTGGTTCTCAACCTGTGGGACGGGCCCCCTTAGGGGGGTGCGAAGTAACAAAAAGGGGGGATGCGAAGATGTGAAAAAAAGAAAACAAGAATCAAAAATATGAAAAAAACATCTGTTGAAACCAAAACAAATTAACTTAAACTACATTCGGATACTAGAACAGTAAATATAGAGTTAGATAAATGTCGATAAAAGTTAAGTAGGTATAATAAAATATGATCTACATTTCAAAAAAATGTTAGGGGGGGCGCTGTTATGAAAACTCAGGTCGCAGATACTTAAAAGTTGAGAAACGCTGATGTATCCCATTTCGACCCCCGCAGGGATGCATGGGAGTTTTGGTGGACAGCCCTGTTGGGGTCCTTGGGTATCATTAGCAGAGTCTCCTATCATGGGGTGGTTCTGCTCTCTGACCTAGAAACGCTTCTTGGATAAAATGTGATAGCACTGGAAGTACTCCCAGGTCTGGAATAAAGAAAGCTGCTCCGCTTCAGAGTCAGGAAAGCAGTCGGACAAAGTTCACCGGGTTGGAGTGAATTGGAGAGTCATACTGCTGGAGCTGTGGAGTGTGTTGAGATATCTGTGCCAAAAGATCTCTTTATTGGCATCTGGGACTGTGTCTGTGCTGTTGTGTCTGGGGTGTGAGGTGCTGCAATGCCCCCTAGTGGTTCGCAATGTCAAATGATTTTGGAGGTTGTTAAAGTATTAGACTCTGAGCCTGCTAAGCAAACAGACTCTTGGTCTTCAAGAACATCAGCTTATGTAAGATGCCATAATGTGTTGACTTGTACTCTTATAACAAGTTAAAAAAAAAAATCCTTTTCAATTTTCAGATACACTTTCTGTATGTGCTTTGTGTTCCCAGCCACAGATGGAGTCAGAAGAGTTTTAATTCTTACCTTGGTAATAGATGGCATTCAGTATTATAATATCAGTGTCTAAACCCACATTGTCCACCAACGTGGTGATCTTGTGCTGCGTCTTTTCAGAGACCCACTGATTGATCATCTCTGTGTTCACTGAACTCTCATTTGTCAGTTGCTCAGGCAGCACTCCGTAGAACTCTTGTGATTGTTTGATGAAAAAAGGTTGCATTTCAATGTCTAATCGAGACAAAAATAAAATGAGAAACGTTTAAAAGAAAGACGAAAAGTCTAAGTGCAATCATTGGCCATAACATCAAATCAGTATCAGTCAACTACAGGGACGTGTGGTCAGGGGAGGCAGAGCCACATGAAAAGTAAAAAAAAAAACTGATAATGATAACATAAAATAAATTTGTCCACTGGTCTGTGCTATAAATTTGTTTTCAATAATTTTGATCATTTTTATAGTCAAAATCGATGAATTTGCGGATATCCTGTTCAAATACAGGGGAGAAACGCGAGGTGTGGCAGCAACGAGCCTCACCTCACCTCAGACTGGGCTCTCCCTCACACCCAGGGTTCATGCATGCAATTGGCGCGTGCCTGTCGCTGTCTCTCTGTATGTCGCCAATATAATGTTTGCCGACACGTTTATTGTACACCCTGACTTTGCACAGTCTGGCTAATATCTTTAATGAATGTGTGTTACATACTTAGTCTTGCTGATCAGACATCAAACCGCAGTTAGAAGGCACAAGGTGAGGCAGACAGTACCGTGCCGCACCGAAGGGGGTGCATGTGAGCCCAACAAGTGCTCGTTGCTGCTTTTCTTCTACTCAGAGGCTCTCGGTCCCAATAAGTTAGTGATATCAGAAAGTCAAGTGCACTACAGGAGTCTGTTTATTTAGATTTTTTGCTCCGAATGACTGCCAAAACCGAAGATTAAGATTTTTAAAACTAAAGGAAAATAAGGAGGACTTTTACAAGAAAGTGACGGAGGTTTTCGTGGAGAAGAAGAAGCACATGGATTTCAATTACAAATAAAGGTAAGACCATAAACGGCTATCAATTTTATAAAAATTGGGATCAGACTTAGAAAAAAAAAATACAATCCAATATTTAAGAACTAAATTTTGACCTTAAATAAAATATTCTTTTTGTTTTTCTTGTTATCCTTTTGTTGAACATTCTGCATTAAAGTTGATTAAAGCATCAGAATTAAAAGCTTTTAAAAGCAACTAAATCTCTCTTTTATAAAAAAAAATCTTGAAAGGGAGTCTAAGGAAACGAGACGTGATCTTCTCAGAAGACAATTTGATGTCCCGTGAGAGACACTTTAACTTCACGCGAGACAAGGCAGTGAGACAACATTTAAAACAAGATCACGGACATCTAACCTAGCAGTTGTTGGAATGCTTTTGGCAAACATGCTTCATGTGCTCCCAGCTCTTAAAACGACGACAAGCAACACGCAGAACACGCAGCTCGCCAGCAGCAGCAAGCCAGCAGATAATCCGACTGCTTCTCCTTAGCATGCGTTAGGCCAAACCTCATTCCCCCACCTGCCCCTTAACAATGTAAATGGAAGAGACGCGAAGTGGCAAAAGGACTGCTGCTGTACAGGCTTTGAAATGATCGACGTGCAGCGCGACAAGCAGAATATGCAGCTCGCCAGCAGCAGCAGCAGAAAGCCAGCAGATAATCCAACCGCTTCTCCTTAGTGTGCGTTCAGCCCCCTCCATTCACAACGCGAACAGTGTTATATGTCCTGCAAGAAAGAGATTTAACCACGCCCGGGGCCGGAAATAAAGGACAAGTACATTATTGTTTTTACAAAAGTTTTAAAGTAAAAGTGAAAATAATGCATATGTAACAATTCCCATGAAAATAACAATCTCTTTAAATTGTATATCCGGTAAACCAAACACGGGGGTCGGCAAGCGAAGCGAGCAGGGGGTGGAGCCCCCTAGTATTTCAATTAAGGTCAAAATTGAAATCTATTTTTTGTTCTTTCATTTGTATTGTATGAGTAGAAATTGTGGAATTGCAATGACAAATTTAGAACACGTGGAGGGTGAGGGGCAAATGCACTCTTTCCGCTCTCTCCTGCAGCTATAAATGTAACGTTCTTTCTTAGCCAAATATACCTCTGTGTGTGTAAAGAATACTGATGCGGTGTGAAACATAACCAGTAATCAATGTGCATGCGGCCAATTGAATAGTGAATAAGCGACTCTTTTGGGTTCATATATTTGTAAATCTGACTCTGAAGGAGTCACCAGCCATGAACCTCACCACACGTCACTGGTCAACTATATTTTTAAATTGGAGTTCAGTGACATCAGCTTCCAGTAGTCGGTGCAGTTGCCTCTCAGTGTTGGGAATCACACTCTACTGTGTGGGTTTATTTTCCAATTACCCTGACATTTTCCAACATTCCAAGGAAATACACATTAGCTTGATTTCTAAAATTTCAATTTCCCCAGTATGAATAAATGTGATGGTGAGTGCCCCCATTTTGCAGGCCTTTTTCCGCCTTGCACCCTTTGACCCAGAAATAGAACAATCCAGTTTGGAAAGAGAATGAATGAGTGTACACACCTATCTGCTCCACAAGACTTATTCCCACCTGAGCTCGGAATCGATGGAGAGATCGGAAAAATAGCTGTCCACCAACAGGCTCCATCTAAAAATTCCCCAAATCCTGGTGTGTCTCGTCAGACCCATGAAGACTCTGGGCTGGAATCGCTGCCAGAGGGGGCTTCAAATAAAAATCGTCCGGATACTTGTGTCAGTGTAATATGTCAGTTTATTATTTGTAATAAAATTCATATAATTTTCTAAAATCCTGTTTTCGCTTTTATCATTCTGGGATATTGAGCATTGCTTGATGAAGGACAAAAATAATTTAAATGGGTTTTAGCTAAAGGGTGCAACGTGAAAAAAAGTGAAAAGGGTCTGAAAACATTCTGTGAAACCTTAACGGAAACGTCATATGGGTGTCCTCAAGATGGCAGTCAGTGAAGGCAGAGAATCAAAAAGCAGGTGGAAGAATGAGCACTGGCAACAGTTCATGAAACTGACATGTTGTTGTCACATTAATGCTGTTTTAAATTGTTTCTGGCCACCTATAATGGCTGGCATGCATATCTTTATGAGTGCCGTTCTCCTTTAGGCCGGTTTAACTTCATATCATTCCTTTCCTTAATCTATGTGATTTAGTGTTGGCACGTGTGGAGGTGCCGTACCCCTGAAGTCTTCATGATGTTAGATGATGCACTGAGACAAATGTAAGCTTCAGTCTGGTGGTCTCATTTAGGGGCCACCATACTGACAGGACTCAACATGACAATAAAGAAAAGAAAAGAAACGAAAACAAGTCACCTGCCCTGTGGAATATCTTGGAGGCGGTCAGCAGATTGAGGGACGTCTTAGCAACATGTCTCATCTCCTCGTGAATACAGCTGAAGTTCTCTGGATAACGCAATTCTTTTTCGAGGTTTCTACGGCTCTCGCCTCTTGCTCCTACAATGAAAGCACAACCAGCAGGACAGGGTGAACCAAAGCAAAGATTCCATTGTCACACCTCACGAGAACTCGCTCAATGTTCAGTTCACACAGATTAAAATGAATCAATTCACGGTCGTAGGTCACCATTTCAATTTTGAACTCGTTCATGTTCAGTTCATTTTGTATTTTTTAAGGAGTGGGAATAAATGACCGACAAGTTTACTTTTTTCAATTGTGCATGCCTTATATTAGGCTATTACAGTGCTCTTGAATAACATACAATAACTACGAAGACCTTTTTATTTAAATACACTTTATTGAGTTACACCCAGCAACAAACATGTATAACCATATATGCTCATATCCTCCCGGTCAAAAAAAGAAATAAAACGCATGCAAGCATACATATAAATGACCGCTCTATTTCCAACCAGGTGACATAAACGGTGACCGTGGAGCCAGCGTAGGGTTGCCAGATGTCCCTTATATACGGGACATGTCCCATATTTGATAATTTTGTCCCCTGTCCCGTACTGACCTTTTAGGGACACCCAAATGTCCCGTATTTAATTCATTTTCAAATTTCGTAATAAAAATACAGTGGAACCTTGGGTCACGACCAGAATTGTGGAACGAACCCTAACCCAATTTGGTCGTGATCCGAAGTAATTTCCCCAATAGGATTGTATGTAAATACAAAAAAATACCTTTCAGACCGTACGAACTGTATATAAATATATTTTCTTTAAAGATTTTTAAGTACAAAAATAGTTAATTATACCATAGAATGCGCAGTGTAATAGTAAACTAAATGTAAAAACATTGAATAACACTGAGACAAACGCCCAGGCTCCCTGCTCAGCAGCTCGCTCGCTCTCAGCTGCACGCGAGCCTGTGCTTGCTGTCTCTCTCGCTCTCCCTCTCTCACGCTCACTCTCTCTCGCTCTCGCTCTCACTCTCTCTCTCTTTCTCACGCTGTCTCTCTCTCTCTCTCACGCTCAGTCTTTCTCTCTCTCATGCGCTAGCTCACTCGCGGTCTCTTGCTCTCTCTCTCCTGCACCGGCTTTCTCCTCCTGCTTCCTGCCTTCCCCTGCAACCTCCCGTTCTTTCCTGTTCTCTTCTTTTTCCCTTTAGCCGACTCACGCTTCTATTTATGAAGAGGCGTGGTAGTCGTGGCAATCAGCAGCTCCTGCGAACAATTACGGATGCGGACCGCTTCTCATCTGTGCACTTAGGTGAGAAACACCCACATCATGAACTCCTCAGGAACCGCTTTGGCCACACACCACCACGCCCCCTCGCTAAGCCGCGAGTGTGGTGATTACTTACTAAAACTGGTCTTTCTGATGGGAGTTGTGGACCCACTATACACCAAGAGGAAGCTGGGCTGAGAGGAAGTTACAGTTTTAAGGGAGAGTCCCTCTGCGTGATGCACCGAGAACAATGTACAGTACAGGGAGAGACTGAACACGTGCACAAATCATCGGCGTGTACAAACTGGAAGGGAAACTGGCTTGTTCGTATACCGAGTGTGTGGTCGTGAACAGATGCAAAAGTTTGGCAAACTTTTTGGTTGTAACCCGATTTGTACGTGTTCAGAGACGTTCGTGAACCGAGGTTCCACTGCATATTGTTACTGCCTTCTAATGGGACTTTGTTGTAACTTTGTTTGCTGCCTGTTTGTAACTTGTTCAGTTGCTCTGGTTGGCTGAGGACAGCAACAATCTTACCGTTTTGCTCTCCAGCCACGTTGCTGTGCAGTTTGGATCAGCATTGCAACATACGGGGTCAACAAAGGGTGTTGTTACTACTTGCCACAGCCCACTTTTTTTCTAACTTCCTGTATTAAATAATGATAATATTTCTCTGTTGTCTCTCTATTATAAAAAAAATCATGGAAGGTTTGGAAGGAGACGATACGTGACCTTCTCGGAAGACACTTTAATAACGTCCTGTGAGACAAGGCATTGAGACAAAAGGACAGCTGCTGTACAGGCTTTTAAATGATTGACGCGCAGAGCGACAAGTAGAACACGCAGCTCGGCAGCAGCGTCAGAAAGACAGCAGCTGATCAGACCGCATCTCCTCAGCGTGCATTCAGAGGCTTTGATAACACGAGGGGCAGAGACGCGAAGTGACTGGAGTGTAGCGTGCTGGAGGGGGTGGGCGAGTGAAGGCCCCTAGTATTAAATCAAATGATTTTACTTTTGTTTTCCTCATAACCCATTAAAATCCTTGCTTTATGTTTTTAACTTATGTCTCTACTTTTACAGTATATAATATATTGGTCTGGGTGTGTAGGAGGCATGTATAAATTTATTACTCGTAGAGAGAGATTTTAAGAGTGTCCCGTATTTCTAATTTTTTAATCTGGCAACCCTAAGCCAGTGTGTAGGTGAACTAACTTATTACACTGCCGGTCAAAATTCATGTCACATATTATATGTCCAACGGCCTAGCGAAGTAGAATGTTTTCGAGTCACAAGCAGGCAGACACAGACAGGGCCTATTTAATTTTACGTTATTTTTTCCGAATACAAATAAATGGCAAAACATTCGTACGAAAAAAATATTTGTAAAAATGTGTGCTTATCCGAATACCGTATTTGGATTTTGCTCCACCCCTACATTACAGGGTAAGGCAAAATGTTTAATCTGGACCTGAACCAGATCCAGAATGTCACATAACATTGAACTAGCTCATGTTCATGTTCTTCACTTGCAAATATGTTACGTTAAGTTCACCATTCTTAAAGAAATGAGCTTGTTCAATGAAGGCGCCTCTTTTGAATTAGTTCATGCACAATACTGTCCAACATTACGTCTCTCTTTCTTCTACAATAAATGGACGGCCTGCTTTACCTGGCCACTAATCTGGACTGAGTGTACAGAAAGTGCTTCACCTTCCGTGGCTCGGCCCCATCTTCTCCCTCCAGTACTTACCCAAGAGCAGGAGTGACAGGGTGCTGGCTATGCTGAAAGGCGAGAATACCACGTTGGCGTCTGGCTTCTCTGCTGCCTTCATCTTGTAGAAGTGAAAAGCAAACTCAATAAGAGATTCAGAAAGAATTTTCCTTCCCGAGTCTGAAGGGCCGTATTCACAAATCTCCCAAGGAACATCGTAACGGTGACAGTAAGGTAGGGGGCTTGGGCTTGCAGTGGGTGGATTCTCCTCCTCCTCCTCCTCCTCCTCCTCCTCCTCTTGGCCATCTCCTATATTTGTGAAAAGATGAAATAAAGTGAAGCTTCTATCTCACTTAACTCAAGCAACCTGTTGCGACCTCTAGGGGGCGTTCCATCACCCCAAACCCCAGACGCAAGTCACCGTTCAATTAAAAGGTTTATTTTATCCAATACCTTACAAAAGAGCTTCTCAACACAATTGGTGCAACCACAGTTCTCTCTTCTCTTTCTTTCTTTCCCTTCACACTTCCCAGACGGGCTTCATCAGACCTCCACATCCGACACCAACTCACCTGGACAAGGTCGAGCAGCTTCTTTTTATCTGTGACCTGAGAGCACTGCTGGTGCTGGGGCACAGCCCACTGGAAGCACTTCCGGGCCAAACAGAAGACCGCAAAAGTAGGGATTACTAATCCTGACAGCTCCTCCTGTAGTCCATGGGACTACAAATCCCAGCATGCCATATGGATGTCCATGTGGGAACCCTAACCCAGGGATGCTGCCCTCTAGTATATGGGAGGAGCCACTGGTCCAGAAAGATCGTCTGTCGTCCCCTATCCCTCCATTACATTGATAAGGAACTTCAGTCCATCCCTACCCAGGTGCCAGCAGATTCACTTTGAAATTGGCACCTTCTGGCAAAGGTAGGCAAAATATGGAAGTCTCCCAGGCAGGTAAGGAATCATGCACCCTCCCGGTGCCCACGCCTGTCCATCCATCACAACAAAAATTAGGCAAATCCAATATTTTACAATACTGTAATTAAGCCACTTTGACAAATCAAACCTTGATATTACATTTAAATTATGTAAGTGTCGAGAGGTAGTAAGTGTAAGTGCAGGGCCAGCCTAAGTCCTCCTCTCCATTTCTTCCCAATGTGCCACTTAGCTCCTGACTATACTGTTTATCCCATAATGCCTGCCTTGTGTCAAGACAGTGGCAATTCTTGTGCTACTCTTGTATTAAAATTCAGGCTGTAGCCCCTTCTCATTTGTATGCCGGGCACTTTTATGACACCTCCTTCTCAACTGGGATGTTGCCCTCCTCGCTTTGCTTCCCTGTTGACTTAACGGCCCTGCGGCTTCATTTAAATTCAAGAGCTGTTCTGGTACATTCACCTGGTTCTGTCATGTTAATTGCTTTTTCAAATGGTACATGAACATCGGCGCTCTGGAAGGTGCTATAGAAATTATAACTTGATAGTTTAATTTACTTTTTGGGACCTGTAATCGTTTTAATTAGGCCTACTTGCGGGTCAGCAGCTGTTATCAGTTAAGCAATCTTCGTTTATATGTACAGGCTTACTCAGAAATGTTTGTGTCATTAATTCTGTTATCAAGTTAATTTTGTCACTGCTGACAAATTTGTGTATTCTGCAGGATTGTAGGGGCAGCAGTACCCTCTCCCAGCAGCACTGGGCACAAGGCAGGAACCATGGGTCAAGCATGCGCGTCGGAGGATCTCCTCACAGGCCTGAATGAGGTAAGTGATAACCCGCCAGGGCCAGAGAAGGTGCTGCCGCTAACATTCCCTTCTCTTTCTCTCCCCGCCGCTCTGAGAAACCGCCCATTGAGTGCACTCAGCCCCGCCCCTTTCTAGTTTGCGTGATGTAAGAAGTCCGGATGCTCAGCAGGAGGCCTCATTTGAAAACTGAGTGAGCTGCCGGACGGAGCTCCTGCGACTGACACTAACTCCCATGGCAAAGAGCCGATTTACTTTTGTTGTTTATTTCCTTAAGAGGGCTGCTTATTGAAGCCAGGAGGCGGATTTTTTGTTGGACTTTCCTGTATTAAACAGGAGTACCCAGTTGGTATCCCAACTATTTGTTCGCCTTGTCACCTGTCATTCCTGCACCCGGCCACATAATCTAGGTCAGGATGTCAGTTTGCAGATGGACTCACTCACATGTCCATTTTTTATTTTATTTTATTCAATTCATTCCTTTATTCATTTTATAAAATCTGCTTATTTCAGAAGAGTCATGAAGGTTGTAACCTATTCCAGCGCCAGTCTTTATATGGAGCCAGTCTTGCCAAGGCACACACATACTCATTTTAAGTCACATTTATTTGATCGAATTATTTGAAAAATGTGGGTACTTCAGTAGAGTTGTGGAGGTTGGAGTCTATCCTGGCAGGATCAGGTACAAGACCAGAACCAACCCTAGATAGGGTGCCAGCTTACCATAACGCACACACACTCACATGTCTGTACACAGCCATGCTCATTCTGTTCATTCATTTATTCAATTTCCAAACCTGCTCACCTTCAGTTGACTCTTGGGGATGACAAGGTGCAAGAAAGGATCCGTGCCTAGATTACGCACCTGTCCACTGCAGGACACACTGAAACACACCTAAAAACCATTGTTTTGGGCATGTGTGAATGTGTGGATGGACTTATCATGGACCAGGTGTGGATGAACCTATCTGCACACGTGGCCAGGTGTATGGAAGGAGCTATGCCTAGACTGAGCACCTGTTTGTTGTAGGGGCATACTCAAACAAACCTAAAATCCATTGTGAATCTGTGGATGGATCTATCATGGATCATGTGTAGACCATGTGTGGATGGAGCTATCTCTCCACTTGACAAGGTACAAGGACAGAGTCATGCCTAGACTGAGGACCTGTCTACTTCATGGCACACTCACACACACCCAAAAACCATTGTGAATATGTGGCTGGACCACGTGTGGATGGACCTATCTCTTCATTTTTTGAGCACGTGTGGATGTGTGGTTAAATCTATCATGGCCCATGTGTGGATGAACCTATCTACACACGTGGCCAGGTACACGGACAGAGCCATGCCTAGATTAAGCACTTGTTTGTTTCAGGATACACTCAAACACACCCACAAACCACTGTTTTGGGCATGTGTGGATATGTGGATGGATATATCATGCACCACATGTTAATGGACCAATGTCTGCATATGACCAGGTACACAGACGGAGCCATGCTGAGACTGAGCACCTGTCTGTTGTAAGGCACATTCAAACCCACCCAAAATCCATTGTGAATGTGTGAATGGATCTATCATGGATCATGTGTGGACCATGTGTGGATGAAGCCAACTCTCCACTTGACCAGGTAGAAGGACAGAGCCATGCCTAGACTGAGGACCTGTCTACTGCATGGCACACTCAAACACACTCAAAAACCATTGTGAATCTGTGGATGGCTCTGTCATGGACTATGTGTGAATGGAGCTATCTCTACACATGACCAGGTACAAGAATGAAGCCATGTCTAGACTGAGGACCTGTCTGTTGAACGGAACACTCAAATACACCCAGAAACATTGTGAATGTTTGGATGGACCTATCTCTGCACTGTTTTGCGCATGTGTGAATGTGTGGATAGATCTGTCATGGACCATGTGTGGATGGACCTATCTCAACACATGACCAGGTTCATGGACTGAGCCATGCCTAGACTGAACACTTGTCTTTTGTAGGGCACACACAAACACACCCAAAATCCATTGTGAATGTATGGATGGATCTGTCATAGACCATGTGTGGACCATGTGTAGATGGAGCTATCTCTCCACTTGACCAGGTACAAGAATAAAGCCATGCCAAGACTGAGCACCTGTCTGTTGCAGGACACACTCATCACACACCCACACTCCATTGCATTAGACCAGCTATCATTCATTATAACTGGTGTGATTCTGGAATGTATGGGGCAGATATGGGGAATGCTTAAAAACTCAGAAAAATGTAAACTACATTTATTAGAATATCCATCAACAGAAAAATGAATGTCTCTGGTGGTTTCATTTTATTTTATTTCAAAATTTTTAAAAAATAAAATAAAATCTGTTCCAGTTTTAAAGATTGTCTTTATATTGCCTCATGTAGTTTTTAATTAAACATCACATGAAAATGTTCTGCAATTGTTGCATTAAAATAGACCTGCAATGAGGGCGCTCAGCCAGGGGGGCGGGGCTTAAACTGGACTCTTAGTTTCACAGCCGAGTCTCCATAACACGAGAGGCTAAATTGCTGCTCCACCATTGTGTTCCTGCTGCGATTCTTCACTCCTGTCTCACTAACCCGACCTCGTTCTCCTCTTCTGCGCCCACCACCAATGCCATAATTTGTGCACATGGAGTCCAAGATCACAGCTCCAGCCTGCTATCTGCCTGAGCAGATCAACGGCAGGATTTCAAGACTGTCAGGGAACAACACGCCAAGACTGACATATTTATGCGCAAGCACCCCAACACAAGCCCCCCGCAAAGCATCTCACTCTCTCTCGTGCTGTCTCATGTCTGGCCCACCATTATTACAATATTTTTAGCTTTTATTATACCTTTGCATTGTGTCATCAGGTACAGAACTGTTTAAGACATTGCCAATGAGAAAGGAAATGTTAATATTTAACAATTACTAATGATAAAATGTATAAATCTAACATTTCACTTTACCTTTATTAATACTTCTTGGGCACATGAAGGTTTCAAAAAGGTAAACAATGCCACCCCGAGGAGAGAGGGGGCATTCTCACTAATATCATCTGCTTTCCAATCCATAGTTCAGATGTGGCATGGATCGGCTTGACAACCGGACCACAACTGACCCAGCTTCCGCTTCCATCACGAAGCCACCGTATAAAACCATCAAAGCCACTGAAAGCTGCCGTTTATTTAAGGACTATCCATTAAGGATGATCTGGCTGATGCCAATTATCTGTACCCTCGTGTGCATTTTTCTTTCACCCTATTTTGCTTTGTGCCCTCCCCCACCATAGCCTATCATCTATGAGGGAGGAGCAAAAGCTTTAGATTTGTCAAAAATTTCGACCTGATACCGAAAAGATTGATATCTCGATGATGGGTGTGTGTCTGTCTGTGTGTATTAGTGGGACAGAAAAATATCAAACTCGAAATGTAATCCTCTTATGAGATGACGATGTGCTGATTAGTTTTTGAACCAAATTGTGCAAGAGAAAGAGGCCCTCTAGAGGAAACCTCAAATACCATAATTCTGCAATTGATTACAAATTCTTCTCATCAATTGCTGTCGTAATGACATATGTTATAATAGGAAAGATCAGCATCAGAGCAGTAAATAATTGTTGAAATGTTAGAGAATAGTTCGGGTATCTTGATCCCTGGGACTCAAATCTTACTGACGCTCACATCCAAATTTTTTTTCTGTCGTCTTCATTAAAATGAGGTCGGCAGAGCATCACCAGAGAAGACCCTCGGCACCTGGCGATCTATGAATCGCAGACTTCAAGCAGTCATTGCATGCAAGTGATATGCAACACAGTCCTAAATATGGCGGCTTTAGTAGACATGCCATTAGGGTGTCATGGCACAGCTCTTGCCCTCATGTTGGACAATGACAACAATGCAGGCTCCAAAGGGTACTGTAGAAGCAGGCTGAGGTATCTTATGAAGCCATGAAACCCACCTGAGGAATCATAAACACCTGTCAATTGTCCCAAACATTATGGTGCCCTGAAATGGGGGGACGACACCCTATAGAAAAAGTGTTGCGTGACCAAAATGTCTGCAAATCTCCTAAAATGAAAGTCTGCCATGTGCACTTTCATCACGACGTCTGATTTATTTGATTTCTCGTATTACATTTCCTCTCCTGGCCTCTTTAATTCTCGTTAGCCTTTCATATAAGGTTTAACACCTTAACCTGTCGGACCCCTGGAGCTGATTTTATTTGTAGCAAATTTAACTTGTGAACACCAGATCGTTTAATGCAGCATGGAATTCATCACTAACAATTTTGGCGCAGGATTTGATTGCTACATCGCCCCCTGGGATCTTTTTGATCAGTTCGATAAACTGAGAGCAGATGGAAGAAATCAAGGAGAAATGTTTCTTTGCCCCAAACATTATGGAGGTCTCTGTATATGGAAAATTGAAAAAACACATAAAAAAATCTTTCAATTATCCCTTGTTGAAATTCCAAAATACGATATTGTTTAAATGACATATCACCGTTAGTAAGAATAAGAGTTCAGTACTTATTTATGATTAACAAAACGGTAATACAGTGGAACCTCGGTTTGCGAGCATAATTCGTTCCGGAAACGTGCTCGCAGTCCAAAGCACTCGTATATCAAAGTGAATTTCCCCTTAAGAAATAATGGAAACTCAGATGATTCGTTCCACAACCCAAAACTATTCACATAAAAATGATTAATACAAAATATAAAGTAAAAATACATACAAAAAATTAACCTGCACTTTACCTTTAAAAAGAATCATGGCTGGTGTGAGTGAGTTTCTAAACTCTTGTGGGATTCCACCCAATGGGTCGACACGTAGAAGAGCGTCCTAAAGCAATCGCAGTCTCCCAGTGCTGTAGCAGTTTGCCGTAAAAGCGTATCCAAAAAGATTGCGGACATGCTATAAGCGCCTGCCGTCGATGGGTGATACAAGGAACATTATAAAGATCTGCGTAGATCAAGACTCCCACCTTGATAAAGTCTGTCATAAGCTTCCCTTTTGTAACTGTGTAAACTGCCAGTAAAGTAAGCTAAAGTATATTGTTATCTCATGTGATTTTTGTACCGCCGTAATCACGATGGGAGGGATATCGCCTTTTCTGTCATATTTCTATATTTTTCGGTTACTTAACATGCCGCAATTTCAAAAGAACACATTTCCGGAGTACTAATGCCTCCTAAGGAAACAGGGTACAAACCTATAAATACCTGGGAGTGCAGCTGGATGATAAATTGGACTGAACTGCCAATACTGATGCTCTGTGCAAGAGAGGACAGAGCCGACTATACTTCATTAGAAGGCTGGCATCCTTCAACATCTGCAATAAGATGCTTCAGATGTTCTATCAGACAGCTGCGGCGAGCGCCCTCTTCTACGCGGTGGTGTGCTGGAGAAGCAGCATAAAGAAGAGGGATGCCTCACGCCTGGACAAACTGGTGAGGAAGGCAGGCTCTATTGTAGGCACGGAGCTGGACAGTTTGACATCCGTGGCAGAGCGACGGGCGCTGAGCAGGCTCCTGTCAATCATGAAGAATCCACTGCATCCACTGAACAGGATCATCTCCAGACAGAGGAGCAGCTTCAGCGACAGACAGACTGCTGTCACCGTCCTGCTCCACTGACAGACTGAGGAGATCGTTCCTCACCCACACTACGTGGCTCTTCAATTCCACCCGGGGGGGGGGGGTAAACGTTAACATTATACAAAGTTATTGTCTGTTATACCTGCATTTTTATCACTCTTTAATTTAATATTGTTCTTTATCAGTATGCTGCTGCTGGAGTATGTGAATTTCCCCTTGGGATTAATAAAGTATCTATCTATCTCTATCTCTCTTTCATAAATGCCGCCCTTTGGATGACTAGGTCACTTATTGGATAGCCCGGCTCTGATCTGAAAGCCACGTTGAAAGTGAATACGTATTTCGGGTAACTCACCTGTTACACTGAGTTTGACGGCCACACTTGTGATCGTTTGGCGTGTGTCCGATACTTCGCAGTAATACTCTCCACTGTCTTTTACCTTCAGCTGCTCAATGGCGATTGACCAGTCTACTTTATCTTTCTGCTGCTGTGTAAAATTGATACGGGGATCTGTTTCATCATCTTCACCAGGACCCTTTGACGAGATAAAGGCCTTGTCTCCATTTGCCGTGTCGCGGTACCACGTCACAATGCTACTGGGGCTGAGAGGGGACGTGAAGCAGTTCAGGACTACGCTAGACCCCTTCTCGCTTAAGATCTGTGTCTTTGGCTGGAAGACTTGCAGGGCAGGAGGTTCTGAAAAAAAAAAAAGAACCCAACAAGTGGGGTCCAGAAAACAAGGATTACAAATGACAACAATTTAGAGGAAATTAGGTCATTTTTTGTCAGAATTATTGAAGTCCGTGGAATCGTTTGACAACACATTGAAGCATTTTGTCTAGCCTGGCAGCTGAGCATCAGTGCCTTTCCTATATAAGAATGTGTCTGCCTTACATGAATTTAGGTAAACGTGAAGCTAACAAGAATACCCAGGAGACCTACTGTAAATGGTTCCAAAGAGACGCAAGCCTTGGACCGCGTCTCACCTGTATTTCAAGGTGTTTTGTAGGTTATTTGGTTGTGTTTACGTGATATTTAACAGATGATAATTACGAGTTTCTGGTGTGGAAATGATTTTAAGGTGAAATTTGTAAGCTACGCCTTCTGACAGCCTGGCAAAAAATAGCTGTGTTTTGATGAGTTATGTTACTTAATTATAGTGCTTTGTGGATGAGGAAACTTGAAGAAAACTTTGTGATACATTCGATGCTATGAAACACGTTTCCTACCTCACAGTAACCCAGAGTTTGGATGTAAGATGCAATCTGAGACTTAACGATCATGCAGATCCATTTGACTCTGTTTCCTCACCTTTTACTATGAGCTCAGTTCCTGCTCCAGACGACACCTCCTGCTCCTTGCCTGGGTGAATTATTGTATATTTTTGGCAGTAATAGACCCCCGAGTCTTCAGTCTTCACTGTGTTGATGGTGATCGAAGCCTCCCATTTCTCGTTGTGGTTGTGCCAGTGGACCCTGTCGCTGTTCTCTTTCCCATGCCCTAGTTTAGCGAGATCCACCCGAACTGGCTCTTGATTGGTCTTCTTCATCCAGCGAAAAAATCCTCGAGACCCAGATATTGCACAGAAAAGTGTCACTGAATCCCCAACGTTGACTGTCACCGATGCTGGCGACTGAACGATCTCAGCTAAGTGAGAAAACAACACGTTGTGTTAGTCGCACGTATCCATCTGCTTTAACAAAAAAAGAGGAAAGCGGAAAGCACACAGATGCAGCAAAACATTTTAAGCGTTGATATGGATACCTAAGAAAAAGATGCACGTCAGAACAACAAACTAAATCAGTCAAAAAAAGAGTACATTTAACTTTCAGAAAGCCCAAATTGCGTTAATGCCTTTTCCTCTAATTACTCAGAAATGATTTGCTGATTTATGAAACATATCTCCTGTAGCAGTGTTTATTATGTTATAGACATAAACATACATCGTGGTTATCCAAGGGAATGTCAGTCTCGACAAAATAAATGCTGCGGCGCCAACCCGACCGTTCCCGTTTACTTCAAAACTGGAAAACAAAAAACAAAAACAAAATAGAACAAAACAGCAGCCTCCAGTTAACTTGGGGCCAAATAAGTTTGACGGTTCTTCTCAAGTTATAGAGGAGCTCCACCTCTCTGGTTGCTCAGTCATGAAGTGACCCCGCCTTCTGGGTGGAGTGGGTTGGGAGGGGGGGGGGGGGGTGTGCTTTTATGGCCCAGGGACCAGAAGAGGTGGAGTCAGTTGTCCTACTGGGCAGTTTCTCAGTACTGTGGAGGAAATGGAAGACAACGCCATTAGTGGCAGCACGCCCTCTTGGTCTGGGGTGGAACTACATATTTGGGAAGAACTTGGAGGGTGACCCTCTGTAATCAGAACATAAGTTTAATATGTCACTGTCCTCTGTACAAATATATTTTATAAATCTACTTTTCATTCTGCTCACATGTACAGTTGACACAGAGCCAGATTTAGCACAGGGGCTCATTATTTAGAACTGCTAGGCCAGCGTTTCTCAACCTTTACGTATTTGCGACCTGAGTTTTCATAACAGTTTTAATCGCGCCCCCCTTAACGGTTTTTTGAAAGGAGCCCACTAATATCAATTTTTTTCTTTTTCAATTAATGATATATTATAGATGCATATTTTATTATACCTACTTAATTTGTATCTAACTTTATATTTATTTTTCTAGTATAAAAATGTAGTTTAAGTTAATTTGTTTTGGTTTCAATTGATGTATTTTTCATACTTTCGATTCTTGTTTTTTTTTTTCACATCTTCGCACCCCCCTTTTTGTTACTTTGTGCACCCCTAGGGGGGCCCACCCCACAGTCTGAGAATCGTTGTGCTAGGCAAAGCATAACACAAGACAGATAAAGACAGCGGGGGAAACGTGCAGTCAGACTGACAACAGTTGTATACTATTTTTTGTTCAAATTCAGCATGAAATTGTATTCTCATTGCCTTTTTGGGAATTGTATTATTCACCTAAGTGGAGGCCTGCACATGGAGAAAGAGTGTAAAACCTTGGAACATTGCCCGGCACACCTTTGAAGCCGATGGACGGATGGGAGATAACGTCATCCGATCCTGAAAATCCTTCCAACACAGTGACGAAAATGGCAGACTCTACACATCGAGCCCCCACTCCCGAACCGGGTTCTTGTTATGGCTTCCTTCATCTGTTATGCAGCGTAAACCATTATTAAAGAAAGCTAAGTTATTTCTCTTATGTGATTTCTTACTGCCGTATCACTAAGGGAGGTGTATAACCTTTTTATATTATATCTATATAGTTTTGGGTTATGTAACACGCTGCAAATACAAAAGAACTCTTTCCAAACAAGGGAGCTAACGCCCAGCACTGGATACACCCTCTGACACACATGCATGACAATATACATTTAGTGTGACATTTAGGCACACAGATGTTAACACTGCGGCTATGGCCACACTGTCTATGTCTATTTGTCACGGCTTACTTGACTCGAGTCAATTAACTCCTTCCACAGCTCTGAACCTAGCCATAGTGTAACTGGGAGTATCGTGCAACATCACTGAAGTATAATGTAAAGCGATGACCTCCTCAATGGAGCAGAGCGATGGAGGTCCGCAGCTTAACTCAATTGGGGTTTTTGCTGTTTCATGAACTGACAAATTAACATCATTGGCTTTTGTGATCATTTCCCATTAATGAGCAGAGAGTAGACTTCAAGTCAACACCAGTCAGCAGCAAAGAAAAGAAGAAAAAAAATGAAAGCATGAAGAAGCAGCACATTCTGTATTTGTAGTGGTTAATAAAATCGAAGAAGATTCCGCTTAGGGACCATGTTTGGCTAGGGGTCTCATTGGTTATCATTAGTGTTGATTGGCAAAATTTACCAAAGTGTTTTTTGTAACGAATATGCTATGTTCACCGGTGACCTTGTTCATCAAATACTTTTCTGAGAATTTGCTTTATGGTCAGTATAGTCAAACCTTTTTTGTTCCAGTGCCCCATGATGCATGACATCACAGAGCTGTAGCAGCAATTCAATGACCTTTTAAGGATCCCCAAACCTTTCACGTTTTTTTGTATATTCTTTTACAATGCACATCTGCTTAACGAATTATCAAGTTAAAAACAAAGTTGTAACCACTCAAGAAGTTTAGAAAGCTCAGCCTGTTCAATTACTGGATTGTATATTTGAACTCACCTTCTACAGTGACCCTTGTTCCTGGTCCTGACGCCAACAGCTCCTCTTTTCCATTGTCGAGCATGTGGTATTTCTCACAGTAATAAACCCCAGAGTCGTCCACGCTCAAATCTGTTACAGTGATGGAACAGTCCCCTGTTACGCCATTGCGGGCCCAGCTTGCTCTTCCATCATTCAGCTTGTATTCAGGAGGTGTATCAGAAAAGAAGTGAACATGTCCCTGGCCAGTTTCTCGAAACCAGCGAACAGGACCTTCAGGTGTCTCGTTTCCCATGAGGCAGGTCAGAGTGATGGAGTTCTTCTCCGTAACTGCAGGTGAAGGGTACTGAAGTATCGTCAATGGAGCTGAAAACAATGAGATGTTGTTCAGAATCGTTAGAGTGTTACTAAAACTATTTATCATCATATGCAGGTACACACAGAGTAAGGTCTCTGCCGGAATGGAGGTGGCTATGAAATGTTGTCCTTGTATGAATTTGTGGTGTAGTCTACTGCCTGGATCTTGGATCCCATATCTTCTTTTTTGGTTAAGGCTACTTTGCCTTTCCTCCTCCTTTTTATTACCAGTATTATTAACACATCTCTTTCTACTGGATTGGTTCCTTCTATCCATTAGATGGCTGCTGTTAAACCTCTCCTTAAGAAATCTGGACTTGATCCTGAGGACTTTAAAAACTATTGCCATACGAATGTTCTGTTGTGGATCGCTTGATCTGTTTGAGGAATTTCAGCCTGGTTTCAATACGGAGACTGCAATGGTCAGTATGATCAATGATCTCCTGGTTGTGGTGGATTATGGTCTTGTAACACTTATGATCTTTATAGACTTTATTGCTGTCTAATATAGTGCATCATTATTTTCCTTTGTTTAGACTCGAGCATGAATTAAGCTTTACTGAAAGTGCTCTTGCTTGGTTTGAATCATACCTTAAGGATCGACAACAAATTATTGCCATTGGTGGGTTTAGCTCTGACCAGTCTCGTTTGTTTCATGGTGTCTCTCAGGGATCATTTCTTAGCCCCCCCACCCCACACTTTTTATTATTTACTAGCCATACTACCAGTCAAAGACAGGTAATCGAATAATTGAAAACATCTGCTATCTCTTGTTCTATGTGGAACTTCAACGCCTTTCCTTTATATTTGCATGTGTGAACATCTATTCACCGAGACTCACTCTCTCCAGCGCATTCCTGTAAAGTCTGCTTCTCAGACTCTCATTATTGTTAGTCTATGCCTTTACTTCTCTTTGTGCATCTCACACTTGCACTTCCTATTTCGATCGTGTCACCAAAGCCAAACTAACCAATCAGATTGCTCAGAGGGTCTGGATACACATAGACCTTAGTGTTTTATTATAAAGTAGACTAGGGAGCTCTGCCCTCTGCTCACTTCGCTCGCCAACCCTGTGAGTGGGCACTACACGCTGGTCATTTCCCGGATCTGCCACTTGTGACGAATCATGCTGTGCTTTAGGATAAACACAAATATCAACTCTGTCTTTGATATCTCCGTCTTTTGAAACTATTATCGCTGACAATTCGTCACATGTTAGTTTATTAAATATGCGAGTGTGATCTTTCAGATTCACAAAGAATTCCAAGAAAACTTCTTTGTCCGTGTTTTTCAGATAAATTTTGTGTAAAGTGCAAAACTTTTGGACGTATGGATTTGTATCCATTAATGACTGTAGAATGTCTAATACGTCCGATCATTTAACTCTTTCGATTCTATGACCATAAATTCAATTCGATTCTCCGTGACCATAAATATAAACCTGATTGAATTGTGGTTTTTTTGAAATTAAACTTGTTGTAGCTTTAATTGTTGCGGGACCACAGATTCTCACAGCGTATGGTCCTGAATCGTGTAAATCTACGTTTTGATCATTGAATGATGCGAATGTGAACAGATTATTGTAGATGCGAATATTTTGCCTGTAGTGTTTGTGGATTACACTTTCACAAAATAACAAATGTTTTATTTCTCGCAGATACGCCTCTTCATTGGGAAGAAACACTACTTTTCCCTGATGGCAACACGAATTAGATGATCTACAAGTCTCCGACTTAAACTTTAAAGCCAAACAATATCTACATAATTCTGTCATATCACCTATGTCCATATATTTGATCTCTTTTCGCTGTTCCGTTATTTCATCGAGTAATAATTTCTGTTTGTTTGCACTAATGCGATCTTTACTATCATTTTTTTTAGACTTTCGAATTTTAGTACTTTCATCATCTCTAACCTGCTCTGCATGTGTATCGAGCCAACGTTTTTGAACCTCTTTACAATGTTCTACATCGTCTTCTACTCTTTGTCTTTTCTTCTTCTACTCTTTGTCTTTTATTTCCACCCCTGCTTGGACCTGTTAGGTTTTCAACTCATCTCTTGGCACAAAGTCTCTGTATGTTCAATGGTAAAACTATGGTGGCCAGTATTGTTATAAGTGGGGGAATCCTGTTCTTCGGTGAGGAGCTATCTAAAGCTTGGCAGAATGGCACCTCTTAGCAAACACACCACCTCAAATTCAGAGGAGGTCATCCACCTGAAGCTAAGCATGTTCATACCAATCCAGTACTTGGATGGGAGACCATCTAGGAAAAGCTTGGGTTGCTGTTGGAAGAGGTGTTGGTGAGGCCAGCAGGGGGCACTTAACCTGTAGTCTGATTGTGGATCCTGATGCCCCACTGCAGTGCCAGGGACACTGTGCTGTAAAAATGGTCTCATCCTAGTGGTAAAGTGGGGTCCGCAGCTGATCGACATCTGATTGACATAAGCGAGTGAGCGAAACAGAGCAGCCTCATGGGAGAGAAGGCAGGCAGCTGGGATGAGAGCCCCTGAGAAGGAGTGTGTGGCCGACACTTGGGGGGGCAGTGGGAAGTAGTTGCTCCAGCTGAGCTGTTACAAGAAGCAGGAGTGACCGGGAGTTCGCATGACCCGCCACAGGAGACTGGGAAGGCAGCAGTAGGCTTGGGAGGAGAGGCCTAGCGTGAGCGCCATGGCCGTTGGGGACCCGAGTCTCAGTCCGCCGAGAGAGCCTGTCTGTAGCCAAGGGACAGCATGGAACGGGCACCTGTTGGTAAGGTGACTCCTCTGCTGCAAGGACCTACGGGATAACGAAGAAGGCACCGGGCTTTTAGGAAGTACCGATCCTGCCAGTGGATTTTAACCTTGTTCTGGAAAAGATTTGTTTTGATTTTAACCTCCTTCCCTTTGCTTCATGTGGTGTTTGTACAGCTCATCCCGGTTCTGACTATCAAAGGTATCGGGTTCAAGAGGCTCCTAAATGAGAAAAGGGAGCAATGGAGCCAGACCTGTACCATCACAATCCTTTGGATGAAACATTTACTGTTTACTGCAATCTGATTGGTCACTTTGGCTTTGGTGATGCAAATGAGAGACACATAAGGAGTAGTAAAAGCTTAGGAGGCATCCTGAGAGTAGCCTTTAAAGACGGGAGGTATAAAAGCAGACAGGAGGTGCCTCAAAATGAGAAGCAGGCTTTATGGAAACTCATAGGAGAGAGTTGAGAAGGATACAGAGGAATGGCACTCAAGGTACATATAAGGGCAAAAGATATCAAATATTTTTACATTTATTCTATCACCTGTCGTTGACAGGTAATTTGACTAGTTTAAAAGGAAACCTGTGCTAGAAGTTTCTGTTGTGCTGCACTGATAGTTTAAGAACATCTTACCTTCTACAATCAGATGAGTTCCAGTTCCTGAGGCCTTCAGCTCCTCTTTTCCCATCTCCATCATTTCATACATTTGACAGTAGTACACCCCAGAATCCTCCTCTTTCAGATCAGTGATTTTCAGCGACCACACCATGTTCCCATCTTCGTTCACTAATCGAGCTCTGCCATCATTTAGTCGATAACGTGGTGGGGTGGCCGAGTAGAAGTGACCCTTACTCTTGGCCGTTTCCCGGTACCACCGCATTTGGAAACCAGACAGATGATGTTTGATGGTGCATTGCAAAACTACGGGGTCTTTCTCTACTGCCGTCACAAAAGGAGGAGACTGCACAATCTCCACATCAGTCTTGCCTGCGAAAAGAGTAAGAGCTTAATTCAGCCATTTTGGAGGCAGACACTTTATCGTTATAATGGGGACTTCGTCTCTAGTCGAGCGAGAGATACATCTGGGCTCAATAAGATTAGCGATTTGGTAAAGTAAAAGTGCGCACATCACAAAGAGTAAGCTTGGTGGACAACAAATGGGACAGAACCTGACTGATGACTTTACATCATAAGGTAAGTAGACTACAAGAGATTTGCATTATCACCGGGGACTTCAAAACCTCACAAATACCGGTGTACCCTACCAACTCATCTGAATGGAAGTTCTGAGAAAGAGCATTTAGGAATGAAGCCAGGAAGCACTTCTTTAGGCAAAGAGTTGGGGGAATCTGAAACAAACTACCGAGACATGGAGTTGAAGCAGAAACCTTGAGAGCCTTTAAGAAGGATCTGCATCAGCAAAACAAGCAAGCTTGATGGACCGAATGGTCTCCTCTCGTTTGTCAAATGTCTGATATTCTTAATGAGTCTGACCCAATGAACCGATCATATTGTAGCAAGTTCAGCACCGGACTTCAGATATTCGACTCGAAACGGGACTCCATTCCTCCCACCGCAGCAGTGAAAAAGTAAAATGTACGGATGACTTGGCTGTTCACTACATACAAACAGTGGCTGAGATAGCATTGGAAATGAACCGTCTTGAAGGAGTCAAAAAAATTAAATATTGTAAGTGAGATTATAGGGCCTGCCCAGTCAAGACCTGCAAGTGAGCTAAGCAGCTGAGCCACAGAAGACCCCCAATACAAATAGCAACAGTGTTATCTATGGGGTATTTCTGTTCAGAGTGACTGTGAATTTTCTTACACTGGTATTGCATTTAAATGCTCAAAAGTGTCAACCTTTTAACATCGCCACAGATCTTTGTATTCTTTATTAATCTTGTTGATCTGTAAGAAACCTGATCAAAATGACGTTGGTAAAGACTATATGCTGGCATTCTTACAGACATCAGTGGTCAATGCAGTGTCACACACGTGCACATGGGAGGCAGCTAAAGGGCTCGAATAGTGACAACTCCATGTCTGACCAGGGGGTGGCGAGGTGCACTGACTTTTACTCTCAATCCTTTGAAGGCCATTCACGGGAAATTCTACAGGGTTCTGGTGCCCGTGATGATGTCACTTCCCTTTCTGGCAGCCATGATGATGTCACTTCCAGTGCCCACAATGATATCACTTCTGGTTCCGGTGTCCACAATGATGTCACTTCTGGTTCCGGTGTCCACAATGACATCCCGTCCAGTTCCACTGCATATGATGACATCACTTCTGGCTCCGGTGCACATGATGATGTCACTTCCTGCCCAGACTTTTAAAGCCGCCATCTTTGCCACATGTCATCAGCTCTGTTTTGGACAATGAACCAGGCATGACTCCTCCAAAAAATTAACCCTTTTGCAGCCAGGGTATAATACAAAGGGTGGGCTACCCCAAACCTTTTTTATGTCTCCTGTCCATTCTTGTGACAGCAGATAATAACCATCCATCCATTTTCCAACCCGCTGAATCTGAACACAGGGTCACGGGGGTCTGCTGGAGCCAACCCCAGCCAACACAGGGCACAAGGCAGGAACCAATCCCAGGCAGGGTGCCAACCCACCGCAGGCAGATAATAACTCGGTTCCTAAATACTAGTACAGCTAACTAGGACGGGGTGGTGGCTCTGATGCTAGGGATCTGTGCCAGCACTCGTTAGGTTGCTAGTTTAAATTCCATAAACGCCAGCAGTGACTCTACTCTGTAGGGCCCATGAGCAAGACCCTTAACCTACACTTGCTTTGTCCTAGCTATGAGGTTAATCTCCATCCAGCTCTGTGAGCAGGTCCTCCAACTTACAGGGAAATCTTAGGGGTTGGTGGGAGGATTGGCACACCAGCCACTGTAATAAAACCTCCCACTGTTCCAGTGTGGTGCTGAGATGTCACCCACTATGCTCGGGTCTCAATCCAGGTGGGTCATCATGTGGTGGGTGTGACAACACGCAATCAGCACACGCTCCCAACCTCTCCCTCTTAAAAAACACTGAACACCAGTGTGGAAGAAATAAATTGGAAGCATATTAAAGAAAGAACGTTTGTCCTCAAGTAAGGTTTCTTTGAGTCAGCAACCAGGCAGAAGGAAGCTTGTTCACGTGTCTTTTAATTTCTCTTCAAGAAGAGGGAGTGCCCCGTTACAGCGGTCTACTAAAAGGGTCTATCTATCTATCTATCTATCTATCTATCTATCTATCTATCTATCTATCTATCTATCTATCTATCTATCTACTTAAAGGGACAGTACCCCGAGCAGAGGTACAAAGACCCATACCTACAGACAACTGAACTTACATAACAGTGCTAAGTTAAGGCTTACATATCACCCGACATTTACTCTGATTGGTTCATTAGTGTGAGGGAAGATTATTGGATTATTTTGGCAAATAGCAAATCAACATAATAATAATAATAATAAGAAGAAGAAGAAGAAGAAGAAGAAGAAGAAGAAGAAGAAGAAGAAGAAGATTTTATTTATTTAATGCCTTTAACCCAGGGGTCTCCAACTCTGGTCCCGGAGGTCCCCAGTGGCTTCAGGTTTTCATTCTAACCCTTTTCTTAATTGGTGACCAGTTTTTGATGCTAATTAACTCCTTTGCTTTTCATTTTTGTTGACTTGTTTTTGAAGATTTGTTCCTCTGAATTGCTTCATTTCTTTCCTTAAATGGCACCCAAACAGAAATGAAATATGAAGACCAACTAAGTAAGGGCCTCAGACTCACACCAATTTCACCCAAACCAGTTCCTTAATTAGGCGCTGATTCTTGTTGTTAATTAAACTCGTTCTTTAATTCCATGGCTTGTTGCTGCTTTCATTGTGCAATAGCAGACATTTCCAAAATTTTTGATTTTCTCTTTTCTACGAGCGTCATTAAAATGTTTTGTAGACTTGAGCAGATCAACAATCCTGAGACCTTCATCTTTCTTTATTTTCAGATATTGTATGATAGACGCCAGTTGTTTTGGCTCATTTTGTATCTCATTATTGTTTTGCTGCTAATTAAGGAAAAAGAAACAATTAAGGCAGGGGTGTCCAACTCTGGGCCTGGTGGGCCACAGTGGCTGCAGGTTTTCATTCCCACCCTTTTCCTAATCAGTGACCAGTTTTCACTGGTAATTAACTCCTTTTCCCTTCATTTTACTAGCCCTGTTTTTAAGGATTCAGTCATCAGAGTTGATTTGTTTCTTCATTAAATGGCAGCCAAACAGAAATGAGATGTGAAACGTGCAAACAGATGACCAGCTAAATTGGAACATCAAACTCCAGCCAATTTCACTCCAACCAGTTTCTTAATGGGAAGCCGATTCTTGCTGTTAATTGAAGCCGCTATTGAATATCAGGACTTGTTGCTGCTCTCATTCGGTCACAGCAGACTGTAGATTTTTTGTTTTTTTTTTAAAGACCACCATCATAATGTTTTGGTGACCTGAGCTGACCAACATGACCGAGACCGTCACCTTTCTTTATTTTCCATTCAGCTGGTCATGTGGCGCCTTGTTTTGTGTCTCATTATTGTTTGGCTGCTCATTAAGGAAAAAAAGACAATTAACGGGGTCTGAGTCAAGTCAATGAAAACTGGGGCAAAACAAGTTAATCTTTAGCAAAAACTAATCACTAATTAAAAAGATGGTTAGAATGAAAACCTGCAGCCACTGCGGCCCACCAGGACTGGAGTTTGACCTCCTTGAATTAAGGGGTCTGAGTCTTCAACAGCATGCCAATTACAATGAATTCAAAAGAAGTTAATTAGCAGCAAAAACAGGCCACTAATTAAGAAAAGGGCTAGAATGAAAACCTGAAGCCACTGGGGACCCTCCAGGACCGGAGTTGGGGACCCCTCTTTTAACCTAACAAGTTCTCCTTTCTCGGCTGTATGCTCAACATCAATAAAAAAAAAATCATTAGTGATCCAGGAGCGTGTTGATTAAAACAATTCACAGGCATCATCATAATTAGATTAATTTTTTAATAACTAAAACCTAAAAAAGGACAAAGTAACTAAATAGTAACAATCGCTTAAGAGTATCCAACCTGAGGAAAGTCTGCAGAGCAGCAGAACGGTGACCGTCAGGGCTAAAACTCCAGGCTTAGCCATTGGCAGCGCACTTGAAGCACTTCTGATGGTCTGCAAGAATAAAAAGAACGTTTGTAAAATGAGATGTACGGGCATTGAAACGTTCACTTCAGCACAGTCCAGTCTGCTGGATTTATTTGCTGTAACTACAAATTTGTTCCGGTTACCCTCTGTAAAGCAAGCAAACGTGTCACTGTTTGTAAGATTTAGCAAAAGAGAACACTAAAAAGATTCTTCTGAAAACTGCAACATATAATCCAAACATTTATTTAGATATAACACATCTTTATACAGTTAAGTGGCACGGGGACGCAGAGGCCACTGCACTAATCCAAGATGGATCGTCAGTCTGCTGCCTAGAAGAAATAGATATGAATTAATTTCAAATAATAGACACACTCTTCTAAATCTGAAAGTACCAAAGCACTGAGAACGTTTTCTCGCCATTTGATGTTAGTCTTCTGGGTGAACCTTGGGACTGTGGGGTGGTGGCGTCCATGTCAGCAGCAAAAGAGTACACAGTCGCTTCTTTACGCGGCACATTAAAACTTGGGAAATTCAAGTTACCAATCAATGTTATGGGATTGGGGGGGGTGTTAGAGGGGGTAAAAGGGATCAAAATAGAGAAACAGGTTTGAAGAGCACAGTATATTTTGTGAGATCTCCTTCTCGTTTTGTTTTAATCTCTTCCAAGACTTCATATTTGTTACTAGACTGACGCCCTTATCCACATGACGTACAACGTCTGAGATGTGATTGGTTACATTTCAATTGGAGCAGAGGCAGATGAAGTGACTTCTTGTGGTCACACGCTGGTGTCAGTAGTGGGATTTTAAACCCACAACTTCAGGGTTTGAAGTCCAAAGTCTCGACTCCAATGCCACACTGCCTGCCTCTTTCTTTTGTGATGAGTGTGATCTGTTTGGTGCACAGCAATATAAATTAGAGCAACTAACAGTATTAATCAGAAACAAGGACTACAGCTTTGAAATCTGAGTAAAGTGTTTTATTACCACAAACGACTGTTTATACATTTCACTGGAAATTACTGAGCACACAATGTAATGACTCTGAAATTCCCAAAAAAAAAAGTCAAGACGCTGCTTGAAAAATGTGAGCACCTTGTGTTACTTTGCTGAGATCTCTGCTGACATTCAAAGGAGACTCTCGTGAGAGTACGGGGTAAAGGATTCAGGAGAAAAACCTGAGAAGCACGAGAAGAAAGACCAGGGGCCTCTGTATAAATGGTGCGTACACACAAAAATGTTGCGCACTCCCGTTTCCAGGCTCAAGTCGTGATGAATAAAACCTAAACTTGACGTAAAGCCACACACATTTTCACGCTGCCTAAAACCCTGGCATACGCAAGTTCTCCGCTCGGTTTTGTAAACTGGCAGCACCCAGCATCAAAGCAGTGCTACTGTTCCTGTGTGGTTTCCCTTTCTTTTTTAGATCCACATCCCTGACGCGGCTTTATAAATACACTGAAATTAACTGCATATTGTTTATTAGTTTATTGCATCTGATTGTAATTAACCTGTAACAATATAATGGTCCACGGAATGGTCAAACTATTCTAAATACCATAGCTGCTTTAGACTTGTTACTCTCACTTCACCTTCTTCTTCTTCTGTCAGCTGCTCCCGTTAGGGGTTACCACAGCAGATCATCTTTATCCATATCAGTATTTATATCACTGTATCTGAGTGTGAATCACAGCTGTACAGCAGCTGATCGGAAAGAGAATTATCGGTATACAGCATCAAGCACACGCTGCCTCAGCCATGCTGTCTATTGAACTGCTCTCATACGACAAACGCTTCAGAGCCTTTCCCCTACAGACCTCGCGGTTCAGAAACAGTTTCATCACAAGAACTCTAAACGCACTCAATCAGTCTATCAAGTGCTCCTTATAGAACTGTTTGTACTTATAAGTACAATCACCTCACTGTAAACTTCTGATACATTTATAATATTGCACAACCTGCGCCACTTTATAAAGCGCATATTTACATATGATAACGATATCATTCTTAAGATGAAATGCAGCAAAATATGTTTATTATATTATACAGATAAAACATTAACATCCATCCATCCATCCATTATCCAACCCGCTGAATCTGAACACAGGGTCACAGGGGTCTGCTGGAGCCAATCCCAGCCAACAGAGGGCACAAGGCAGGAACCAATCCCGGGCAGGGTGCCAACCTACCGCAGGACACACACAAACACACCCACACACCAAGCACACACTAGGGCCAATTTAGAATCGCCAATCCACCTAACCTGCATGTCTTTGGACTGTGGGAGGAAACCGGACCGAAACATTAACATTATTTAAATAATCTATATTGTTAATAATTAAACATGTGAGGACACGGTGCTGCAGCGCTAGTAATGACCTGGTGCCCCATTCAGAGATTGTTTCTGCCTCACGCTGTATTCTTGCTGAGATTGGCGGGACCCTGGAAGGATAGATGGATAGAATAATTAAACATGTACTATGAAGATATTCCAGTGTTTCTTAAAGGTTTTGAAGAATCAGCATCCTCAGCTTACAGATGGCTTAACGTCTATTACAGAGCTGATTGTGTGGCGATTGGTTACTTGGAGAAAGAAAAGCAAGGACAGGAATTGGGAGTTAGTACGTTTGAAAGAGACAGTACTGCTGCAATAAATGATTTCATCGCAGGTCGCGTACGGCTCAGCAAGCAACTTGCGTGAGGCAGGAACAATCTATGGATGGTGCGCCAGCTCGTCACTATCACTGCCCCACCGTGTTCCCATGTTTAATAACATGCTTTAATTCCTGTCATCGTGAAAATGATATCAAGTATACATCTCAGTATTTAAATTATTCAGAGAGCTGTAATATCACGAATGTAATGGATTCTGTGTCCTGCCGGAGGAAGAGAAAGCCCATTTAAGAAGCACGTAGTGATTCACACACATAGAGCACATAGAAAAACACATACAATACAAAGCATTTAATGTGCTAATTTAGTTACGATGGGATATGAGAAACTAGTAAATTAAATAATTAAGATGAAGTTTATGATGTTCTACTTTAATGACAAAATAAACTATGTGATTAAAGTGTAAATTTCAAGATTAAAGTTGACATTTTGTGCTTTTTTCCCTATTTTTTTGTCTGTACCCTAATAAGCTTTCATATGACACTCAGATGGTAGGCTATGACTCGCCCTTTCACAGCAACTTTGATATCTGACACCTTCTTTTTTATTTCCGGCACTGTGCAACTTTGCGAAATTGAACTTTCGAGTTTCTCCGACATGCTATGTCACTCAATCAACTTCCTTTTATTGTTTATACCACTGTTTAAACCAACAAATAGCACGTTTTTTTTTTTGCCTCCACTTGGCATTCTCTGAAATTCTTCTATTTTCCCTCATGCTTTTGCCATTGTCTTTTCACATGAGGCTGAGCTTAAGGGCTATTTATGTTGATTTGCATATTCAAAGAGGCATAATTATGGGAGGAGTTTGGTTGGGCAGCAGGCGTATGCACGTGCGTTACTTTTCACGCTGACCGGGATTTATGGAGCGGAAGAACGTGGAAGTTGGAGAACACACAGATTTATGCATCTGGATTTTTTTGTGCATACGCACATTTCCACATTTGTCCGTACACCATGTTTTAGTGTGAATTCTTCGCACGCCATTATGCATGAGGCCCCAGGTCACCCTTTTCTTTCTTTCTGATCTCATTGCTGTTGAGGGGAAACCAAAAAGATGTGATGGAGGTGTCTTGTTTGGGTTAGCAATTTCACATATTTAATTCTGCTTCATTCTGTCTTTGATTGGAAGCACATGAAGGCCATGACAGTAATTTAATTGGTTTATTTTTTGATTTGATGGACTATGTTAATCCCTGAGAGGACACTGTCTTTTCACGTGATCTTTGCTCAAATGCCCAACGTGTTTTGTCAGTAGTCTTGTATTTACAGGGAGTGTAAGGTGCTTCATTTTAACGATTACGATATTCAGTGTCTCTTCGTTGATGCACATTGTGCTAAAATTAATTTATAAAGGAAAGTGCATCAGAGCTTTGAATGAACGATGTTATATGAATTAAACCAGGGGTGTCAAACTCCGGGCCTATAGGGTCGCAGTGGCTGCAGGTTTTCATTCCCACTCTTTTCTAATCAGTGACCAGTATTCGCTGCTAATTAACTCCTTTTCCCTTCATTTTAATAGCCCTGTTTTTAAGGATTCAGTCCTCTGAAATGATCCCTTTCTTCATTAAATGGCAGCCAAACAGAAATGAGATGTGAAAACAAGCCGACAAATGACCAGCTAAACTGGGTCTTCAATCTCCAACTAATTTCACTCCAATCACTTTCTTAATGAGAAGCCGATTTTTGCTATTAATTAAATCCGTTATTTAATTCCATGGCTTGTTGCTGCTCTCATTCTGCCACAGCAGACATTTCCAAAACTGTTGATTCTTCTGTTTTTCCTAAGAACGCCGTCAAAATGTTTTGGTGACCTGAGAGATCAACCTTACTGAGACCTTCACCTTTCTTTATGTTCAGATACTGTGTGATGGGCACAAGTGAGCTGGTCATGTGGTGGCTTGTTTTCTGTCTCATTATCTTTGGCTGCTAATTAAGGAAAAAGTGGCCACTAAGGGGCCTGAGTTAAGTTAATTAAAACTAAGGTAAAAGAAGTTAATTAGCAGCAAAAGCTGGTCACATTTCATTTCTGTTTGGCTGTCATTTAATGAAGAACAGAATCAATTCAGAGGACTGAATCCTTAAAAACAGGGCTATTAAAATGAAGGGAAACGAAGTTAATTAACAATGAAAACTGGTCTCTAATTAAGAAGATGGCTAGAATGAAAATCTGCAGCCACTGCAACCCACCAGGGCCAGAGTTCAACACCCATGATACGCCACCAATTGTGCGGCTGTGCCAGCCAAATGCCCTCTGACGATGCCCGCTGTGTAAGGTGCTGCTGACAATGAGGCAGTTTGGGGAGACTGAAGAAGCGGCTGACTGATTTCGAATGGTGATTCCTACAAGTGCGCACATCCATTTTCTAAATGCAGGGGTGTGGGGACACTGGTGCCAATCCCAGCAAGCCTAAGATGCAAGGAAGCAGCAATCCTTGGACAGGGCGCCAGTCCGTCGCAGGGTGAAGACCCTCGCACTTCAGGGAACCAGTTTAGTATGGCCAGTGTGCCTGACCTGCATGTCTTCAGACTGTGGAAGGAAACGAATACAGACACAGGGAGAACATGCAAGGGAGCACTTGTGGACTCGAACCCGATTCTCCTTCCTGTGAGGCAGCAGTGCCACCTCTTTCTGTACATATTTTATTTAAAGAAATAAAAAAAATGAACGCACCGTGATTAAAGAAGGTGATCATTCCTTCTTTAGTTGATTTTTTGTATTTTATTCTTATTAACACCAGAACTAAATTTAGCAGACAAACAAAACAAAACACACCTTAAAGTAGCGCAACATCAACAACACTCAACATAGCCATTCAGACATTTTTTAAACTTAAAGTGCAACAATGAAGCCCCAAAGCTCTGAAACTCACCCACTGCCAGCAAACACCCACCAGTGTCGGGGTCTGAACAAATCCCTTTTGGTGTTGCCGTCTGTCTCACTAAAACACCTCGGCTGTGCTGTTAGAGTGAGTGCTGCTCACCAGCTTCTGGGATTGTGCCTTTGCAATGCATTCTGGGTGCTAAGGGTACAACTTTTAACCTGAAAATATTGATCCTCTTTCCTGTAAGTCACACATATTTACCGTCGAGATCTGGCAGATGCACCAGCGTGCCTGTTACACAGTTGTAAGTTAATTTTCAACTTAGATGTCTCCTTTATATAAAGAGAGAGTCACCTGTAAAGTCACAATGATAGAAGCAGACGTCTCCTTTAAATCTATTGCCATAAGCTCACATGTGAAATGACGATTCGTGTTTTGGAAAATACTGCAAAATACCAGGGATAGAACAGAACAGGGGGGCAGCATGTTGGCACAGTAGGTAGCACTGCAGCCACACAGATCAGGTTCGTGGGCTTGAATCCTGCCTCTGGTTATGGTCCCACAGTATGGCTGCATGCAGACTTCAGTTTCCTCCCTAGGCTGGGCAAGTCTAAATGGACCGAGTGTGAGCGCAACTGGGGTCTGTTGTGGACTGGCCATCTGCCCAGGGCTGTTTGGCACCTGATGTTGCTAGGAAAGGTGCCAGCTACCTGTGACTCCAAATTGGATTCCATGTGTAATATAATATAAAATGGGGCTGCATGGTGGCGCAGTGGGTAGCGCTGCTGCCTCACAGTAAGGAGACCTGTGGTTCGCTTCCCGGGTCCTCCCTGCGTGGAGTTTGCATGTTCTCCTCGTGTCTGCGTGGGTTTCCTCCCACAGTCCAAAGACATGCAGGTTAGGTGCATTGGCGATTCTGCGGTGGGCTAGCACTCTGCCTGGGGTTTGTTTCCTGCCTTGTGCTCTGTGTTGGCTTGGATTGGCTCCAGCAGACTCCCGTGACCCTGTAGTTAGTATATAATGGATGGATAACCTCTTACATATATTTCTCTTCTGGTTCGTCCTGCTTCTACTTCAAACCCGGTCAAGTCACGTCACCGCCCTATATCTAGTCTGACCGTGTGACCTTTCACTTCGGCGGTGACGTGACACCAATGGGGTCATGAGAGAGGAGCTGGGAACGTGGTAGTCTGAAGGAGGAATAGGAATCGAGAAAAGCAGTGTGGGGGTGTATGGGAGGCTGCAGCCTTCCCCAGCGTGGGGAATCTCTCTTCTTCCTTCTGTCACCAATCTACCTTTTAAATTTAAATGCACACAATTCCCACTGAGACTCACCTTCTCCATGACTATCAACAAGTCCCAAGGACAAACAAAGATTAGCGTTAATCTACAACAATCAGTCTTCAGCTACGGTCAGTTGTACGTGGCTTTTTCTAGGGTTAGATCTTCGACTCATTATCTGTCATCTCCAGCAAAACACCTATTCACGACTGCGTCTTTCAAGAAGTATTTCTTTCTTCTTGATTTCTGAATTCCTTTCTCACCGTTTTCCATTCCTATTCTTACACCGCTGCATGCTATGGCGGGCGTCAGCTAGTATAATATAATCTTCTTATATAATACGCTACCATGGTTGTTTGTTTGTCTGTCCAGGATTTGAAATCACCTGTAGCTTACAAACCGTTTGACCGATTGACCCGAAATTTGGTACACAAATACTACGTGACCTCTACTGTACGCTTTCAGGGCGATGATTGACCTCCAGAGTTAGTCCTCTTTTTATTTTATTGTAGAATCAACTCTTGGGAGCGATCAGCAGGGCCTGATGGCCGCCGTTCTCATCCCTACCACCTTTGCCGTCACTTCCCGCACCTCTTCATATCTCAAATCACTCTTGAGGCAGATTGAAGACTTAAGTGTCAGCTTAAGTGAGAAATTAAAGAAAACCTACTAAATAATTGCAACACAAACACTGACTTAATCAGTTTTAACGCAAAAAGATACTGATGGAAGAAGAGAAGAAGCGGGCCGCTAGGGTGGAGAAAAGAAGAGCTGCTCAGAAAGCATCAAGCGCATCAACCTCTGAGCAAGCGAATGCTAAACATACAGAGAAAGAAAGAGGATGAAAACTATAAGTCAAGTGTATTCACTGCACGTGATCGTTACTGGTATAATATAATATAATATAATATAATATAATATAATATAATATAATATAATATAATATAATATAATATAATATAATATA
>JANRMT010062856.1:5563515-5580202 GCA_026402145.1 Polypterus bichir lapradei
TAATATAATATAATATAATATAATATAATATAATATAATATAATATAGGTGGCACGGTGGCGCAGTGGTAGCGCTGCTGCCTCGCAGTTAGGAGACCCGGGTTCGCTGCCTGGGTCCTCCCTGTGTGGGTTTCCTCCCACAGTCTAAAGACATGCAGGTTAGGTGGACTGCTGATTCTAAATTGGCCCTAGTGTGTGCTTGGTGTGTGGGTGTGTTTGTGTGTGTCCTGCAGTGGTTTGGCACCCTGCCCGGGATTGGTTCCTGCCTTGTGCCCTGTGTTGTCTGGGATTGGCTCCAGCAGACCCGTGACCCTATGTTCGGATTCAGCAGGTTGGGAAATGGATAATATAATATAATATAATATAATATAATATAATATAATATAATCAGTCAGCCAGTCATTATCCAACCCACTATATCCTAACTACAGGGTCACGGGGGGTCTGCTGGAGCCAATCCCAGCCAACACAGGGCACAAGGCAGGAAACAAACCCAAGGCAGGGTGCCAGTCCACCGCAGGGCACACAGTAGGGGCAATTTAGAATCGCCAATCCACCTAACCCGCATGTCTTTGGACTGTGGGAGGAAACCAATGCAGACACGAGGAGAACATGCCAACTCCACGCAGGGAGGACTTAGGGAACGAACCCAGATATCCTTACTGTGCGGGAAGCAGAGCTACCACTGCACCACCATGCCGTCCCATTATATAATATAATATAATATAATATAATATAATATAATATAATATGCTTCTTCCTCTTCATCTTTCCCACTTGATCACTCTTCTTGGTCCTGCACCTCCTCACCAGTCAGTCCCTTTTCCTTCAAATCTTATAATATAATAGAATGTATGGGTGCAATAGACTGGTGTCCTGTCCATAAGTAATTTCCTACTTGCTCTCAGTGCTGCTAAAGCCCCCCCATGACTTTGAACTGGATACAGAGATCAGAGACTGAACGTATGGATGGATGGGTTGGATGGGTGGGTGTACGATGGTCCAGTGGTTCGCTCCTAAGCAAGGCAGCATGTGTGAGCTGTGTGCGTGTTCTCCCCCATGTTGGTGTCTTTTTTCTTTTTTGGACTTATCAGTTTTGTCTCTAAGGCAGGTTTGAGTGTTATGGTGCCTGGTATGACAAAGTGTGACCTGCGATGGACTGGACGTCATTTGGGGTTGGCTCCTGCCTTGTGACTAACGCTTCTACGATAAGCTCTGACCTCTGCCACCCTGAAATGGATTAAATGGCCTGTTTGTGGGGGGGGCGACTAGACAGATAATATAAAGTCATACCCTTTCCGTGTCACTCCACAAAGCAGGAGTCGGCCTCAGAGAGGATGGCAAATCAGAGCAGTGTGGGCTCTTACTCACGTCTGTAGTTTAGAGTTGCCAGTCAGGGTCTGAAGTGCGTCATTGAATTTGTGATTGGAGGCCAGAGGAGGACTGGAACTCGGGTCTCTAGAGTTGTAATGCAGCAGTGCCAACTGCTATGCCACCCAGAAATATGACGTCGTCTGATACAAATCACAGAGTGGTTCAGCATCTCATGTCACCATTGAAATGCTTCAGTTCCCATTTAAATCAGTGTGGAGAAGTTTCCACATCAGACAGCACGAGTCGGCTTCAGTTTCGAAACGTACCTCTTATTAAATGATTGACTTCCCAGGATTTTTTATTCAACAACAAAACAAACAACTGCTGATATTGAATGCAAACATTGAGAAACTACTATAAGGTTTATCTTTCATACTTTCAAAAATGTCTGCTTGGAATTTGCTCCTATTCTTATCATTCCGTTTTATTTCGTGAAGTTAATACAAAATGACTAAATGGTGTAATGCAAAAGAAAAATATAAAAAGTAAAATGCAGCAGTTTAAACCTTCTCTGTATATGGATATACCCTGGGTCCTTAAGATCGGGGAAAAAAAATGAAAGAAGAGAGCACAGGTAGGCATCTTCCAGCTCCAAGAGTATCTTACAGTTTTGGGCACTGGGCATCACAGAAAGGAGTTTCATAACTGTGTGCCAATACGCTTTTGCCAGGCACTGCAGGTGATTTCTGGGAAATGCCATCCATTTCTCTATGTTGTTGATATTTGTTTTGTTAATGTTTATTCAACGGGGCCGTTTGGATTAGCCTGTGCTTCTTGGCAGGCTGCTTGGGCGCACAGCTCGCCTGTTTTGGTGCCCGCTCTGTCTGTGTGTTGCTCCATGTTACTTTTTAACTGGTCTTTAGCACACTTTGTTTTACTCCATTGTCTAAATAATTCTGAGCAAACCCATTTAAACCCTGAAAATTACCATTAAACTGGTAACAATGGTGATGACGATGGCAGTGATGTCAATATAACATTGATGTATGTTGATGCCCATTCATCAATGGGAAACCTCAAAGAAAGACACTTCATTGTGTGAACGTGACGGATTTGTCTTCTTCACTTTACTAAATATGGCTTTCAATTGAGAAATAACGTGATTACTCATCTGCAATATGTACAGTGTACAAGAAAACTAAATGTTCTCAAATTCGATTTCTTTTGCCCATAAGTATCTTTAATCAAGTTTTATTTGAAGTATTGCTTTGTCATGAAATTCATTTAACAACTCCATCCATTCATCCATTTTCAAAGGCCTCTCCTTCTGTTATGGAGGTGTGAGGGGTCAGAACGGATCCTTGCAGGTACCCACCCTGGACAGGACATTGATTCATCGTAGACCACCGTCATGCACACATCTAGACACAGAATGGGCCAATGTGGATTAGATGAGATGAGATGAGATGAGATTAGATCTTTATTTATCCGATGGGTGAACTTCAGAAGCATACAGAGGCAGAAACACAAAAAACAAGGATAGAGACTCACAGGACAGATAATACAACCAACCAACCAATCAATCAATAGCAAGTACACTGGGTGGAAGCACTGAATTGCCCAATAGCAGGGGGCAGCACACCGTGATGAATGAGTCTTTAGCCAAAGGATCTCCAAGAAAGCATCTCCTGTAGGGAATGGAGGGGATTTTTCATGTTGGTATCCAATTTTTGCCACCATCCTCTTTTCCACAACAGCTCCCAGTGTTTGTGGGGTTCACTCTGTGATGGAGCAGGCTTTCCTCATTAGTTAGGTCAGCCATTGTGCATCTTTTGTCTGCCCTGGATACCATGGCTTAGAACACCACACTGGCTACTACTGACTGTGTGAATAAGGCGCTATATAGCGCCCGACCCGGCACAGACCACGCAGAGGCACGTGTTCACACTCAAAGGCTTTTATTTTTCTTCAGCCGTGGGCACACGCCTTCCCCGTGTCCTACAGGCCCAACACAGTCCAAGCACAAAAACCCACACAAACCAAACGCTTCCTTCCTCCACCACTCCTCCCAGGCAACCTCGTCCTCTTCCTCCCGATTCTGGCCCTGATTGCTGGGAGGCAGGCCCTTTTATACCCCACCCGGAAGTGTTCCAGGTGCCTGACCAGCTGGTCTTAATTGCTCCTCCGGGTGGGGCTGATAAACCGTCCAGTGTGGTGGCTGGTTCTCTGCAACACCCCCTAGTGGCCACCCCATCTCCCAACCGGGCTGCTGTGGTGGACTCCATGTCCCATGAAGCCACGGGGGAGATTGAGGAGGGATCTACGGCCAGGGAGACTGCCCCCAAGCGCCCCAGGGAAGATACTGCAATGTCCATGATGGCTCCCCCAGGACGTATGCAGCAGAGGCGTCCCGGCCGGGCATGGGACCCGGCTGTCCGTCACAACTGGTAGAACATTTCCAGCATCTTGTTGCACGCGTCAAAGGATCTGAATTTCCTTAGCAAGTCCAGTCTGCTCTGGCCCTTCTTGTGTGGTCAGACCAGTCCACAGTTTATTGTTCATGTGTACCCCCAGGTACTTGTAGCTCTACACCTTTTCCACATCTTCCCCTTGAATGATGACAGGTCTTAGGGTCCCACTGGCACACTGGGCACCCACCCTCAGCTCTTTTATCCCATTAATGTCAAGTTGCAGGTTGATGTCACTGCATGACAAGATGACGTATTCCACAACCTTCCTGTACTCTGACTCGTCTCTGTTATTAATGCAGATGCACACAGGATGTTTTCCATAGCTGAAGAACCTTTTGTAAATTCAGAGAAAGGGAGAACAGGTGCCGAAGGACCCCGCAGAGCTGTCTGGCACATGTTTTCAACACCCTGGGGGTGATTCCATGTGGCCCTGAAGCCTCATTTAAGCAGAGTTTTCCCAGCTCTCTCTTCATTTGATCAGCAGAGACACACAATCCAGGGAGTGGAGGGGGGCTAGAGACACAGGTGTGGTGTTATTGTAGGGGAAGGTTATGCAGGGTGCAGATGGCAGTTGGGGCAGTTGCTTGCTAACAGAGGCTTGCAGTGTTGGGGGAGACTTGGCTGACAAGATGAGTCAAACCTGTCGAAGAGCTGGAGGAGTCATCTGAACATTTCTGTAAGTGACAAGTGCTGGTATTGTGTTGGAAGTCTGGTATGTAGAGGGGCAAACAGGGAGGGCAACAGGACAGTTCCCTGTGCTGCTCCAGTGTTACACTGTGGTATAGCGGGTCCACGGCTTCAACAAAATATGGACAGATTTTAAATCCATAAAGCCGTGTCAGTCTTCGTGGGCGCGATTGCACAGCCGCGGGGAGTTAATGAGGTAATTGGGCCGAGTTGCACCTGTACATGCGGGTGCGATCATTTCTCAATTGCTTCATTGGCTGCCTGCGGTGTGTGAGATGGGTGTATATATACGGGCTGGCACAGAGGGAGAAAAAAGAACATAAAAGAGAGAAAAGATAGACCAGAAGGTGGTTAAAGAACGGAAAAGGCAGTCATGGGAGATGATCAGGCCACCTGTTTGGAGAAGGTAGCTCGAGCTGGAGCTCCGGAGGCGCTCTAGGGGTGGTTTGCCCCATGGACTAAGCGTTTAGAGTGGGGCGAGCGGGACTTAAGACCTCCTAGTGGATCTGAGGAGAGACTGCGTGAGCACAAAGGAAGACAGGAGGTGTGCTGAGCTCGGACGGTCTGGCTGTGCAGTGTGGTGGCAGCCAAGACGGGGGTCAGCAGAAAGGAGTTTGTGCTGCAGAGGCTGAGCTGGGGAGACAGGAGGTGGTGGGCTGCGATCGGGTGAAGAGAGACTGCATTTTAACCTCTATTTTAATGGATTTATTTATCATGGATTTTATCTCCACGTTTCACTGATTTTATGGATTTGTTTTTTTTTAACCCTGCACAATGGACATTTTTGGTTTTACTTTTGTTTTGGATTGTTTTTTATAATAAAAGCACCTGAACATTTTACACCATCCCCTGGTATCAATGAGATTTGTCCCCATTTGTCAGTTCATCTCGGTCATAACTATCGACAGTGTTGGTTCAGCAGACTCCCATGTGGGAAGAGGTAGGGGTAGGTCTGTAGGGGACCGGCGTCGTCACATACATGCCACCATTTCTGGAACACAGTCCCTCAGCCTCACAAAATGCTGTGTGTTACTCAGGTAGTCCATGATCCAGGAGATTGTAGGAGAATTGAGATGCAAAGCCTTGAGTTTTTTCCCCGAAACTAACCTGCACATTTTTGACACGTGAGAGAACACTGAAATGCCACTTAACCAGGGGACAGCCCACTAACCTCTGCAATGCCCAGCCACAAAGGGGACCCCTCATTAGATCTACACAGAGCCAACCACAACAAAGAAGTATACATTTTTGAAAACAGAAACAATTATTTTGGTGCGTTTTTTTTAGTCTACATCAAACCATGAGAAGCTGGAGCGTTGTGTTCCATGCCCTTATCAATGACTTGGTGCCCATTACTGATTTTGCAAGAAAACATTGCAACACAGTGCATAGAGCTCTTTACCGGCAGGACTGGCAGGTTGGTGGTCTGGTCGTGTAGCACAGTCTGGACAGAGCAAGAGGAGTGACTGGGATTGGTGTGGGTGGGGCTAGAGATTTGAGTGACAGCAGTCCAATCCGTTTAAATCAGGAAGATTCAAGAAAGAGGGCGGAAATTTTCTTAGAGCAGAAAAAAAATGAAGAAGACTGGAATCCCCACACAGGCTTTGCTGTATCCAGTTGTACAATTAACAAGGCCGTCATTGGGATGATGTGATGGGAGTTTTACTGAAAAGCACTTCAATTTCCCAGCATTCAGCAGGAGAGCGCAGGGGCTGATGGGAGATTGGCACACACTATTAAAGAAGTTGCTATTCAACATAGACTTTAGCAGAAAATGAAATGATCCAGGTGAAGTAGCAGCAGTCTTTGACTGATAACATTTTTAGTTTTATATTTCACAAAAAGTGGCTTTTCTGTGTAACAGAGCCATACGTTTTGTTTGCAGCTTCATATCCAAATACAGACATGGACAAATTTGTTGGTCCCCTTACAGCTCATTGAAAGAGTGCTGTAAGCCCCCTGAAAACTGATGACATGAAAAGCCATTGTCCCCGGTGTACCTGCGTGCGTTTGATATGTCGGCGAGTAAAGCAAAGCAAGTATTGACAAGAGATCAAGTGTTGCTTAGTCTACAAAGATCTTCTAAAATGACCCTGGACACTATGGAAAATAAAAATCTATGTATTAGCATAAAAGTAATTAACAGCTTCTGAAGCATTAGATTTAGCATAAATTAGACATGTCAGGCAAACAGTTAAATAAAAGACATTAGTCATATTGCATTTTCTAGTTAAGCTTGAAGCAAAATTACCAATATTGGGAAACTTGGAAGGATAGAACAGAAAAAGAATGACGTACAGAAACTACCCGAGGACAAAAGAAGGGGGAATAAAAACACCAGTTGTTTGAAGGCCAGGAAGCAAGGAATGATACCAATGACGAAATACAGAAAATGTTGATGGTTATGGTTGGCACATAAGAAGCCAGCTGCAGAAGGGAGTCAGGAGATGATAATGGATCCTATTAAAACTTGGGAAGCCAGCTAGCCAGATGCAGAAGTGAGTCAGAATGGACAGCAAAGGCATTGTTTCAAACGAGGTCAAGATGATAAGAAATGGTTATATAAACTGTGATTTTTGAACTGTTCGGGGCTCAGCTCGATTTGGCCGAATTGGGTTGAGTCCATGTTATCGTTTTATTGCAATAAAGCTATATACTCTGTTTGCCTATCCTATGACTCCTAATAGCCTTCTTTACAGGTAAAGCCTCGACAATTCTGCTTCGACAATACATTCATTGGTAACCCTAGAAAAGATCCTAAAGTATTTAATTAAATTCATTTTTCAAACCAGCCGTTTTCTTGAATTAACATCACACGTCTCCAATCATGCAATCAATCATTCATCCAATTTAAATGGACAAAAGTCATCACTCTGCTGTTTGGTGTCATTGTGTGTCCCACACTGAACATGGACCAGAGAAAATAAAGGAGAGAGTCGTCTGAGGAAATCAGAAGGAAAATGACAGACAAGCATGTTAAAGGCTAGAAGACCATCATCTCCAAGCAGCTTGATGTTCATGAGACAACAGTTGGAAATATAATTAAGAAGTTTAATTTCCATGGGGCTGTTGACAATGTTCCTGGACACGGCCTACTAGATGAAAATCAACCCCAGAATGGGCAGAAGGATATTGAGAATGGTAGACAAAAAGCCAAAGGACACATTCCAAAGAAATACAAGCTGAACTCCAAGGTGAAGGTCCGGTCCATCAGGGTCTAATTACACCATCCGTCTCTTTTTGAGTGACAGTGGGCTTAATGGAAGAAGAAGACCCAAGAGGGCTCCAACGGTAAATCAATCCAAACTGGAATTTGCTGCAATACAAACCACAATGCTTCTAAGTCCTGTGGACAGATGAGACAAAACTGGAGCTTCTTAGTGAATCACATCAGCTTCATGTCAACAGACAAGAAAAATGAAGCTTTCAAAGAAAAGAACACCAACCAACCTACTGTGGAGCATGGAGGAGGCCTGGTTATGTTTTGGGGCTGCTTTGCTGCATCTGGCATGGGGTGCCTGGAGTCTGTGTGGGGAACAAAAAAATCTCGAGACTATCAAGACATTCTAGAGTGAAACGTACTGACCAGTGTCGGAAAGTTCCATTTTAGTTGCTGGTCATGGACCGTCCAACAGGATAAGGAGCCAAAACACACAGAGAAAAGCACCAAGAATGGCAAAGAAGAAAATATTAGACTTTTCTGAGGTGGCCTTCTAGAAGCTCTAATTTGAATCCCATCAAACATCTATGATTATCTATGTTCTAATGTTCTAAAAGAGCTGACACATGCAGTCTGGAGAAGACCCTCTTCAAACCTGGCCCATCTGGAGTAGTCTGGTCAAGTGGGCCAAATGACCTGTGGACAGGTGCAGAAGTCTCAAGAAAAGCTCCAGGAATCACATGTTGGCAGTGACTGCAAACTCTAAAGGAGGTTCAAAAAATATTAGGTGGAGGGTCACGCTATTTTTGTCCCTGCCATTTTCCTTTGCGTTATTATGCGACATATTCGCTTGAATCAAAACACTAAAGCAAAGTCTGATTTTTGTTAAATACACAATAAACAAGGATGGGTGTTAATTTGTTTTGTCAGTTTCAAGTTATTTCAGAGACAATTGTGGGTTCTCCTTTTTTCATGGAGGGGTACCAATAAATTTGTCCACGTCTGTGTAATGCAATTCAAGTGCTTAAAATGTGCAAATCTTATATGGTAACATTCTCCGTATCTAATTCATTGTGTATTCAACAGTATTAGAGGACGATTTCAGTGTTCAGTGGGACTCTCCCGATTACCATGGGATGTTTTGCACACAGACTATGAGACAATTAATAAAGACATGTCGAGGTCAAAATAACGACTTGCACTATTTGAACAAAAATAAGCAAATACTGAAATCTCCAAATGTTTCATTAGTGACGTGTTAACGCCATGGCATGTCACTTGAATTTCAGCTAACTGGGCACAGCACAGCCTCTGAATAAACATTTATTTGAATAATGTGTGACTTTAGAGAAGGGGTGGTTCACGAATTTTGTTCTGCGCCAGGGCATCCATTTATTAAGCCTACTTAGCGGGTATGGGCAGGTGTCATGGCTGGCACTGTATAGTCATCAGGTCAACTACTGGGTTGCAAATATATTTATAATAAGATTATGGAAGGACTCAGGACATCATTAAACCATTATACAGGTAAAATTCTGTTACAACAAACTGCCAGGGACCTAAAAAATATTTTGTTGTAATGGAAATTTCATTGTAATGAGATTCTGTATTTGTTACTATAGTGCTTTCTTTAACTTGCGTCCAGGTGTTTGCTTCTTTAGCATTAAATTTAATCTCCTGCTGTCTACAAGTTATACTGATGAGAATGATTCTCAGCATTTCCTTGCGATAATACACTTTCAGGGTGCGAATGATGCCCAAACACAATGGCTGAAGCACTGCTGTGCAATTGGGTGGGAGGAATTCAAAGCGAAAATTATCTAAATGTGAAAGCATGTTGTGGGCAGCACAGTTATCAATCAGAAGCCGAATCATCCTTTTCTTCTTCTTCATATTGTGAGGTTTCTCAACTCTTTTGGGACCCAAAAACGGGAACATCACGCTGAAGTGCGTCCCGAAGAGCGATTGCTGCGTCTCTGGAAGATTGTTTGTCTGTTGCCGGAGCAGGGCAAAAACAGGCTCATAATGTTGCAGTGAGGCGTCATAGAAGCGAATCTTAAAAGATCGGGTCGCGCTATAAGTCCCTGTCTTACACCCCAAAACACGAGGCTGAATGTCAGTACTTTAGCAAAACCAGCTTTATTCAGCTTGAAACAGGAACAGCAGGGTTATTTTTTGTAGCGGGATCTGCCACTCTGCTATACTCAGACACAGCAGTCAAGCAGGGTCGTGGCCAGATCAGGAACCAAGTAATCCTGCTATCTGCATTTACAATGTTCCTTATATCACCCATCGAAATCTTTTCTGTTTGCTTCGGTGAAGAGCCGCAATGGATAAACAGTCTTCCACAGACGCGCTGATCGGGGTGTCGTCCAGTTGTGGGAAGTCCCAAGAACCTCACATTTTCTTGAATGAGTGCCGCATTAATAGGAATGTTTCTTGAACGAGCATCACTATACCACATAAAAACTTCTTTTTCGACGTCTTCAAATGCAGAAGTTCACATACGTTTGCAACCCAAGATTTTTCTTCTTTTTTTGCTCGGCCTTTCAAGAAAGTTGACAGCGTCGATGGCGAAATTCCGAATTCACTGGCAACGTCTTTTTCTTTTTGCCGCAATCGAGAATTGCAAAAAATGTAAAGTTTTTTTGTCTAATATGAACTGTTATCGTTTTTTTCGTGTCTCCCATTTCTATTGGAGGGTGACAATGAGTTAAATTCTAACGGATGTTTTTCAAATGTTGATGAGCAATAAGCTAAAGGTATCACAAGAAAACCACCGAAAATAAAAATAGCAAAAAAAAAAAAAAAAAAAACAGTATGAGGAAAGTCCGAAGAAAGAAAAAAAAAGTACAATGATTCTGTTTGTGGATCGTTGTGCACAACTGAGCTGCGGCCACAGAACTAACTGCGAATCATCTGTGGATGATTCATTTAGGCATTTCAAGGTCACTTCGTTGTAATGAAAGTATCTGCTGAATGTTCTTCGTAGTAATGAGATTTCTATAGACTCGTGTCATATGGGGAAACTGTCGGGACCATAAAAATACTTTGTTGTAATGAAAATTTCATTGTAAAGATATTCGTTGTAACGGAATTTTACCTGTAGTTTGCTTAGCCATGGAAAGGAAATCCTGCCATAATGTCCCCCTTTGTGGTTTGCTCTGTACATCAGAGGCCACTCTTCACACTCATAATAACAGAAGAAATTTAAAAAATGAGAGAAGACCATTCAGTCCATCAAGCCTGTTTGTTTATCTAATAGCTAAGCTGTCCCAATGTCTCATCCAGATACTTCTTAAAGGATCTCAGGGTTTCTGCTTCAACTCCACGTCTTGGTAGTTTGCTTCAGATTCCCACAACTCTTTGTGTAAAGATGTGCTTCCTGTTTTCAGTCCTAAATGATCTTCAGTCTAAACTCCTACTGGTGTCCTCGAGTACGTGATTCACTGTTATGCTATGTGGATTTTGATGACCTGGATTAGGTCCCCATGCAGTCTCCTCTAAGTCAGTCACAACAGGCCATATCCTCAAGCTCCGAGATGCCCTTGGTGGTTCTCCTCTGTACCGCTTCAAGTGCTGCTATGTCTGTCTTGTAATGTGGTGACCAGAACTGTACACAGTACTCCAGAAGAGGTCTTACTACTGCATTATACAGTCTGAGCATAATATCCCTTGACTTAAAAATCAACACTTTTAATGATGTAACCTAACATTTTAATTGTCTTTTTAATTGCTTCTGTGAATTGCTTAGATGATGTGATTGTAGGTGTCAACATCAACCCTTAAACCCTTTTCAGAGGTCTCTTCCTGTAACTCCATGTCTCCCATTTTGTATTTAGAACTGAAATTCCTTTCACCCACGTCTAGCACGTCGCACTTTTCTACATTAAGCTGCATTTTCCAAGTCTTGGCCCCTTTCTGAAGCTTCTCCAATTCTTCTGCTGGAAAGAAACTCAGTGGTTCAATACTCACTTTAGAATGTGGCAGCTACTTACGAAACAGTTCTACATTGGCACTGCTAATATCAATTGCACCTTTACAAGATTTCCATCATCCTTAAACCCTACAATTTGTAATGCTTGGCATTGTGACCTTTACAGATATTTATACTGGCAATAAGTTAGCATTTTTGAGCAACTGTGCTGAAAGTATAACTTTTAAGAAGCACATAAATTTGGAAAAAATGACTGACCTTCTGAATATTCTTTCACATTTTACAAGAAAACAATGTATATTATTATTATTATTATTATTATTATTATTATATTTGGTTGACACCTTTATCCAAGGCAACTTTTGAGACGCAACTGGTGACATTTCTTTTGTTTGTTCCAATTGGAGCACAGGCAGGTGAAGTGACTTGCTTGTGGTCACACAATGGTGTCAGTAGTGGGATTTGAACCCCACAATCTATAAGCCTGAACCACTGTCATTGTACCTTTGTGTCCTGGTGTGGCACAAGTGCCGAATGAGCACCCGGAAGCACTCCAGATGTCCCTGGTATTTCTTCCGCCAGCACCTCCAGGTGTGGCGGAAGTGCTGACATCCAGGGCTTCACAATCGTCCTGGCGCCCCCATACTCAATTCCCGTGGCCCCCACACAAGCCAGGGCAGCTGCCCTCTCGTGGCCCGGGGGAGGTATAGTGCCTCTCCTAGCCCTTATAGGCATCCTGGCTGGGCAAAGCCCCCAGCCGACCACCACACACCTCACTGGAAAGGGAGACACATTGTACCCCTGTGTGCCATGGCTACCACAAGACAAAGCTGTGTCCCCAGCGAAGATGGACAGTGAAACACCACAGCTTTGGGAGAAGAGGTACTCTGCATGCGCCTTGAATTGAAGCAGGTGGTCCAGCTGTCTCTCTGTGGTGCATCATTAAAAAAAAAAAAAAGATACTTCTGATGGAAACCATTGAGACCCTAAACACCAAAGGGGAAGAGAGCAATGAGCCACAATCATTCAAATGCTTGAGATGTAGAATGAAGAAAGTGAGCGACACTCATTTTCACGTATTGTGGCTCCCAGTCACAAGCATCCCCCTCCTTGCCAGTAGCAGACCCTGGTAAAGTGCAGTGCAGGGAAGGTGGTGAGGCAGAGATGGCTGACTACAACAACCTAACAGCTGAAGGCCGCCTGTGGTGCCCATTACAGCTCAGTAGGTGTGCTTTATATTAGAAGAAAGCCAGCTGGCCAGAACATGCAGGCAGAACTTAAGTGACACACGTAAGGCCAGGGATATACTTAACGCTATGTGACTTGTGCACTTGAGGACACTGCTCCTGCGCAGGCACTGCCCTTACTATACTTGAGCACGTACTTTACATAAATCTGGAGGATTCCACCAGGAGGCAATGCAAGACATCATCATGGTGAGAAAACAACGTCAGAGTTTGCTATGCTGCAAGCTGAAGGAAGGAAGATGACAAAGATAAAAATTCTTCGTGTTCTGATACTGTTGTGAAGGTCAGGTTGGGGAACATGCACTGGTACAATCACGTTGCCGCACCCACCACACGACAAAACACCTCGGATCCTGATTGGTTGGCAACCCCCCAGGCAGACACATGGTCCAGTCCCACCCTCCCACTATCTGCCACAGCCAGGTGTTATGTGGGCATCTCCTTGGCCTGGTCCAGCCACTCGGGCCCTCAACAATAAGGATCCTGTGAGCCGGATCACCCTCAGGGAATTGTACCACATGACTTTAGTTCTATAACTGACACTCCCTCACAATGCAGGTAATGTGTCTCATTCGGGACTTTGTAAGCAACACAAAGTCAAACCAGAGGTACCCAAGGATTCTCCGAAGAGACACAGTACTGTAGGAGCCCAGTCTTCATCTCAGGTCACTGGATGGCATCCATGTCTCGCAACCATATAGCAAGACAGGAAGCACCAGGACTCTAAAGACCTGGACCTTCATCTGTTTTCAGAGATATCGGGAGCGCCACACAGCACTTTCCAGTGACCTCATGGCCCCCAGTGTTCTCCCAATCCATCTACTGACTTCATAGGAAAAGTCACCAGAGACATGAATGTCACTGCCAAGGTAAGTGAACCTCTCAACAAGGTCAACACTCTCTCTGCAGACAGACACACTGCTGATGGCTGTGCCCAAGAGGTCATTAAAGGCCTGGATCTTGGTTTTTAACAGGTCACTCGCAAGCCCAGACACTAAGACTCCTCACTCAGTCTCTCGAGCACCCCGATCATAGCCTCCATTAACTCTGCGAAGATCACAGAATCATCAGCAAAGTCAAGATCCGTGAATCTTTCTTCACCAACAGATGCTCTATAGCCACTGGACCACACGACCCTGCTGCCCAATAACCGACTGCAATCATTGAACACAGTGGGAGCTGAACACACCCCTAACAAACCCCAGAATCAACTGGGAAAAATGCTTCCACTCTGTGCAGCACTCACAGTACCAGTGTACACGCCGGCCATGTTATCCAGCAAACTTGAGGGGATCACAGGATATTCCACAGGGCGGCTCGATCAACTGAGTCAAACGCTTTACGAAAATCTACAAAGGCTGCAAAGAAATTCTGCCGATATTCGCATTTGCCCTCCATGAGAACCCTCAGTGCCAGGATGCGGTCAATGGTAAAACCAGACTGCTCCAGTTACTGGTAGGTGAACAAGTGATCACGGATCCTATTGAGGATGACCCTAGCAAGGACCTTACCCGGCACCAAAAGCAGTGTTATCCCCCTGTGGTTGCTGCAATCCAGGCAATCATCTTTCCCTTTCCAGATAGGGACGACAAGTCCCATTTTCCAGTCAGTTGGGATGATGCCAGTCTCCCAAATGGAAGAAAAGATTGCTTGCAATGCCAGGAGGACAGCCTTACCACCACCCTGGAGAAGTTCACCCTATATACCACAGATCCCTGAAGACTTCCCTACCCTCAGCTGGTTCACCACCTGTGCAATCTCAGTGCAAAAACAAATAAAAGGTACAGTACCACTTCCAGTTTGCAGAAATAGCCCAAAAGTTAATAGAAATCAAAGTTTTGTTCCTAATACTTGTATACAAAATTTGGTTGACCTAAGTGAAACATACTCAAGTTATCATGTTTACACACACAGACACACTGACATAATAACTAAAAAGGTTATTTTCGGACTCAGGGACGTCTAAAACGTCAAGATTCATCATAATATCGAAATGGAATTTTTGAAGGATTCCAATACTTCCCCTATACTTCGTATACGAGAAAGTCAGGGAGGTCTAAAAATTCGAGATTCATCAAAATCTCGACATCGAATCTTTGGATGATTTCAATCCTTTCCCTATACTTCATATACGAGAAAGTAAAAAACAAGATGGCAACAGCGGAACAGAAGACGGTTTTTTTTGAGACCTGTAAATGTATCGCGTCATTACGATGGGGATTATGCGACGCATCTATTGTCTATGCAAGAAATGGATGAAGAAAAGCACCATGGATACTTTCGTATCTCGGCATTTAAGTTTGATGATTTGCATCATCACAACGAACCAATCATCAAACATTAAAGCACGTGCATTGATCCTGTTGGAGCTGCGATGCAGCTTGCCATCACACAGTGTTATCTTGCAACAGCTGTATCTGTCTCGAATTTGCTTCCATTTCATCTTGCACGTTTCCACATAAACTTTCAAAGAGCTGCCGATTTGATGCTGGCTGTTCTGACAGATATGTCTGTCATTATGGAGATGTTGATAGTAAACAACAAACTGACGTCACGTACCAACTTGAACACACTGTGTCCCCAACCCGGGAATTTTTGCTGATACTCCAACTCGCGCACACGCCACGCTAATCTCTGATAACGCGCTCAGAGGATGCATCAAAAGAGCGCCAGGAACATGTGGCAGCCATGATGTGTGCGTTTAAGCACTCTGAGCATCAGGTATAGTAAACTCAGCTTAAGGTGACGCGTGAGGACCATGTAAAGTATGGCACAAATGATGTGTGTTATGGTACCTACCTTTGACCCCACCAAAAGTAGGTGATGAAGAGTCTACTAAACATCCTTCACTCTTAAGAGCAGACAAATGTTGAATGTTTTATTCAGCTTTTGTCCCAACCTCAACAAATAGTTGTTTTTTTATTACACATAACATATCTCTGAAATATTTAGGTAAACTTCAAAAGTTTAATGTAACAATTTGTTTAGAATTTTAAGGTTAGGTAGTCTTTTGGCTTGTAAAATGACATTTTCTGTAGATATTTTCTACCGATAGACAAAATGGTGGAAAGTATACCCAAAGAAGAGAGAGTGGTGGCCGTTTGGTGAAGAGAACAATGGTGATGAGGAGGTGATGGGTTGGTATGGTGTTAGGGAGATGACGAAGGGCAGATGGGAGAGAAGAGGAATGAGAGTCAGTAGGAGTGAGAAGGGGTACATGAATGAGATAGAAGAAGGTGGAAGGTTGGGACTGCAAGGACCAGAGGTGGTGAAGGTGGACAAATTTAAATCCTTGGGTTAAAAAATCCAAACCAACGGAGAGTGCAGCAGAGAGGTGAAGAAGAGAGTGCAGGCAGGGTGGACTGGGTGGGAGCAATTTCTGATAGAAGAATACCTGCAAGAGTGAAAGGGAAGGTCTATAAAATGGCAGTGAGACCAACTATGCTGTATGGTGTGGAGACGGTGGCACAGATGAAAAAGAGAAGAGGCAGAGCTGGAGATGCTAAGATTTTCACTCAGAGTAACGATGGTAGACAGGATTAGAAACGAGTATATTAGAGGGGACAACGCAGGTACAACAGTTTGGTGACCAAGTGAGAGACACTAGATTGAGATGGTTTGGGCAGGTGCAGAGAAGAAATGAGGGGTACATCAGGAAAAGAATGTTGAGGCTGGAACTGCCAGTTAAGAGGAAAAGAGGATGGCCAAAGAGGAGGTTTATGGATGTGGTGAGGGAGGACATGAAGGTAGTCAGGGTGGCAGAAAATGGGGATAGATGGAGATAGATGATCTGGTGATCCCAAAATGGGAGCAGCCAAAAGAAGAAGATAGATAGATAGATAGATAGATAGATAGATAGATAGATAGATAGA
>JANRMT010062856.1:5583565-5601593 GCA_026402145.1 Polypterus bichir lapradei
CTATCCATCCATCTATCATATAGTGCCTTTCATATCTATCTATCTATCTATCTATCGTCAGTGCCCTCCATAATGTTTAATAACATAGCTGTCAGATTTAGTTCTTTGTCTTGTTTCCCTCACATGTTATTACTCCTTGTAGCCTGTGATTCACAGATGTCGCCAAGTGCTGAGGGTCTCCTCTGGTGATTCTCTGCCAAGTCTCTAGTGCAGCCATCTTCAGCTCCTGCTTTTTTTGACCATTCCAGAATTTTCCATTTTTTTCTTTAATAAACTCCTCAGATGTTTCTATACACTTGCGCCGCTGCCATCAGTAGTTCGTCATCAGTGAAGAGAAGTGTGCCAGGACCTGTGGCAGCCATACATGCCCAAGCCAGAACACCCCCAGCATCACCATGTTTAACAGATGAAGTGATCTGCTTTGGATCTCGGGCAGTTTCTTTTCATCTCCACACTTTGCTCTCATCATCACTGTAATGAGGTTCATCTTTGTCTCGTTTGTGCACAAGATATTTTCCCAGAATTCTGCAGGCTCTTTGAGGTCCTTATTCACAACCTGTTATCTGGTCATCCTGTTTGTGTGGTGTTCCTCTTGCAGTATGTCCTCTGTGATTCTGTTCATGAAGTCTTCTGCTGATAGTCATCTCTGACACACACACATCGGCCCCCTGAAGACTGTTTCTGATCTGTCTGACAGGTGTTGGGGGATTTTTCTTTACCACAGTGAGGATTCTTCTGTCGTCAGCAGTGGAAGTCTTCCTTGGCCTACCAGTCCCTTTGTGATTACTGAGCCCACCAGTGTGTTCTTTCTTCTTCATGATGTTCCAGACATTTGATTTTGGTCATCCTAAGGTTTTACTGATGGCTCCAATGGTTTTATTCTTGTTTTTCAGCCTCATAATGACCTCTTTGACTTTCATTGGCACAGCTCTTGTCCTCATGTTGAACAATGGCAACTACAGGGTAGAAGCAAGCCGAGGTATCTTATGAAGCCATGAAACCCACCTGAGGAATCACAAATACCTGTGACGCCAATTGTCCTAAGCATTAGGGTGCCCAGAAATGGGGGAACCATGTAGAGAAAGTACTGTGTGACCAAAATGCCTGCAAATCCCCTTAAATGAAAGTCTGCAATGTGCACTTTAATCACGATGTCTGAATTGTTTGATTTGTAATTTTAAACTGTGGAGCAGAGGGGGAAATTAAGGAAAAGTGGGTCTTTGTTTCAAATATTATGGAGGGCACTGCAGGAGCGGGATGGCCATAGGGAGAAGCACAAGACATCAAACACAACTTCAAATCCCATCTTCCCCTTGTAAACAGCAGGCTAGCCCTCACTGCATTATTTTCCAGGACACTCCCATCTCTTCATGCCACCTCTTTTTGGATGAATCTTCACCTTCATCCACCATTCCATTCTCAATTCCAATTTGGCATGCAATGGGTATTTACACCCCATGCCATGATGAATTCCTCCAAGTCACTTCCATGGTCTACAAAGAACATAAACAGGAGAGCAGCCTCAAGCACTTTCAGATCTCAGTGCAGAACTTACCATATAAAACCAGGTGCCCACCATGCCAGTTGGAGTTCTTTTGTTACCCTGCGGAGTAAAGCTGTTATCCTGCTAGCTCCTCATGACTCCAGTCAAAGGCTGGTGGATCAGGACCCCCGTACACCTGCAGCCTGCACACAGATAAAGACGCTCACCTTGGCATTCAGAGCCCTGCTGTGTATTAACGCCAGTGGGTACTTTTCATGTTCCATCATTGGCACAAGCACAGTATTTTTTGAGGATTGTCCAAAACGCATAAACATTTTTGGCTTTGTTTCATTTTCTTGAAATTTTACTTTCCACTTCCCTGCATAGAAAAGAAAATGTAAAGTGCTGTAAACATTAACAGAGCGATTGTAAATTATCTAGCTTGGGACTAAACAAGCCATGAAGTACAAGGGACTCTCTGTAGACCTCCACGATCAAATTATGGGGAGGCAGAGATCAGGGCAAGGGGATGAAACTATCTGTAAATCTCTGAGTGCTCCCCTGAGCAAAGTGGCTTCAAAAAGTTTGGAAACATCAGGAGTCTTCTTGGAATTAGCTCTCTGGCCAGACTGAGTATCTGTGCAAGAAACGCTCTGGACCCAAAGACCACCCTATTAGGGATGTGCGGTCAGGGGAGGCATGAAAAGTAGAAAAACTAATAGTGATAACATAAAATATAAATGTGTCCACTGGTCTGTGCAACACGTTTGTTTTCTGTTTGAGTCCAATAACTTTGATCATTTTTATAGTCAAAATTGCTGAATTTGCGCATTTCCTGTTCAAATACAAGGGAGAAACGTGAGGTGCGGCAGCGACGAGCCTCACCTCATCTCGGACTGCGCTCTCCTCACACATGGGGCTAATGCACGCAATTGGCGTGTCTCGCTGTATGTCGCCAATATAATGTTTGCAGACACGTTTATTATACATCCTGACTTTCAACAGTCTGGCTAATATCTTTAGTACAATGTTTCTCAACCTTTAAGTATTTGCGACCCGAGTTTTCATAACAGTTTTAATCGCACCCCCTAAAGTATTTTTGAAATCCTAATAAAATGTATTCCTATATTTTTTGCTGCCGATACACCGCTACAAGTTTTAATATACCTACTTAACTTTTATCGACATTTATCTAACTCTATATCTATTTTTCTAGTATCAGAATGTAGTTTAAGTTAATTTGTCTTGGTTTCAATAGATGTTTGTTTCATATTTCCGATTCTTGTTTTCTTTTTTTCTCATTTTCGTGCCCCCTTTTTTGTTACTTTACGCTCCCCTTGGGTGGCGCGCCCCACAGGTTGAGAACCACCGCTTTAATGAATGTTTGTGACATATTTAGTCTTGCTGATCGGACATAAAACCGCAGTGAAAAGGCACAAAGTGAGGCAGGCAGTACCGTGCCGCCCTGAAGGGGGCGCATGTGAGCCCAACAGGTGCTTGTTGCTGCTGTTCTTCTACGCAGAGGCTCTTGGCGCCAATAAGTTAATGATATCAGAAAGACAAGTACACTGCAGCGGTCCGTTTATTTGTATTTTTTGTTATGACGGACTGCCAAAACGGAAGATTAAGATTTTTAAAATGAAAGGAAAATAAGGAGGACTTTTACAAGAAAGTGATGGAGATTTTCGTGGAGAAGGATAGGAGCATGGACTTCATTTACAAATAAAGGTAACACCATGAATGGCTTTCAACTTTACAAAAAATGGGATGAGACTAAGAGAAAAAACAATCCAAAATTTAAAAACTTATTTTTGACCTTAAATAAAATATTCTTTTGTTTTTCTTGTTATCCTTTCGTTGAACAGTCTGTATTAAAATCAATTAAAGCATCAGAATTAAAAGCTTTTAAAAACAAGTAAATATTTCAATTAAGATCTAAATTGAAATCTGTTTTTTTTTGTACACCACTCAATACTTTAACTTGTATTGTATGAGCGTGAATTGTGGAAATGCAACGGCAAATTTAGAACACGTGGAGGGTGAGGAGCAAATGCACTCTCTCTGCTCTCCTGCCACTAGAAATGTAACGTTCTTTCTTAGCCAAATATGCGCCTTACTTGTGTGTGTGTAAAGAATGCTGATGAGATATGAAACATAACCAGCAGTCAATGTGCAGGCTGCCAATTGAAGAGTGAATAAGCTACACTTTGGGGTTCATAAATTTGTAAATCTGACTCTGAAGGAGTCACCAGCCATGAACCTCACCGCACGTCACTGTTCTCTAGCAGAGCTTCAGAAGTCCTCTGCCCAAGATGAGAGAACCTGTTCTTCTCAGCAGCACTCCATTAATCAGGTGTTTATGGTACAGCAGCCAGACAAAAGCCACCCATGAGTAAAAGGCATATGACAGTTTAAAGGACTCTGAGAGTGTGAGGAAGAAGATTCTCTGGTCTCATGAGACAAAAATTGAACTTTTTGAGCAGAACTCCAAGCACAATACCTGGTGAAAATCCAAGACTTAATACCATCCCTACAGTGAAGAATGGTGGTGGCAACGTCACGCTATGGGAGTGCTCCTCAGAGTCAGAGCCAGGGAGACAGCTCAGAACTGAGGGAAGGATGAATGTGGTCAAATACAGAGCGGTCCATGAAGAAAACCAGGAAACAATTCATTACTCAAAGAGCCGTGGAAATCTGGAACAAACCACTAAGAGATGGAGTGGAGGCAGAAACCTTGACAACCTTTAAGATGGATCTAGATGAGATATTGGGCCAGCTTAGCTATTAGCTAAACAAAGAAGCTTGATAGAGTGAATGGGTTCCTCTCATTTGTCATTTGTTTTTACATTGTTAAGTTCACAAACTACAAAGAATGGACACAAAGGGTTCTTTTGGTCATCAAGGACAACCAGTGAGGGCAAGACATGAAAATTTTGACCCACAAATGTTATGTGCCACACACTTCTGGTTTATCAACCATCCACAAATACTCCTTAAAATGACAGCACCAATAAGAAAAACAAGATAGCGTTGAGGGAGAACGCTACTTATTTAAACAGAAAACGCACCAAAATAGAACATCTAAAACCCCTAAAACAAGATCAAAATAATTTCTACAGGTCAATGACAATTTACAAAACATCAAAAACCAAACGTCTGATCAGGAGAGATCCCTCACACAGTGGCACTGTGTGCAGATAACTCCACTTCAGGCACCCATGAGGACTGTTTTAAAGCAAAGAGTTTGTTGCTCTTGCATCTAAAAATATATTGGAATATCTGATTAGTTACCTTTAAAATAAATGGCGTTCAGTAGAAGCATCTCAGAGGAGGCCATGATCTCGTTCACCAGATGGGTAATCTTGTTTTGGGTCTTTTCAGCAACCCACTTATTGATCATCTGAACATTCTCAGCCATGTCATTGGTCAGTGGCATCACAACTCCATAATACTTTATCGACTGTTCCAAGAAAAAGTCATGGAGTTTAAGTCCTGGTTGAGAAAATAATCACAGTTAAAATCTACCAACTCTTGTCTGGTCTTGTCTGATAGAAAGTGTGGAGAGATTGGGGAGCGCAAAAAGAAAAAACCCTGGAATTGGATCACCTGATTGGTAGTAAATTGCACTGGCGATAAGCAAATTGGAATCCGACTGGATCAGATTGCCCATCTCCTGGTGAACGCAGGTGAAGTGTTTCGGATAGTTTAAGGCCTTGTTCAGGACAGAGAGGGTCTCACCTCGGGTTCCTGTAAAGACAGCACAATGGAGATCACCAGGTGTCACAGTCCTCGTGAAATAATCGCACTCTGGTTAGGTCGTTTTTGAATAATACTCCTAAGAAAAACACAGTTTAGCAAGATTCTTTATCATATTTTTATGATAGTTGATCATTTATAAATTATTTCTGTGCTTTGTAATTTTTTTTTTTCTGTGAGGCCTGACATTTTTACTTTCTCATATACAAAGTATATGGAAAGTATTGTAATTGTCCAAAGATTTGATGTTGGGATTTTGATGAATCTCGACATTTTAGACCTCTCTGACTTTCTTTTATACGGAACATATGGAAAGTATCGTAATCGTCCAAAAATTCAATTTCGAAATTTTGATGAATCTCGACATTTTAGACCTCGCTGAGTCCGAAAATACTATTTGGGGAATTATATTTGTGTGTCTGTTGGTGTACATGTGTCTGTCTGTGTGTGTGAATGTAAACTCGTTAACTGGAGTACGCTCTTACTTAGGTCAACCAAATTTAGCATACAAGGATTAGATACAAAAAGTAGATTTCTATCAACTTTTAGGCTATTTCCATTAACGGAAGTGGTACTTTACCTTTTATTCATGCAGCTGCAGTGTCCGATTTATTCAACTTTACTTTTATAATAATTGTTCAATATATTATTAATTTGATTTAATTTGTTGTTGATGGGTCTTTAATGTACAGGGTGGGCCATTTATATGGATACACCTTAATAAAATGAGAATGGTTGGTGATATTAACTTCCTGTTTGTGGCACATTAGTATATGTGAGGGGGGAAACTTTTCAAGATAGGTGGTGACCATGGTGGCCATTTTGAAGTCGGCCATTTTGGATCCAACTTTTGTTTTTTCAATAGGAAGAGGGTCATGTGACACATCAAACTTATTGGGAATTTCACAAGAAAAACAATGGTGTGCTTGGTTTTAACATAACTTTATTCTTTCATGAGTTATTTACAAGTTTCTGACCACTTATAAAATGTGTTCAATGTGCTGCCCATTGTGTTGGATTGTCAATGCAACCCTCTTCTCCCACTCTTCACACGCTGATAGCAACACCGCAGGAGAAATGCTAGCACAGGCTTCCAGTATCCGTAGTTTCAGGTGTTGCGCATCTCGTATCTTCACAGCATAGACAATTGCCTTCAGATGACCCCAAAGATAAAAGTCTAAGGGGGTCAGATCGGGAGACCTTGGGGGCCATTCAACTGGCCCACGACGACCAATCCACTTTCCAGGAAACTGTTCATCTAGGAATGCTCGGACCTGACACCCATAATGTGGTGGTGCACCATCTTGCTGGAAAAACTCAGGGAACGTGCCAGCTTCAGTGCATAAAAAGGGAAACACATCATCATGTAGCAATTATCCATATCCAGTGGCCTTGAGGTTTCCATTGATGAAGAATGGCCCCACTATCTTTGTACCCCATATACCACACCATACCATCAATTTTTTTGTTCCAACAGTCTTGGAGGGACCTATCCAATGTGGGTTAGTGTCAGACCAATAGTGGTGGTTTTGTTTGTTAACACAAACACAATGGGCAGCACATTGAACACATTTTATAAGTGGTCAGAAACTTGTAAATAACTCATGAAAGAATAAAGTTACGTTAAAACCAAGCACATCATTGTTTTTCTTGTGAAATTCACAATAAGTTTGATGTGTCACATGACCCTCTTCCTATTGAAAAAACAAAAGTTGGATCCAAAATGGCCGACTTCAAAATGGCCACCATGGTCACCACCCATCTTAAAAAGTTTTCCCCCTCACATATACTAATGTGCCACAAGCAGGAAGTTAATATCACCAACCATTCCCATTTTATTAAGGTGTATCCTTATAAATTGCCCACCCTGTATATAATATAAAAATATAATCATTGTCTTGCAGTTTACTTATCAAATATCCATCTCCATATCTGAGTATACGAGAAAGTCTAGGGGGTACCAGTCCTGGTTTTTAATTTTAGTTTTGAGCCACAGAGAATTCAGCGACGTTTTTTTTTTTTTTTTTTTTTGCTTTCTTATGATGTTATTGTTGAAGCGGTGCTAATTGTGCTATCTTTATATAATTTGAAAATTTTGTTCTTAATGGGCACCGCCATTTTGACTAGCCATTGATATGCCATGTGATGAACTGGTGCTAGGGGGCGTGGTCCTAAAAGTCACATCACGTGACATTTGTCAGTGTGATGATATAAAAGTTGGCACTTCATGTAATTCTACGTCCAAGACTCTGGATAATATTTACACTTTCAAGGCGGATGTCGACGATAGTCAACATAAACAATTGAAGGCTAACTGCAAAGACAAATCACCTGGAATGTATTATATAGTTTTATCTCCTAGATGGCAGCAAAGACCATGAGATAAAGATGAATCATCGTTCATTTTTATTCAAACATGATGTCAAATGTTGTCAAAAGAAATCCTCTGCCAGAGACACATCGTGTATTGTCAATGACTTGGGTTCTGCACTGTCAGATGGGGATTTTGAGCTGTCAGAGGAAAGTGACAATGAGAGTGCTGCTGAAAAAATGTTTTTGCTAGTTTTATGGGTTTTTTACAATCTTGGTAATAAAATGGAGTTTGACGAAACAAAGAGTTTTGCAAATCTTGGACAGCCCCACCAGGGAACCCCTTGAAAGAACTCACGCAGTTGATTAGAATCAATAAATAAAATCGAAATTGGTTCCCCCCTAGAACGATAAGAGAGATGAGAAATGGGAAATTAAATTAAAGAGCAAGAAAGTTTCCTTTTGGTAGGACGAGAGCCATTAGAAATAAGTTGTGAACATATTTAGGGCTAAGACGTCTTGCTTTGAATCATATGTTTGCTATTTCCTGGAAATTTGCCATACAGCCTGCTTAGACAAACTTTTTTTCCAGGGCCCCATGATGCTTTGCGAGGCCAGTGTAACATTACAGAGCTGTGGCAACCATGTGCAGACCTTTCACTTACATCTTAAGTCGCTGCCCTTTCTGTTCCATGCATACATGATGTCACTGTCCTATCTGTGGAAAGCTGGATTTGCACCTCACATGGGTTAAAAAAAACAGCAGTATATCCATTTGAGGGGTACATTAAATCAGAGGATCTCAGATTCAGTCCTTGGGTCTCCATGTAGCTGCAGGGTTTTGTTCCAACCACTTCCACATCTAGCCAGCCAGCCAGCCATTTTCCAACCAGCTATATCCTAACACAGGGTCATGGGGGTCTGCTGGAGCTAATCCCAGCCAACACAGGGTGCAAGGCAGGAACAATTCCCAAGCAGGGCGCCATTTAGCAAATCATTTTTATCTTAAACAGATCTCATTGTTTAATAGATATGTTTGGTGTTTTCTGAACTTCAGACATGAAGTAGATGCATTTGACTTGTGAGATTGTATTCTAAAGTTAAACATATTCTATAAATTGAAAGAAAAATTGACAGCTTATCCTTTCATTTTATATTGGAGGCTATCGGGCACTGCGGGGGGTTGGCGCCCTGCCCGGGATTGGTTCCTGCCTTGCGCCCTGTGCTGGCTGGGATTGGCTCCAGCAGACTCCCGTGACCCTGTGTTCGGATTCAACGGGTTGGAAAATGGATGGATGGATGGGCTATAGGGCAAGGGTGTCGAACGCCAGTCCTGGAGGGCCGCAATGGCTGGAGGTTTTTATTCTAACCACCTTCTTAATTAGTGACCAGTGTTTGCTGCTAATTAACTTCTTAGTTTTAATTAACTCGACTCAGACCCCTTAGTTCCTTCTGTTTCCTTAATAAGCTGCCAAACAATAATGAGACACATAACGAGCAAACAGGTGACCAGCTAACCACATTATCTGAACATAAAGCAGCGGTTCTCAAACTGTAGGGCGCGCTGAAGCTGTACAAGGGCAGCATCAAATAAATGAACAATTAATTTTTTACATTTTTACTTCAAATTTAAATTTGCAAGCATATAATCACAACGAATGCATTATAACTAAAATTAAAATTAAACATTTCTAAGGTATAGATCTAATGACTAATATTAAAGGCTGCTTTAAAGTAGACAGCCTGTCCAGGTTTGGTTTGATATTCGAGATACGACACTCTGAGCTCCTTTTCTATTTGAAGTTTGTTTCTATGACGAGCGGTACCGCTGCTGCTGCTTGTATCGTCGCGTATTTTCAATCCAGAAAGTTCCAGAAGTATCGGTATCTGTCGTGAACATTCAGGTAACAGCAGATCAGGTGATAATGCGGCGCGACTGCACCACATTAGCAGTGTAGCCAATATTGCCAAATTGAGGTAAATAATTTACTGCGTATTGGTTTATTTTCATGATACAACTAACAGCGGTAGAATATTTGTCAGACGAAAATACGTTTGTCTTGCACAGATTGACTTCATCGGTGTCCTCGTTTACGAGATTTTTAAAACTTTAAACATATTTAATCATTTCTTTACATAAAAAAAAAATTAAATAAGAATAAATTGTTTATTCTTTTGTCCTGCGGTGGGTTGGCACCCTGCCCAGGATTGGTTCCTGCCTTGTGCCCTGTGTTGGCTGGGATTGGCTCCAGCAGACCCCCGTGACCCTGTGTTCGGATTCAGCGGGTTGGATAATGGATGGATGGATGTTTATTCTTTGTTTTTGGGATTAGAATTACTACCAAAAACCACACAAGGCATTTTAACAGTTATTAAAGCACTTAAAAAAAATAAATTGCAAATATTTCATCGAAGTTAGCCGAATACATGCAAATCTTACGGAAGTAAAAATGATAGGATACCGCAACACCGCACGAGTATCATACCTTTGTTAGTTGTATCAGGGGTTATTGTCATCTATCTTATATTATGCAGGGGACGCAGAATTATTCCAGGTAGAAATACGAAAGTTTGTGAACCGCTGACATAAAGAAAGGTGAGGGTCTCGGTAAGATTGATCTCTCAGGTCAATAATCAGAAACAGAAAATCAACAGTTTGGGAAATGAGAGCAGCAGCAAGCCATGGAATTAAGTAACGGGTTTAATTAACAGCAAGAATCGGCTTCCCATTAAGAAACTGGTTGGACTGAAATTGGTTGGAGTTTGAATTCCCAGTTTAGCTGCTCATCTGTTGTTTTGTTTCACGTCTCATTTCTGTTTGGCTGCCATTTAATGAAGAAAAGAATCAATTTAGGGGAGTAAAATGAAGGGAAAAGGAGTTAATTAGCAGTGAAAACTGGTCACTGATTATGAAAAGGGTTAGAATGAAAACCTGCAGCCACTGCGGCCCTCCAGGCCCGGAGTTCGACACCCCTGCTATAGGGCATGGGAAAGCAAAAGCCTAAAAACTTACAGAATACATCCACTTTTTAAGCCAAGAAAGGATGTCGAGCATTAATCCTCATTTTGAGATTACGCACACATAGTAAAATAGCTTAAACATGTCACTTTCAAACAAAAATACAACAATATTACGAGATTCAGCCATTTTAAAAGAAGCCAAACTTGTGTGTGTGCTACCTCAGGGCTTGTCTTCCTCTGAAACGACCTCTCCCTTCAAAAGACTAAATCACAGTAAACTGTTTCTGTCACATGTTTGGGATCATGTGGACCTATTTCCATATTTACATGAGAAATCCTCCTGGGAAGGCCACTTCTATCACACACGCAAATAGAAAACACGTCCTTACCGCGAGGAAAAAAGTACCAGGATTATGTGATAAAAGGATTATTTCCAGATCCCTTTTGTTGTCACAAACACAAATGTCGGATATGTGGAAGGCATTATTTTTTTTTTTAACATTGAAACATTTGATGTTTCAAAGAAGCCAATATTCAGTAAATCTTTGGGGTTTTCATTTTCCAGTGGCTCCCCATACCCCTTAGACTCCATTATAAAACATAGAAATGTGTTTTTTAAAATGTATAGAAAACGCTTGGCACATTCACATATTCCATGTCTGAGAAGAAATAAGTTTAACCTGAAAAATGCCAGATGTATTCTTTAATGAGCTTATCATATCTTGCATTAGATAAGTGCATTAGTGTTTTATGAAATAATTTTTTGCCATATCTTTTGATATTAAACTCTGTCATGCTTTTAATTCACTTTTTTGTGTGGAATTTACTCCCTTAATTACATATAAATTCTGACAAATCATGACAAACATGGCAGTCACCAGAGAAAGCAACACTCTCTGCTAAAGGGGAAGCTATTTTTGTGTTACCCATCTGTGTGTTAATTAGTAAAAGTCATAAATAACCGGAATGATTATCAGGATCAAAACAGCAGAAAATCTAAAAAAAGGATTTGTATCATTAGGAAACATAATGTTCATTTTCACTCGTATGCAGATGACACCCAGTTATACCTTTCATTTAGATCAAATGAAATTTCTCCAATGTTGTCTTTAATTAGTTGTGTTAGTGAATTAAAGGAGTGGATGGATGAGAACGACTTGTCTTTAAACACCGAGAAAACAGAGATGTTAATTGTTGGAGGGAATGACGCTGATCACAACAATATTCTGTCATCATTTAACTCAGTTGGAATCCCCATTCATTTTACTGAATCAGCCCGCAGTCTCGGAGTTACCTTTGACTCTAGCGTGTCATTTAAAGCACATATTACAAAGTTGTCCAAATCATGTTTCTTCCACCTTAAAAATGTCGGGAAATTAAGGTGCTTTCTAAATAAACAGGATTCTGAGAAATTAATTCATGCATTTATTTCTAGTAGGACTGACTACTGCAATGCAGTGTTCACTGGATGTTCGAACTGTTCTTTATTCAGCCTCCAGTTAATCCAAAATGCAGCTGTAAGAATTATTACAAGAGCAAGAAAATACGAACACATAACTCCAGTTCTTAAATCCTTACACTGGCTCCCGGTTAAGTTTAGGGAAGATTTCAAAATCCTCCTTTTAACATATAAAGCATTAAATGCCCGAGGCCTGGCTTACTGGTCTGAACTTATCATGACTTACAAACCTGAGCGCACATTAAGATCTCAAGACGCCAATCAGCTTATAATTCCAAGAATTAATAAAATAACAGTGGGAGGTCAAGCTTTTGGTTACAAGACCCCTAAACTGTGGGGTGGTCTGCCTGCTACTATAAGAGATGCCCCTTCAGTCTCAGCTTTTAAATCCAGGCTGTAGACTCACTACTTCAGTTTAGCACACCCTGACTAGAGCTGCTGATTAACTGTACAGACTGCATCCCTGTTGTTAGTCATTAGCACTAAAACATAAGTAACATGATAATTATAATTGGATACTAACCCTCACCTATTCTGTTTCTCTTCGCGGTACTCATATGTGACACTTGGTGTCACGGCCCACCTGCCAAGTTGTTTTGCCTGCCTAAAGTAAAGTCATCCCTGATGGAGGATCACAGGAATCGTGGGAAAGAGGATTTCAGCTGTGGAATGGCCAAATGGGGAAGGGAGCATGATGGCTGAGGTCTCCAGGACTCAAAACAAATCCAAATCATATTATGTGATATCATCTGCTGTTAAATTCTACTCCGTACTTGTAATATTTTTATGTTTATACTCTATTGAGGATTTGTTCTGTTCTTTATATCGTATTGTATTGTATTGACCCCCTTCTTTTTGACAACCCACTGCACACCCAACCTACCTGGAAAGGGGTCCCTCTTTGAATTGCCTTTCCCAAGGTTTCTTCCATTTTTTTTTTTTTTGGGGGGTGTGCGGGGGGAGTTTTTCCTTGTCTTCTTAGAGAGTTAAGGCTGGGGGGCTGTCAAGAGGCAAGGCCTGTTAAAGCCCATTGCAGCACTTCTTGTCTGATTTTGGGCTATATAAAAAATAAATTGTATTGTATTGTATTGTTTGCATCTGAATTCATGCGTCATTCAGTAAAAGAAAATTCCAGTTTGTCATTTCTGAACTGATACAAAAACACAAACTGGGAAGTGACATCTTGCTTGATTAACATAAAAGTTGAAATTGGTTTGGAACGAAACCCAGCAGTGCTGGGGGCCACTGGGGCTCAAGTTGAGAATCACGGCATTAGCTGACCATAATGAGACTATCATGAAAATACTTTGGTGTTCTGCACAGATCCACTGTACGCTGTGTCTTCACTGCTGGATTCAGCATGCTATGCCCCTCACTATGTAGAATAGTAATAACAATAATAATCATCATCATCATCATCATCACCATCGTAATAATCATCATCATCATCATCATAATCCGTCATTACATTTATATAATGCTTTTCTCACTACTCAAAATGCTACCACATAGGGAGGACCCGGGGCGCAAACCCGTGATCTCTTTATTGCGAGGCAGTAGTGTTACCACAGCACCAAATGAAGAAAAGAGACATAAAACATAAATTCAGACCCCAACCACAGGAGGAAGTGGTGGCTCTGAGGGTAGGGATCTGCACCGCCGGTTCAAATCCCGTAAATGCCAGAAGCGATTCCACTCCGTCAGGCCCTTAACCTGTAATTTGCTCCGTCCCGAGTATGACGTTAATCTACATTGTCACACACGTGCGCATGGGATGCAGCTAAAGGGCTTGAGTAAGGACAGTTCCGAGACATACCGGGATGTGGCAGAGTGCACTGACTCTTTCTCCCTTGCCTGCAGACCATTCACGGGAGTTTCCGCCTGGTCCTCTTGATGTCAGTTCTGGGACCAAGCCAATGGAAGGAGACCTTGCCGGCTCCGGCCCCTGTGATGTCACGTCCGGGCTTGCACCAATGGCAGAAGACGTTCATGAGCCCGACCCATTTGACTTCACTTCCTGTCTTCCCCTTTAAAAGCCTCCACCTTTTCCCTATTCCCTCAGTTCTGTTTTGGACTCGGTTTTGTGCACATCAGTGCTGTTTACCATATTGCGACTTTGCAGCCAGTAAACCAATTATACGGGTGGCCGCCCCAAACCTTTCCATGACTCTGTGTCGAGTTTGTGACAACATCTAGCCCTGCAAGCAGGGAAAACTTGGGGGTTGGTGGCAGGATTGGCACTCCAGCCACCGTAAAACAGCCTCACACTTTTCCATTCCATCTGAACTAGTGTGGTGCTGAGGTGTCACCCGTTGCATGGCTGCACTCGGGTCCTAATCTGGGATCTTGAGGTGGTTTGCCATGTGGTGGGTGCGGCCATGTGCCGTATCAGTGGATGCTCATTACTTCTCCTCTGTTTCTCTCAGGGTAGGAGCCCACACTGAAACCTAAACCTCCATTCCTGGAGTGGTATCACCCGGTGTTATCTGTGGTACTTACCTAGCAGTAGGTTTGATAAAGCTATGGCAATGCTGAGTGGAGAAAACACCACGTTTGGCTCCTTTAAGTTGTCCTTTAATATGCGGTACACATTGAACCCAAATTCTGTAATGGATTTACTTAGGATGCCTACACCAGTAGAAGAGAGCATTTCATCACATGTTGGCCAGGGCACTGCATGTTCATAGCAGTATGGTAATGGTGGAGTAGTGGTCATTGCTTCGGTTGTTAATTCAGCTTCCCTGTGAGGCTCTGGAAATGAAAGAGATAAAAGTGGTTTTTGGTCAGAAGCGTTTAGATGCATAAACTTAAAGAGGACATCTTAGCCTCTTGTTACCTTCAACAATCAGTCTGGTTCCACCACCCACAGCAGCTTGATGTTTTTCTTCAAGACCATCCTCCAACTCACAGAAGTACATCCCATTGTCCATCAAAGTCAGATCCTCAATGGTGATGGACCAGTCGATGTCTACATAGTGATGATCAGTCCGACGCACACGAGGGTCTGTCTTCTCAGAGGAGGTGTCCATGGCAGAGTAGATGTATTCTTGCTTACTACTGGTGATTCGATACCACCTTATTATGCTGTTGACAATCCCAGCTGACACAAAGCAGTGCAAGGTGACTTTCTCGTTCTGGAAACCACGGACCTCTTGGTAAGGCTGCAGAATAACTACTGGTGGCTTTGGGGTGACTGAAGGAGATAAGAGGAAGAACACAGTAAGGTCAAAGATGGAAGAAGAATGAAGTGCCAGTCAGCATCAGTCCAACGAAAACTGGTCCCTTAGGTACCATTGGGACAATTCATTTCATTTCCCTCGCTCAGTTCTTCATCCTATTGATGACCTTAAGGGGTATTTTCTAGTTCAGTACCCGTTACTATACTGATGGGAACGCGATGGCAAAAGAGGAGGGTTTATGGTTCATAACAGGTTTTGGGATTGGGCCAGGAGATGAAGACAATGCAATGGAAACAAGCCAAAAAAGGTCAAACAGGCAGAGGTTTAAAAAAACAAAAAGGACAAAAATCAAAACTGAGATTCAAAATTCAATTAAAAACCAGACGACTTGTGTGAAACTGAATTCATGAAAGGCGGCAGTGGCTTGCTGTGTCGTGAGATTTTCTAGTGGAGAGAACACGGTATTCGTGCACAGCTGGGCATTTTATGGTGTCTTCCTGTGGAGAATCTGCGGAACCACATATTCTACCAAACGCGGTTAACTACTCTATAACGATGTGAACAAGATGCTTAAATAGAATTGATTTTGTCGGTGTGGTACGGGTTACATGCTTTACGAAAGTAAATATGACAGTGTGAAGGATCTAGTGAGTGTGACTCTGCGAGAGTATGAACTGGGACCAGCCTGGAGGAACACTGCCACCTACTGTGTGGAAGAATGAACTGCCTCCAGGATCCATGTTTTACCCAGTTCATCCATTGTCCTTTTACCCTGATTGGGATAAGGATCACTAAACATCCCGGCCGGGTGACAGGTCCTTCACGCCATCCTTCCATTACATTATGACCTCTCAACCTGGGTAAGGAGTCGCTCTCTGTCCCAATCGGGATACCCATCCATGTGCCTTGGCATCTACACTGCAAATACTGAAACGAGGATTAACTAATTCATTTGCACCAGGTACAGTATGTTGGTGTCTGTGTCACCATTCTATGTCATCTCAATGTTCCTTACAACGTGAAGAATGTCAGGCGAATGGACACCAGGTGGCTTTCATGGTTTTCTATCCCTGTATTTTTATCATAAGAGCATCATGTTTACTTAAGGTAGGAATCAACCCCAAGTGGGACCCCAATTCATTCATTTTTTTTATAACAGATTGACTCACTTCAGTGTGTTTTCTGTCCCAGGCCTTCTAAAGGTTTACTCAAAATTGCATTTAATAATAATAATAATAATAATACTAATAATAATAATGATATATTTTATCCATATAGTGCCTTTCACATGCTCAAGGCATGCTGTTTAGTGCTATGGTGCCCCGGCCAGCAATGATTCCTATCACCTACCACCTTGTACCCATGCCTGTTACAGTCTCCACCTTTCCATGAATCCTGTGTCAGGGATGCCAGGGGCAACGACCCGGCCGGGACGCCGTGAGGGACCGGAAGAGGGTCAAGGCCCACCCTGGATCACGTGGGGGCCACCTTCCTGGTTGCACTGGGGGCCACGGGTTGAGGGCATGGAAGCCCCACCCTGTAGGGGCCCGTGGTCACGGCCAGGAGGCGCCCCAATGCCTTGGGGACCTGTTACCTCAGCACTTTCGCCACACCAGGAAGTGCTGGGGGGAAGAATAAGGACGATACCCGGAGAGCTGCCGGGAGAACAGCCGGCACTTCCGCCACGCTGGGGCGTGGCCAACAGGGGAGTGTCGGAAGCACCTGGAGCTCATCCGGGTCATGCATAAAAGGGGCCGTCTCCCTTCATTCGAGGCTAGAGTCGGGTGGAAGGAGGACAAGGCAGAAGAGGTGTGGAGGCGGCCCGAAGAAGACATTTGTGGCCAGGACTGAGTGAGAGTTGGGGTTTGTGCACTAATGAACTGGGTCTGAGTGACCATTATTATTGTATATATTTGTAAAATAAAACGTGTGGTGGTGAATTACATCATGTCCGCCTGTCTGTGTCCGGGTCAGCTCCACACCTGAAAAGGAAAACTTAGTATTTAAAAATAAATCAAATTTAAAATGTTCATTAATCAGTGGCCAGGGGAATATTTCTTATTTCAGATTATCTAAAGGCAGGGGTGTCGAACTCCTGTCCTGGAGGGCCGCAGTGGCTGCAGGTTTTCATTCTAACTCTTTTCCTAACCAGTGACCAGTTTTCACTGCTAATAAAATTATTTTTCCCTTCATTTTAATAGCCCTGTTTTTAAGGATACAGTCCTCTGAATTATTTTCTTCATTAAATGAAACCCAAACAGAAATGAGACGTGAAATAACCCAACAGATGACGAGCTAAACTGGGGCTCCAAACTCCAACCAATTTCACTCCAATCATGTTCTTAATGAGAAGCCGATTCTTGCTGTTAATTAAACCCGTTATTTAATTCCACGGCTTGTTGCTGCTCTCGTTCTGCCATAGCAGACATTTCCAAAACTGTTGATTTTCTGTTTTTTTTTTCTAAGAACACCATCAAGATGTTTTAGTGACCTGAGAGATCAACCTTTCTGAGGCCTTCACCTTTCTTTATTTTCAGATATTGTGTGATGGGCGCAGGTGAGCTGGTCATGTGGCGCCTCGTTTTGTGTCTCGTTATTGTTTGGCTGCTAATTTAGGAAAAAGAAACAACTAAGGGGGCCTGAGTCGAGTTAATTAAAACTAAAGCAAAAAAAAATTGCAGCAGAAACTGGTCACTAATTAAGAAGATGGTTAGAACGAAAACCTGCAGCCACTGCGGCCTTCCATGACCAGAGTTTGACACCCGTGATCTAAGGACATATAAGGACGTTAATATTATACAAAATCATTGTCTGTCTGTTATACCTTCATTGTTATCATCTTTAATTTAATATTGTTTTTTATCAGTATGCTGCTATCTA
>JANRMT010062856.1:5617345-5758496 GCA_026402145.1 Polypterus bichir lapradei
GTAGGATTCATAAAAGCAGTTTAAGGTTTGTGATGCAGCATCTGTTGAAAAAACAAGAAATAGCAACCAGGTGGACACACAGACACTTGTCCTTTTTATTGTGGTGGAAAGCAAATGACAGCCCACCTGTAAAATACACACCTTGGACGCTAAGACTCCACCATCCGAAGACAGTGATTTGTTCATTTTATCGCCTTGACCCGGCACAGCACACTCTCACACACAGAGAGACTGATAAATGGCTCAATTAATCTAAACTAATAAAAGGCAAAGCCCTCACTGACTGACTCACTCACTCATCACTAATTCTCCAACTTCCCGTGTAGGTAGAAGGCTGAAATTTGGCAGGCTCATTCCTTACAGCTTACTTACAAAAATTAAGAAAATTCGAAATTCTACACGTAACAGTCATAACGGTTGACAACGTCCGCCATGTTGAACTTTCTTATTTATGGCCCCATCTTCACGAAATGTGGTAGGCGGCTTCCCTGCGCTAACCGAAACCGATGTACGTACTTATTTCAGTGGTATGACGCCACTGTCAGCCGCCATATTGAACTTTCCAACGTCACTAACTCTCCAACTTCCCGTGTATGTATGTTCCTGCATCACGTCCGAACGGCTGGAGCGATTTTGATGAAACTTGGTACACATGTTTCTCATTGGTCAACTGAAAATACTGTACGGTGTAATCAACCCTAACCCACCCCCTTCTGTGTAGGGTGGGGGTGATCTTGTGGTCTTGTATGCATGTTGTCATCCAGTTGAGACTCGGAACGACCACCAGAGGGCGAACTGGAGGTGACTGCCAACATTCTCTATGTTTGAGCTCCACCACACCCCGCGCCTGTTGCTTTTGAAATTAAATCGAGTTGGCCGGTTCCAAGTATCAATTGGATGATAACATAATATGTAAGACCGCAATACAAACATATTAGTGAGTCTTCATTGTTTGTTAATTTATTTTTATTTTTTAAGTTGTGTTTTTTTTTTATTATATTTTTCTCAAGCAATTAAAAAAAACAAAACACTTTATTTTCCTCCCGGGCAACACTGGGTATTTCAGCTAGTTGATAAATAAAGAATATATTAATCAAATAATTCATCCATCCATTATCAAACCCGCTATATCCTAACTACAGGGTCAAGGGGCCAATCCCAGCCAACACAGGGCGCAAGGCAGGAAACAAACCCCGGGCAGGGCGCCAGCCCACCGCAGGGCGAGCACACACACACACACACACCAAGCACACACTAGGGACAATTTAAAATCACCAATGCACCTAACCTGCATGTCTTTGGACTGTGGGAGAAAACCGGAGCACCCGGAGGAAACCCACTAATCAAATAATGAAGAGAAAAAAACCAATACTACGCAAAAATGTGTACGCAATAGGCCTCCCCAGTGCCCTACCGGTGATAATTATTTACATACGCTACACAGCAAACAATTAATACTAACGACAAAGTCCAATGCAGTCTGGAACAGTTGTGCAAATGACAATGTGTGGAATTAAACCCCCTGTGAAGGAAATGTAAAGTTTTGTCCTGCCAGGTTCCCAATGCACTGCGAAGGATTGATGTGATTGGTGGCGCTCCTCAGACAAACATGTATGCGACCAAAACCAAATCACACGGATAAGCAGGCACAGGAGAGCACATACTGTACATCCAGAAGAAACTGTACTCCATGTTAGGTGAAATTATAATCCAATAGTGTGTTTGTGTGTGTGTGTGTGTGTGTGTGTGTGTGTGTGAGGAGTTGAGACAATTACAGAGTGTTGATCACGATCCCCTTTTTGGCTCCGCCTACTGAATTAACCTTCTTCCCAGCCCTCTGAATCCACTTAATAGTGTAATACTGCAGGGGCTGCTGGGAGTTGTACATAATTTTAAATAGCGCTGCTACAACGACTAAACAACTATAATGAATGAATGACTAAAAGGAAAGAAAACCTTCTGACTTGGCCAAAGATGTAATTTATGAAAAGAATTTAAATGAGATACTATTATTTTACAAGAAAAAAAACATTATACCAGTAAAAAGCTTTGTCAGATGATGTTTCAACAGCCTTGTGTCAAACAGAGAATACGCAGGAATTTAGGAGTCCAGGACCCCGTTTTGCTTATCATAAATAAGAACACAAGAAGAGTATTAAGGCGATCAAGGCATTCGGAAGTAAGATAACTAAATAGGGACTGACAAGCTATATATATATATATTTTTTAAACATATCAAACTGACACATGAAAGTCCTTAAAACACTTCTGTCTGCTATGTGACGCGGTAACTCATTTCTCGTTTGTGTGATTTCTTTTGTGAAAGACAACTGTGTAGTGTTTATGCCGAATGTAACCTTAACTAACTTCCATCTGTGCCTGCGTTCTTTGTGATGCTAAAGCACCAGCTGGCACCCGTCCTAGAAATTCCATTCATAATTCCAAACACTTTCTCATGATATCTCATAATCTCGGTGAGCTCCTTTAATCTTCCTTCAGAGCTGACACTCCACAGTCCTTGAGTCAGTCTCATCACTGCTGCCTCATTTATGTAATAAAGAGACCAAAATGTAACACCATCTATTTTAGATTGTTATGTTGTAGCCAGGGTCTCATCTGGGGCTCAAGTACATTTTTGTTCATGTCATGTTTTGCTTGTCTTTTGAATATTATTTTGTATAATGTGTTATTAATTCTTATTAATTAACCCCAGTTGATTCTGGGGTTCATCAGGGTGTGTTCTGCTCCTACTCTGTTCAGTGCTTGCATGGACTGGTTGGTGGGCAGGATCGTGGGGTCTAGCGGCTGTGGGGCATTTGTTGGTCAAGAAAGATTCGCAATGCTGTGATCTTCACGGAGTCAATGGAAGCTGTGATCGGGGTGCTCAAGAGACTGAGCGAGGAGTCTGAATGTCTGGGCTTGTGAGTGTGCCGATAAAAGCCAAGATCCTGGCCTTTAATGACCTCTTGGGTACGGCCAGCAGCAGTGTGCCTGTCTGCGGAGAGAGTGTCGACCTTGTCAAGAAGTTTACTTACCTCGGCAGTGACATTCATACCTCTGGTGACTCTTCCTATAAAGTCAGTAGACGGATTGGGGGAGCATGGGGGGTCATGAGGTCACTGGAAAGTGGTGCGTGGCGCTCTCGATATTTATGCAAAAGGACGAAGGTCCAAATCTTTAGAGTCCTGGAGCTTCCTGTCTTGCTATATGATTGTGAGACATGGACGCTATCCAGAGACCTGAGATGAAGAGGGGACTCCTTTGGTACTATATCTCTCCGGAAAATCCTTGGGTACCATTGGTTTGACTTTGTCAAATGAGCGGTTGCTTACAGAGTCCTGAATGAGGCACATTACCTTCATTGTGAGGGAGCGTAAGTTACGGCGCGATTCCTTGAGGGTGATCCAGCTCTCAGGATCCTGTGGTAAAGTGAGGTCTGCAGCTTTTTAAATAAATAGTCAAAAAGGCATGAGCAGCGATTTATTGCACACTTAGTAGTGTAATTGCATCGAGTGTAGCCTTGGTGGCTCTTGTTCGGAAAGCGGACGCCACTTGGTTGTTTCACAATAATTAAGATTAGGTATATAAGTAGGTTTCACATTTCTGTTATCATTTTAGCCCTAAAATAGTGACTTAACATCAGGAACCAATTTTATTGACTTTAAGGTTAGTGTTTGGGTGAGGGGAAGGCTGTCTCAAGTGGCGTCCGCTTTCTGAACAAGACCCGCGGACAGTCTTACATCAGCACATTAAATTTTGACCAGGGAGTTCTTGCCACTTCGCAAAATGGCCGGCCAAAGTAGCATATACACCGGTCATTTCTAGTAATTCGGAATTTGGCCACACCTCTCGACCAAAATGCGAAATGGCCGGCCAATTCAGGAACAGGCTGAACTTCGGGTTTTGGCCATAACATATATCTATACTAATAAAAGGCAAAGCCCTCACTGACTCATTCACTCACTCACTCACTCACTCACTCACTCACTCATCACTAATTCTCCAACTTCCCGTGTAGGTAGAAGGCTGAAATTTGGCAGGCTCATTCTTTACAGCTTACTTACAAAAGTTAAGCAGGTTTCATTTCGAAATTCTACGCGTAACGGTCATAACGGTCGACAACATCCGCCATTTTGAAATTTCTTATTTATGGCCCCATCTTCACGAAATTTGGTAGGCGGTTTCCCTGCGCTAACCGAAACCGATGTACATACTTATTTCGGTGGTATGACACCACTGTCAGCCGCCATATTGAACTTTCCAACGGTCTTTGTTACTTATGGGCCCATCTTCAAGAAATTTGGTACGCGGGTTCCCAATGCTAACTGAATCCTACTTGCGTACATATATACGTCCATAGTCTGCAGCTCAGTCACCGTGTGAGGTGGCGTTGGGTCCCCCATCCCAATTCCTCCCACGTTGTTGGGTGTCTGCCTATATAAGGCAGTCCGTCGCTCCGGTCTCTACATTCCCTTCCTTGCTTCGCCACGGGATTCACGTCTCCCTGCTGATAACTGCAGCCTTTTTATTTAACCCACGGCTTCTCTGCTGTTTTATTGTTCGTTTATTACAATTATAGTTATTGTGTAGGTATTTTAGACTTACTTTACATTGTTCAAGTACCCATTTCCTTTATCGTACCATACCCCTATTAACATGTCTTTCGAGGTGATCACCATCGATCAAAGAACTGTCACTTACTGAGTGGTTTCCATGCCTGGAGATGGCACCTGCCTTTTCCATTCTCTTTGTTACATATTGCACGGCCATATCAGGCTCACTCTTGATATCCGGAGGAACATTGTGTCTTATGTATTGAACGACTGGGACAGGTTCAAGGTGTGGACTGATGACGGTACAGGAGATAATTATACTACACAGGAGCACTAGAAGAGTGAAATGCTTAAGCCCTTCACCTATGGTTCTGCATGTGAGTTGATGGCTGCCGCTGAATTGTTCGGTTGTCACTTTAAGTGTACCGAAATGGCCAAATATTTTACACCTTTGGACAACCGCCAATGCCTCTTAAACATCTTAGATTCACAGGTGACAATTTCAGTAGTGGACACTTTGATGTTTATGAATGTTTAAACTCTCAAAAGCTGGATGTGAAGTTATCGATGAAACCGGTTGTGTGCTTACAACGCTTGACAGATGCCGAATGTCACTTCAATACAACAAATCCTGCAAATACTGTCGTAATTGAAACAAACCATGAAACTCAAATCGATTATGACAGCAGCAATCCAAGCTGTGGGATTTGAAACAAGATTACTGTTCACATGGCTAGCTGTACGCTGCATGCTCAAGAGTAAGCTCAGCGCACAGCTTGGTCATGTTACAACCGGAGGGCCGAACTGACAACGTGGTATACAAAGAGATCCTTAACAAATAATTATTGGTATATTTTCCCACAGTTTAAAAAGATTACATTTTCTTCTTAATAAAAATTTTAAGGCAGTACTTCACTGCTGCGAAGCGCGGTTATTTTGCTAGTATATATATATATATATACACACACACACACACACCCAGACACACACATATTTATATATATATATATATATATATAAACACACACACACACCTATATATATATATATATATATATATATATATATATATATACATACACACGAGAGGGCAGCCGTCCCGGTTGGAATGGGGACCACGGGAACAGAGGATGGAAGCTCAACCCTATAGGGGCCTGTGGTCACCGTCAGGGGGCGCCCAGATGCCTGAGAAGCCCTGGACGTCAGCACTTCCGCCACACCCAGAGGTGCTGGGGAAGGACAACCAGGGACTCCCGGAGTGCTTCCGGTGGAAGTTCATCAGGAGGCACCTGGAGTACGTCCGGGTGAATATAAAAGGGGCCGCCTCCCTCCATTTGTTAGCTGGAGTCGGGTGGAAGAAGACGAAGCCTGGAGGAGAGCAGTGGAGGCGGCCAGGAAGAGAGGCATTGTTGTGAAAGGCCTGGACTGAGGGTGATTGGTGCTGGGGCACTGGGTTGTGCGTGATACTTTGTAAATAGTGTAAATATGAATAAACGTGTGCTTGGGTGTAAACCATCAGTGTCTGTCTGTGTCCGGGCTGCTTTCCACAATATGTACATACATATATATATATATATACAGATACACATATATACATATACACACATATATATACACATACACACATGGTATGGTATCCATAAAGTCAGTGTGCAATTTAAAATAGTTGTAACTTTGTAAGTACTATATATGTGATAGAAAGAATCTGTAAAAGGATCAGAAAGAAGAAACATGCACATTTTTTATTGTTCTTGTTACAAAGGGTAATACGATTCTGTATGTATATATATTCTGTTTGTATATATACAACTCTAATACAATAACTAGATTAGGAGTCATAACGTGACATCATCTCTCTCAAGAAGGCCGCTATGATCCCCTGTCTGACACAGCTAAAAAAAAAATAAAGTAATAAAATGGCACGCTTGACGGACGTTCAGGCCCAGGTGAGTTTACAAATAGTCCCCCAAAATAATAAAGTGTCCACAGTAAAGAATGTTAAAAAAAAATAGAAATAATTAAGGAAATATGAAAGGAACATAGGAATAAAAATTGTACAGAAGACCCAGAAGACCCCACAGAGCCATTTTTCTGGTTTCCTTTACCCATCTAACCAGTCAGCCCCTACCACAGAAATCAGCTGATGGCAGTGCCAGGGCAGCACCATAGAAACTCACATGTCTTCTGGTCTCCTCGGTTCCTGACGCTTCTCTCTAGACTCCTCTTCAGTGTCTGTCTGTTTTGTTTGCCCCAGCATGTTGACCCTTGACTGCGGCTATTGATTTCTTGTGCCTGTAAATCAAAGCAATTTCCCAGCAAGCCCTGGCAACACCTCTGGGATTTTTTGTTGATCATCCACTCAGATTTAGTTAATCTTCAAACTCATCAACCAAAGTCACCTAAACCTTCACTTTTGTCTGCCTCTTTGTGCCCAGTGCTCTCCTGATTTTGCGAATTCTGTACACATTTGAAGGACTTGGACTGTGCCTTGTTTGATGCCTCTTATGTGACGTATGATTACTGTCATTCCTAATTCTTAATTCTTTTAAGTAGGTTGGGTGTGAGTGTGCAAAAAAAGGTAATAGATAAATAAGTGCACCCTGAGACCCTGATAACACCACCAAGGAGGAGACATTAAATCACAACTCACCATACACCTTCCTGGGAAAGCAACATGAAGGGCTCCCCTGGAAACACCATATATGGTCAGGACACGCCCACAAGCTCTTCTGTGGTCGAATACGAATGAGGACCAAGTCCAAAGAAACGTTCAGCCGCCAGCCATTTAATAGCTTTGAAACTTTATGAAACAAAACAAGCACACGATGGCACAAAATAACAGAACAAAAGCAATTCTAGCCGTGCAGATTCTCTGGTTCTGGCTCACTCGAGAGGGTCTGGCGTGAAGGAGCTTTGACTCGCGGTCACCACGCTCTACCTAAATGACATGCCACCTGTTGTGGTGTGAAATGTTGTCTTTCTTTGTAACTTAGAAAAAGCAAATGTAATATTAGTGTTATATCATTGATAAGAACAGCAATGGTTTGATGTTTAAGGACCTGACCCCCAGTCTTTAAGACTGAGTGTGGAATTTCATGACAGGGTCAGGGGAAGTGCCTAAAACCAGTTTGACAAGTGATTCGCTCAGTCAGCCCCCACAGGAAAGCCAGATGGCCCAGCAGGCAAGCATCAGCTCCACAAATGGTTGGGGGGGAGGGCAGGTGTGAAAGGTATTGTGTGCCCCCATTGGTCTGAAGTATGGCTGTTTGGGATTGGTTTGAATCAAAGGCCACTCTGCAGCACGACACTCTATTGGTGTTAGGATTTGGACAAAGAATGAATACATTTGGCTGCTTTACTCCTCCCTCCCTCTCTCTTTCTTACACCATCAGGATGAAGGAGTATCTCACACAGAAGACCACATTGAGAAGCACAGGCCATATTGAGACAAGCATGCGGTCTGTCCCGAAGAAAGCCGACTAAAAATGATGACCTAACCAGAGATATTTTGAGTAACTAACAAGTCTGTGTGCCGCCTGAAATTACACATCAGCATTTATCAGGTTGTATGGTGGCCAATTTTCACATGTACTTTGTTTATTGTTATTATTTTATGAATATTACCAATAATACATTATTTAAAGTTGTAACTTAACTCCTGCTTGTGTTTTACTCTATGTAATTATCTGAGGTTGTAGATGTAGAAGGGAAGGTGGGGAGAAGTTATAAAATACAATGCCTTATGAACAATGGTAAGTCTATGGGGTCTGAGGCCTTCTGACAAAGGCTACTCGTTAATAATACAAAAGAGGAAACGTAGAGTAATAGAGAGCTCAATCAAGACAAAACACCTCCTTCTGTGAACGCCTGAGCTTTATAGGGCGGGGACTGGAAGGGGTGGGGTCTGCAAGGGGCGGGGTCAGGAGCTCACACTGGGCGACGATACCATTAGCAACAGTGCCCCCTCTTTGTCACGTTTCAGCCGGCATGTCCCCCCTGGCTGGGGTTGAAAGTGTCGTTTCTTGTTGGTTTTTCATTATTTTATGCATATTTATTATCTTTCAAGCTCAGCGTTTCTCAACCTTTAAGTATTTGCAACCCGAGTTTCCATAACAGTTTTAATCATGCCCCCCTAATGTTTTTTTTGAAACTATGATAAAATGTATTCCTATATTTTTTGCTGCCGATACACCACTACAAGTTTAAAATTTCCCTATGAATAGAGAAATTACCCCACATATGGCAACACTGCCCACCTCTTCTTATTTCTCGCGCTTTCACGGAAAGTTTCAATCTTTGCCAAATTTACTACAGATACACCTGCTAGTATAAATGTGAACTTTGTCTCACCTAGGCCATATTTCAGTCTGGTTGTTTGACTTAAGTACTCGATAGTGTTCATAGCAACTCGAATATATGTTGTAAAAACCAAACATTTTTAAGCTCACCACCATGGATAAATTTTTAATTGGGCGCAAACGAGCATCGGACAATTGTGAAGCATCAACAAGCGCGGAGAAGAGCGTCATTCCGAAGGTTAAATCAAGAAAATATTCTGAAGACTATTTAAAATTTTGGATTCACGAGAACCGAAGTAGCCGGCGAGGAGAGGCCCCTTTCTGTTATTTGTTCAATAGATGTACTTTTCATATTTTCGATTCTCGTTTTCTTTTTTTCACATCTTCACGCCCCCTTTTTTGTTACTTCGCGCCCCCACAGATTAAGAACCGCTGTTCTAACTGTATGTTAGAAAAGGGGAAGGGCTTTAGTTGTGTCCCCTGTGCTTTGCGGGTACTCCCACAAGGGGCGGGGTCACCTGACCATCACTATTTAAGGGAGGGCCTCCCACGGTTCCTGGCAGTTCATTGAACGCGCTGGGGTCAAGAGTGTTGAATTTTGATCATAAACACGTGGGGAAGAAAGCCTTTTTATCTTACCGCACAGCATCATTGTGAAATAGAGAACAAACACCTCAAAATACTTCAACCACAATGAATGTACGTGTTAATTATTTCTTCACTTAATCTGACCAAACCAAACACCAACAGGCAATGCGCATCCATCTTATCATCAGGTAGGGAAATATTTCAGCTTGATACTGAAATTGAAAAGTAAGAACAATTTTGGATATTAAAGAAATTTTACTAAGATTCGGAAATCTAAAAATAAACGGCATTCAAAGTTTCATTAGAATGTCGGAAACGGGCCATTCAGGCCAGCAAGCTCGTCCATTCTGTTCACAGACACCAGTGGTTCTCACTGTTTTTTTAATTGGATCTGTTTTTTAATTTAATTATTTAACTGGACTCCTGGACTAATTAAGTGAGCTAATATTTCGCAGTTTCTGTGTTTTGGGGTCAATGAAGAAATCACAAAAATGAGTGTGTTCATGCATTTTAATATACATTATTATATGTGGATGATGTATTTTTTTTATGTTCATCCCAATTTCCATTTTACCCTTTTTATGATTGACTAACAGGTCTGACGCTGACGGTTGGATAATGGATGGATGGATTCCAACAGATGGCACATCACAAACTTTAACACTAAGCACAGTTAGTAGGCAATAACAGAATTAGATGTACTGTCAACTCTCTGCGCTCTGTTTTGTGATCCTCTGACTGGAGTGTCTCTCTATGAAGACTATCAAACCGCCACATTCCAGGAGTCCCACCACTACTATATGGTGACTATTTTTTATTTTCGCCCCACTCAATTAACTTTCAATTCATTATTTTTTTATCTTAACGTTTTCTTTTAAACTCGTAACGAATATATATTAATTATACCGCCTCGCGTTTTCCATCCATCAACGAATGCCGAGTGCAAGTATCACTTACATTAAAAGTCTTACGCTACATGACCCTATCGGCTTGCCATAGCCTCGTTTTCGTGCGCGTGCGTACTTGTGCCTGTGGGCGTCTTTCGGTTATTCCACTCCCACTCGGGAAGTCTCGTGTCAGCCATTTTGGCTCCAATCATTCACATGACGTGCCAGTTCTCCAGTCATTCAGCCAGGCCACGCCTTTTGCGCTTGATATTATTCCACTCAAGATGGCAGCAAGTCGACGGCTGTACAAGGTGAGAAATCAGAAAATTGTTTTAAACGGTTGAAAACTCGAGGACATTTAGACATGCTGTACCTATTTTATTGAATAGCGGGAGATGCTCGGCGCGGCTATAGTGTCGCGTAACCTTAACTTTAGTACGAAACCATAGACATGCCTTCAGGAACTATCGCTTTCGATTTCTAGTAGATACGACGCCTTGAGTTTTACTTCTCACATTTTATGATGGATTCAATTTGAAGAGTACAGAGAAAAGGTGGCGGCGGGTTACTGATGCACCGTGTGAGTTGACACGCCTTACCGCGGTTCAGAATTAAAACGGTGAGCTCGATGCGGCATTGCGAGTCACTGAGCATCAGAGCTAAAAGGATGCGAGGGGCGAGAAGAAATTTCTGGTCCTCAGGGAAAAGACACGAGAGGAACGCATGCGCCCTTGAGAACCCTGAGGTCTCCTACCTGAGCACAGGTGTGTTAAAACGTTTTTAGGCAAATGGCAGCAGAGGAGTTGGTGCTGTTTAAACAGCCCTGTCTTTCTTCATGCCAGTTCCCTTTCTCAGTGTTGTCAGGTTAATTCGTACACTTACTATTCCAAATCATTCACTGATAAAATGTAAGCACAGTAAAATAATTCTAATAAATGTGCACGTGCGTGTTATTTGTTAGGATGAGTGTAATCTATTTGTGTGTGTGTGTGTGTGTGTGTAAAACAGAATAGTACTAATAGTAGTCTGGACCAGATTAAGAAGGATGGGGGGCCCTGGGCTAGAGGACATTTTTGGGGCCCTACCTACACAAAATACTATGAGTGCTATACACATAAACTTTAAGATCTCAGAGACACACAGAGTAAAGTCAATGACTGAGCTTTAAAATGAATAGCAAAAAATCTGAAGAACAGAAAAAGAAATATGGGCATATTGTCTGAAATTATGAGATAAAGTGTGCTGTATCAAAGCATATATCTTTAATTAGCCATTGCCTTACAAATGACACATAACCATCACAAACTTAGGTTTGAAAACTCAACTACAGAACCCCATTGTAGATGCCTACAAAAGCAGGAACGTCAAATGCAGCATAGGTCAGTCTGCATAGTAACACAGACATGTTCTTGCTTTTCAAAACTGTACCTTTCAGGATTTCTTTGCAGCAGAGTCCTTGATGAAATTGCTGATATCCAGCATCCAAACCAGATCACTCTGAGTTGACATCAGATTCAGATGATCCAGAAGCTCGTTCCCTATTGTAGATTTGTGCCTATTCTTCACTAGCCTGAGTTTGTTGAAAGACCCCCTCACCACTTGCATTTGTGACAGACAATCAAGCCTGAAAGCAGCATCTACATTTGGGGAAAATTTCGAAATCGTAAAACCTCTGGAGTAGATTAAATGACCCTTTAGTGCTTACGAATTTGCTGAACTGGACAATTTGCAAGCCACTGCGCCACTCAGCCTCTAATAAAAGACACATACATAAACACAAGTGACAAATTTCTATTATTATCGAGAATATTTAAACTTTATAGACATTTAAATTGAAGCGCACATATTAATATTTCAAATATCTTTTTATTATGTGCTGTCTCATTATTACATTTCGTATGTACTCCCCAAATTAGGATGGCTTACACCAGGATTCCTCAATCACGGTCCTGGAGGGCCACAGTGGCTACAAGTTTTCATTCCAGCCAGTGTCCTAGTTAGAACTCCGTCCTTTCTGATAATGAAACTAACTCCATGCCTTGTTAGCGCTTTCATTCATTAAAGATAGATCTTAATTACATTGTAGGTCAGAGGTCCTCAGATACAGTCCTGGAGGTCCACAGTGTCTGCAGGTTTTCACTTTAACCAATTTCTTAAGTAGAACTCATTTATTTACTACTAAAGCAATACCTTTTTTGGGCTAAATTTTAGTCAATTTGCCTGTTACAATTCAGACCCCTTAATTGCCTATTTTAGTTTTTAGCAACTACATTTAAGTTTTAATTGTTGCCTGTTTTCACAAACAGATATTAGTTAATAATGAAATTCAGATAATAAACCAGCAGCTCTCCAGTTAAACCTGTGCATAGGCACCATGTAGTATCTCTGTTAAAAATGTTTAGAAATAAAGGAGATGGAAATTGGAAGGAGCATTGATTTGTAAATCTGTTCTGGCCTGCAAAACACATGGATAACGTTCTCAGAAAAGGAAACTCTACAGTGCAACTAAAATTTCTCTTGGATGAATGAAAGCACCAACAAGCCAAAAAGTTAAATACCAAGTTTCATTGTCAGCAAGGATGGCCTTCTAATTAACCCTCCAGGACTGTGATTGAGGACCCCTGGCTTAACACCATTAAAGACTTTTACTTCTTTTAATTGCCATCAAATCTTTTAATTGTTTTTGCTTGTTTTGTTATATACAGTGCCCTCCTAAGATAAAAGGTTTTTTCCTTGGTTTACTCCTCTGCTCCACTGTTTCAAATTACAAATAAGACAATTCAGACATCGTGATTAAAGTGCACATTGCAGACTTTTAAGGTTATTTGCATACATTTTGGTCGCACCATGTAGAGATAACAATACTTTTTATACACAGTCCCCTCCAATTCAGGGCACCATAATGTTTGGGACAGTTGGCATCGCAGGCATCACCCTCCGGTGGGTTTCATCGCTTCATTAGTGCAGGCATAAGATACCTAAGCTTGCTTCTACCCTTTGTCATCTGCACTTTAACCTGGTCTGAATTATTTAATTTGTAATTGTAAACTGTGGTTTAACTGGTTGTGGGTAAATATCATCTTCCACATCATAAGTGTGAAAACACCTTGTGCCCTGAGGTAGTCAAAATCCTTTAATGTATGACAGCATTTGACTTAGATCTCAAACTTTATGGTACATTTTATAATGTGAATGGTTTTTATTTTTGTGTGGAGTTCATGGCACTTTGGATAGCTCTTTCATATGTTTGTCTGAAGTATAAATTAATTGATGTTTTTGAATTGTCCTTGCTCTAAGCCAGTGTTTTGTCAGTAGCATTGTTGAAAAGATATTGTATTGAGCAGGCCAAATAGACCATTCAGTACGACGTTTGTAGCGGCTACAGCATCAGATAGGAAAGCACAAGCTCGCGCATTCATTCCACTCCCAAGTAAGTTGTAAGACGTGCCTGTGCTCCCATTATAGTAATATGTTAACTTTTAAATCACGCATTTAGGATTTGTAAATCCCTTGGGACAGGCCATCAACCAAATGTCTGTCCTTTTTTTAACCTATCTATCCATTCTGGGTGTTAAGGAACCATTTGTAGAGTGAATGCCAACTCATTACATGGCACACTTAGGCACACCACAATGTCTCCTTATAACTGGCTCATACTGTCACCTCTCAGTCTAACCTTCTATTCTAGAAAGTGTAAGGAATCGGGTAAATAGTAGTGATTCAACAGAAGGTATATATATATTTGCAGCTGGAGATCCACAAAGGGAGAGAATTAATCACGTATCATAAAGTAGTTTTTATTCCTGAGCTTTCAGCGTCTCACAGGAGCCGTCATCAGAGGTTAATGCTTAAACTTACAAGAATCAAAGGCAATATATAGCAAAAATTAGGTGGTGCAGGTGAGTGTGTGCAGTTTGGGACGGTAATGAGGTGGGGTTAGGAGGGTGTTGGTTGTAAAGCTTTTTTTTTTTATTATTATGAGGATGTTCATCTTCTTAAGTTTGCATATGCTGGGTTTATGTCCAAGTGTCTGTTGATGGAGTTCTCGTTTGATAGCCAAGATTTAGCCAGCTCTCTGGCACTTTTAGTACTGGCCTTAAATCTTACTTGTACACTGTCCCAGTTAAATATGTGTCCGGTTGAATCCTCTGATGACGGCTCCTGGCAGGGGCTGAAAGCTCAAAAATAAAAACTACTTTATAATATGTGATTCATTTTCTCCCTGCGTGGATCTCCAACTACAAATATGCAAACCGTATCACAAACCTTCGCTTCCATTCATATACATATATTATATATATATATATATATATATATATATATATATATATATATATATAGTCATCCATCACCTTATGAACTATCCCAAACTCTTATAAACAGCGGTGTAGCTGTTCCCTTCCTTCAACATATCCAAAACTTTTACCTTTTCAGCAATTGTTAGCCTCTTCTGTTGGCACTTGGGCACGGCCCCTGAAGCAGTACCAGGAGCAGATTGTTTTGGAGCCAAAACGAAGGGCTTGACTATGCACAAAGATAAACACAAAAGAGCACAAAAGTTAACTCTTTACACAGCGAAACACGTTGATGCTGAATGAGCGAGACGAGACTTCCTGGTTAACGCAGCGGAATCGAATTTGGCGCTCCGTCGCTGAGCCAGTCAGCACACAGGAACTTAACTGCGTGCTCTGATTGGTTAGCTTCTCAGCCATCCACCAATAGCGTCCCTTGTATGAAATCAACCGGGCAAACCAACTGAGGAAGCATGTACAGGAAGTAAAAAGACCCATTGATCGCAGAACCCGCGAAGCAGCGAAAAATCTGCGTTATATATTTAGATATGCTTACATTTAAAATCCGCAATAGAGCGAAGCCGCGAAAGTCGAAAGCAGGATATAGCGAGGGATTACTGTGTGTATATATATATATATATATATATATATATATATATATATATAAAATATGGCAGTTTAGTGCTATGAGAAAAATCCCATACTGGGGATTGTAGTTATTCAGTCTTGAAGCAGAGGTGTTCTGTAAAAAAATAAATCTTCTCTATATATATATAAAATCCAACATCTGTCCGCTTTTCACGAGAGAACTACTTAACGGATTTATATTAGGTTTTTTTCTATGATTTGCTAGAACATTCCGGTTGATTTTGCAACTTCTCTTATTGTGCTAAGTATCACAGTTTGCTCGCGGCACCGATTTATTCACGCTAACCTGAGAAACGCGCAGTGGGCCAAGGGGAGGGGGAAGCGTGATGTCAGGAATGGGGAGCCAGGCGGGACCCTCCTCATTCATGTGCCAGCCTCCTCTCGAGTCACTCTACTTCAACCCCCCCCGCCCCCACCCCTACACCAGTAGTTAGCGATACCTGCTTGTTCATTGATTTTTAAAGTTTGTCGTTTTTTATGGCTTTGCGGGTGGAGCTGCGGGAAACAGCTAGTCTGTTATATAACACATATGGTACATTAGATTAAGTTTATTTTAATTGCCAAAAGAAAAAGAGAGACAAGTTGCATTTGCCGGCCTGAGGTGTTCTTACTGAGTTAGATCAAAACCTTTTGTCTTTTTATCCATTGAAACTCAGTGCTAATGTCACTGACTATTTGCTTTACATTACTCTAGGAATTGGAAGAAATTAAGAAGTCTGGAATGAGATGTTTCCGAAATATATTTGTTGATGATGCAAACCTACTAACATGGCAAGGCCTACTGGTACCAGTATGTTTGTTTATTTTTTTGCCTTACATACGTGAATAATATCTGTGTTCACTGTTTTCCACTCTACATCTTGTTTTCAACGTTTCCTATATCTCTTCCTGTCTATGTTCAGGACAGCCCTCCCTATGACAAAGGAGCATTCAAGATTGAGATAAACTTTCCAGCAGAGTACCCTTTCAAACCTCCAAAAATTACCTTTAAAACAAAGATCTACCACCCAAACATTGATGAAAAGGGACAAGTGTGTCTGCCTATCATAAGTGCAGAGAACTGGAAACCAGCAACAAAAACCGACCAGGGTGAGTATTTGGGAACGTCTACAGAGACCATGTATGATTTCACATCTCAGTTGTGCAGTTCAAACATTTCAGAGTGAAATTGTTCTTTAACAAGCAGTAGTGGGACCACCCAGCTCAGCTAGGAACCATTACAGAACCGGATATGTGACAGGGAGACGACTGTTAGGAACTAGTGGATTGAAAAGCGTGTATGCGTGGGCGTCCCCCACAAGATGAAGACACATTCATAGAGATCAACAAAACCAATAAGATAGAGGGGGCAGAATATTAGGATGAAATGAAACAGCAGGATTAGAAAAAAAATACCCACATGACATCTAATTTCTTGATTTTAAAAGGTGTTTTTTACTAAAAGCATTTCTTTTAGGGATTCTGTCTATCTGTCTAAACACTAAGGCTTGTGTGCCCAGTCCTTCAGAGCATTCTAATTGGTCAGTTTGGCTTTGGTGTGATTGATTAATACTCTTATCATGCCCACCTTGTAAACTCAACACCTGCACTGTGGAAGTGACACTGCAGACAAACCTTCGATTCAGGAGTGGGGAGCATAGGCCTGGTCTTTTTCTGTTGAGAGAAATTTGTTGGGTTGTAAGAGTTTCCTAATTATGTCTACACAACCTTGTGACAATGGGTTCCATTCCATGCTAATTGGTTCACTTTCCACTCTATGCCTCTTGGGAAGTGTTCAAGGTATCGTCCAATGGGAGAGGACCTGGGCACAAAACTGGAGCTCACAGGAAAGAATGCACAGTTAAACCCATGCCACACCCCAAATAAAAAAGCTGTAAGGTTCTTTGCAGGGTAACCACATTGTAGACTTTGTAACATTTTTCATATAGTTTTAATAAAATAAAAATACAACATTGCTAAATGCAATTAATCTAGTGCAGAGTTGTAGAGGAACTGGGGCCCAACCTCACAAAATGAGCCACATGTCCATTGCAGGTCCCACTTATATATATATATATATATATATATATATATACACACAAGGGCAGTTTAGAATTGGCAGCTAAAAAACTAAAGACATCTTTAGAGATGTGGGAGGAAAACCCAGGCATGCACAGAGAGAAAAAGAAATTCCACCAGACGGAGGATTCGAACCAAGGGTGCTAGATCTGTGAGGAAGAAGCACTTGAACCTTTAATTAACACACTTAATTCTGTCAGAATATTTATGTGTATGTAAGTGGCAAAAAAGTAATTTTCCATAACACTAAATTTATTCATTCAACAAGTACAATTTGATAAATATAAATGAAGTTTTAAAAAGGATCACTTACATTTTTTTTCCCCCACAAAGCAAGCTCAGAATGTAGTAAAGACGGGTCACTTCTAGCACGGCCATACAAACACCAAGACATTTGAATACTCCAGCAGACCGGTCGTGACAAACTCATCATGCATCAAATGTACCCATAAATAATAGTGAAGAACTGCTGATGGAGACAGGATATCTTAAATGCCAAATGACCGTGAATGAAATTAATTAAATAATGGTCCGTCTGGTATCTAAAAGTGAAGGGCTTACCAAATTAATTTATTGATTAATCTGTTAATTCATTAATCTATTGATTTTTGAACATTTTTAGAAATGTGTTTTTATTACAAGGGTTACAACAGCAAACATACTTACATACAGATATATTTTCCAATGTTCAGTTCAGAGTTGTAGGGTCCCGGGGTCTGTTCCAACAGCATCAGGTGCAATGCCAGCGTGAACCCTGGACTGGGCATCGGACCATCAAAGCATACATTTACGTTTCTGCATTTAGCAGACACTTTTATCCAAAGCAACTTACTCAACATAATCAAGTAAATGGCAGTCTGGGAGACAGTTTTGTAAACAAGTGCTACAGGACACGGTTACAAAATTGACCATTGCAAGTGAAGAGACATAAACCAAACTGGGCAACACAAGACTAGCTACTCTTATCGTAGCTATTAAGAACTCAAATCAAAACCGTTATCAGTTATACATGCATTAACAGAACAAGGGAGTCTTCAAACGCTTCTTAAAAAAAACTCAGAGAGGGAGTCTGCAATTGAGATGGAGGTGGACAGCTTGTTCCACCAGCTAGAAGCTACACATGAAAAGAGCCTGGACTGAGATTTGATGCCACACAGAGGTGGCATCACCAGATGCTATTTACTAACAGACGAAGTGTGCGGGCAGGAAAATAGGAAATAAGAGTGCCATTGTATGCATGTACTGTATGCCGGTCCGTCAGTTTATTTCTGTATCATGGGTTTGAAGTTAATGCATGCTGCAACAAGGAGCCAGTGGAGTGACCTGGAAAGAGCAATGACATGAATCCATCTTGGCTGGTTGAATGCTAAACATGCTGCCATATTGTCAGTCATCTGCAGTAAATACCTAGGTAGTGCTTGGAGGTACACCTGTCTGTAAGGAGTTGCAGTGATCAAGACATGACAAGACCAATGCCTGGTCCAGGATTTGTCTTGCGTACTTCGTCAGGTAAGGTTTTGATATTGCAGATGTTGTACAGAGTGAATCTGCACGAGTGAGAGACAGTTGCAAGCAGTCGGTGAAGGATATCTGGCCATCAATCACCACCCCAGGTTTGTGTATTTACCTGGTAGATGCTGGTGACAATGAGATGAGTTTTATCAAGATTTGATGTTGAATAGACAGACTGGCTGGGATGACAATGAGCTCTGTCTTTGCCAGGTTGAGCTGGAGATGGTGCTTCTTCATCCAAGTTTAAATGTCAGTGTGACTTGTTGAGATTCTAGCAGAGACGGACATCCTCAGGAGGCATATGCATACATTAATTTGTAGGTTTATAAGGTTAATGTACACACATTGTTCACAGCCCAGAAAAAGTCTTACATGCTTTTGCTAATCAAGATGCAAGACATCACCACACAATGCACATGGAGAGTCGGCAAGCTTTCTGAAGTTTACAGCATAGAAGCAACTTTTCATATTTTGGTAGCATTTAATGAGCACACATTAGACAGGACCAAGCGTAATGTAAATCTGCTTAGAGGTGAAGTCTTTTAAAGCTCTATAGGTATTTCTTAAACCACACAGGGCAAGTTTAGAGTTAACAGATAGGTGCACATTATTATCCTCCAATGGAAATTTGTTTTGACTTTACATGCCTCCCTTTAGTATGTGGAGAGGACAGCTGGAGCATCTGTAAGAAAACTATTCAGATCAAGGGGAGAACATGCAAACTCCATACAGACAAGGAATTTAAACCCAGGGCACCGTATCCACAAGGAAATGATTCAGTTCACCGTGCCAAGTGTCCTGCTGCAGTCAGGACAGTTTTAGGCATCGGACAGATCCTAGCACTTCAGACACTATGAGGTCCATAAAGCCACACCCCCTACTGGAGCCACTCCCCCTGTTTCGCTGGTGACCCGACGCCTATATCACACGCCCCTCATGGCGATTTCAGTTCCCTTTAGTTCCTACACTCAAATGTTCAGCATTTATTAAACGTCTAAACTGGTGAAGTCTCTCAGTTCTGCATCCGAAGCTGTTATTTTGGTGGCATATATTAGAAACAAATTGAACAAAAAATTTTAACATTGAGTATTTTATAGTGTACGTTTTATATCTGCGTTTGCCATGTCTCATTTATGAGAGTGCACTTTTTAATACGTTAGTTATATGCTGCACTCAGCAGAGTAGTGGCTCTGTGGCTAAAGATGTACACTGGTAATCAGAAGGTTGACCCCATATAAAAATGGGAAATGCTAAGGAAGAAGACAAAGAAGAATAACGATATGAAGGCTGACCCCATATAAAAATGGGAAATGCTAAAGAAGAAGATGAAGAAGAATAAATGATATGCTGCACTCAGCTATAATTAACACGACATATTCTTATAGACTTCTTATAATCGGAAAAATCATATAATTTGTGTAAACAGTCAAAATATGCAATACTACACACCAAATATTTAGGAGCTCTTTAGGGTACTGTCATTGTGGTCCTCTCTCGGTTATATCATTACTGGTGTACAAAATTGTAATATTTATATTAACGATGCATTAATTGAGGCGGAGTTTATGCTCCAGAGGAATTGCGCACCCGCCCTCAGAAGCATAAAGAGGTGTAAAGTAGTCATCTGAGTCACCCAGCTAAGACCTTCTCTGTTAGCTGAGCGGTTTTGCGTACTCATTGCAGATGGTTCGCGACCTCACAGCAAGTACCAAGAGACGTTTACTACATTAGCATGAGAGTTTATCCTGGTGAACCTTTTTTTATTTATGATAAATATTTTTTGCACACACGTTTAGGTTGCCATCATTACTATAACAGTACATTTAACATAAAAGTGTACCGCTAATACGGGGGTGGGGACGTGGAAAGTGGGTGGAGTCAAAAGAAACACAGCTGACAGGGGCGTCAGAATGTCTCAGGTCGCTGAATCTGTCCTGACTGCAGCCGGACACTATTGGAACCGTATCGCATTATTGCTGACTGTAATTGGACAACAATTAATGATAACTTAAAAATTAAGTTGCTGGTGCCTACCTTTATGTAGAAGTCACAATGTTGAGTCCTTAAGTGCCACTGAAGTCATATTATCCACACGTTGTATTGCTCATTTGGGCCTTTGAGAATTCTGTTTTTTTTTAAGCTGATATGAAAAAAGCAGGCTACCAAGCTTCACTCTGTATTAAGCTGGTGAAATCAAGATAATCATTTGACAGAAGTTTGCTGGCAAGGAGAGCAACATATTAATTATTCCTCCGCTCTCACCAGATCCGTCCTGTTCTTGTTTTTTTATAGCCATGGACTACTTGAAACTGCAAATCAGGCCCTCTGAGGTACATCTAGCCATAATACTTTGTAATTAACTATCTGTACGGATCAGCTAGTGATCTTGATGTTCAGGTCACATGTCTAATGTGGTCCTTGTTGTTCAGACTAAGCAGTCTTGGGTAAAAGTACAGTTAGAAAGCAGAATAAGAGAATCAGCTTCAGGAGATTTCTGGGATTCTGGAACCCACCTTTTGCCCTCATTCATTCCTCACGAGTCTTGTGCTTAATTCAAAAGCTTGTTTCCATGTAAAGACACATTTCTTCTGCGTGCACTGGGGGCTGGAGAAGTTGTCCCTTATTTGCTTTGGTATCATTTTGGTTCTGCTGCATGAATGCTGGTTTCAGTACTGAAGTCAAACAGTTACTATCGATTCGACGCCACTACACAGGTACACTTGTGTATTTGCACTAAACAAATATGTTTAAAAACAGAATAACTTTAACTGAGCACAAGCTAAGATTATTAATTGGTGACTTCAGTGTGTCTACCTTGTAAATTTGTTTGTTTTTTTTTTTAAACATATTGCTGACTTTCAGTCCTCACCTCAGTGTTGTCTGCGTGTTGTAAGAGTTAAATTTGAACCCTGCTCTATGTGTGCACCTGGCATGTGTCTGTGTCTCATATCCTTCTGAGCTTATGCTTAAAAACTGACGCTGTTATTTTTTATTCACTATGATAAAATATGTTTCCTGTTTTGAACCAAGCTGGATCATCCATCCATCCATCCATTCATTATCCAACCCGCTATATCCTAACTACAGGGTCACGGGGGTCTGCTGGAGCCAATCCCAGCCAACACAGGGCGCAAGGCAGGAAACAAACCCCGGGCAGAGTGCCAGCCCACTGCAGAAGCTGGATCATAATATATATATATATATATATATATTTTTATATATTATATATACTGTATACACACACACACACAGTGGAACCTCGGTTTGCGAGTAACTTGGTTTACGAGTGTTTTGCAAGACGAGCTAAAATTTTTAATAAATTTTGACTTGATAAACGAGCGACGTCTTGCAATACGAGTAGTATGGATACGCTTTATCTGCTGAGTGTCATGCGATCACAGCTGAGCTGATGGTTCTACTCGTGTGTGTGTCTCTCTCTCTCGTGGGCAATCGTCTCCTATTCTCCGAGTCGTAGTGCCTCACTCATATAGTCAACATCCGTACGAGTGTATACTGTTTACTACAGCATTATGACTGTGTGTGTGCTGTGACGTGCGAGTCCCCGTCTTGCGCCAGAAAACACGAAGCGGAGTCTTAGTACTTTAACAACACCAGCTTTATTCAGCTTGATACAGCAACAGTGTGGTTATTTATTGTAGCGGGATCTGCCACTCTCCTACACACAGACACAGCAGTCAGGCAGGGTCGTGGCCAAGTAGTACTGTGCCCCGTGCATTTATAATGTTCCTTGTTCCTTGTATCACCCATCGACGGCGGGCGCTTATAGCATGTCAGCGATCTTTTCAAATTCACTTTTACGGCGAACTGCTACAGCACTGGGAGACTGCGATTGCTTTGGGACGCTCTACCGCGTGTCGTCCCGTTGGGTGGAATCCCACAAGAGTTTAGAAACTCACTCACACCAGCCATGATTCTTTTCAAAGGTAAAGTGCAGGTTAATTTGTTTTATGTATTTTTACTTTATATTTTGTATTAATCATTTTTATATGAATAGTTTTGGGTTGTTGAACGAATCATCCGAGTTTCCATTATTTCTTATGGGGAAATTCACTTTGATATACGAGTGCTTTGGACTGCGAGCACGTTTCCGGAACGAATTATGCTTGCAAACTGAGGTTCCACTCTGTGTGTGTAATATATATGATAGGTCATTGTTCTTTTTAACTTCTTCTTGAGGTTCATACGGCTCCTAAAAATAATATTGTAAAATATACATGTTCAAAAAGTCACGTACATCCTAAACAAACAGGACTATCAATCAAGTTGTTTTCATCTAAGGTATCAACACCTCATGTCCTGTTAGCAACTAGGTGTAACCAATCATGTTAAAAGTTTTCTGAATTTGTAATGAATTCCTTTTAAAGAAAAGTGGCCTAATCAATGAATTGTATAAATATAGCCGGAGGACATTTTTTCCTTTGTAGCAATGTGACTAACATGTGGCTAACATGTAATACTCTTGTTACCTCTTCGGAGATTTAGATAAAGATTAACGATTGACGCTTTCTCGTGGCTGTGTTTCTGTGTTTTATTGCTGAAATCGAGGCATTCCAGTGGGGGGTGTCTGTGTGTATTAATTTTCTTCCACAGTGTAGCTCTAGGAGCCGCAGGTTTCTGGATGGTGACGGCTGTATTCTCTCTTGCAGTGATCCAGTCCTTAATTACCTTGGTAAATGAACCGGAGCCTGAACATCCTCTAAGGGCTGATCTCGCCGAAGAATTTTCCAAGGACCATAAAAAGTTCATCAGGAATGCAGAGGAGCACACTCGTAAATTTGGAGAGAAGAGACCAGTGTGTGAATGAACAGAAACGACGCATTACGGAACGAGGGAGGGATGGGGGTCAGTGGCTCAGAGAAATACGAGGAGATCCACCACAGCCTCTGTCCATATTCCACCTAACTCTACACTTTTGTTGGCTGGAATACACCTAATGACGTGCCTGTAAATACATTTTCATTTTTTTGTATCCCTTGAGGCGTGTATTCTTCTTAGCTACCACTGCAAGATCGTATACGGCTAAGCTGTTTTCACAGGCTCAAAAAACGCATCTTTGGGATGCTAGCAAATAGGAAGAGTCTCATGGCAGATGAGAATGAGGGATGGAAAGTTTTCATCTTTAGCACACAGTTGCCTTTTTTTTTTTTTCTTCTTTAATAGCTGTATTAGAGCATCAGAGTGCCTGAATTTAGTGCTGATTTTCACCAAGTCTGTTTTGCACCACAGCTAACGGTAAAAAGGGGACATGGCATTAAAAAGGAAAAGACTCCATATCCCTAGTTACACTTTCAAGGTTGTAAGGTTCAACTTCTGGTCAGCCTGCTGAAGAGTCCATCATAGATCCGACTGGGAGAAAGCAAAGCCGGGTGTTCTCCTGGAGAATTGTCATTTCGTTAGCAAAAAGAAAGTCCTGCAAACCACTTCTGGGAGCATCCACCACAATGTGTGCCAACTCCCGCCTGTTGGATTGCCAGACTGCTGCCCACCTTAATTTTATGAACTCTATTGACACTGCTGTTTTTTTCCTTTTTTTTTTTTTTTTAAATTCTTTTCTCAAGCTCCAAAAATAAAAGTGTTTATGAACCTCGTTAAGTACGCTGCATCCTTAAAAACAGAAAAAAAAAACAGTGTGAAGGATACGGACATTGCACAAATGCTGTACCACCAAATATTTAACTATTTTTTATTTTCACAAATCTATAGCTGGAACCCTTAGATCTGACATATTAGGAAGGCACAAACCTGTTCATAGTTCTCCATGGCTGAAGACTCGAGCTCACTGTGGGTGCAGGAAGCATTCACACCCTACCTGCCAACTGTTAGAACCATTTTCTGTATTACAACTAAAAACTTAGGACACACTTTTTATTTTAAGTGATAGATGTGAAAGACACTATATAATAGAAAGAGTGAGACGCACAATATGACAGATACAGCGCCCTCCACAATTACTGGCACTCCTGATTAAGATGTGTTCTTAGGCTTCTAATAAATTCTTTTTTTTTTCCCCAAAAAAGAGGAAAATCCAACCTTTAACTGAAGTACAATTATTCATTGGGAAAAAAAATCCCACAATTTTTTTTTACATGAAATCATGTGTGCCACAATTATTGGCACCCCTAACAAATCCTATAAATTAAATGTAATTGAAGCATTTTTGTAATTTCTAGTTTAGCTTTTAAAGTTGATCAGAGTAAATTGGGACTTTTAATTAGTAATGAATGATGTACCCCTGTGTTCCTGGGGTATAAATATGACGTGACACAGAGTCCTATTGCTCTTAGCCACTCTTCAACATGGGAAAGACAGGAGAACACGCCGTTCAAGTAAGGCAGATGTGTGTCGACCTTCATAAGTCAAATAATGGCTACAAGAAAATGGCTACTCACCTAAACCTGCTTGTATCTACAGTCGGAGGAAATAATAAAGAAGTGTAAAACAACGGGAACAATGACAAGGCTGGACGAGGACCACCACGCACAGTGAGGAGGACGGCAAGAGAATTAAAAAATCCTCCGAAGTGCACTGTTAGAGAACTGCACCAAAGAATGGCATCTTGTTGGGTCACAAAGTCTCCATGCCAACAAGCTGTTTGAGAGACCTGCAAGGTAAAAAGCCTTTTCTCACCTACAATCACAAATGTCTGCAGTTTGCTAAGCGGTACTGGGGCTTCAACTGGGACCGTGTGCTTTGGTCAGATGAGACTAAAATTGAGCTTTTCGGCAACAAGCATTCTAAGTGGGTCTGGCGTGAATCCGAGAATGAGTATGTGGAAAAGCACCTCATGCCCACTGTAAAGTATGGTGGAGGATCTGTGGCACTATTTCTCTTCCAAAGGCCCTGGGAACCTTGTTAGGGTGCATGGCATCATGAACTCCTTGAAATAGCAGGACATTTTAAATCAAAATCTGGTGGCCTCTGCCAAAAAGCTGAAGCTGGGTCGTCATTTGGTCTTCCAGCAGGATAATGACTCTAAACATATGGCAAAATCTACACAAAAATAGCTCAGCAGACACAAAATCAAGCTCATCGCGTGGCCATCTCAGTCCCCAGACCTCGACCCTACGGAAAACCTGTGGGGTGAGCTGAAGAGGAGAGGACCCAGGACTATCTAGAAAGATTGTGCAAAGAGGAATGGTCAAAAATCCCTGTCTCTGTATTGTCCAACCTTGTGAAATGTTACAGGAGAAGTCTTGTTGGCAAAATGGGGTTGTACGAAATATTAACAGCGGGGGTGCCAATAATTGTGGCACATATGATTTTATGTAAAAAATTTATTTCTTAATATGCAATTTTTTTACCCAATGAATAAATGTATTTAAACTAAAGACTGAAGTTTTCTCTTTTTTGTGTTGTGAGCCTATATTTTTTGGGAAAAAAAAGAATTTATTAGAAGCCTAAGAACACAACCAGGGGTGCCAATAATTGTGGAGGGCGCTGTATATAGTGCCTTTCACATTTATTTATCCATTTACAACATACCTTTTTAATCAGATGTGAAAGGCACCATATAGTATATAGCTGGATAGATGGCTACATAGACCTTATGTATACGAAAGCTTTCTACAGAAGCTCAGGAAATATGACACCAACCACCACCCATCAAACGTGTAAAAATTACAAAAAAAAAAGACTACTGACTTGGCTAAAGATACGAGGGCAGTCATAGTGCAGAACCATAAAGGCATATTGTGGCCGGTATGAATGACCTCATTGGCGTTTCTTCACACTTCTGCTGAATAATTGATTCGGTGAAAGCCGTCGGTGCTGATGTGTCACAGAGAGGACATGCAGCATTCCACTGCTACCTTCAGAGGGTCTTCCATGACTGCCTTCTTCATCAGCTTGTTGATTCGGTTGTCCTCTCTATTAAAAGTGATATGACCAGGTCAGCACACAACAGTGCAGACACCGTCACAGGGTTATATACCACATAAAAGTTGCCATTACTCAAGTTGGTCATAGTTCTTCAAATGTAAAGAATGTTCTGTTGACCATACAAACAAATCAACTTGGGCGTGTTGTAACTCTTGGGGGTAACACAGGAGTTTGTGGTAGAAGGACAAATACGTTCTACACCCACATATTGGCTATTTGGAAGAGTCGTGTGGCTGTCAACAATGGCAAAAGGCTTTGGTGTGACCTCAGTTTGGCCATTAAGATTACAACTTAAAAGACTGACATTTGCTGAACCACATGCACGCAGGGGCTCAGCCACCATTTAAAGCAGTCGGTGCTGCTAAGAGAACCTGTCCCCTGAAGCACATGCTGATCTCATACTAACCTGTTGTGTTCACTCATGACCAAAGACCCCTTCAGCACAGCTACACAAAGTCAGCTCTTAAGAAATACTGGCACCTGGTCTCCCACAGTTGGTTAACTCCTTGTGACTGATGCTGCTGGGATGAGTTCCAACTTCTGTGGGCTTAGACAAGGAATGGATGGCTCAGTTATGCCTGCCATACACACTAGAAGATTTCAGAAATCGTTCCAATGCTTAAAACGTGAGAAACCCCACGTGTTACACTTCATGGAATCTTGGAGCATTCACACAAGGATTACATCCATTTACAGATTAACACTCCCACAAGTGTTGAGGTAAGACACGATGTCAGAGAACAGTGACATGTTGAGAAGAAAATGCAAGTAAAAATGTCACTGGACATGCGATGACCCTTCAAACAATTCAGAGGCGTCCGGCAGATGACAGTGAAGTTCAACTGGCTGCAGTACCCTGTGCGTTATTTTGTGGAGAAAAATAAAGAATGAAAAATAGTCTTTTTCACCACTATGTATTGTTTTAAGTTCTTCTGCTCGTCTCCCACACTCAGCTTTCACGTGACATCAAGATGAACTGCATAACAAGAACTCCGTGTTAGGATTTTGAGTCATTAATATTGGAATTGTTTAATAATAATTACAATTTGAATATGAGGGACGGCTCCCAAAGGCTTGGCGACTACATCCAGGAGGTTAACATTAATCTGTGCATCACATCGTACAATAATCTGGGAAGAGGACACCTTTTGTGACTGGTAGCACTGAACTGACCCAAAATTGTGGCACATATCCTGTAATGTGGGTCTAGCATAAAGAATTTACTGCATGATGTAAGGGTTTTTAGGGCAAAAAAAAAATAAGTCAGACATCGATGGAACTGACGGGGATATCTGCTGGGGCTGCTGACGCGGACATGGAATTAGTGGACCAAGAAGCCTCCTGGCCATGTCACATGACTTTTCTAGTGCTCTTTGGCCATAACCTTCATTTTAAAAACAATCTTAGTGGACTGTAGACAGTCACCTAAAGTGACATGCTCGATTGCTTGTCCACCAACTAGTTCTCGAGATCACTCTGATAAAAATCAAAGAGGTTTGATTTTGTCTTTAGCTGTAGGTACAATTCATATAACGTAGCAACATGGAACAAGGAACGTGGGTATTTTGGACCTCACTAACCAAACAGAAGTTCTTCTGCCTAATATGTTATACGTACCACGTAACAGAACAGAAAAAAATGAATAAAAAATGGCTAAGACTGCGATTGGTCTCCCTGTACATGTTAACCTTTTCATACAGCATGGGCTCCGACATGCAGGACACTATTGGCTGTCACAAAAAAGCGGTGAGCGCGACCGCGCTGGAAGGTCAGCTCTCAGTCAGTAAATATAAATGAGGACACCGATTTTCAGACCTTTAAATTGACATGGCCCGGCGATTAAACCAGCAACTGTGGTGGGCAAATCTGACATACCCAACAACTAGAAGAATTTAACATCGACTTTATTACGCAAGTATGTCAGTTACAGGCTCAGAAGAGCTTTTCCTTTAAAAAGTATGGATAGACTGAAATGCCACAGATACGCTGGCTCCCCCGTTAAATTAGCCCTAGTGTGTGTTTGGGTGGGTGGGTGTGTTGACCCTGCGATGGACTGGTGCCCTGTCTGGGATTTCTTCCTGCCTTGCATCTTATGGTTGCTGGGATAGACTTCAGCCTCCCCAACCCGTGGTCCTTGTCTGGATTAAGTGGGTTAGAAATTGACACAACCTTAATGCCTAAAAATGGAACCTGCTGTGTTAAAGCCACCTACCGAGAAAGAAAGGACTGAAAAAGAAAGGGAGTTCATTTACGAGATAAAATTGGCGTCTGATTTAAGTGTGTCACTATCCAAATATGGATCAGACTATAATAAAAAGGATGTGAAAACAAGGGACTGGGATGCACACTGTGCATGATATATTTATATATATATATATATATATATATATAAAGGAATATATACAGAGTTGAAGTAAGCACAAGAGTAAAAGCAGTGAAGAAGTGATTGTACTGCCATAAATACAAAACATACATACAAGACAGAGATAAGGCCGCTAAGAGCCCAACACATTCACAAGGACATGGAAAAGAAAAAGGTAATCACAGACCGGCCAGCTGGGCGATCAGCCAGTAAATATGTGACGCCTTCCCCTGACCCCATGGTGTCCGCAAGGGCCATCCCCGTTCACTGGAAGAGGCCTTTAAATCGTTTTTTATCTTCGATCTCCTTCTCCCGCACTCTCTTCTCCATCTCTCGCAGCTCCTTTTTCACAGCAGGAGCAAGGGAAGGGTCGAGTTCCAACACCTTGGCAAAGTCATCACTGGCCTCCTTCATATTCCAGACTGCCGCGTGGGCTTTTCCACGCTTGAAATACGCCTTCACATTGTCTGAGGAGAAGGATGCAAAATGAGGGAGAAAAAGATAAATCTCTGTAGCTCATGTTTTGGTCTAGTCAGTTCAATTTCATATCAAACTTTTACTGCTTATCTCTCTCTCTATATATCTATATCTATCTATCATATAGTGCCATCTATCTATCTACAGTGGCTTGCAAAAGTATTCGGCCCCCTTGAACTTTTCCACATTTTGTCACATTACAGCCACAAACATGAATCAATTTTATTGGAATTCCACGTGAAAGACCAATACAAAGTGGTGTACACGTGAGAAGTGGAACGAAAATCATACATGATTCCAAACATTTTTTACAAATAACTGAAAAGTGGGGTGTGCGTAATTATTCCGCCCCCTGAGTCAATACTTTGTAGAACCACCTTTTGCTGCAATTACAGCTGCCAGTCTTTTAGGGTATGTCTCTACCAGCTTTGCACATCTAGAGACTGAAATCCTTGCCCATTCTTCTTTGCAAAACAGCTCCAGCTCAGTCAGATTAGATGGACAGCGTTTGTGAACAGCAGTTTTCAGATCTTGCCACAGATTCTCGATTGGATTTAGATCTGGACTTTGACTGGGCCATTCTAACACATGGATATGTTTTGTTTTAAACCATTCCATTGTTGCCCTGGCTTTATGTTTAGGGTCGTTGTCCTGCTGGAAGGTGAACCTCCGCCCCAGTCTCAAGTCTTTTGCAGACTCCAAGAGGTTTTCTTCCAAGATTGCCCTGTATTTGGCTCCATCCATCTTCCCATCAACTCTGACCAGCTTCCCTGTCCCTGCTGAAGAGAAGCACCCCCAGAGCATGATGCTGCCACCACCATATTTGACAGTGGGGATGGTGTGTTCAGAGTGATGTGCAGTGTTAGTTTTCCGCCACACATAGCGTTTTGCATTTTGGCCAAAAAGTTCCATTTTGGTCTCATCTGACCAGAGCACCTTCTTCCACATGTTTGCTGTGTCCCCCACATGGCTTGTGGCAAACTACAAACGGGACTTCTTATGGTTTTCTGTTAACAATGGCTTTCTTCTTGCCACTCTTCCATAAAGGCCAACTTTGTGCAGTGCACGACTAATAGTTGTCCTATGGACAGATTCCCCCACCTGAGCTGTAGATCTCTGCAGCTCGTCCAGAGTCACCATGGGCCTCTTGGCTGCATTTCTGATCAGCGCTCTCCTTGTTCGGCCTGTGAGTTTAGGTGGACGGCCTTGTCTTGGTAGGTTTACAGTTGTGCCATACTCCTTCCATTTCTGAATGATCGCTTGAACAGTGCTCCGTGGGATGTTCAAGGCTTTGGAAATCCTTTTGTAGCCTAAGCCTGCTTTAAATTTCTCAAGAACTTTATCCCTGACCTGTCTGGTGTGTTCTTTGGACTTCATGGTGTTGTCGCTCCCAATATTCTCTTAGACAACCTCTGAGGCCGTCACAGAGCAGCTGTATTTGTACTGACATTAGATTACACACAGGTGCACTCTGTTTAGTCATTAGCACTCATCAGGCAATGTCTATGGGCAACTGACTGCACTCAGACCAAAGGGGGCTGAATAATTACGCACACCCCACTTTGCAGTTATTTATTTGTAAAAAATGTTTGGAATCATGTATGATTTTCGTTCCACTTCTCACGTGTACACCACTTTGTATTGGTCTTTCACGTGGAATTCCAATGAAATTGATTCATGTTTGTGGCTGTAATGTGACAAAATGTGGAAAAGTTCAAGGGGGCCGAATACTTTTGCAAGCCACTGTATATCTATACAGTGGTACCTTGAGATACAAGTGCCCCAACATACAAGTTTTTTGAGATATGAGCCATCACTAGGTCGATTCTTTGCCTTGAGTTACGCACCAAAATTCGAGATACGAGCCAACAAAGAGCTTGTCGCCACACATTCTGAGGAACGGACGACGGAGGAGTTGACGTAACTACAGACTCAGCAACATACCGAGGTTCTGCAGGAGACTGGTATCGCAGAGGTGCCAGAGACGGAGGAAGTTATCTCTTCAAGTGAAATAAAGGAAGCGTTGGCAATGTGGGAAAAAGTTTCGGACTTCTCCCAAGAGCACAGTGGCGTCCAACATTTTTAAATGGAATAAATTTGGAACATTCATTACTCTTATTACTTGCCCACTCGACTAAACTGGAATCATAGGAAAAGGGCCTTGGTCAGAGAGACAACTAAGAACCTGATGGTTACTCTGGCTGAGCTCTGAAGACCTTGGGTGGAGATGGGAGAAATTTCAGGAGGATAACGACCACTGTAACACTCCCATCACTCTGAGCTTTATGACCAAGTGGCCAGATGTGAGCTTTTCTTCAGTAAAAGTCCACTTGGAATATGCATAAAAAGTGCACCCATAGGACTCTGAGACTGTGAGAAACAAGACTCTCTGGTCTGCTGAAACCATGATTAACGTCATGTCTGGAGGAAACTAGGCACTACTTATCACCTGTGTAACACCACTCCAATGGTGAAGCATGGAGGTGGCAGCATCATGCTGTGGGGTTGGAGACTGGGAGGTCAGACGGGGTTGAGGGTAAAGCTGAATGGAGTAAAGTACAGAGATACCCTTAATGAAAACCTGCTCCAGAGTGCTCTGGACATAAGACTGGGCCAAAGGTGCGTCTTCAAACAGGGTAAAGACCCAAAGCACAAAGCAAAGACAAAACACGAGTGGCTTAGAGACAACTCTGACAATGTCCTTGAGTTGTCCAGCCAGAGCCTGGACTTGTAACTAATCAAACATCTCTGGAAAAACCTGAATATAACTGTTCATTGATGCTCTCCGTCCAAACTGACAGAGAATGAGAGCATCAGCAGATAAGAATAGTAGGAAATTCCCAATCCCAGCTGTCTGAAGCTTGTTGCATCGGACCCAAAAGACATCAAGCTGTAATCGCTGCCAAAGTGGCTTCAATTAAGTACTGAGTAAAGGGTCTTAAAACTTGTGTCAAAAGGATTTTTCATTTTTTTTTAAATAAATTTGCAAACATGCCTTAAACTCTGCTTCTGCTTCATCATTCTGGGGTACTGAATGTTGCATGATTTTTTGGGGGAAAAAATAATTTAAATAATTTTAGCAAAAAGCAGCAAGGTATCAAAATGTGTAAAAAGTAAAGGGGTCTGAAGACTTCCTGAAGGCACTGTGTGTTTAGAGCAGGGGTGGGCAAAGTCATTCCTGGAGGGCCGCAGTGGCTGCAGGTTTTTGCAACAACCCAGTTGCTTAATTAGAAAACAATCCTTGCCAATAATTCAATTTCATGGCTTGTTAAGTGTTTTAACTCTGCCATGTCAGGCCATTCTCATATCCTAGATTTTTATTTCTTTCTAATGATATCTAAATGATATGAAGTCTAAAATGTATGAATAATATTCTTTCGCTTTTTTCTCTTCACTTTCCTCCCAAGTATTTAATTAAACCAAATAGTGCACAATACACACAGGTGTAAATTGAAACAAGCAAAATGGAGAAATACTGCTTTCTTTTGTCATTTGAATCTTAGCTAATAAAAAGCCATTAGAAACCAAGAGAACAGCTGTTTAAGACTAAAATAAGCAATAAGGGTTCAAAATCCTAATAAGAGAGGCAACTAAAATGAAGCAGAAGAGTTACTTGAGCAATAAATGCTTCTTAATAAGCAACTGGGTTGGAACAAAAACCTGCAGCCACTGCGGCCCTCCAGGAATGGTTTAGAGTGTTTCAGTGATATCTGCGGAGACTGGTGGTTACTTTCTGATGGGCTAAGAACACATTGTTATTCTGTTGGATGAATGGGATAGAGTTTTCTAATATTTAAACTTTTATCTGGAAGGCCATATTCAGGAACAGGTTCTTCGGACTGAATAATGAAGAATGACTGTATGTGGTGAGAAGAGGTGAGCAGACCAACAGACTAAAGTGGTTTGGGAATGCAGAGCAAAAAGTAGAGAATGAATGGGTGCACCAAGATGGAGATGGAGGGGAAAAGTTCAAGTGGGAGGCCAAAGAAGATGTCGTTGGGAGCGGTACCTGATGATATGAAAATGAAGAGGACTCGGCCCCAAAAGATGACAAGAACCATGGAGTGTGGAGGAAAATGATTTGCAGGCAACTGGCTAACCTAGAAAAATGTGAAAAATGGCTGCTACATCCACACTGATTTTGATGACTGCACAATTTAACATAAAACTATGTATCACGTCAGCTTTTACTTTCCCACATCACACAATATTTGGCCTTGATATAATGTACTCAAGTAGTAGCCCACGCTATTTCAGATTCAATTCCATGTACTTTAATGGGGACACAAGCAGTGTGCATGCATCTGGTTGGTACTTGTAACCTTGTACTCAGTCTGCTGAAGGAGCTTTAGTCTATTTGTTCCTAATTTGTCTTTTACTATATTTATTGCACAAAATGTGCAACCACCATTATATAAGCTGATAGAAAAAGGACCTCATCTGTAGCACATACTGTTCACATTAGGAAAGTCCATTTCCACAGGCAATGCTCCAGAAGTAGCTGTCATTTCTTTGATACTCGATAATATTATTTTCCGAAGATATCAAGGAACAGCTTCACTGGTTTGATACGTGTGGGTCACTCTCTGTTTCAGAGGATGTGCCTAATCTTTACTGAGTGTGCATAGTGCTCTGATTTGATTTTCGAGCATCTGTATCACAACACACTACCTAGACGTTTAAGAGTGATATCAATCAAAAAGTCTAATCTGGCAGATTTTCAAATCTGGCCTGACACTTCCTTTATGAAAAGGAAACATTCATCTCTGAGCCTCTCTATAGAAATAGTCACAAGTATGGCATGAGGCAAGCATCTCATCGCAATATAAACCGTTTACTACACACAAATGCTATGGAAAATGAGCGACAACACCCTAACTATAAAGTGCAAAACAGCCTTCAGCCTATCAATGTTAAGAGAGCAGTTATAGTCTTAAAGAGTCTTAGCAGCCTATTGAGAATCTGAAAACTGGGGCACTGCCATCTGGTGGACAAGAAAAACATCTCCTTGAATATCTGAGTTTCCCTACCAGCTCCATGCACTACTGTATCCAATATGACATGATCAGTGTAAGGCTTTAATTACACTGGCAGAACCAAACATATGGAGACAACTATTAGTAAACTGTGCTTAGAAGTAGGTGGGAACATTTAGACAACTCACCGTGTGTCACACTACTAAAACAATCCAACACCTCATGAAGGTGGCACTCAAAAGTAGGGGCAGTGATTTTGAAATTCAAACAGTGGTGCCTCTTGTGAATATCGCCTGACAGAGAGTGAGCTTGTGCTTACGATAAAAGTGTATGCAGTCTTTAAATCTCCTAAAAAGACCCCTGTTAAAACATATAAATGTGTGCTGAGAGCACATTGCATATGTTAAAAATAAACATGACCTGTTGCAAAGGAAAAACTTTATCCCAAATGTTTAAAGTACACAGACAGGAGAAAACTGGGAGCAGACTTTTAGGAAGAAACCCTATGGGGTTAGACCTTTCATCGGTGCGTTTCACTGCCGTTCATTACAAACTTTTTAGCAACTTGTCCCTAGATGCGTGTTCCCATTCAGGAAGCCCTACAAAGTTGGCCAGTTTATAACTGCCAATTAACCTGACCGACATGTCTTTAAGAACTTGGGAGGAAATACCATTCCGACATAGAGAGAATGTGTAGGTTCAACATGGACAATGACCAGCACTGTAATTATCTACTTTTAAAGCCAGAATGAGATCCTTTTAAATATTTTCATTGTTAATACTTTTATGTTACTGCACTGATAGATTACAATGTTTCTGTGACCAACTATGACTCTAGTTTCTGCCTCTTGATTTCTGTTATCAATGGCTAATCACTTTGATCAAAAGGTATGTATTTTAATGAATTCTTGATATCATGGCTCAGGAAAGTGGCAACTTTTTGCACATATGTTGGAAATGTAAAGTAAGACTTTCACTGTACTTTGTAGATGTGACAATGCTGCTACCACATTGCTCAAATCGATGTATTTAATGATACTTTTTATACACTAAAATACTGCAATTGATATACTAAGCAGCTAACTTGCTTTGCCATTTCACACCTGTCGCTTACTCCAGTCCGCCGATTTATCGGCCCTTCTCCCTGTGCCAAAGCTTCCTAAACCCTCACCCACCACCTTCATAATCAAGATCAGGGTCACTGCCTGATCCAGGCTAGATTCATCTTAAAAACTCACCTTCATATTTGTAGAGTATAGAAGAGCAGTGATCCAACACCACATAGTATTCCCCCTGGATAAGTTTACACTGGCAAAAGTTTAATAGTAGAGGTGTGATCATCAAGTCCAATTTAATCCAATTCTCGTGACCAGGCTTCTCCTAAGGAAGAATATGAAATAAATGTTAACCAGGTAAGTAATAACACAGCTTGACAAGGAATTTAAATATTTTCTTTTTCTTAGTTAAGATACAATTTTCAAAAATGTATTGCTATAACTGCAATACAGTTTTAAAAAAAAAGATAACAGTAAACGAACTGTTATGAACAATGACGATTGTAATCCTAAGTGTTTTGAAGATGAATGACTGCATGATGAAGGGTGGCACCGTGGTGCAGTGGTAACTCTACTGCCTAGCAGTAAGGAGACCAGGTTTTGCGTCCCAGATCCTCCCTGCATAGACTTTGCATGTGGGTTTTTTTCCGGGTGCTCTAATTACCTCCCACAGTCCAAAGACATGCAGGTTAGGTGAATTAGCAGCACTAAATTGGCCCGTGTGTGTGTGTTCACCCTGTGATATACTAGTGTACTCTGTACAGGGCTTGTTCCTGCCTTGTGCCCTATGCTATCTGGGACAGGCTCAAGCACCTCCCAACACCCTGTTCAGAACTAAGTAGGTTAGAAAATAAGTAACTGACTGACTTCATGAGGAGACAGCACAAAACATATGAATGCAGACACAGATTAGCATCTCTGTTCAAATATGTGTACCTGTATAAGGTTAATCTGAAACAACATGGGTGTTAAAAATGAATTCATCTTGCAGAAAGCAAAATAACAACAGAGATTCCCGGGTAGAAAAGCTGTTCTAGCGATTCCCAAAATGTCTTAGCAACTTAGTATTTCAGAATTTCCAAGTTAAATTTAGACGTGGGTTTATTAATTAAGCAAGGATTTCCATTGAAGACAGGTATTGACATCAGGCTAGTTTGCATGACATCATGTCACATGAAAATGGAGAGCACTTTCAGTGTAAACAAGGCTTCAGATGCAGTGATGCAGCATGAAGAAGCAAGTGTGAAAGGCTGCTAAAAAAAAGGCATTTGGAATGGTGGACAGAGATGCCACATTAATGAAACATAACACAACTGAAGTTGTCAAAAAGATTTTGTTAAGTGATAGCTTGGTGGCACAGTGGTTAGCACCACTGCTAAGAGAATTTCAGTCTGGTTACTTTGTTATTTTGTCCCCTGGGCACAACAGTTTTCCTGCCACGTTCCAAAGACTTACAGTTTAACACTACTTGCTATAGGAGTTTTCTGAGATAGCAGTTGTGTTGTCTGTTGCTTTGTATTGTTCACGTGAATGCCTTTTCATTGTTTGTAGAAAAAATGTAAGGTCACAGTTATTTTCTACTCAAGCCACACAATTAATGTATATTTCTAAATATTAACATGAGAATATGAAAGGGTTTTCAAACTTAGACCCTCGAAAGCCAAAGTGCCTACAGGTTTTCTTCCCAGCCATTTTCTTAACCAGTCCCCAATTGCCGCTGCTAATGAAACACACCTTCTTCTGCCTTCATTGGCACTTAATTGTTTCTTTTTCCTTTGCATGCAAAACCCGATCATAATAAAGAGATGCAAAGCAAGCCAATACAAATCTGCTAACTCGAGGGTTACAAACTTAGATTTGTTTGGGCCTCCATTTTCTTTCCAGACAATTTCTTAATTAGACAACAGTTTTCACTGTTAAGGAAACCCATTACTTATTCTGTGGAGTTTTAGTGCTCTTAATTCTGCCATACCAGACATTTCCAAAATGTTTTTTTTTTTTTTTTTTCAGAACACCATCAAAATGTTTTGTGGAGAACAGGAGATCATTTCTCAAACCTTCATTTTAAAATAAATAAATAAACAAACAAACAAACAAACAAACAATTAAGGGTTCTAAGTCCTAAAAAATAACAAAGCATTTAACAGCAAAGGATGTCTACTGCATTTGCAACTGTAATTTATCACACATCTAAAAAGTGGTTAGAATAAAAGCCTACAGCCACCGTTGTCTTCCAGCAGTCGAGTTTGACACTCCTGCAAAAAGTGAATGCTTTTATGCACAGAAAAGGAACTGAACTGGTGGTCCAAAAGCTTACAGCTTCAATCTCCTTACCCATTACTGAGTAATAATGAGGAATCGAATTTCACCATCATGAGAATAATTATCTGTGCAAAATAGTGTACTCATAATATTTATAGAGCTTTAGACAGATGCTATATAAAATAAAAATGACAACTGTTTACAACTAACTTTCATTTAATGCCATGCGCACATAATACTATTTTCTAGTGAAACAGAACTATCACTCAGGCAATTACATGGAAAAAAAATGAATGCCTGAGCAATGGTCTGCTGTGCTCCATGTGATATTAAGAGATTTAACATCACCATAATCCCTCGAATGGGACAACGCTGCTAAACAGTATACCCAACATTGCCCTTTGGTACAAACCTATGACAAAACAAGTATAAAAACACCACCACAGGTCACACATTCTGGTTGCCTTCTTAATTTTACCAATTACTAAGACTTCAAAATATCATTCTAATTGAGTCGATCTTAGAAGATATATATAGCCTATATGTATTTTCTAAAAATACCCAATTTAAATCCCGTGTATTTATAGTGTTGTCCCAAAAAGCAATAATTTCTAACTTATTACATTCTGCTTCAATGTAATGATTTTGGACCAATGAGGTTTATTTTAATTGTCAGAGCATTCTTACGTTGCTATGGGAACTGCCAAAATCCATATTCCATGGAATGCAATCATCATTACAGTAAAGCATTATTTAAAATATGAAGTCAACAAGAAATCTCTCTCATTACCATTTTGGGAAAGAAAAATACACCATGTTAGCTTGGGTCAAGGCACAATTTTTGATTGTACCCATTTTTTCTTCTAATAATAATATTGCCATTCCAACGTGCACTATGACCGTTAGCATGAAAGAAACAAAAACTTTGTTTTAGACATTCAAGATCATCATTTTGCTTGCTAGTCAAAAAGCTCCTAGAAGCTTCCACCTTGTAATTATATTTGGGGTATTACAGAAATCTGCAAGTCTTCATGTTAAGTCACCTCTTATAGCCCTCACTTGTTTTTCCAGTTACCTTCAGCTGCAGGTTCTTAAGGCAGGCAATGGCATCGTGATACTTTTCAGCAGCTCCTTTAATATCACCCTCCTTGAACTGCCTGTTGCCCTCCTCGTGAATTTCGGGGACCGCTGCCAGCTTCTCCTCGTCAGTCATTGCCCAAGCTTCCTGCCTGTAGGAGCCAGGCTCTTGGATCTGTGGAGGTGCAGTAAGAAAATCCATCTGTGTGCTCACACATTCACAACTAGAGCTCAATGTCACATAGACGCTGTGATACAGTATATGGAGATGTAGTGCGGTTTCTAAAGGACTGCACTTCTTTGTGTTTACTGCATTTCACATACCACTGAAAGATGCATTCCCACCATAGATATGACAAATTCAGGTTCTATAAATCAAGCTTGTTTTAACTAAAAATTCAATTACAGCAATAAACTACCTAATTTGATGTTTCTTTACTACTGCAAAATATGTTTCACTCCTAAATGTCTTGTTTTTTTCCCCCCGTTTTTAATCGTGTAGAGTGTTGGCCAACTGGCAAAGGTTTACAGGGGTGCGGAATAAACACAGTAAGGAGGGATAAAAGCTTGAAAGATAGTCCCTAGGAAGGGAGATGCTTTTTTATTGCAAATCGACCATAGTTTAGTTATCTTTCTAGGCCATTTAGAAAATGTTTTAGCTTGGCAGTCGCCTAGAAAGCCTGCAGCATTACCTCCAAAATGATGCTGTACAGATTAACTTGGCTCATGTCCAAACAAAGACTAAAACCACACTATAGCTGGGACCACCTCTAGGTAGATCTGTGTTACCCTTTTAAGGGTGTCCCAGCCCTATCAAGGGCTAGTAGGGGTAAATAGTACAAAGATACCAGCAGCAGTCAGCAGGACCTTTGGCTAGGATGAAATATCTCAAATGTTGTAAATGAAGACACTTGTCAGGTCTTTGGACAAGTCCAGAGTGGGAGAAGAGGTGTGGGATGAACGCTCACTGATAAGGAGATGGAAAAGCAAAGAGAGAACGAGAGAGAATAAGATGGCGGATACAGTAACATATTTGGTGGACAAGTAGGAGACAGCTATAGTACTTTTGTAGTAGTTTTTATATTCTTCTTCTTTAAGTACCTTTTTGCTCATTTTTGATGTGTGCTTCAAATAGCAGACACTGTTTCTGATATATGACTGATGATTTGGTATTATTCCCAAAATAAACAAGATCATTAAGTTCATTCACCCTCTCACATCAGACATCAAATTTCAAAATTTTTAAAACTGGTGCTGAAGGAAACCCCTTTTAGAAGTAGCGCCGAATCATTAGGATAATTGGGGGGAAAAATGTATTTTTTTTTTTTGGGTTTACTAAACCTGTGAAGGCAGATGTTTATTTGTGTGCACATGTGTACAACTTTATACTGCTGTCCATAGGGGTACATGAATCTAACTTTATGGTTGGTTAAAACTAGTGTATTAACTACCTTCCATGAAAAACTTGACTTTTTCAGGATTTCACTAGCCTTGGGAAGAAATCTTCATATTTGCTCTCATTACTGGCAAAGTAAACATTCCTTTAAAAAATGAAAACATACAAGCAGCAATGCATAATACCTGAAGCAGTTCAATGGTAAAGATGAGAGGCCGGGGGCTATTGTGCAAATCATCAAGGTCCGGATGTCCAAGTAAATGATGGTCATGCATCTGTGCCATGCCACAGCAGTGACGAAGCCCTTCTAGTGGATCTTTACCAGCAGCGATATTTCGGAGACTCTTGGACACCATTGGGTAGAGGACAGTGTGCTTTGGAACAAAAACAGAAAACATTTCATTGGGCACTGCAATTGGACTGAACACTGTTCGACAGTGCGACCCCAGTTTGGTCCCAGACCAATTCAGAATCAGGCGTTCACTCTCAGTTTAACCAAACACCTACCTCTTTTTAAACTGGCTGCTCTTTTGCACTTTCTACTTTTACAAAACACGTTTACAAGTATATATGTTAAAAGTTTTATATAAGGTTAAGAAGTATGGCTGAGTGATCCTGACCTTGAAGTATTCCTCCCTTATGTTTTTTAAATTGAATTTGAAGAAAATAACATTGCTTACAATTAAGTCGAACTTATACAACAAATGATTTCATAGTCAAACAAGGGAAAAAAAAAAGAAAAAAGAAAGCAGGAACAAAAACAGATAAAACCTAACAAAACAGAATTCAACCCTCATCTGAGAGAAATAAAGGCAAGCCAACAGCATAAGCAAAACTATTTAGAAAGACTAGGGGGCTTCGCTCGCCAATCCCCTAGCCTGCACTATCCGCCAGCCACTCGCGTATGTGGATTTCACTTTCACCAAACAACAAATCTTTCAATTCTCGCGGATATGCCTCTTCATTGGGAAGAAACAATACTTTTCCCTGAAGGCAACACGAATTAGATAATCTACAAGTCTATGACTTAAAGTTTAAATCCGAACAATGCATTCAATCTGTTTTTCGCTGTTCCGTTATTTCACTGAGTAATAATTTCCGTCTGTTTGCGCTAATGCGATCTTTACGATCATTTTTTTGAGACTTTCGAATTTTATTACTTTCATTATCTCTAACCTGCTCTGCATGTGTATCGCGCCAACATTTTTGAACCACTTTACAACGTTCTTCTTTGTCACCTAATCTTTGTCTTTTACTTTCGGCCCCGAGCATGGTTAAATCTCTTAGCACAAAGTCTCATCTCGCGGGACTTAAAAGTACCTCTCTGAAAAAGTCACGTCTTGTCCCAGGCTAAAAGATTTTTTTTTTATATAAAAGAGGAAAAAATAAACCAGAAAAAAAGAACAAAGAAATAAAAATGTCCTTTTCCCCAGTATACTTATTCTAAAATTTTATCAATTAAATTTTGCCATATTTTAAAAAACTTTTGAACACATCCTTAAAGCGAGAATTAGATTTTTTCCAATTTCAAATAGTACATAACATCAACTACCTATTGACTTATAAAAGGTGGGTTGGGATTCTTTCAGTTAAGTACGATAGGTCTGCGTGCTAATAGTGTGGTATCAACTAATACGATTAATTTGGCCTTCTCCACTTTAAGCCCACCTGGGAGTACACCAAACAACTGTTAAATGCAGGAGGGGTAATATTAATACATTTTACTTATATAGCACCTTTCCTATGCTTAAAGCACTTCATAGAGTCCCAGAAAGAATAACAGGGTATATGTAACACTGGACACAAATATTTTCTGCACAGAACACTAAAACAGATAAATACAGCATATTCAAAGTATTAAACAGAATAAAAGACAATAAACTAGAGTAAAATACTAAATTCAATACTAGAAGAAAAGCCTGAATAAATGGAATCATTTGTGATATCACACACACACAATTATCTTAAGAATCTGGACAGAGAGGTAAACTGAAAGAAGGGACAGAATGTCTGGTGAAGTTAAAAGCATTCCCGAACAGATGAGCTTTAAGTTAAGGAATGAAATGAGTTAGCTGATCTAATTAATTTCGGAAGGTCATTCCAAAGTCTGGGTCCCACAGAGTGCAGGTTAGTGTGAGACACAACAAGATTCCCAGAATCAGAGGACCTTAGTGAGTAAACGGGGCATAGTGATGGAGAGGGTTGCTGATGCAGTCCAGTGCAAGGCTATTTAAAGCTTTGTAGGGTGTTAATGGAATTGTATATTCAATTCTGTAAGACACAGAGAGCTAGTGCAGGCAAAGCTGGATGGGTGTTATGTGCTACTGTTGCTGGTTCGGGTATGGACTATTGCAGAAGAGTTTTGAATCAACTGGAGCTGTGATATAAGATTAGAGGCAGCGCCTGCTTGTAGGGAGTTACAATAATCATTGTGTGTTGTGATAAAAACATTGCCAAATTTCTCAGCATTACAAAAGAGGAATGACTGGACATGGGATATGTAAGGGAAGTAGCAGTAACAAAGTTTCTTAATGTGGTTTATGTGGGTGGAATAAGACAAAGAGGAATAAAAAATGACACCAAGATGCCTTGTGTTAGAAGAAGATCTGATGAGATCATCGTCAAGAGTGATTGAAAAGGAGCTACATTTCTTAGGTTGTGCTTTAGTGCCAGTTTGCAGGAGTTCAGTTTTGTTGCAATTTAATTTTATTTAAAGAATTATACTCCATACAGGTTTTAGTTTCACTGAGGCAAGTTGTGAGCTAAGAAAGTTCTAATGAAGTTTTAGTTTTAGTTTTAACACTGAAATGGTTGAGTATCATCTACAAATGATAACCCAGTCCAAAGCTATGAATAATATGGCCAAGGGGAAGCCTATAGATACAGAAGAGCAGAGGGCCGAGGACAGAGCCCTGGGGAGCTGAGCTGAATTTTCTGCTGCCAAGACTAATAAACACTTGCCTATCAGTCAGATGGACTTAAACCACTGGAGGGCTGTGCCAGAAATACTCAGAATGTTCTCCATTTTGGTCTAACAGAATTAATATTCTGGTCTGCGTAGTCTGCTGCCATAAGCAAATCACTAGTTACCTGAAGCTGAGAAGTTTCACAGCTGTGCTGCACTCTGAAACCAGATTGAAAGGTTTCCATCAATTTACTACAAGTTAAACAATTGGCGATTTGGAAGGCTCCAAGATGCTCAAGAACATTTGACCAAAAAGTTAAGTGAGAAATAGGCCGAACATTATTAAAATTGTCAGCATCAAGACCAGACTTTTTTATTTTTAAATTGGGGTTACAGAAGTGATTTTAAAAGTGGGTGGCACAAAGCCAGTGTCAAGGGATGTATTTATTGTTGTAATGGTCAGGATTATGGCCTGAAGGCAGGATTTAAGAAGTGTGGTGGGGATGGAGTCCAGTACACAAGTAGTTGCCCTCACCTTACAAAGCAGGTTGTTGACAAATACAGATGTGATTTGTGAAAATTTAGAAAAGGAGCAGGATGGAATAGGAAGACAGACAAAGATATAAATGTATGATGAATTTATGCTAATTGAATTATTTAAATTTTTAATTTTATTATGGAAAAATTGGAGTAATTTTTCATAGATTTCAGTAGAGGAGGTAATTAGGCCAGAATCAGGTTGAAGTAGTTTATTAAACATGGAGAAACAAAACCCTCAGGTTATTATGGGCACTTTCTATTATTCTGCCATAATACATGTTCTTGGCTGCAGTTAGTGCACCTCTGTAACCCTTTTGATGGTCAAAGAAAGCCTGGACATGCACAGTGAGGCCAGTGTTACATGACATTTGTTCAAGGTGTCAGCTAGCTACTTTCATAGAAAAACTGTACTATGGAGCTGAATGCTTAAAGGGAATCTACTTATGTTTTGAATGAACTGTTTTATCTAGTGCAGAATAAAGGGCTGAGCTATTATAGTCAACAAGACGATCTAGTGTTGATGGAGTAGGGGAAGACAGAAAAAGACAAGAAATGGATAGAGCAAGGACAGAGGGACAGATATTTTTTGAAGTTTCTGAAAGAAATGTGATGTTTACAGGTAAGAGGAGGGAGGGGTAATGAGACAATGAAAAGTTACCGTTGAATGGTCAGCGAAACCCAAATCACTGCAATGTGTTGCCGTCAGATAAACCACATGTGCAGATCAGGTCTAATATACAACCTTCAGAGTAGGTAAGAAAATCAAAATATTACACCAAGTCAAAACAGTCCAGCAAGGACAGGAATTCATTTCTCACTTTATATGTGGGAATGTCAACATGGATGTTGAAATCGCCAAGAAAAATGACTGTCTGGGAAAGGGAAGTTAATTGGGTTAATAATTCTGTCAGATCAGATTTAAAAAAAACAAAACCAAAAAAAAAAAAAAAAAAAACACCCACTCTATTTTTGGGGGACAACAGAGAACAAGTAAGATAATGCCAGATTTTGTTATTAGTTTAAGAGCCAGACACTTGAAAGACAATGGACAATGAATTGAGATTTTATTGATGCTTACTTCAGATCTAACAATTACTACAATCCCTCCTGTCTTGAGCTGCGAGCCTCTATGAAGTAAACAAATTTGGATGATGTCTCCTCCGTAACAGTTGCAAATTAGTTTTGGTTTTTGCCAAGTTTGTTAAGCATAGCATATCAAGGTTGGAGTCCGTAATGAATTCTGATAGCACCAATGCTTTGCCATTAAGAGACCTTGTGTTAAACAATGCAATATTGGCCAAAGAGGGTTCAATGTGCACAAATCCGTTACCAGAGTTTATTTTAGCACATTGCAAATTTAACATACTTATACTCTTACTTTCAAAGCCATGAGTAGGACAGCATATTCCTGAACAAATGCTGCCTGTGAACTTTCCATTTGCAGCCCAGAGGTGGCAGCTACCTGACCCACAATGTAAATATTTTGGGAGCCGCACAATACCAGTGTCTTTTAAAACATTCCAGTCTGACCATTTGCTTTGGACAAACTGTTTAAAATGCAGGAGTTTATGACAAGTGATTGTGACACCAAGGCTGCCTGATAAGCATTCAAATATTTTAGTCTAAAATAATGTCCATTTGGTGCACTCCCAAAACACGTGGCCAGTAAGGCTGGAGTTAGATTGCAACGCTCGCAGGTGGGATACACCTTGTCATGGATACAGTTTTGACAATTTTAAAAAAAGATAAATGTGATCAATTAAAGATCTTAAGTTGAATTACTGCATGCTTTGGGCATAAAGAACTAGAGTGTATTCTATGCATGGCTGCCTTCCACTCCTTTTCTGAGATATTACTAGAAAATTCCTTACTAGAAATACTAGAAAAAACACTGTATCCTAGGTTCTTTCAAATTAAGAGACTTTGAGAGGGTTTTATATATTGTAGAAATGCAGTCTGAGTCTTCAAGGCTGATCAGATTTTCTTCTGAAATAGAAATGGGTGGGAGGCGTGGAAAATTGGGATGATTTAATGTAGTGAAAAATTGTATTGCTGGGAAGTTTAATTGTTCATAAGATGCAAAAACATTAGGTATGTCCAGTTCTCCAAGTGTTTTAATTTCAAACATTTTCCAAATACTAAATACTACGTGGATTTAAGAGGGTCAAAAAAAGTGATCATCGTGTAGAGAAGGATGTTTAAAAGTTCTTGATTATTTAAGCAGTTGGTTGTTAATGGTCACATAAATGGAAATGTCATTGAGAGAAGCTGCTCCTCTTTGACATTCGCTAAATAAAAGACATAAAATGTAAACTGGAAAAAAAAAATATTAATGTTACAGTGGTCACTTAGGACGAAACTTGATTACCAAAGATTTATGACACTGCCCAGTTTTACAAGGTGAATGCTCAAAGTAGGAGGATTCCCAAAGATTGATACATTCCACACATGGGACCCGGGCCAGTTCTCTCACATAACACACACACTCCTGCTAACCATCCCACTTTGTTACTATTCCAAAATTACCTTAGTGTCGCAAAGGAATTCTGCAATTTCTCCCTCACACATGGTCGCCAGGATCGTCTCCCACACAGGTAGCTTGAACTTTTTGCCAATGATAAGCTCCATGGGCTTGGTCCTTTTTCTGCTGTCATCAATAACAGTGGCATCTTCACTAGGCAAAGTGGTCTTATAGTGAAAAATAACCTGCAGGCAAAACAATAATGTGCACATTCAGGGCTGCATCAATTCATTTCTGTCAGAAGGATATAAAATTTATACCACAAAGACAAGCTATTTGAACCAGGGAATGGTCTTGTGCTGCCAGACTAGCATAATTAGACCTAGTATTAAAATCACATTTTTCCCCATTGTGAGCAATGTGATTCATATTAAAATAAAATACCTAAAAAAAGGGGGAGTGCAAATATGTGTTTGTAGTTTAAAATATAGTTTAAGATTACACCACTGGGAAATAGAGCTGCTTTGGAAAACAACACTATACTTGGGGGGGGGGGGGGAAATCTGATCTCTGCTCCTTACTGAAAACAAGCTTAGCAAATCTGACACCATGCCTTTAACTGAGACAGCCCAGAAGGGTTAACTAGCGCATTTACATAAAATGTGCTCTTTGTCCTCTCCTGAATTGGATTAAGCGGTTTAGAAAATGTTCTGTTATGTATCTTCTGCATTGCTTCTTTGGCGAATGGTGGATTATAATGTCCAACCCCGGGGTTTCTGGTGATGATGGTGTTGTCGTGATTTCGGCGGAATGAGAATCAAACTGGAACCAGGCGCGATGTAAATAATAGCACAATAATGTTGATTGGTTGTCGGTACTTGAAGTCTCTCTCTCTCTCCTCCCTCTTCTTTCCCTCCTGATGGTTTAAATAATGACGAGCTGGATGTAACTGTTAAAATCCCAGTTTGACATGTCCAGGGGGTCTCTGCCTCCCCGCAACACCCTTCCCCATTTCTTAGTACAGGGATGACATTTAAACAGACACACATTAATTTAAACAGGGTGCTGAGACGAGACGCGGCTGGGTGCAACACAACAAACGATAATACTATGTGGCCCTGCTACAATCTTATGAGAAACATTGACAACTCCAAAACAGCAGCACGTAGTACCTTTATATTATACAACTTTTAATTGTGCTTGTTTGTCTGTGTAAAACCAGGATACTTTCGTTGCACCAAAGTACCTCTACACCCATTCACAACTCAAAAAGTAAATACAGTGGGGTGCAAAAGTTTGGGCAACCTTGTTAATAGTCATTATTTTCCTGTATAAATCGTTGGTTGTTACGATAAAAAATGTCAGTTAAATATATCATATAGGAGACACACACAGTGATATTTGAGAAGTGAAATGAAGTTTATTGGATTTACAGAAAGTGTGCAATAATTGTTCAAACAAAATCAGGCAGGTGCATAAATTTGGGCACCGTTGTCATTTTATTGATTCCAAAACTTGTAGAACTAATTATTGGAACTCAAATTGGCTTGGTAAGCTCAGTGACCCCTGACCTACATACACAGGTGAATCCTATAATGAGAAAGAGTATTTAAGGGGGTCAATTGTAAGTTCCCCTCCTCCTTTAATTTTCTCTGAAGAGTAGCAACATGGGGGTCACAAACCAACTCTCAAATGACCTGAAGACAAAAATTGTTCACCATCGTGGTTTAGGGGAAGGATACAGAAAGCTGTCCCAGAGATTTAAGCTGTCTGTTTCCACAGTTAGGAACATATTGAGGAAATGGAAGACCACAGGCTCAGTTCAGGTTAAGGCTTGAAGTGGCAGACCAAGAAAGATTTCGGATAGACAGAAGCGACGAATGGTGAGAACAGTCAGAGTCAACCCACAGACCAGCACCAAAGACCTACAACATCATCTTGCAGCAGATGGAGTCACTGTGCATCGTTCAACCATTCGGCGCACTTACACAAGGAGATGCTGTATGCGAGAGTGATGCAGAGGAAGCCTTTTCTCCGCCCACAGCACAAACAGAGCCACTTGAGGTATGCTCAAGCACATTTGGACAAGCCAGCTTCATTTTGAAATAAGGTGCTGTGGACTGATGAAACTAAAATTGAGTTATTTGGGCATAACAAGGGGCGTTATGCATGGAGGAAAAAGAACACAGCATTCCAAGAAAAACATCTGCTACCTACAGTAAAATATGGTGGTGGTTCCATCATGCTGTGGGGCTGTGTGGCCATTGCAGGGACTGGGAATCTTGTCAAAGTTGAGGGATGCATGGATTCCACTCAGTATCAGCAGATTCTGGAGACCAATGTCCAGGAATCAGTGACAAAGCTGAAGCTGCACCGGGGCTGGATCTTTCAACAAGACAACGACCCGAAACACTGCTCAAAATCCACTAAGGCATTCATGCAGAGGAACAAGTACAACGTTCTGGAATGGCCATCTCAGTCCCCAGACCTGAATATAATTGAAAATCTGTGGTGTGAGTTAAAGAGAGCTGTCCATGCTCGGAAGCTATCAAACCTGAATGAATTAGAGATGTTTTGTAAAGAGGAGTGGTCCAAAATACCTTCAACCACAATCCAGACTCTCATTGGAACCTACAGGAAGCGTTTAGAGGCTGTAATTTCTGCAAAAGGCAGATCTACTAAATATTGATTTCATTTCTTTTTTGTGGTGCCCAAATTTATGCACCTGCCTGATTTTGTTTGAACAATTATTGCACACTTTCTGTAAATCCAATAAACTTCATTTCACTTCTCAAATATCACTGTGTGTGTCTCCTATATGATATATTTAACTGACATTTTTTATCGTAACAACCAACGATTTATACAGGAAAATAGTGACTATTAACAAGGTTACCCAAACTTTTGCATCCCACTGTATAGAGGTGGTACACTACTAGAGATATTTGGAGGTCCACATCAGGGACAGGCTGGACTGGTCTGGTAACTAAGAGCTCTTCCATTACTGTCCTGACATTTACAAGTTTTAATAACTTCTTCTATTCACCAGGAAATGACCTTCATTACCATCAGTTACACACTGATAATGTGGATTGGTTTTAAGATCTCAGGGGTCCACATCACTGAGGATCTATTATTGGCTTTAGCGCCTGGTATTTTGTTCAGGCTAGACAGCAATCTCCACTTTTGGAGAAAGCTGAGGAAACTCTGTGCATCTCCTCAGATCAGAACTCACTTTTAAAGTTGCGCAGTCTGGTATAGCATGTGCACTGTGAAGACTGTGGAGTGCTGCAGAAGGTGGTTACAATGGCCCTATTCATCACCTGGGGCACAAGCACCCATCCACACACGAAATTTATGACAACAGAAGGAAGCCCTTTCTATTATAACTAACCATATATACCTAAACAAATAGTGTCATAAATCTAAAGCTATACCTCCAGACCCTTAAAAGTGTTTTACCTCCAAGTTATTAAACTATTACAGTAACTCCCATATGGTCAGCTACTTGAACTGTGATCAAAACTCCATTGTGTACACACACACAAGCAATTAAATTCTAAGTTCAACTTAATGATGTAAATTTATATGTGATACGTACATATACATGTGTTTAATTTGGAATGGTTACATATTTACTTTAGCATGCTTTGTTGAGTAATGCTCAGGCTATCTACTGTATTGTACTGTACTGCAGAGTCACTGCATGTTTCCTCACTTGTCAGGCAAGCAACCTATGCTTTACAGTGTATTGGCAGTGAGGCGTAATGGTTAAGGCTTCAAAACCTGAGGTTATGGATTTACCTACTGACACTGTGTGACCATGAGCAGATCACTTCATCTGCCAATACTGCTACTGGAAAACAACAAAAGAAATGCAAGCAACTGTACCTTAAATGCTGTAAGTCACCTTGAATAAAGGCATAAGCCAAAATAAGTAAATGAATTGTTGGGTATAAACTGAATTATCCAGAGTTGAAAGGTCCACTCAGAATTTACCAGCTTATCATGTACTATTATATGTGTATTACTAAAGCACCCCACCCCACACACACACCATTTGTGTGGCTCCTTTTGATGTTAACAGTTCAAAATGTTTCAGATAGCTTTCTAGATCCAACAGGCAGCTGCTTCATTTTTTTATTTCTCTCTCCAGTGTGTAATCTAATACCGTTTTGGGAGCCAGTGGGAAGTAATGGGATTAACATGGTTTAAGAAATGGTGAATATTGTATTGTAACATCTTTTGCACTCTAAGGAACCTTGTCATGGTATGTGATACACAAGGTATACTAAGACGGATTGATTCAATGATTTATTGAACCTTTGCCTTTCATCCCACTTGCAGTCTGTTTTTACAGGAAGGTAAATGCATGTGGAAGAATGCTCTGTTGGTGTTTGATAAAATGGATAGGATTTGAACAGAGGGGACTGGGCGGTCTCATGGTCTGGAATCCCTACAGATTTTATTTTTTTTTCTCCAGCCGTCTGGAGTTTTTTTTTTTTGTTTTTTCTGTCCCCCCTGGCCATTGGACCTTACTCTTATTCGATGTTAATTAATGCTGATTTATTTTGTTTTCATATTGTGTTTTTTATTTTTCTATTCTTTATTATGTAAAGCACTTTGAGCTACTGTTTGTATGAATATGTGCTATATAAATAAATGTTGTTGTTGTTGAACATGATAAAAATTGTACATTTTCACAATTACATTGTGCAAATAAATTATTAAAAGTTAGTCCATTCATCTTCTAATTATTTCTGGATTCTGGTGTCAATTTTGGAAGCACTGGGTGAAAACTAAGCCTGGATGTGGTGATAGCTCATTGTTGAGCAGTGTAATAAATGTAAATAAAATTTTAAAAAAGTTTAAATAAGATGAACAGATACCTCTCAGAATTATGGGTCGTTTTTGTCTGGACCATCCGTCAGATGTTCCAGGGCTAAATTTATTTCCTCAGTCTTAAATACATCTCTGATTTGGTTTAATAAAACGTACAAAACACGTTCATTTTAAAAGAGGCGAAGTAACGTGTAAAAGAAATTAAATATACGACTCGATATCCGACACCCTTTAGATTGTGGGGCACACTGCCAAGGCTGGAGTCGTTGATGGTGGGTAGTCGTATGCAGCTGTAGCAGCGAATACATTTCATAGTTGGCTATCATCGTATTTGTGTAAATAATGTGTCCCATTTCCAAACTGGCATCTCGCTACGATTCTTTGTTTGGATGTCTCCGTGATTTGTTCATCGCTCAAAAATAGAACGTCACCGCTTCGCCTTCCGTCCCGACGATTCTATGGCGAGACGCAGACGGAGACGGAGACGGAGACGGAGACGGAGCCTGAGGCCGAGCCGCCTGCGCGCAATTCTCTGGGCCGCTACCATCATTTTGAAATCAAGGGGAGACCAACGCCCGATTAAAAGAGGCCAAGCCCATGCTACGGTAACTGTCTCTAACCGCCGCCTTACCTTGGTTCCTTCGATAAACGCCGGCAGCGGTTGTTTGCCTGCATTAAGAATCTTTTTCTGGATGCCGTCTGCTGCTAACTTAACGATAAGGTCTGCCATCTTTGGTCTTAGAACAACAGCTTCGGCAATTTCCGGAGTGGTCTCCGAGGGGCGGGGACCAAGTGTTCGGAACGTTCCGAGAACTTAAAGCAGAGAGAGAGAGAGAGAGAGACAGAGAGAGAGACCCAGTCCGGCAATACGTGCATCACAGATATAAGGCACACGACTGTGATTTCTATTTTGTAAGGTATCGCAATCATTACATTTGTCTTGAAAAAAGAAAGGCAAAAAAACACTCCTGTCATAAATTTTATGTGTACTCTATAAATTTGAGGGTTCTGAATCCAAATCCAGCAACAGAATTGATATATCGCATCCGGTTTTACAAGAGACGAACTTTTAAAAACTTTATTTTAGAATTATTATTTAGCATTGAAAAAATATATAAAGTACACAATTGTTTAAAATATGATTATTATTTACAAAAAAGTAAACACTTGGAAGTTTTGTCCTTTTATAATCCGCTTAATGCTGCGGTGGGTTGGCGCCCTGCCCGGGATTGGTTCCTGCCTTGCGCCCTGTGTTGGCTGGGATTGGCTCCAGCAAACCCCCGTGACCCTGTGTTCGGATTCAACGGGTTGGAAAATGGATGGATGGATAATCTGCTTAATGTGTTTCACAGTTGATGCCTGCTGGTCATTCCAGTCGTCACTATGTGAGACATCTGAGTGATGTCCAGGTGGAATCTCTCACCGGGTCATCAGAGGCCATTGCCGTGTTCTCTGTATTAAAAAAAAAAAAAAATCAGAGTGTAGAAGATGAATTTTTATAGACATGGTGCACCCAGGTTGTTAGGTAGGAAAAGACGAGCTCCTTAGTTAACATGTCGTAGTTTTCCGTCTTTATATTCCCGAGAATACTGTGTATCCGCTTCCTCAAAAGAACTTAATAAAACGACCTTCAGTGCTTAGAGAGGTTGAGGTGCAACTGTACCATGTGGGTCAAAAGGAAGGGTTTAGTTAAGTAGCGGGATTCCCCACCAAATGATTTGATATTCTGTCTACCCCTCTCAAAGTTTTGTAAAAACAGTAACATTGATTGTCTGAATGAAGGAAGGCTGTGTATTAATTATTTTACCGTTTGCTTATCGGTTACCCGTCAAGACACTGGCTGTATCAATCTAACCATGCATATTTCTGTAAACGCCATAACGACTTCCTTTCTTCTGGACAATAAAAATAATTTTTTTCTAACCTCCAAAATATAAATCCTTGGCTACATTAAAAGAGTAAGGAGAGACCAAAAAATACTGGTTGAGAGTAAAAAATGTTTGATTTTGGGTTGTTTCTTCCCCAGCTAATGTTAATGTTAGGAACGAGAAAAAGACTAACAATTCCAGCTCAAAATATACTTCAAATAATATTCTGAACGTGAAAAATATTCATTCAATAAAACAAAAATAACTTTTTTGAAAAAAGTTTTTTTTTTTTTTTTCAAAACGACGTCTTCACTGAATCAGAAATCGTTTGTGGTATTAAAAAAAATCCAATTGCAGAAATGGATTCAGCACACCTACATCTATACAGTACACCGTTGCTTTGCACGAGAGACAACAGATTACGGTGTTATTTTATTTATTTGATTATCACTCTTGCCCAACTTTGAAAAATGCAACCTCGGACAGGACACCAGCAGTCCATGTTTTATGTTTTCGTTGGAAACGGTGAAAGTGGGAGGAGTAGTAAATGGGCATTAAAAAGCTGGTACGACGAGGGGAAAATTGCATTTCAAACCAAGGTGAATGCGTAGAAAAGTGAAGTAATTTGTTTTTAAAATTCCTAATAAATAGAAATAAACAAAAGTGCGGAAACTTTTTGAACGTCCCTCGTAAATCCAAGTTTGTTTATTTTTTTTATTCTTATACCATTAAAAAGGCGACTCCTTTTTTCTTCTTATGTTAATAGACACATATGATAAGATAAGAACTATCCGAGGGAAATTCTTATGTCATTGGCATGTTCAGTGCAACAAGACAAATAAAGATAGTACAATAAAGATTTAAAAAGAGAAAAATAGTAATTGCGCAAATATACAAAATGTCCATTGCAATTTTTCATTCGTTTGCGTGGAACCTTTCCCTCGATATGTCAGTTTCCTTCTTACATGTCATAAAAGTGGATACTGGAGGTTCTCAAGTGACCAGGTACGAAGATGTGTCCTCTGGATTGGCGTCTCCTCCAGGGTTGACCGTTGCTACTGGGACCCTTTACTGGATTGAGACGACTCAGTTCCCTAATCGAACGGTGGTTTTATATTTTCAGTACCGTACAGTTAGTTACGTTCTCCCTGGATTGCTCAAAATCATGATTTTCAATAGAAACGCGTTCGGTTTAAATAATACAATATTGTAACATTCTTGAGGCCATTTCTCCAATGTACAGTCGGTGAACGACAACGTTTACTTCTGACGCTTTTTTGAACTCGACGATTTTTTATTTGAATTGATCCCTTTTTTCGCGGCTCCTATGGAAGCTTACAAAAATATATTGCCTTATTTCTAAATAATTATTGCGTTATTTTGCCAAGAACTTGCCTGCTGCTGCCGTTATTATAATGCACGCGTGTGCATGAGCCGTGTGGTGACGGCTGACAGAGAGATTAAGCACAAGCATGTGTCATGCAAATCTAGAGAGAGGAAATAAACAAAACTTACAGGCGTACATTTAGTTTTAATCACATTAAAGTTGAGTAGGCAGACTGATAGCAAAGTATTTCTGTCTCAAAGTGTCAGGGACTAACTACATTGGTTTGCATGTTCTCCCAGTGCAGTTCAGGATTGATCGGTATTAGTGCATGTGCTTCCCTGTGTATGTATCTGTTTTAACACCGAATGATGGAAATGTGTTGGTAATTTTTCTCAACTAAGAAAACACATTTAGTCCTGTATGTGCTGTGATGTATAACATTCATCCCCTTTTTGCATCCCCAACCACAGCTCCTGAAAATTAGACATCTGAACACTAGCTGCTGTGCCACCAGATCACACTGTTTCAAAATGTCTATCTAAAACAAAACTGATAATTTATTTATGTGTTATTGGCTTGCACACAACACATTTTTTTCTGCTTGGCTGTGTGATTGTGCCATACAAAGGACATGCTTACTATCCATCATGTTTGCTTCTTGTTTATACCCAGCACTGCTCTGATAATCTCGGACTCCCTGTGATGCTAAACTGAGTAGATTAAATTTACCTCTCAGTATAGGATTAAATATATACAAAGAACTTTTGTTCAGCTCTTATAACTTGATTGCATGCTATTCATGTGCTTAACCTGTTCCTCAATAATTGTCACTAGATGGCAAAGCACAGGTGCACACAGTTATTACCAACCCAAGCAGACATGCTTTTGTGAAATAATTCAGTTCTTTTGTGAACACTATAATATTTGTTTTTGCAAAATAGTGCAATTCTTTCAAGAAATAATGCAATAATTATTGCAATATAATGCAATTTTTTGATAGAATAATGCACTTATATATTTTTTGAGTGTGTAAGCGTCCATACAGTGAAATTGAGCTCTAACAAAATGAGTTTAATGCCCATTACAATGCAGAGTTAGCACAATCTTCCTCTATGTGTATAGGGTTTTCTCTGGGTTATTCTCATATCCCGAAGATGTGTTTGTTGGGTTTAAGTAAATGGGGGTGATTGTGTCAACTGATACACACAATGCACCCTGACATGCATGTTTTGGGATGAGGATAGTTGATATAAACTAATAAAATATTCAACTTGTATAGCTTATCAATTAATAAAGGAGAACTTAAAAAATGCAACACTTTGCATTCTTCTCCTGTGTCAAAACAATGGTTTGAATCCATATGCCATATGGCACGATGAACATAAAGCTAACAGCATTAATTAACAATCCAGTTTTAAAATGGAGTTTTGTCATTAAAAGAATTCCTGAGCATTTATAAACTTTCTTATTGGGAACAACAAAGTTTATAAATGAAGGAACATACTGTATTTAATCTATACTTGCACCACACTACATGTCTTCAGTCAGGGTGCCATCTACTTAACCACCATTCATGCCAAAGCATTATGTGCCTTGAGTAGCATGGAGGTGCTAGTTCTAGTAAGACTTCACAGCTTCATAGAACTGCCATTTGTGACATGATGGTCACTCCAGGCTTGATTACTGAATAGGATACCTTTTATGTGGAGTTCGAAAGTTCTCTCTTTGTTGCACTGGGGCTGTCCCAAAAATGTGCTTTAAAGATGATTTGCAGCACCAAATTGAACTGGAGTGTGACCAGTGATGAAGTGGCATCCTGCCTTGCACCTACCGCTGTTAGAATAGGCATAAGAATATCTACATCCCTTTCATGAGAAATGCAGAGTCAGAAATTCCAGCAGTCCTGAAGGGAGGAAAAACAAAGCAACACACAGCATAACATCAACCAACAGAAGGTAAAGCATCTGAATTTAAAGACACAGATCTACTTCCTTTTTGTTTTGGGTCAGATCTGGAGGGGATTTTTCTAGTGAGGATCTCCTTGCTTATAATTTTAAGAATCTCTGACTCTGTTAAGGTTATTTAATATACTCCCATTTTTAGTATAAGAACACATACTGTTTTAACTAACTAAATAAATAAATAAGCCATATTTGCCAGTCCCTATACATTTTACACATACTGTATATCAGCAAATTCAGATTTAAAAGTCTTTAAGGGAAGATTTTTCTTGAGGAAAGCTGATGCAAGATTGTAATTAAGAGAGCAGGTGTTTTTTCTGTATTACAAAAATATAATAGAAACTGATATTTTTTTATTAATTTGCTAACTGTACATGTAAAGATTTATATTTATGTTAAAAATAAAGAATAAAAGAGAAATATTCTATTAAAATTACTTTTAATCGTTTTTCGGTGCCTTGACTATGTTTGTAATACTTGTACGTCGACTTTTTTTTTGGTTCTTGATATGCGTCTTTTTTAGAACGCGCAGTGACGACAGGGGAAGGCTCTTGTCCAACAAGAACCTGAATTAGATTATGAGACTTTCCGATTATGTTTTTTTTCTAAAACAATGTGCATTTTCGGATGGCGGGATACGGAGCCAGAACAAACCCAGCAGATTGTAAGGAACAGGACCGTGCAGGGACAGGTAGGTTAGGAGAGAAGGATCCTACCAGTTATGACAGACAGCTGGGTGGATTGTAAACAAAACGATGGGCAACAATACAAAGATAGGACTGAAACTGTATACAAAGAAAGTTTGTACCTAGTTAAAAAGTTGATTCTTAACGGTAAGTTAGACATTTTAATAGCCAATCGCCCGCGCTTCCCGGACAGTCGTCAGCCTTGCTTTTATTTTTCATAACCACGCCCTTTTATTTATCACACCGCCCTATCTCTTGAGTAGGCGGTTCATTTTTATCTCGCGAGACAAGAACAACTGGTTAGCAACTACTATACCCTGAACTCTTGGTTTTGGCTACATAGATCTCAAAAGCGAGTAATGGATTGAGGATCGAGTTTGTAGAGACAGAAAGTTTCTTGCGGTCATTTTACTGTATTTCATTAGGGACGAGTTGTTTCCGGCTGTGTAGCTTGGAAAAGTCAAATATCTCCTAAGGAAAACTCGAAAAGAGTTAAAATGAGCACGACTTAGGAAGTGCAATATGATTGTCTTCAAGCAAAACAATTTGTAAAGCACAAAGAAACGTCTCGAGAAGAAATCCTAAACTCTGAAACCTACTCGCTAAAGGTCGTGGAAATGCCTTTCCGGTTCTGACCGGTGTGTTGGAGAATGAAAGGGAAGCGAGACGGCTTTACCAGACTGACTATATGTACTGAGCAGGGCGCGAAGCCCTGTATTTAAATCAGACCGATCCCCGGGAATATATGTTTCTATAAAGTATATTGAAATCATGCCGAAATGACCTCTTCGGCGAAAATCGCAGCCGATTTTTCCATCGACGACGCTTTTGAGATTGAGACCGACGAAGATGACCGGGATATCACGTCACCGGCCCGCTTTGGAACTTTAAACTTCGACAGGAAAACTAATTTGAGCCTCCCGACAGGACGGAGCAACGGGCACAACCCGAGCTCCGAGTCCGATGAATCCAACTTAAAGTATCAGGTAATGCACTGTGGGCGACTTTGTAAATTAAGGACGAGAACTTGTGTGGTGTTTGTATTAGATAGAAAAGGGTTAGTGTGTACATGTGAATAGTTTAATAACCAGGTATATGGCTAAAGGTCAGATATTGTGTGTAGACAGTAGACGAGACCATATGGCTGCATGAAAAAATAACCAATGTCCGATCACAGTGGAACTAAGGTGGGTATGAAAATGTGTGTGTCCTTTAAGGACGTGTGGGGTTTGTGATTGAGTGAGTCAACTGATGAACCTAGTAAGGGATGAGATGTAGTAGTAGTAGTAGGGAATCCGTGTGTGTATGTATATATTTGTTTGAGTGGAGCCCTGAGAAAAGATACGACCAAGCAAGGTCACACAGGAGGATATCAGATTGTATGTGTCCATTGAGACGCCTAGTAGGGGAGCCTATTGACTCTATGCATAATAAGAGAAGCACATCACTTCATAAGACAATGGCTTCACAGTTTATATGCACTCCCATTACATTTCAGATTGGCCTCTCAATGAACTCACACAGTCTACTCATTCTATAGATTTCAATACCATATGTGTGTCTATTAAGCAGCGTTGCAGGGGATGAGACTGTACATGTGTGAGCACTGTGAGACCTAGCAGGGAATGTCACACACACATTACCTCTTAATCCTATTGTTCCCATATTGTAAATGTAAGCCTAGTGGTAGGTTTAGCAATCCTGTGCCTTGCTACAATCCTATGATGTGTGTGTTTGTGTGTTCACTGTGGCATTTACATCATTATTACCAGGGATGAAAGAGTTCTGAGGATATGCTGATTTCTGTCTTCCTCATGACAAAAGCAAGTAATTCACATATATTCAACAAATTTGAATTTCCCCTTGGGAGTAATAAAGTATCTATCTATCTAAATGTTTTCAGTGGATGCAGTGTGCGTGTGGGTTGGGGGCATCAGTGTGTTGATAAATAATAGGTTTTCTGGGTTATCAATCGCCACAGGCAAAATGACTAATCCATCAGGTTGTTGATGGGTAAGGCAAACATTTGATGTAAACCTTTTCCTTGACTAAATGGATGCAGCACTGTCCAGTTTCACATGCAGTGGCAAAGACTCTGCAGCCTACACCTGCAATTTCAGTGGACATCCACATGAAAAAGCGAGAGGTGACAGAATTGTGTGAGTTCCCTTGACTAGGGATTATTGCCTCATCCAGACACACTTAAAGCTAAAAATGTATTTTCATAATGTCAACATTAGAATACTCGAGTGCTTGCAAACCTTTACTGTAGAGGAACTTTAAATAATACTAATGCCAAGTTAGCCTTTGGAACAATGGCATTGACTTACCATGTATATAACTATTTAACCTTTTACACAAAAAGAAGAAAAAAAAAAACTTGATAACACGTGGGACTTACTAACAGATGCACTCTGTTAAGTTGTCTTCTCACTACAGACCTAAGTGACTTTACAGGCACCTATCAAGCAGCAGAAATGTGAGCAAAATCTAGCTGAAATCATTGCATCTAGGGCAGAAAAAAAAAATAGAAAAGCTCATATTAGGCAGCTCCAGAGACCAATTCAAAATATAAAAAAAAAATTTCTGCCTTATTCTGGAAAAGGAACAATGTAAAGGATTTTTCTTGTTAGTGTTGAAGGACATTGAATGTAAATCTTTTTAAGAGGGCCTCAAAGGCTACAAAGATAACAGATAAGATAAATAAATGAAAATACAGTAATTTAAAGTCTTTATTTTTAGAGACACTCAAGATTTATAGGGGCTGTTTTACAGACAGAATTATGGACTAGTACTGACTTCTAACCATGAACAGGATTATATTTTGCCACAATAACTTAAAACTGCATTATAAATAACTGTTATCATCACATACACTTTCAGCTTTCTTCCATCTGATCCCTTTCACCACTATTACCAAGAGTAGGCAAAACATGGTACTTTTAAGAATTGAAATAATATTTATTGGTAATTGAAAATTATTTTTAAAAAGGATATGTGAATACATAATGTATATACATTATCAATCTTGATAAATCCAGATATATGAAACTATAGCTGAAATAACATCCAAGATTATAAACAGAGCAACACAAAATGTAGTTAAAATGAACTACAAAGGGAAACACTGGAGATATCATTGTTAAAAATGTGCACCCTGTCTGTTAAATTCTGTTAGTTACCCTTTAGCCATTGCTTAAAAATACTTTAGGAATTTCAGTCTACTATAGTTGAGGTCAGCTCCCCTTTTCCAGCACTGCCTTTCTCCTTATCTCTCATACTGCAGGAGTTGGTCCTATGTTAAAAGATCCTCCCCTCTGAAGTCAAACTGGAGAAAAACAAACTACAGTAGTTGTATTTCAAATAAAAAGGTTGTTTAAAATGTATCTTCTAACCACTTTAGAAAAATGAAAAGCTTTGTAATGAACTAAAAAAAATCTGACATACACAATAGTTCCTACATTTTAGTGTCATTAATCTTTTACTGGACCAGCTTAATCTAATTCAGGATCATGGGGGTGGGGCTGGAGTCTACTGTAGTGTAATTGGGCACATATTCTGTCACACACACATTCAAACAGGGACAGTTCAAAAATGTTTGTGTTAGCATAACCTGAATTAAACAAGCTCAGCAGTGAGTATGTTTGCCTATGAATCTGGAAAAGTTCAGTTACTCCAAATGAGTTCTTATCCAAAAGAGCAACCTGCCTTAATCAATATCAATAACTGTCGGGTTTAGCAATTCATCTGGTTAATTAAAACATGCTGTGGTATACAAAAGTATTAAATCCCCTTGAAAGCCATCATAATTTTCTGCATGACAAAAGATTTTGTACACATTTATCCATTCAATATTTTGGATTTGAACTCTTATGCTGTAACAATATATTTCCAAAGTGAAAATAAACCAATATTCTGTAGATATTTAGCTGAAGAAGAAAAACTCTAAAACGTTAGTGTTTGCATAAATATTCAAGGCCTACACATTAATAATTTTATCAATAATTTTTTGGGGGTTATGTATCAGTTTGGCATGTTGTTCAGGAGTGATCCTTCCTCATTCGTCTTGACAGAATTCTTAGCGATCCTCTCTATATTTAAAAAAAAATACTGTGCCCTCACTGGAACTTTATAATGGGAACTAATGGGCATGAAACACCACAGGAAAATAAAAGCCTAAAAACTCACTGATGAAGTGGAAACGTGTGTTTCTGACACGTTTTTTGGAAACAAAAGGGATGTGGAAATATTTTTTATTGCATATTCCTGGTACTAATTTCTCATGGTAAAAATAAATTTTCTGTTCACTCGTGTGAGGTCCCACATAAATACCAAAGTAAAGTAAAACAAAACCAACCACATGGTGAGAAAACATTAATGTGATTTGTTCTTTCAGTTGGAAATCATGCTCTTGAGGAGTGAAAGCTTATTACAGAAGAAGAGAAATTCTGAGATCACGTACACAGCTAGTGTTTTTTTTTTTTATAATGGATGAATCTCGTAATATTGGTGTTTTTTTATTCAAAAATTACATGCTTAAATTATTTTATAATGTGTGTGTAATTGCATGATGCAGATCAATACTCTCTCTTGGATGTATTCAGTAAGTTTAAGTTTTTATTTTCCAGTGATGCCCCTTGCCCCATTAGCCTACATTGTAAAGTACCAGTGAGGGCAAGATATTCTTTTAAACTTATACAAAATGCTTAATTTTAGAACAGAATTTCACATGGCAAATGCATATGTAACATTTTTCTGAAGAAATAACTTCAAATTGAAACATACCGTACTTATCCTTTAGAAGCGAGTCCGATATGGCATTTGGACTAGTTGCACAACAAATAATATGTTGAGCTTCTTGGTTTTACATACCTTTCCTTCGTGCAGCCATTTGCATACTTTCCCTGTGAATTGTAGGCGTTTCTTCAGCATTCTAAACATGTGTATCATAAGTTGGAGACCTTTTCAGTTGTGTGTTTGAATTGGCCCTCTGATAGACTAGTGTCCAGACTTGGTAAATGCTGGGACGGCCTTCAGCAGCCAATGTCTCTGCACTGGATTAAGTGATCCCAAAAGATTGCACTATGTAATAATGTTGAACCAGGAATCTACCATGAAGTGCAGGTCAGGTCAAGTCAGGTTAGGCTGTTCTTCGCAGAGACACAGTACTGAAGGAACCCAGCCTTCGTCCCAGGTTACTGGATAGCGTTCATGTCTCGCATCCATATAGCAAAACAGGAAGCACCAAGACTCTAAAAACTTGGACCTCCATCCTTTTGTAAGGATATCAGGAGCACCACACAATCTCTTCCAGCAACCTCATCCCCCCCCCCCCCCCCCCCCCCCGCCTCCAAATGCATCTGCTGACTTCGTCAGAAGAGTCACCAGACATGAATGTCACTGCTGGGGTAAGTAAATCTCTCAATGCAGTCAACACTCTTTGCAAACAGATATACTACTGATGGCTATGCCCAAGAAGGCTTTGATCTTGGTGTTTATCCAATACACTCGCAAGCCTAGGCCCTCGTACTCCTCACTCAGTCCCTTAAGAGCCCTGATTAGCGCCTCCATTGATTCTGCGAAAATCACAGCGTCGTCAGCAAAGTCAAGATAAGTGAATCTTTCTTCACGAACAGATGGCCCACAGCCACTGGACCCCAAAACCCTGCCCAACACCCACTCATTCTCACCATGCATACATTGAACAGGGTAGGAGCAGAACAATACCCATGACGAACCCAAGAATCAACTGGAAAAAGCACAGAGGTTCTACCTCCACTCTACACAGCACTCACAGTACAAGTGTACAGGCCTGCCATGATATCCATCAACTTCAGGGGGATCCCACGAGGTCTCAGGATGTCTCACAGGACACCTTGATCAACTGTATCAAATACTTTATGAAAATCGACAAAGGCTGCAAAGAAACTCTGTTGCTATTCGTGTTTGAGCTCAATGAGAACTCTCAGGGCCATGAACTACAATGTGTGTTAATGAGAAACCTTGTGTATTTCCCCACAGAATCTTCAGAATGACGAGGAGGGCATGTACAGCAACAGCAGGCCTGTTGGCAATATTTTTATTACAAGGTACATTCCCAGCTCCTGGCCCTTTATTTAAAATGTCTCTTTTCAGGGAAATTCAGGTTTTTTTTACTTAAACTTTTCATCTCTTTGTACCAGAAATACAGGCAGAAGTTCGACTCGCAGCTCCCAGTGGTCCTTCAGCACCATCAGCAACACCACTCAGTTGTCCTACAGGGAATGTTTCAGGTAAAGATGGTGGTCGGGTGAAGGGGAAGGGTTGGGGTGATTTATATTGACTTAGCTCATGTCTACTCTGTTGTGTTTTCTCTCTTGTTTGGCAGCTGGATGCAGCATCCTCTGATCGTGAAGAATAAAAAAGTAGTCTTTGCTTCCTTCCTGTTAGTAATTGTTGGAACAGGTGAGTTTCAGTAATGGGTAACTGATGTTCCATATTATTTAAAATTGAGGAAAAAATTAAATTGCCACTTATGGGATCTGTTCAAAACGTTTTTATTTTTAAATATGGCAAGGTTGTTGTGGAGGTATTTTGTGGCAAAACCAGAAAAAGTAGACTGGACAGTGCTTTGCTTGGCACAGTGGAGGACAAAAAGGTATATAACTAAATCAAAGGAGTAGACAGGCTTAAAGGCAGGACAAGTGTCTGTCAAGAACTAATCAAAAGTTCTCAAACAAATACGAGGGACGTTCAAAAAGCTTCCACACTTTTTGGTTTTTCTTTTTTTTTTTTTTTTTTTAACTCTATGAAGAAATTCAATAACAATTTGCATCACTTTTCTACATAGTCACCTTAGTTTGCAATGCAATTTTTCTAGCGCCGTACCAACTTTTTAATGACCAATTACTACTCCTCCCGCTTTCACCATTTCCAACGAATATATAAAAGTGTAAACTTTTTGAACGTTCCTCATACATTGCTGGAGAATCTCACTTTTATGTGCTAGAGCGAGAGAGAGAAAGAGAGATGGAAAAAATGCCCTTGCATAAGATGGCCACTAAAACGAAAAGTAAGCGTGTCCTTGATGCCAGACGTGTCTCCAGAGATGCATGGCATGATCGCAACCAAAAAATCCAAAATGGCAGATTCATAACAATTTTTTCACAACAAAACGGTGACAATATTAAATAACCAGTAAAAGTAAATGTTAAAAGATGAAAACACTGTGCTGTCCACCTATATTATGACAATAACAAGTGGCATATCTCTGCTCTTTCTCCTCAGCGCTAATTTTCACTGGCATTGGAGTGCAGCTGAATCCTGCCTCAGGTAAACGGGGGTTGGGTGTAGACATGTGTGAAGGAACGAAGTTCCTAAGGATCGACCACATCCTCTCACTCTTTGATTCATCATCCACAGGTGTTTCCAGTGCAATCTTCTTTGTCCCTGGGTTCCTACTAATAATTCCTGGAGGTAAGCATCAACCATACTGGCCTGTCTACCCTTGACATGCTTTGTGCCTTCCTTCGACCTCAATTCTTTGCTGTCTCCCCCAACAGTTTATCATGTGATCTTCATTTATTTTGCTGTACGTGGGAGGAAAGGCTTTCGATTCTTCTACCTGCCTTATTTTGAGAAGTAGCCTTTGTCGAGGAGCCTCCCTGGCCTGCTCTGTGACCTCTGATGAACCTTGGTCTTACAGAAGACTGACATATGGACCTGTGTTATCCTGTTTTTCAGATGAAGGAAGATCTAAGTTGCACTTCATGTGCACAGAGTAACATATCCAGCTACATTCCTTTTTTTTTTTTAAAGGATCAAATGTTTTCTCTTCTCTCTTTATTTGTACCAACTGGTTGGAAAGAAGTTGAGTAAACATGAAGAATGTAATCGACTACTCCTCTTCTCTCAAGAGTCAAACTGCCACATTTTATTTTTAAACCATTCTCTGAAACAGTGGCTTCTTTACAGAAGTGCTACCTTCTTCAGATCCAGTTTATGAATTTGGGGACATGCTGCTCTCTGAGGCTTATGGTAGTACAGGCAGGGGATATGCAAGTCAAATTAACACCAATATTTTTGTATAATATTTAAAATTGCCATGTGTGGGGACTTTAGCCACTAGACATTGTCTCCTGACATAATGAAGTAAATGACAGCCCAGAGCATCATAATGTTGTCATAAAAATCTACTGTTTTACTCCAGTGTTGGATACTGTGATTTAGAATATGACTGGGATGAAAACTAAAATAACATTTTGAATGCTCTTCACTCGTTAAGGGCAAACAGAGTGGACACACTGCAAGGTTTTTAAATTTCTCTAAAAGGAAGAAGCCAAAAGGGGACAAGCGATGTAGCTGCTTTCACAAGATTTCAACTCAAGCGTAATCTACTGACAAGGGTCCATCCCGAGCTGCTGTTTTACTGCCCTATCACTGGCTCAATGATCCACCAAATGTGACACTGCTTATTAGAGTGCCAGCTGCCATGTCAGTATACATGAGACAAATGAGAGCTAAGCGAGTAGAGCAGTTGTACCAGAGTCAATTTTAAATGGCTGATATGTAAAAGAAGAACATGGCCCGGGCCCCTAAAACTGGCAGCCTCAGACACCAAGAGCCCTAGTCTTAGCTTTAAAACCAGCTTGGTTTAATGTGAAACTGGAACTATGCAGAAAGCGAAACTGAGATCTGATGTGTAAAGGGTGCATGTTTAAATTTCACCAGTTTCCAGTGGTAGTAGTGTAATTCAAAAGCTACTCTTGGTGCAGTTGAGGTGCAGGGCTGTGGAACATTGTGCACTATAAACCGAGCCCAAGTACTATTTCCAAAACCCAGCTTCTGTTATTGAGCTGAAATATGTATTATATAATAAAAGAGTAAGATGTTTGAACCTGGGGCAAAAGTTTTCAAGCATACAAATGATAAATGTAGTGTTTACAAACGCACACAGTGAAACCGAGCATTTGAATATTTTCAGGATTACTAATGTGCCAAAAATGTTTTTATCCTAGTCATTAAAAATGTTAAAAGCTTTATGAAAGGGTGATCCTATTTTAATGGACTACTAAACTGCTGAAATGTGCCGGCCTCCTTGATAAATGAGCTCAACCGACTTTTACTAAAAAACTTGACCAGTTTCAGGCATATTCTAAATGCTGTTCTTCTGTTGAGTAACATCTTATAGACTAAACTTAACTTACAATTGGTGATCACGCAATAATCTTGAAAAACAACTTTTGTTTAATTTGCAGGGCTGCCAGTTTAGTGCCTCCACTGTGACCTTCAGCAAGTCATGTAAACAGCTCAGGCTCCAGTTACAGAACAATCCAAATAGATGATATGGATAAAAAGGAGTAGTTAAATAAATAGAAAGTATAGCAAGAACAACATACTATATGTTTGTGTCATTCTCAAACAGTATGAAACATACCATGAGCACCTGTAATCTCATTACAAAAAGAAACTGACTTCAAACACCTGATTGCCCCATCTTATACATGACCCCTTCCTCATGCTAATGTGTAGCATTGATGACATGGTAGTATAGATTTCTCCATCATAATGTATGAAATGAATGGTTTGTAAACAAATCAACCAAGAAAAGTTTAGGCAAGCATGGCCTCTTACATGTACAGAAGTCCACACAGTAGTTGCATAAAGTGCCCCTAACCTGCCCTCACTCGTAGTAAAGTTCTCAGTATGTGAAGCTATACACCAGTGGAGGAATGTTAAACTTCGGAAATAAATGATTACAGCAGACAGTATAACATGATGTTTTATTGCTTTAAGTGAATATTTTAGCACAGTGTTATGACCTGCTAATTAATGGATTTTTATGTAGATGAATGCAGGTTGGAGGTCAGGCTTGCCTTCGTAATCTTCAATATGATTGACAATGTGAATTTCTTCCTGTTTTGTAACCCAGTTGAATGGGTTAACAGGAGCCTAAATATGTTATAAAAATATAGATGCTAATATCATAAAATACTGTAGGTGGCTGAAGAAAGACTCAAACTTCCCTTGGTTGGAGTTCAGATACTGGCCCTTTATAATTGTTAAGAAGGAAGTGTTTTGTTTGATGGGCCCTTTAAGGAAGGGATTGTTTCCAGTCTTGGGATTTCTCTCCTCATGGAACATGCAGAAGCCTAATTGGCTTACTCAACAGACAACATGACAAATTACTTTGATCATTTGGTCAAAGGTTTTTAGTGCTAAATATCAGGCGGTTTACTATTTGAGCTCTGAATTAATGGGTCTAGGCAATACATTTTTTTTAATATTTTGGCTATATGTAAATCACTTTCTATCTATACTTGAGAACTTGACAGTAAATGAGATTGCATTTTTTCAAGATTTTTTTGTTAAGGATTAATAAAGAAAATGTAACATCTATTTCTTTGTGTTTTTCTCTTATTCAATGTAAGTGAAGTCTAGCCAAAAAATAGATTTTAAAATATATTGAAGCTGGTGATCTGTTTGACATTTTGTTCCCTTATTTATTGACTAAATATACTTGGTTATGGGGCTTTATGACTAATGCTACCTTGTATTTTACTGTGGCGGCATGTTTTAACGAAAATTATTATAAAGTGCTACTAAATGGTCTCTGCATTTTTTGTTTAGTTCCAAGATAGTTGAAACAATGCCTCCTCAGACTGATCTACATGACTAGAAGCATATGAACGGAATTACAAGCATTGATACTGTAAGCCTATTTAGTTCAATGGGAACTCCAGCTTCTCCCCATGCTTGTGACTACTGACACAATTTGCAGCATCAGCTGAAGCGATGATCCGATTACAGGACTATCAAAATCAGATCTATGTTAAGAGTTATACACGTGAAGTGGAAAAGTCTGGCTGCTGTTTAGATTTTTTTTTTTTTTTTAGATTTACTTTGTTTTCACCAGGCATTGTCGGAAGTCTACAATTCCAGACTTTATAAATACTCTGACCCTACCAAACTCTCTGGGTTTTGGGCCTGCTCTTAACAGCCATGAGCTCCTCTAGCCAGATCACAGACTTGAAAATAAAGATGATGACTCTTAAAAAGCATGCAATGACTAGAGAGATATGTTGCAACTTCAATTTTCGGAAACATTATAGCAAGTTAGAAAATGTATGCATAGTGTAATGTTGAGGTGTGATCAGGGACTTAATAAATTGTTTTTTTAAAGTATTACACATTTCATTTCAAAACAGGTCACATTCTTGTTAATACATATTTTTGTAATAAGTCACAAGTACAAATAACAGTGGTGATAGAATATAATTAGATGTACTGGGACCAGGGCCGGATTTTCCTATAGGCTAACTAGGCTTCAGCCTAGGGCCTCAAGATCAAGAGGGGCCTACATTCAAATTGTTAGCAATTTGAACAAACTTAAAAATGGGAGGTGAAAGGGCCTCATAAGTGGAATAGCCTAGGGCCTCTTTTCACCTAAATCCGGCCCTGACTGGGACATTACAGCATTTTATATTTATTGATAATTAAAAACCAAGCCCAAATAAGGTTTTGGGTTTTGAAATGGCTTTCATGGACACTGGATTCCAACTCAGAGGATGTAAAAGTTGCATCAATCAATCTAGTATTGTTAGTTATTGGCTATGGAGGGTCTATGGGTAATTGTGGTACATGTTCCTCAAATTTTAGAAAGAATTACCTGATGAAGAGTCCTATGGTGAAATCCACCTGTGCAAGCACTTGAAGCGATCTTGAGTTGCCCGCTTCATGTGCGACTCTGCTAATGTCTCAATTTCTTGCATTGCTGATCTGTTTTTTCATCAAGAGTGGCTATTAAAATGTGTAAAAGACAAACATTAGCAAGTTAAAACAAACTCAAGATAAAGTTATTCAGCATATAAGGTTTTACAGGATATCTCAATTCACAAAGAAGGAAAAATAAGATGGGTTTTGAAATTTTCAGAACGTTGTATATCTTCAAAATTATCTCAAAGAAAATTGAACTATATCAACAAATTTTCTTGAAGAAAAAGTGTATCAAATTTCAATGAAATCGGTTCACAGTGAGCTGAGCGGGCAAATGGGCAGACATGGCTGTAGGTGTATTTACATAAACACAAAGTTATAGGAAAGTGTATACTGTACTTTAATCTCCGAGATCTGCTCACAGACTGGTCAGATATGCAAAACTGAATCCACATATCATATGAAAGGACTTTTCACCCAAAACAGTGGCCCACAGTTCAGGGCTGCTTAAAAATAAAATAAAATAACACAACAGTGCTCAGTTTGAAACTTCATCAAAAATATCAATGAAGTACATAAAACAATACTTTGCTAAGACAAGACGTTTTAGAAACAAGTGCTGGAAATAAAGAAACAAACAAGACCTTTAAGGCCACAAATTCAAAAGGCACAGGAAGTACCCGATATACTGTGTGGTAGAAGCTGTCACAGGAAATATGATTTTTAAAGGAAGTATAGACTGTCATTTGCAATTTATTTTTTATTATTTTTTGTCTGTTAAATTCAGCAGATAAACAATACTTTTGAACTAAAATGTCATGTTTTTTTTTTGTTTGTGTTCTGAAGAGGTTTTGTTTTGAAAGTGAAACAAGCAGTTTGCCTGGCGGTGTCAGCAGACATTTACATATAAATAAATGGGAGCTTTGACGAGTATTCATTTTACACTTCAGTGTCAGTTTGCTAATGAACAGCAGCATTTACTCGCATTTTGTTAAAAATACATCATAATCAGAGGGAAACACCCCCAACCACGGTGACCTAGTACTGGCTGCAACCTGAAATTTGACTCGGTTAGTACGAAATAAACGATACATTAGTAATTGAGAATACCGATCAGGATATTCGTATCTTAAATTGACAAATTTTATTATGCAAGGAGAAACAAACTACAAAGAAAGACTACATCGCGATGTATTTCTTTCAGACCATCCTGGTAAAGGAGTGCAACATTTCATGTGACATACAGACTTGGATTGTGCATTAACGCTAAAATGGTCACAGTGTGGTCACAACGGTCATTACGTACTGTAAATCACTCCTCCGCTCTAGGCGCTCTGTCGCAGATGACTGAAACAGAAGACGGGGCGGTGCCAGAAGATTTCACACGGGGGGCGGAGAAAAAAATAAAGGTAAGGCCAAAAACACGTACTCTGTTGGCACGGGTGATTCTGATAGGCAGAAATAGTTTTGAGGGGTGCGGAGGAAAAAAAGCTAAGGACAATAATGCACTCCCCGTTATTTCACAGTTAAATATATTTTAATTCAAACTGCAAACAATAAATTAAAAGTTTGAAAACGTAGTGCTTGCCTATTATTATGTCAACAGGCTTCTTAAAAAAAAAAAAAAAAAAAAAAAGTAAAAGGTATTTGGTGGCTTTTTAATTTCCAGAAGTTCGCTTAGCTGGGGGTTTGGAGTGAAAAGCAGTGCCCCCCTTGCAACGTGAATAGCCTACGTTCGACAGCACGGCTCTGCAAACACATGATATCGATACACTCAGCAATATCCGTTACTCGACTACCCACTGTCACAGTCCTCACAAGTCATGCACTGACCACTGGAAGGGGGCTCTTATTTATATTTTAATGTCTAAACGACTGAGATCTTTGAGGTCCATCCACTTGCAATACCGCGCCGTCGTATGTCACAGCAGAACATTCAAGGCTCGTGGTCTTTAGTCACATTTTTGGAGCATAATTTCGTAATAGGTCGTCAATTTCTAGATGTGCAGTTTTCACGCCATTATTTTTAATTTAACAGAACGATGTACGCAGGGCTGGATTAACCATCAAGCAAAATAAGCATGTGCTTAGGGTATCAAGGTATTACTTTCCATTGCCAGATTGTTACCATGGACCATATGGTGCAAAACTGCAAATGTTGCAGCTGAACATGGTTTCGCAAAAAGGGGCTCCTCTATTTATTCAGATATGAAATTGTGACGATAGAGGTTGGGAGCACCAAAATCTTTTGAGTGCTTAGAATCTCTAAAGGCCTTAATCCGGCCCTGGAAGTACGTACACGAAGCCTTGAAATAAATCAATAATAAAGGCGCAAAACCAAGCACTCTTTTAAATTCTATTACGTTCTACAATTTACAGGGATTATAGCAAAAACGACATTTGGACGGTTGAGAGACAAAGTCAGAGAGGGGAGATTGCGTTGGTTTGGACATGTGCGGAGGAGAGATGTTGAGTAAATTGGGAGAAGGGTGCTACGGATAGAGAGGACATGAAGGTGATGGGTATCACAGAACATGATACTGAGGACAGAAAGATATGGGAAAAGATGAGCCGCTGTGGCAACCCCTAATAGGAGCAGCCGAAAGAAGAAGATGATAGTAAAAATGACATTGATAATAACGAAAAACGTATGCTGAACCTTCTATTTTCAATTCTTGCAAAGTTCGCAGTTTTACAAAGAAACATTTTATCGATAACTCATATTTAGATGAAATCAGGCACTCACCGTTTCTTCGCCAGCCTCGTGCGGGGTTTGGTTTGCGTCAAGTGGTACAAACTGAAACAGCGGTGACGCGTGGCGGTGCAGTTCTGCAATTGGATGATTTACGCGGGCTTTCACGAACCCGCTCGAGCGCTCTCAAAGGATGGGGCGTCCCGTACCTGCCACTCAAGCATTTAGCCCCGCCTTCCAATAAGAACCTCGCGCGCACAATACGAACGGCCGCCCTCCCGACCAGGTAGTGAATCCGCTCCATTAAGGAGGACGAAGTTATTTATAGAGATGGGTTCACCTGCAGACCACCGCAGCTTCGCGATTCAGTAGCTATTTGGATTGCAGGTTTCTGTCACCTGGTTTACTTGATAATTAGATAATCACAGTTAATCTTCCTTTAGTGGTGTTATCACTGACGTATTATATAAAGCGACATCCTCCTCAATGGAGTGGAGCTCTGGTGGTCGCAGCTAGGGTCTATTGGAAGTTGTCGCTACCCGATCCGAGTTGCTAGCGACAGGATTTATAACACCATAACATCCGGGTGACGTTTTACTTTAAGTGAAAACAGGCCCGCGGCTTAGCTAGTGCATCGGGGGCCGGTGGGAAAAAATATTGAGAGCCCCCCTCATATAATATTAAGGAAAAGAAATATAACGACCTCAAGAAAAAAAATGCGAGGCTATTTATTCGAATACAGAGTTTCTTTGAAATATGTTTGTGCATGTCAAGTATTTAATTTTTGTGGAAGAGAATGATTCTAAATACAGTAATTTAGAGACAGGACTAAGCCACTTAAAATTAAACTGCTGGTATTTATTTATGAATGGACATTAAATGGAAAGTAATTTAAAACTACTGCTGCATTGATTTTTTTATTGAGTGAGCACCTCAGGAGCAGTGAACACTATTGTTTTATATGATATTTTCATTAATGTGTATGGTAATGCTAATGACAGTAAGGATACATTGATTGTATTTTATCAGGTCTTTCTTATTTTCTATATTTCACATGGAATGAGTTCCAATCTATAAAAATGTTACTGTAACAAACACACACCTAAACTTGAAAATCCTTGTTAATCATATTCTCATGTTAATGTTCACAACTAATAACTTGAATATTGCTATAAAAACTAGAACAGTGTTCTCATAATTGCTAGTCATTTACGAAAACCAATTATGCAGTCATATTGGATACGTTTTGTTTTGTTTTTTTTTTTTTTATATAGATTTCTTTTTGGCAAATTCCTTGACACGACTTGTGTTTCCCCCCCCCCCCCTTTATTTCTTTCTTGATTTATTTGGCTGTTTCTTTTTCAATAGTGAGAATCACAAAGATTCATAGTCTCATTTGTGACACAGTAGATATTAAATAGTTTATCAATCCAGTTTACCAAAAGATCTTTCTGCGGTTATTGACCCTGGCAGGACCGGCACCACCATTAAGGCAAAGTAGGCATTCGCCCAGGGTGCAGATCATAGGGGTAGGCCGCACAGGTTAGCTACCAAACAAACAGTCAGTTGGCACACTAATAAGCTTTACTTGGGTACAAAATAACCAGCACCAGCACTGGTTACAGGAATTGTCAGAAACAAAATACTTACAGTACAAATTATCAGACAAACTTGAAGCTGGCACAAATGCAAAAACAGAATTTACCATACCTTACATATAAAGATTTACTAGAAACAAAATACACATAACAAACTTACCCATAGATCCACTTAGTTCTGCGCTTTTCTGCCTTCTGTCAACAATACACATGGATTCACCTTGTTTAGAGCTTTAATTGGTGCCTTCCAACACTGCCGTTATGTTTCACGAAAGCACTCCCTGTAACACTTCCCGTTTTCATGTGTTAGGTAGCAAACAGAGTAACATTCATACAGTTTCACAGAAAACTTTCCCCCAGTGCAAGAGAAAAATCACTGTTTTATATACTGCATTGTACATGCATCTCACTTATTAACCAAATGTGGGCATTATATCACAGTGTGCTACTGCTCTGCTCGCTGCCCAGTCACTTACGATGCTACCCGGCTACGCTCCGTTGTTTCAAGCACAGGATTGTTTCAAACCGTATGACCAATGACAACTACTGTTAGAACTTGTAACTAGAGTTGCCATAAGTCTAACATAGTGTTACTTAAACCATTCAACCTGAGGACCAAAACAAGAAAATCGATACCATACTGAGACCCAAGAAGAGGATTATCATCATAACTACATTGGAGTCATAAATAGACAAGCAATCATCATATAAATGAATGAAAAACTGTGAAGTTAGTTTCCTTTTGAGCATGTCTCACAGAAAAACGGTTAAAATAGAAAACTGGAAGGCAAATGTCAGTTATTCATTCTCCAACCCGCTATATCCTAACACAGGGTCACGGAGGTCTGCTGGAGCCAATCCCAACCAACACAGGGCGCCAGCCCACCGCAGGGCACACACACACACACACACACACACGGGACAATTTAGGATCATCAATGCACCTAACCTGCACCCGGAGGAAACCCATGGAGACACTGGGAGAACAGGCAAACTCCACGCAGGGAGGACCCAGGAAGCAAACCCAGGTCTCATTACTGCGAGGCAGCAGAGCTACCACTGTGCTACCATGCCTCCCCGGAAAGCAAATGTGTTAATAAAACAATTATGATTAAAAACAGAGTAAATTCCTGAGGTATAATACTGCCAGTGTAAATATTTGGTGTAAGCTTTAGTAAAGTTGAGAAGTCAGTTTTTGGGATTCAGCACAAGGGTGATGATTTTTGAACTAATCCCTTAATTTATTTAACTGGTTCATGGCATTGGGTAAGGAATAGTCAAAAACAATTAATTGATACAGGTTTTTTTTTTTGTCTTAACATTATAAGAAAAAAATTCAAATGAGCTTCAGAATGACACATTTCTAAATGAGTTTGCAAATAGATCAACAACTGCTGCTGCTTTCCATGCTTGCACCTTCTAGTCAATCTACAGTATATTAGAAGTTGCTTTGCAAGTCTCCATAGAAGGTGTCCGCCAAATTAATAACAACAAAAATAAAAAATACTCCACTTTTCACATAATTCAATAATTAATTCCTAAAATATGTATGCACTATTTATATTTTAAGTCTTGATGAATAATTTAGTGAACTGTCCGGTATGAAATGTTTAATGTTACTTACCGATATTGTGCTGAATGTCTACAGCTCGTCTAAACTTTTGAATATTTTCTGCCATTCTTAACAGTTTTCAATGGTCCAAAAATAATGTCCTTCACCAATAGATTGAAATTTATCAACACACTTGAAAACAGTGTTACACGAAGGAATTCTTTCTCTCCAAGGCACATTAAACTTCATGCAAAATCTTCTTTGCACCTCTGGTAAGGTCTCAGATTCAATATATGCCGTAACAACAGACATACGATGAAGGAAGGACCAAGTTGTCAATGCCCACTGAAACTACATTTAGTATACAACATATATATCCCAACCCTATTCATTCACCTTTTAAAACACCATGAAAACAGTCACATTCTTGTGTCCCACCCTTCTGTTTGGACATTTCAATGTAACACTGTGGTCTCTTGACCTCACAAGCTGGTCTGTCATTCCCTTCAGCCTCCCCCTTTCTTTTTAGTGCCTATGTCAGTCAGTCAGTTACCTCACTCTGATTGCTTCACTGGTTGTGACAGGGGTAGGTGGTGTCATGGTTAACATCTTTTATTTACGTGCCATAGAAACGAGAGTTCGCGGTGATGAGTCAACAGCATCATTCTACCTACTGCCATAATAAAATCGTATGGTAAATTGAGTGTGCTGTTATCACTGGCCAGAGAATTCAAGCTTTGACAAACTCAACTAATTTTACTACACAATCATGTGGTGTCTAATCATAAACATGGTCTCAACCCATAGTTTAAGAAACACTCCGGTCTAATGGTTTGAAAAGATACGATTTCAAATTGCCGGTTGCAATTCCTGAACACACCTGCCTGTAGCATGGATTGGTAAACATGAAATGGTGAGAATTTTTGGGAAAAAAAAGAAAGGGGTCTGGGAGCCTCATAATCTTAGAGGCCCATGGAATTTCCCAACCCACTCCATGCGGTTACAGCACCACTGCACCAAAGAGTTAAAATAGGACAGTCCAGAAACTTCAGGACCTCTGTATTTGTACCTTGCATATTCCTCATTTCAGCTCAAGTTCCTACTTGTATTTAGGCAGCAGATGAAGTGGTTTTTAATCATTGAGACTTCAAACCACTTCTGTTTCGAGTGAGTGAAGGTGCGCTACATGCACAAATAGTACCGTTTGCCTATGCTGTAGAATACTTTCGTATTCCCAAGAGAACTTGAACTTTCTCCACGGCACTAGATTTTACTTTAAAAATCGCTGACATTTGTCTTTCACCATTTCTCCAAAGTACACTACACTGGCACTTAAAAACTGATGAAAACGAATACCTTTGAAAATGCTTTTCAGAGCCGAAACCTTGGACGGGCAAAAATGAAGATTTCTACAAATGGAGACTCCATCATACTGATTGGTTCACGTTTATTACGTGGCACTTCCCCACTTGGATCATACTCATTTTAACATCTCATTCCCCGATTGATCACCCTTCACAGAACATATTCTAACGTAGCAGGCATAGAAGAGTTGCTTTTCACCGCACTGCTTGTGTTGCTTACCTGTATGCATCTAAATTGTTTTGTGCAATTTTTTTTTTTTTTTTTTTTTTTTTATATATAAGAACTTATGGTCAAGCAACTACTCACTCTGCAAGACAAACTTACCAGCAGGGGCATCACTAGCTTTAGTGCTCCGCCGCTAGTCCAACATATACACAGGGTCCCCCATGGAGTTTTCATGCTGTCCAGGGTTGCCAAGTTCCAAAAAAAAAAAAAATTATACAATAGTAAAGCACATAAGTGCAGTTAGAAGGGGAAAGGCTGTCAGGTAGATGAAAAACATAGTAAAAGTTCATGGTAGTGGGGGTGAAAAATAGCCCAGGGATCCGTCCTGCATGGGAGAGATGCAAGATGGGGGAAAGTAAAAAAAAAAAACAAAAAACAAACAAAAACACACAAGCAAGACGTAAAGGATTATCTGATCAAGTGTTAAGATGCTGTGGTCATACGAGACTAAAATCAACCTTTTGGGCAAAGCCTTACCTTGGGTTAAAACCAAGTACATCTCACTATGCAAAGAACACCATTCCCTACAGTAAAGCACCAGTGGCAGCATCCTTTTTTTGGGAGTTGCTCTGCAGCTTCAAATGGAGTCCTTATCAAGATTGGAGTCCTTGTCAGGATAGGAAGCAAGTTGGATGGTGCAAATACAGGCACATCCTTGAAGAAAATCTGCTGCCCTCAACCAGGAAGTAGAAAAAAAAAAAAAAAAAAAAAAAAGAATAATGGTTCACCACCAAGGTAGCTGTACAGTCCCTGAAGGACAAATGCGATGTCCCTAGTGACCTAGTTCGAACCTGGACCTTAGCCCTATTGGAAAGCCTTGAAGGGCAGTCCACCTATAGTCACCACATTGATTGAATAAGCTTGAATGAATCTAACCTGGCTAATACCGTAGCTTAACCAAATCATAATTGCACCATGTATTAAATCATGGAGATTCCCTTAGTTATTCCACTTTCCCTGACTCAGATATTTTGGTTCCTTTTATCATTTGAACACTGCAAAATGCAATCACTAAGACTTCAAAAAGACTGACTTGAGGTCTTTTTGTGGATCAATAATGCTAATGTGAACAGAACAGCTTTCTTACAGATTCATCTTATGTTGCTCTGGATTGTCTTAAGATTTAAATCATTCTACATCTCAGGTTAATTTTGAATCTTTCATCTTTTTTGTTTCTGTAAAAATAAACATCCAAGACTCAGAACTGAATTAAGTAGGTCTGCGGATGGTATAGGTTTATACAGTGATTACTGTCACGTGTACAGAGTACAGCATGAGCTAATCAAAATGCAAAGGCTTACCACAATTAGCAAGTATAACCCTCTTATCTTCAAACTTCTGTTTTTCTGGCATGAAAAACCTCAACACAGTTTAGAACATTCTCAAGCAGAAGCTACAAAGTTATGATACAGTTTTATTTCCAATTACACTGGCACTACGCATTTAACAAACTAAAGTGCACTACCAGACAGTCTGGCTTTCTGGATTACCATTACAAGCACTAAATATTTGGTCAAGGATACAAACATTGTATATGTTTGGTGATCAATTCTGTCCATTTTGCTATAGGGACTACTTAATGCCACTCTAGTTTCATGATAAAGAAAAAGATGCAACGGGCCCAGCTCTGTTCCCTTTGTGTCCAGTGAATGAAAGTGCCTCAAAACATGTAGTAGACAAGAATGAGGTAGACTTGTGGATCACTAGTGAGCTAAACGTAACATATTCAGAAGAGAGACAAATCAGAGCTTTACTTTAAGAAGTAGTAGTTATATCTAAGTTATAGAATAACAACTGTAGGAACACTGCAAAAAATATGTCTAAACTGGAAGCGGTAATGAAACTACTTATTATAAAGGTACAATTCCATATCAACATGAAAGGCCCTAACCGAGATCCTACTTCAGTTCTATCAAAGCCAACAAAAAGTAAATATAGTCTAGTCTATTCAAAAACACACCACCTCTTTCATTGAAAAAAAATTAATTTATTGAAAAATGTTTTAATTTAAAAAGCTTTTCCAGCATTAATGATGAAAACCCGCATCAGTTGCCATAAGTCGAAAAAGTGGTTTTTGCAGGTCTTTTGCGACTGAATCCCTGTTGTTGAATGCTGTCTTGCTATGTCCTGGCATTACGCTCTGTTTCAGCCAGACATTCACGAACCAAAGCCCGGGCGTGAATTATACCTACAAATACAAGAGAATGCATCAAGTGAACATTTGTTTTGTTGCCCCTAAAAATAATTCTCATACATTGTGGCATCGCTCTCACCTCTTTTTAGTCTCTCCATTGCACTCTTGCTGCCTGCATAGGTTGGCCGGATTTCTTTTCCCATCTCCTCCATCACAGCCAGCAGGTCAGCATATGTCGACTGGGAACCCTGAGAACCAGGTGGCTTCATTGACTAGAAGAGTAAATCACATTTTTTTTTTTATTGTTTATGTAATGTAAAGAGGAAAAACCAAACACCACACACACACACACACACACACACAAAGTCAGTATCTATTCATATGATATTTGCATCAGTGGAAGACTAAAAAAACGAAATATATAAACAACTATAACTGGGACCATATCACCATATTGCAAATTTACATTTTCTGATGCATCAGGAGTCCATGTGGACATGAGGGTTTTTGACACTGGAGCACTAAGCTATCCTGGCACCACTATGACAACGTTTTCTTCCTGAACGTGCACATTACATGTGGCTGCAATGGTATGCAAGAACTATGATGGGAAATGCAGGACAAGATCTGAAAAGGAACCATCAGGAATCTTGCGAAACCTCAGCACATAGCCAACAAATTGTAAAATTTGTGAATTTGATAAAACAAGTCTTGGAACTTTTCTTTATAAAGGCTATAATTATCCTGAAAAAAATGTGACTTCAAATTGCAATGATTTCAGCCCATAAAAATCTTAGTGCTTTTTGTCAGTTTCCCTGGATGCAAGGAAGCCCTCAATCAGATGCAAAAGCTTATCAACTCAAGGTTTGTGGGTTCGTTTTAGCTACATAAACCCAACACAAATGGAAGCTGCCCAATCTTGTATATGCAATGAAATTACACTGTGAAGTGCAAATACCACTCACCTCCAAAACAAAAGCATTTTCATTTATTTTCAATTACTCAATAATTATTTTATTAGACAACACCACACTATTTGGCAACTTTCCAGAATGTCCTGGGCATTATAAAAAGTTTTTTTTTCTCTTATTTAAATATAAATTAAACCTACATGGTTATAGCACAACATCTGAATTAATAACTAATCTGTGATAGTTAACAAAAGTAGAATGTTACTTTACTTAATTTCCCATTGCTCTTCACTTGGAACACCGGACAAAAATAATTATGTGTGGTTCAATTCAAAAGTTCTGTTATATCTACCTATTTTCCATTTCTAATTAATCATCACATCAATGCTTAAAATAAAAGGTCAAACAGAAAGACAATTGGTTGATGAGCAATTCAAAGCAACCACTGGCTGTAATAACACTTTTACTAAGGCTCTAGATACTTTATGTACCACATGCTACCTTCGGAGTACAGTTAGGATTGAATTTCAGCCACATCAAGACTCTAAGGTGAGTTTTTCATTGTCCCAGGTTGTATTTGTATTTAAAACACACACATACAACTATTCTAATAAAGCAATAACTGTCATTCAAAAACAAAAAAAAGGATTATCAAATTGGAGAACACTAATCACTACTACCTGTGCGCAAACCATGAAAAGTTATATATTTGCTTTTTTCCCCCCCATTGAATGTGAAAATGAAAGTAGCATTGACCTCTGAAAAGAAAATTCCATAAATGAAGAAAAAAAAAAACCATCTAAAAACACCAAGTTTAAGCATCTGCAGCTAATTAAGGGCTAAAATATGTTATTAAAGGAAAAAAAATCATCTTCTACAACTTACCAATATTCCAACACTCTTGAGCAAAATACTAACTTGTACAAATACTCTTAATATACTTGGACCACTCATACCAAAATAAATTGTTTTAGAGCTGCATGTTTAGATTCGTCCCGGATTTGCCATGTTTAATTTGTTGTTATTTCTTTTACTTCAGTTTACAGCATGTTTCAAAGGAATTGCTTATGACTGCAAAATTAGATGAGAATACGGAGTAATCTAAAAAGAGCTTTGTGGTTTTGTACACAGTGTATCACAAAAATAGGCTAAAGGGGAACACGGTAAGTGTCAATATCAAAATAGAACACATTTTAAGTATTAAAAAAAGGATATAATAACAAAGGAGCTATTTTACATAATCTGCATACATTTAAATGGTTAATAATTCTCTAAATAGTGTAACTAAGATCTCATAACTCCACAGCAGCAGTATCCACACTGTTTCTTACACGTTTCCAACAAAAGCCCCACTGATATTAAAGTAATAATTTATGTTAAAGCACATTCATCTTGGCCTTGTTCTGCACTTTGTACAAAGTGCCCTGGAATTTTAAGTGACTAATAACACAGTGATTAGTAATATTAATATTTTTGTGGCTTGAATGCTTTCTCTATATACAAACTGACATTCATAATTCAGCTAACACAAATAATTTAGACAGTAGTAGTTGTTTCTGAGCTACAAAAATTCAATGCTTATATATTTTTAATGTACTGAGCCTTGCACAAAGTTAAAACTTTATTAAACTCCTTTGGTTCTACAAAAAAATGAATGGAAGGATATTTTAAGTTCTATTAAGTTGTCTTTAATATCAAAGCAAAAAAAGTTATAAAATCAACTGACCTCCTGGGTGTTCTTAACAGCAAGGAATAGCAAGAATCACACTACTGGCACATTACAAAAACAGGAGGCCATCAGATCCCAAATACCTAATGTACCTAAGAGCACCTTCTCCTAACTGAAGCTGATCATTCTGCCTCTTACTCCGTGACAGCTGGAGGTCAATGTCAAATCACAATCTGTCAGGTGGGGCTGCTTAAGGAAGCTAAAAACAAATAAATGTCTCTTAATCGGACTATAAAGTTCCAGACAAAGACAAGCTGCTCTCTCACCTGCACATAGCCCATAGACGGAGGTCCGAAGTCATTGAACAGTGGTCTATAGGATGACGCTGCTCCGGGCAAGGAACCCGAAGGTGATGGTACACTGGAGGCTGTGCACGAGGAGACAGTAATCAGATTTTAATTACTTAATGTTTAAGTTTTTGTCTCATTTTCCATCTATATCAGAACTGTATTAAATTTTACGACTACAGCGTTTATCTGAATCTCCCTACAGCCTTTTAAGATTTTCATTCCACTCTAATGCAAAACAGATATAGAAAAATATACTATGGGCTAAAGTACAGCATGTCTATGTATGTTGGGAGACAATGTTTGCACTGGAATTTAGAGATCATGTAAAGCAGAAACCAGGTACTACAAAGCAATTAAATGTGTTAACTGAACTATAAAGCAAGTTTATTTATAGTTGTAATTGTAGCCAACACTAAAGTAACCATAAACAAACAAGAACTACAGGGTAGTCCAGATCTAATTATGCAGATCCAGATCATCTGGATGACTGATTTATGCGGGGATGATTCCAGTTCGGCGCGAAGACGATTCTTCATGTCGTCACTTCGCATACTTCGATGGTCCGGGATTTTTCTGGTGATTTTCTATGTAATAAACTTAAGTTATAGAGTAATGAAAATTGCATAATTTGATCTAGACCACCCTATAGTGACTTACTTACCTTTACAGGTCTAAATCTGCTTATTTTACGTGCAGCTCATTATTTAGTTATGAACAACATTTTGCGTATTGCCCATTTTTGAAAACACTTTCTATTTCACGTAAATCAAGATCACAACTCAAAAAAAAATTTAAAACATTTCTCTCTCTTTATAAGGCCATTGTATGAATGGTACAAACACCATCCAAGCACAGAAATGAATCTAACCCAAAAGTGATAATTAAAAAAAAATAATAATAAATTATAGTCTACAACAGGGGTCCTCAATCACAGCCCTGGAGGGCCGCAGTGGCTACAGGTTTTTGTTCTAACCCGGTTACTTAATTAGAAAGCAATTCTTGCCAATAATTTAATTTCATGGCTTGTTAGTGCTTTAACTCTGCCATGTCAAGTAATTCTCATATTCTCAATTTTCTTCCCCATTCTAAGGAAGTCATCCAAATGATTTGAAGGCTAAAATGGAGGAGTAATTCTCAGTCCTTCACTTTTTTCTCTTCACTTTCCTTCCAAGTATTTAATTAAACCCAATAGTGAGTGATACATACACACAGGTGTAAATGGAAACAAGCTAAATGGAGAAATGCTGGTCTCTTGTGATTTGCATGTTATTACAAATTAGGAGCCATAAAAAAAAAAAACAAGAATACAGCTGTTTAAGACTGAAATAAGCCAATAAATGTTCAAAATCCTTACGACCGAGACAACTAAAGTGAAGCAGAAATGTTTTTTGAGCAATAAGGGCTTCTTACTAAGCCATTGGGTTGGAGCAAAAACCTGCAGTCACTGTGACCTTACAGGACCATAATTGAGAACCCCTGGTCTACAACTACAAAGTGTACAGACACAAATGGTTTTTCAAATTAAATCCTAGGTTGAAAATTTGTTTGTAGGTTAAAATGATATAATTCCATTGTAAACAGACACATTAGAAATTTTTAGTATCTTTTGGTTTTGGCAATACTAAAAATAGCAAAAGTTTTGATATTTTAAAATGCTAAATTTAATTCCTCACTTCCTAATGGGATAACTGCTTTCATCAGGTGCAGATGACTAGTAAAACCATAGCTTGACACAAATTTATCATAAACGAATCTAGTTTGATCATGCATTATAAGACTTAATACTAACAAATCGTTGAGAGAACTAGAGAGCATCTGATGGCCCTCTAAAGGAGAACATGGTAAATAAAGACCATATGATTTGAGGCCTCTCATCCTTATTTAAAATTTGGGTGTTTCATATTTTTCTATTATGTAGTGCAACTGGTTAAGTACCACCAATGCAAAGGCACACATATGCTGCACATGACCCAATTCTTATTTACAGGTTTCTTCTACTACAGACTGTACAGGTTTCACTGAATACACAGAACATGGTTACTTGTTCTTGTTTTAGAAATGCAACTACTACTTTTGGTTAAACCAAGATTTTGGAGTAACATATTTCAAGAACATATTTTAAGCTTGTAAATGATGTAGTTTGCCCATCATTGGCAATAACTGGTCAAGAACAACAAATGGTAAGCAAATGCAAACGAAGTTGGGGTGATGTTATCTGAATGTCATGCTGTTATTTCTTAAGTGCAGATTAGAAAACAAAAGCTAATGGAATTGAAGGTAGTGATCTAACAACGTAAAATAAATAAAAAAAAGTGTACTAAAAAAGTAAAAAAGTCTCTCATACATCACTTGTAAAATAAAAGCGTGGGAGCTTTTCATCAATCAACATTCAAAAAACAATCTTTTTAGTACACTTTTTAAATTAATATAAGTGTGGTTTTTAAAAAGTATTTTTTCAACTTTTTAGTCTTGGGTTTGTTTTAGTATAATTTTGTAATCAATATTTTAACACTTCTTTTAATATTTCTATCCATTAAGAACGCCATCTATTGGTGAAATCTTGAACTACTCTTCATATGAAAATTTCATTTCTTAACATGATTAACTGATTATTGATTCATGTTTTGTCATTGGAAGTGAGTAAGTGAGGAAAATTTCAAGTCATTTGGACAATAGGAAGTGGGTTAGATATCAATTACAAGATTTGTACCAGTCAACACGGTGAAATTAAAAGCAGCGTGGTAAAAATAAAATAAAAATCACTTTGATTCATAAGCAATGCTGCCATAGTTATGTATAGGCTTACATAGTTAAGTAGTTTTATAAAGATTTTTAAACAGCCTGATGGAGGATTGTCACATGACAATTTGGTTAGCAAAAAAAAACATATCTGCACAGTCATACTGAGCTGTTTAAGGAAGAACAACCAGATAAACAAGTTTTGTTATGCTCAGTTGAGCCATATCACAAAAGACAGTTTCAGCAACAACCAATAGCAAGCGCAAATATCAACAGCAAACATGCTGGCAAGATTTCAGGCTTGGAAAACATGTAAAGACAGACAACAGTAGCACTAACGAGTTACCAATTTGGTTCTTCAGAATGAAAAAAGTAATTCAGTGCTCCTATCATACAGAAGTTGGAATAGGGGTTTTAATAATTAAGGCAAGCTTAGAATAAATTTTAATCACTTCTAATTTTTTTTTTTTTTTTGCATTAACAGAAGAACTGGGTTCCTAATAAAAACAGAGTGATGGGTGTAAGGGTATCGTTAGTGAGGTCTTTGCTTTCAGTTAGAAAAAAGTGTCCCCACTACTCATACCCAGACAATCACTCGGAGACTTTTAGAGCAGGTCCTAGCCGGGGGCATGGCAGTACACCTCAAAGACTACCATCTTTCCAATATGTAGGCCAAGAATGTGCAATAAAACAAGAAAGGTCTATAGACAAATGGTTACATCAGGTATCAAAGGAGAGCAATAAAAATGCTGTGTTTTGGATACTTGCAACTGCCTGCAATTATGGGAAAAATAAACTACTGTACTACATACAACAATTTAAATTCTTTTAATGCAACTTTGCCATTATTACAATTGGTTTAAAGGGTATTTTGTGTTCTGCTAATATAAAAATGGATTATTTGGACAATATTACAAATGTTTGAGCTTATTATTCTACATTTTGCTTTCTGTAGTGTTTTTCAAAGAAAGTTGTAATGGGAACTACCCCAGGGTAATCTGGCACAGAGCTAGTATGTGTATGTATAACTCTCTCTCTATAGATCTCTATATCTATCAATATCTATATCAAGTTTTTTAGGTTTCTACACAAAGGACTTTGCTAAGCTTTGTAAGAAATTTAGCACAGATGTGAATGTCTGAAATTGTTTTTATGGCATGTGACAAATATCTTCCAATTACAAACCGGATTCCAAAAAATTTGGGACACTAAACAAATTGTGAATAAAAACTGAATGCAATGATGTGGAGATGGCAAATGTCAATATTTTATTTGTAATAGAACGTAGATGACAGATCAAACGTTTAATCCGAGTAAATGTATCATTTTAAAGGAAAAATATGTTGATTCAAAATTTCACGGTGTCAACAAAAACTTGAGAAACTGGTCTCCTCGGTCCCCAGACGTCTGTTGAGTGTTGTAAGAAGAAGGGGAGATGCCACACAGTGGTGAAAATGGCCTTGTCCCAACTTTTTTGGGATTTGTTGACACCATGAAATTCTGAATCAACATATTTTTCCCTTAAAATGATACATTTTCTCAGTTTAAACTTTTGTTCCGTGATTTATGTTCTATTCTGAATATTAGAAGTTGGCACCTCCACATCATTGCATTCAGTTTTTATTCACGATTTGTATAGTGTCCCAACTTTTTTGGAATCCGGTTTGTACTTTATATGAAAATAAATTGTCCGAGATTTTACATAAAAACCGATACACCATATAATAATCAAATTTTGGGAAAACATCACATTAAGTTCTTCAAGGCAGATCTATAGCAGCAGAAACAAAGCGATTTTTTGTAGCATGGAAAAACCAATTTGTCCTAAACGTTACCTTTATCTAATTTATCTTAATGTCAATAGATTGTATGAAGTTTAACTGGCCTTGTAAACTTATTTCAAAATAAGCGTATACAGTATGGAGAGCTCCATTAAAATATTTCAGGCCCTCAACCAGAAGATGTCTTCAATACCATGAGGCTACTTAGAGATTACTGATACTAACAGATTGGTGTCCCACAGATGTTTGATTTCGGACGGTGGGAGGGCAGGCTGTAATGGTAAAAGTGGGCAAATGATACTGAATGCAAGTAAATGTGAAGTATTACACATAGGCACTGGTGTAGCACAGAACTCTGGGCCCTATACATAAACAGTCTCTGTGGGCCCCTTCCTCTTGATCCATGTCTGTCACATGTACTTTTCATTCCAGGCTTCAAGGGTCCCCCACCCAGTGGGCCCTGGGTAATCATTACCCTTTTTCCTCCCCACTACGACATCCATGAACATAAGTAAAAATGTCAGGATTGAAAACAAAATGGGAGGTCTGAAAGTCTAAAGTACACCATATGAGGAGTATTTAGGAGTCTCAGTGGACTCAATACTAACAACTGCCAGACAGCGTTCAGAGGCAATAAAGAAGGCTAAAAGAATGTGAGGTTATATAGCACCCTGATCTGTGGAGTACAAGTCCAAGGTGTTTAAGCTGAAGCTTTATAACACACGGGTGAGGCCTCATCTGGAGTACTGTGTGCAGTTTTGGTCTCCAGGCTACACAGCAGCAGTCCAGAGATGAGTGATTAGGCCGATTCCAGGGCTGCAATGGATGAATTGTGAAGAAAGATTAAAAGAGCCGAGCCTTTACAGTTTAAGCAAAAGAAGATTAAGATGAGACCTGACTGAAGTGTTTAAAATTAGTGCAGTGGATCAGACTGGGACTTTAAAATGAGTTCATCAAGAACACGGGGACACAGTTGGGAATTTGTTAAGGGTAAATTTCACACAAACATTAGGAAGATTTTCTTTACACAGACAGCCATAGACACATGGGATATTCTACCAAGTACTGTGATAGCCAGTGGGACTTTAAAAACTCAACTAGATGTTATTTTAGAAGAATTAACGGAATAGGAGTAGCGAGCTTTGTTCGTTTAGATTGGTCTAAATGTTCAGAAAAGTGATTTATGTAAACTGATTAAAAAGTCCTGAAAAGGACCAATATTTTGCCTTTCCACAGCTGCAGATGTGCATTACAGTTCCACAGTGTACATATTTACATTTCAACATAAAGCATATATAGTTTAAGGTAGGGGGTGTCAAACTCTGGGAGTGTCACAGTGGCTGCAGGTTTTAATTCCAGCCAATGTGTTAATTACTAGTCAGTTGGCAAGTTGTTTGGCACTGTGACAAAGGCTTTTTGGACTTCGATTCCTGACATTGCGTGTGACCATGAGCAAATCACTTCTCCTGCCTGTGCTCTAAATCGGAAAAACAAAAGAAATGCATCTCAAATATTTTAAGTCACCTTGGATAAAGGCATCTACCAAATAATAATTACTATGGGTAATGAACACAAACTTTTCACCCTTATTTTAATGGACTTAACTCCTCATTGTTTCTTTCCCTTAATTAGCAAACAAACAATAATGAGGGGCAAGAACAAGAAGCTAAAGCGATCCCAGTCCTTCAAGTGGAAGTCTGAGAAATTCCAGTCAAGTGTGGTCTCGAAAACATGTTGTAGACTTTAGAAAAACGAAACTCGACACTTATGAAAAGGTCTGATGTGGCAGAATGAGCACCAACAAGTCATGGATTTAAATAACAGGTTTCACTAACAATGAGAATTAGGTTCTAATTAAAAGGTCTCTATCTTTGTTTAGCTGCTTGCTAGAAAAAAAAAAAAAAAAAAAAAAAAAAACAGTTAAATGGGTGCGTTTTAAAGAGCAAGTGGATTAAAATTAACCATTTAGCAGCAGAAACAGGTTACTAATGCAGAAAGCAATCGGAAACAAAGACCTGCAGTCACTGCGGCCCACCAGGATCCAAGAGTTTGACAACCCTGGTTTTGGGTAAAGTAATCTTGGTTTACAATCCCTACTCTCACCTGCATGGTCACCGTAGTAAAAAAAAAAAAAATTACAGTTCACCAAACCATCACGTTAAAATGTGCATTGGAAATTAGCCACCAAAAAAGTTTTATCTGAAACCACTTTATAATTGCCAATGGCTTAGCAGGGTAGACCACACATTGTAGGGAATATTCCCCTTTTACCCAGTCAGTCCTTGAGATATAATCGATCTAGCACATCCCATATCTCCTCAGTGGACTATGTCTGGTACGCCTCCCGCAAATAGTTTAATCACCTGCTGAACCACAATGTCAGGTGAGGTTTCGTCCAAGCGTAAGATCTACTTGATCAATCCTGTTAAAAATCTGAGCCGGTCTGTACTACAAAACAGCTAAAGGACCTTAACTACTTCAGTCATTAACTTGTCGATACTGAGGATCTAAAATTAAAAATACATCAACAGCTATCTGCTGCTGAACAAAAGTGCTTAACAATAGTCACATCACTCGTTTAAATCCTCTATAATTAGTCAAAGGCGAAAAACACCCAAGCGGAAGGCAAACAATTGTTTCTCTCCGCAGCAGAAAGCTAAAGAATCGGGTGCGATGGACGCTTACAAGGAAAATAAGTAACACGGTTTAACTCTCATCACTTAATATCGCTCTCAGAAGAAATCTCACCATCGCCTCCAGTCATCACTCTTCTACCCCCTTAAATCTATCCGGGGCCACGTCTGATCACTCGATTATGTATTTATCTACACTGAAATCATCATATATCTTCATGCAGGCGAACCGGACAGATCTATGAACAGGAAACACCTGAACAACCCCATCACAAGCAGTCTCTCGAGCCCATGGTAATGACATTAAGTATAAACGCCACCTATCGATTTCCTCGTGTAAAACATATTGGGGGGGGGGGGGGCAGTCCGGCGGATGCGTGTTCTAGTTAGCCTATAACGGCGTTTATTTAAGGCAGAAAAAGACCCACCAGTAACCTTTCGGCACGACAGGTAGGCTCACCAGGTGGGGTCTGACTGGAACTCGTGGGTGCTGGAGCAATAGGTTTGTAGCTCATGATCTCGTGGTCTCTCTCCGTCTGTCTCTCAGCTCCGGCTCCCGCTGTGCAGCTGCGCTCCGAAACCCGTTTCCGGGTCGCTCTGTCCGCAACTCACCGATTCTGTTCAAAAAGAACGTAAATATTTTTAAATAAATGCCCTTTCCTACACGCCGAAAGCATCTTTATACAATATACATATATTACATGTAAATCATTTAGGTAAACAGGTACACATTACCCAGAAAATGTACCAAAAAAAGCCCTCGACACCCGCTCCACCCTCCTTTGTGCGAGGCGGTCGGAAATACCGAGACGAGGTGGACGTCCGCCGACCACTTGCCGCCACGTACGTCACGTTTAAGCGCCGATTGGGCGATTTCACTGGAAGCCCCGCCCCTGCTATTTGCGTCGATGCTCGTCGCGAGTCTCAACGAGCCAGGTGGAAAGTGGACGCGTCGTTCTCTCTTGACATTTTCTGTCTGGGGAGCAATTTCCGACCTGCGTATGCATTTTAAACTGACAGGAACATCGTGTGTCATAGTGAAAAGCGATCGAATAATTGGTGGCTGTGCGTTTAAATATGACAAGATAAACGTTGGATTGCATATATTTTAACACGAATGATTTCCCGTAAAATACTCTCGCTCATACGGCAGATTTAGAGTTGCCGGTTCAAAACACATGGATTCAGAGAGAAAAAGTACCATCGGAGTGATAGACCATGTAGTGGTATGGTTAGTGGGCTGTTGCCTTTCTCTGTTACAAGTCCACAAATTTCCATGTAGCCACTTGCAAGGTTGTCCAGCACAGATCATGATGGAGTCGCAGTGGCTGCAGGTTTTCATTCCAACCATTTTCTTAATTAGTGGCAATTTTTTGCTGCAAACCGGCTTCTTTTGTCTTCATTTTAATTGATTTGTTGTTTAAATCTCAGACCCCTTATTTTTTCCATCCATCCATCCATTATCCAACCCACTATATCCTAACTACAGGGTCACGGGGGTCTGCTGGAGCCAATCCGTCCTTCTCATGGCCCTGGAAATAGAAGTGTCAGTGTGCCAAATTTACATTATGTGGAAATAAACCCTGATCATGGCTCTGTGCAAAAAGAAGCCTCATTAACTAATATTGCACTGTTTAACTCGAGATCTCTTAATAGCAAAGCATTGGTGTGGTCAGAACTCATCACTGACACCAAACTTGATATACTGTGTCTAACAGAGACTTGGCAAAAACCGAACAAATTTACGTCTCTCACGGAGGCGACTCCATCTGGTTTCACTTTCCATACAGAACCTCGCAGCTCTAGACAAGGAGGTGGGCTAGCAGTAATTATCAGAGCAGACTTAATCATCAAACGAATCCCAATTGACTGTCCACTGTCTTTTGAGTGCCTGGCTCTTAAACTAATAGCGGAATCAGGTCCTGTCTCACTCATTGTTCTTTATCGTCCCCCAAAATACAATGCATCCTTCTTATCTGATCTGATTGAACTTTTAACCCACCTAAGCTCTTATTCTCAGAGTATTATCCTTCTCTGTGATTTCAACATCCATATTGACATTACTACATCTAAACTGAGAAATGAATTCCTATCCTTACTGGACTGTTTTGACTTAACACAACATGTTGATTTTCCCACCCATTCTGGTGGTCATATATTGGATCTGATCTGCACTTCTGGACTATCTGTTGCCAACATTTACAGCACTGATTTGGGACTTTCTGACCATAAAGCAGTATTTTTCACTGTCTCACTGCCTTTCCCTCCTCTTACCTGTAAACAACAAATTTCTTACAGAAACCTTAAAATTATCTGTCCGTCTATCCTTTCTGGATCCATTTCTGGTCTTTTACTGTCTGCACCTGTTCCATCAACACTAGATAGTCTTGTTGACCACTATAACTCAGCCATTCATTCTGCCTTAAATAAAACAGCTCCTTTAAAACATAAGGAGGTTTCCTTTAAACGTTCAGCTCAGAATTGCAATCTATGAAAGCAGCTGGCCGACGCCTTGAGAGAATGTCACATAAGACTGGCCTCACCGTGCACATCCAGGCTTTCTCTGACCACCAAAGAGCATACAGAGAAGTACTAACTGCTGCTAAGAATACCCACTATGGCAGAATAATAGAAAGTGGCCAAAATAACCCAAGGGTTTTGTTTTCTGTAGTTAATAAACTACTCAAACCCGCATCTGACCCAACTACCTCTTCTACTGAAGTTTGTGTGGAATTCCTCCACTTTTTCCGTAACAAAATTAAAGATCTAAATAATTCAACTAACATAAATAAATCATCTGTTTATATCTCTCCCTGTTTTCCCATTCCATCCAGCTCCTTCTCTAAGTTCTCACCAGTCACATCTGCGTTTGTTAAAAACCTGCTTTGTAAGATGAGACTGACTACTTGTGTACTGGACCCCATCCCCAGCACACTACTTAAATCCTGCTTTCATGCCATAATCCCGACTGCTACAACAATAATAAACTCATCCCTTGACACTGGCTCTGTGCCACTCACTTTTAAAATCGCTTCTGTAACCCCAATGTTAAAACAGTCTGGTCTTGATGCTGACAATCTTAACTTTCGGCCTATTTCCCACTTACCTTTTCTGTCAAATGTTCTTGAGCGTGTTGTAGCTTCCCAACTCAACAACTACTTAACTTCTAATAATTTGAATGGAACCCTTTCAGTCTGGTTTCAGGGCACAGCACAGCTATGAAACTGCTCTGCTACGGGTAACCAATGATTTACTTATGGCAGCAGACTCTGGACAAACCAGCATATTAATTCTATTAGACGTCAGTGCAGCATTTGACACTCAGGTCAGACATGACATTCTACTGTCCAGAATGGAGAACATGCTGGGTATCTCTGGCACTGCCCTCCAGTGGTTCAAGTCCTATCTGACTGATAGGCAAGAGTTTGTTAGTCTTGGCAACAGCAGATCCAGCTCAGCACCAGTCACACAAGGAGTTCCTCAGGGCTCTGTCCTCGGCCCTCTTCTCTTCTGTATTTATATGCTTCCCCTTGGCCATATTATTCTTAGCTTTGGACTGGGTTATCATTTTAATGCAGATGATACTCAACTTTATTTCAATGTAAAAAGTGGAACTTCATTAGAGCTTTCTCAGCTCACAACCTGCCTCAGTGAAATTAATAACTGGATGGAGCAGAACTCTTTAAAATTAAATTGCAACAAAACTGAACTCCTGCAAATTGGGACTAAAATGCAACTTAATAAAATGAGTTCCTTCCCAGTCCATCTTGGCAGTGATCTCATCAGACCTGCCTCTACTGCAAAGAATCTTGCTGTCATTTTTGATTCCTCCCTCTCTTATTCTGCCCACATAAACCACATTAAGAAACTTTCTTACTTTCACCTCCGTAACATATCTCGTGTTCACTCCTTCCTCTCCTTTTCTAACGCTGAGAAACTTGTCCCTGCTTTTATCACATCCCGCATCGATTATTGTAATTCCCTACTGGCAGGTGCCCCTTCTAATCTTATATCACAGCTCCAGCTTATACAAAACTCGGCTTCAAGAGTCCTTACTCGAACCAGCAGCAGCGAGCACATCACATCCATCCTGCTCCGTCTTCACTGGCTCCCTGTGTCTTAGAGAATCGAAATATAAAATCCTACTAATAACCTACAAAGCCTTAAATAACCTCGCGCCAAACTGCATCGGTGACCTTCTCCATCACTATGTGCCTACCTGCTCACTAAGGTCCTCTGATTCTGGCAATCTTGTTGTGCCCCACATTAATCTACACTCCATGGGTGACAGCAGGGCCTTCAGCATTATAGCGCCCAGACTCTGGAATGACCTACCGAAATTAATCAGGTCAGCTGACTCCATGAATTCTTTTAAAAAACAACTCAAAACTCATCTGTTTGGGAAGGCTTTTAGCTCCACTTGACTTTATTACCCTTCTCTCAGTTTACCTCTCTGTCAAGATGCTCCTGTATCCTGTACGAGGTGTTGCAGAAAAGTAATGAGACTGATTTTTTATTTACCAAAGTTTTTATTTTTTTCAAACATTAATGTTATCCCCTTCAAAGTAGTTCCCTTGGGCACCGATGGAGACGTTGTTCCCACTGTTGGTAGCAGCGCTGGAAGTCTTCAACCGGTATGGTCTTCAGCATGTCCGTTACACTCTTTTGGATGTTTTCTAAAGTCCCGAAATGACGTCCTTTGAGGACATTTTTCAGTTTAGGAAAAAGGAAAAAGTCACACGGACTGAGGTCAGGTGAATAATGGGGCTGGGGAACCACAGGAATGCCTTTTGAGGTCAAAAATTCTGTTATGGAGAGGGCAGTGTGACATGGGGCGTTGTCATGATGGAGCATCCATTTGTCTGCAATGTCTGGTCTCACGCGAATGACCCTTTTTCTGAGCCTTTCATTGTTCACTCAACATTCTTAATGTTAAACGACGGTCTGATCTCACAAGAGTGTTCACACGTTCGATGTTTTCATTGGTTTTCGAAGTTGAAGGCCTCCCTGAACGGTGTTCATCTTCAACATGTTTTCTGCCTTCCAAAAATGATTTGTGCCAAAGTTTTAGCTTTTCAAACGTCACACTTGCCGATTCTCAAAGCTTAACACAAAATTTAATGGCACAACGTTGCTCCAAATTCCGCTGTTCCATTTTGCGTGACGCACAACCAAAAACACAACTTCGCTAACAGCAGTCACAAAAATCACGTAGTTAACGGAAGGAGTTGAAACTCGCACTGAGCTATGGGAGGGTACTGATACACGTGCTCTATCAAGGACAACAGCGCAGCGTTGCCAGATCGCTTGCAGTGTTGCCAGTCTCATTACTTTTATGCCACACCTCGTATGTGTATGCTAGACCATCAATTATGCTGTCTGTTAGGCTTTCTCCGAATTTACTGTCTTAATCTTCTTAATTTTTTTATTTGGTTTGTACAATGCTATATACTGTATACCCTGCCGTTCTTTCGTATATTCTGTAAGTGCCTTGAGCATGGGAAAGGTGCTATATAAATAAAATGTATTATTAATCCCAGGAAACAAACCCTGGGCAGGGCGCCAGGCCACCACAGGGCACACACACTAGGGACAATTTAGAAACGCCAGTGTACCTAACCTGCGTGTCTTTGGACTGTGGGAGGAAACCGGAGCAAACCCACGCAGACACGGGGAGAACATGCAAACTCCACGCAGGGAGGACCCAGGAAGCAAACCCGGGTCTCCTAACTGTGAGGCAGCAGCGCTACCCACTGTGCCACCGTGCCGCCCTCCCTTATTTTATTCCCGTAATTATCAGTTAAACAATAGTGAGATGCAATGTGAGCCAACAGATGGCCAGCTATAACCTGTGTCCATCGTAGGATATCAGAAAATAAACCATCAGAGTGGTTTACCAAAGCACAACTCCATAAGTGGACTTTCACATGTGAACGGAGGTTTCTGCCTTATCCTGGTTTTGGGTGTTCATGTAAATGCACTCATTTACTGTACTTGGACATTATTACAAGGACATCTCAGCTACCTTTTATTTCCCTGGAGAGGACAGAACCCTGTCATTGATCATCAGTCATTTTCTAACCTGCTTATTCCTGAACAGGGTTTTTGTCTCAACATGCTATGTGAATTGTGGGACCTTTTATACACAGAGACACATGTGCCTTTCTTAAATGATGTCCAATCAGTTTAATTTGCCACAGTGGGCTCCAAGCAAGTTCTAGACCAGTGGTCCCCAACTCCGGTCCTGGAGGGCCCCAATGGCTGCAGGTTTTCATTCTAACCCTTTTCTTAATTAGTGGCCTGTTTTTGCTGCTAATTAACTTGTTTTGATTTCATTTTAATGGACTTGTTTTTGAAGACTCAGACCCCTTAATTGTTTCTTTTTCTTTAATTAGCTGCCCAACAATAATGAGATCCAAAATAAACCAAAACATGACCAGCAAACTGTGTTGATCATACAATATCTGAAAATAAAGAAAGGTGAAGGTCTCAGGAATGCTAATCTGCTCAAGTCCCCAAAACATTTTAACGGTGCTCTTAGAAAAGAGAAAATCAACCATTTTGGAAATGTATGCCATTGCACAATGAGAGCCGCAATAAGCCATGGACTTACAGAACGAGTTTAATTGATAAAAAGAATCGGCACCTAATTAAGCAACTGGTTGGAGTGAAACTGATTGGAGTTTAACATGCTGACTTAGATGGTTTTCTGTTGGCCCACTCACTTCACATTTCATTTCTGTTTGGGTGCCATTTAAGGAAAGAAATGAAGCAATTCAGAGGAATGATGAAGAAATTCAGGGGATCAAATCTTAAAAAAACAAGTCAGTTAAAATTAATTCAAAAGACTTTAATTAGCAGCAAAAATGGTGCACTAATTAAAAAAAAAAAAGGGTTAGAATGAAAACCTGCAGCCACTGCAGCCCTCGAGGGCGGGAGTTGGGGGACCCCTGTTCTAGACACATCTCAAGGAGAATTAAAGCAATCAGGAGACACTTGATTACAATTTGGTGTGCCACAGAAAAGGCTCTGAATACGTAAATAAATAAGATATTTCAGTTTTACTAGATTTGCAAACGTGTTTTCACTTTGTCCTTATGGGCTATTGAGTGTAGGTGGATGTACATGAATAGCATATTGATCCATTTCAAATTAAATCTACAACACAACAAAGTGTGCAGAAATTGGAGGGGTCTGAATACGTTAGGAATCCACCGTGGTCCAACCTTTTGGTGCATTCTAAACTGACATTTGAGCCGTCAGCCAGTCAAATCTGAAGTTAATGCAGTTCTCCTATTGATTTTGATTTCATTGTAAGTTAACTGTGGGCTTTTTGTAGTTTCTCAATATTTCTTACTAAGTGAACTAGTATCCTCTATTTCAGATTTGTAGTGTCCTGGCTGGAAGGCTAAACAGAGGTCTTTAGGAGAAATTGAAATCCTCGTACACGCTTCTTTAATTTGGCGTCTCTGGGTGGATTAATTACTGGCATTGCCAAATGCAACACTGATAGTTAATTAACTCCTTGAACTAATATCAATTAATAAATTCTTCTTCACACTCCATACATACATCATACAAAATCCCAACAAACATTAACTAAATGAAATTGAGAATTAATGATACACTGAAGATCGTGACCCTGTAGTTAGGATATAGTGGGTTGGATAATGGATGGATGGATAGACTGAAGAATGAATGACAAATAAATAGGGTGGTTAGTTAATAATGTTTTTGTTTAAACAAAAGATACAGAATAAAACATTCCTGTAATATGTTTTTTGTGTGTTTTGTATTTTAAACAGGGATGAAAATCTTCTCATCATAATAGAGACTGGCACAGAAGTTGATGGAAAGTTCTTGTTTTATTGGAAGGTAACTTACTTCAGTTGTGTACACTTTTACATATACAAATATTTGACACTAAAAATATAGGGTTTGCTTTCAATTTTAAAAATATATGCTCTAGATGAAAGAAAAAAAAAGCAGCCTTCCTTGTTGTGAGGTTTTTCAATCGATTGTGCTAGTCCACCATGAAGAAGACGTGACAAGTGCAGCAATCAAGATCGATTCCTGGGCTTTCATCAGCCTTCCTCCTGCTCTGCCATCGATACTCCCAAAGTATTCTCTTTATCACAGATCTCTAACTCAAAAAAGTATCTACTTTAGTAATTATCTCCAGGACTTTAGTAGGACCTTTAGAGGCCCTAAGCACTTAAAAGAATTGGGAGTCCCCCATGTATTTGAGCTGCACTCGCTCTCAGTGGACGACTGTACAGGACAGCAGACATGACCAAGACAAGAACGATCGGGTAAGCCTCAATGGACCAAGTTGAAGTTACCAGATTCAAATTTTGTTGTATTCGCAACATTACTATAGATCATTAACCTCTAATTTTATTATAAATTTTATTATTAATTATTATATTAATAATTATTTTATTATTAATCATATGTATATGATTTTTTACATTCTCATATACAAAGTATATGGAAATTATTGTAATCGTCCAAAGTTTCGATGTTGATATTTTAAGGAATCTCAACATTTTAGACCTCCCTGACTTTCTCGTACACAAAGTACAGGGAAAGCATTGCAATCCTCAAAAAATTCCATCTCGAGATTTTGATGAATCTCGATTTTTTTAGACCTCCCTGAGTCTTAATATATCATTAATGGAATTATACCTGTGTGTCTGTCTGTGTGTATGTGTATATAAACACGATAACTTGAGTACGCATTCACTTAGGTCAACCAAAGTTTGCATACAAGTATTCGGAACAAAACGTAGGTTTCTATCAACTTTTGGGCTATTTCCGTTAACCGGAAGTGGTACTTTACCTTTTATTCATGCAGCTGCAGAGTACGAGTTATTTAACTTTACTTTTATAATAATTGTTCAATATATTATTAACTAGTTGTGCCCGCGTATTAGTGAAAAAGGAGAGAAAGGAGGGCCCTGCCTGGCTCCCCACTCCTGACATCACGCTTCCCTCTCCCCTTGGCCCACAGCCTCTGTCTCAGATTAGCGTGAATATATCTCTCCTGCAAGCGAACTATGATGAGAGAAGTCGCAAAATCAACCGTAATGTTCAAGCAACTACAGGGGGATAACACTGCTCTCGGTGCTGGGTAAGGTCATTGCTAGGGTCGTCCTCAATACGATCCAAGATCACTTGCTCACCTACCAGTGACTGGAACAGTCTGGTTTTATGCCTAAGAAGTCTACCATCGACCGCATCCTGGCACTGAGGGTTCTCATGGAGCGCAAATGCGAATATCGGCAGAGTTTCTTTGCAAACTTTGTTGATTTTCACAAAGCGTTCCACTTAGTTGATCGAGCTGCCCTGTGGGACATCCTGAGGGTTCACTGGATCCCCTCGAGGTTGCTGGATATCATGGCCGGCCTGTACACTGGTACTGAGCGTGCTGCACAGAGTGGAGGCCGGACCTCTGCGTTTTTCATAGTTGATTTTGGGGTTTGTCAGGGGTGTGTTCTTGCTTCTGTTCAATGCTTGTATGGACTGGGTGTTGGGCAAGGTCAACTTTTGAGTTATTTCGCAAAATCAACCGTAATGTTCAAGCAGCTTCTGGAAAAAAATCCTGATCTAAATCTGTTTAGTAGTTCTCTCATTCGCTAGTTAAACGGAGGTAGGATACGCCCTAAGGCTAGCGGATGAGTGAGGAAGGCCCCGCCTCCCTTCCCTCAGCCTGCTGCGTGTCTCTCAGATTTTCGCAAATAAATCAGTACCGCAACTGAACTATGATACATAGTGAGATGGGAGAAGTCGCAAAATCAACCAGAATGTTCAAGTAAATTATAGAAAAAAACCCGATCTAAATCCGTGAAGTAGTTCTCTCGTGAAAAGCGGACAGACATACAGACAGACAGGCGTTGGATTTTATATATATAGAGATAATTCCCCCTATATTTTTAATCCAAGACAAAGGCTATGGGCCAAGGAGAGAAGGAAGCATGATGTCAGGAGTGGGGAGTTGGTCTACCTCTGTGTTTTGGAGCGTACCTTGCCTCAGCTTAGCTAGCAATACCTTTTTGTTTATTGATTTTTAAAGTTTGTCCTGTTTCATTACTATACGGGCGGAGCTGCAGGGGATAGCTAATTCAATATAAATTGGAAAGCACTGAGTCCACATACCACTGCTTTTGAAAATCATCCTGAATGACAAACCTCTCACTTGTTTTTGTTAATACTAAATGCATCATAAGATTAAATAAAAATAACAGAAGTGCTGAATGCCCTCACAGTGCCCAGAGAAAGCAGATGTATGAGCAGAGTGGGTTGGCTGCAGGTCTAATTTTATTGTAAAAAAAAAAAAATCTGAATAAAGACTGACTGAATGCCGCCCATCCGCTCCTCCTCTGCCAATCTGCTGGCTCACATGCTGCTCTTCACCTCCTTCCACTCCTCATGTGTGGCAACGGGAAGCACGGGAGGGCAAGCAAGCGGTCTGGCATCTCTTCTCTTTGTAAAACAGTCAGCCCTCCCTTTCCTGTATAAATTAAAGCCTGTCGTTTGTACCCTCGCAACCCCTGCATGGCTCTGTTAAGATTCAGAGGTTTAACAAATGTGCCTCTCCTAAAGCTACATATTAGTGCTCACGCTGAGATGTATTAAGGTAGGGTTTTAAATGCTGCAATCTTCTGTACGTTCTTTAAAAATAATAGATTTTTGTTTCATATTTAAAGAAGCGGAACATTTTTTCCTGTCCGCCCACTGTCTCACTTCCTCATCTGGGGTTGTTGCAGTGTGTTTGTGGGATGAGCAGGAGGTCTAGCAATCCCACTGCTTTTAAAGTGACAATACTGAAATGAAGACTTTTGAATGGATAACATTCAATATTAATTTCTGCCAATCTTCTAAAATAATGCATTTGCTTGTTTGAAATGCTGAAATTCTTCTTTTATGATCACATTAAGAGTCATAATTCAGCATTCCGTGAGTTTTCCAGAAGCTTGGGTGTTGGATGCAAGGCTGCACCTGTCTCTGAATGAAATGCCAATCTATTGCAGGGCACAAACCAAGCAATTTCCAGTTGAAGAAAATATTAATTTGAGCACCGAGTCTTCTAGAAATTCCATCTTTGCAACTCAAGTGTGCAGCTACAAAGGAGGCCATGAAGAAGAGTCTTTAATCTGCACTGCTCAAAAAAAAAAAAAAATGAAGGGAACACTTAAATCACACATCAGACCTCGATGAAAGAAATATTCAAATGGAAATTCTTTACTGCGTAATCCTGCGTAATTCATTGAGAACAAAATGATGTAACAATGGTCACTGAAATCCAAAACTGGCAACCCATTGACGGCAGTGAGCTCCTGGGCAGTCTGTGGCACTACTTGGTACATAATATCTCAGAGGTTCTCAGTTGGATTCAGGTCTGTGGAACGTGCCGGCCAGTCAATGGCATCAATGCCTTCGTCATCCAGGAACTGCCTACACTCTCTGGCCACATGATGCCGGGCATTGTCCTGCACCCAGAGGAACCCAGTGCCCACTGCACCAATGTAAGGTCTGGGAATAGCTCTGAGGATTTCATCAGCAGTCAGGGTACTGATGTCTAGCATGTGGAGGTTTGTGCGACCCTCCAAGGATATGTCTCCCCATACCATCACTGACACACCACAAAATCTAGTCATGGTGGATAATATTGCAGGCTGCATAATGTTCACCACGGCATCTCCAGACTCATTCACGTCTGTTTCATGTGCTCAGTGTGAACCTGCTGTCATCAGTGAAAATAATTAGATGCCAATGACAGAACTGCCAGTTGTGGTATTTGCAGGTGAATGGCAAATGAGCAGCACAATGATGGATTGTGAGCACAGGTCCTACTAGAGGATTTCAGACCCTCATACCACCCTCATGGAGTCTGTTTCTGACGGTCTGGTCAGAAGCATGCACACCAGTAGCCAGATGGAGGTCATTTTGTAGGGCTTTCATTATTTATTTAAACTTTTTCATTTTGTCTTTGTAAATGCTTGGTACTATGTGTGAGCAACAGCCGGCATCCATACCCGGCCGGGATGCCCATGAAGTGGAAGGATGTGGGAAGGCAGCTTCTATAGGTCATTGCCTCCCCCGAACCACTAGGAGTTAGCACCCCTGGGTTGCAGCAGTGCCCACAGGGTGTAATGGGACTTGGATTTTGCCGACTCAGCCCTGTTGGGTTTCATGGGTGCTACCAGGGGGTGTTGTGGGACCTGAGGAACCCTACTTTGTTGGGCTCCCGCTTCACCTAGAAGTGCTCCCGGGCCAATTCTTTGGGACACTGGAAGTACTTCCAGCTGCTGCATAAAAGAAGCCGGTTGCCTCAGCTCCAAGTGCCAGAGTCAGGAGCATGGAGGATGAAGCTTGCTGGGGGGAACAGAGGAGGCAGTGATGAAGAGAAAGAGAAGACAAAAGGTTGCAGAGTACTTTATTATTGCTGTGTGCTGTGCTTAACTGTACTGTGCTTTGGTGGTGGGAAACGCTTATATGAGGAAGAGTTTCCCACAATAAAGACTCTTTTTCTATTAAACTTGTGTCTGAGCCTCTTTGTTGGGTGGTTGGGGAGCTGGAGCACTCCCTGGTGGCCAGTCATGTTATTTCTCTGTTATTAGGAGTGTATAAAGATTTGGAGACATGGTTCACATGTTTAACAAACACAAAGCGTTCTGAATGATAGTGGAAGGCTATGAAAGGCGTGGAGTTTGGGGACGAAATCCACCTGTCACCTTGCTGCTTTGTATGGTGGACTGAGGGGCATCAGTGAGCAGGATGGTTTCTCCAGGTAATTAAGGTAATTGTGAAGCAGTTTGTTCCCATCGGCAAACAACAGTCCAGAAAGGAGACACCAATGTGAAGAAACTGTTACCGAGTGGACAACATCATGACAAACTCTGTGAAAAAAGGCACAAACAACAGGCGTCAGAAAGGCAAAAAGTATCGTTCTACCCAAATGCTGTTCTATACCCTGAAGCTAAGACTCAAAGCAGAGGTGTGTATGGTTTGAAAGTGCAGCACACACATCATCTGCCATCAGAGAACAGCACCATGCCTGAACCATAAAGGTGGTACTTACCGATAAAATGTAATAAATATTATCAGCAAGTTAAAAATGGAGCCAACAATGAAAAACAAAGTGCTTCAGAAGTTTATAATTGTATCTTTTTTTAAAATCTTTACTGGCTACTATAGAAAATTTAAATCTATGTATCAATATAATCTCAATGAAATGAAAGTAAAACACATTGTAAAAGCTAGCTTTAGGCCACGTAAGAGTTACTGTAAGTATTAAAGGCTAATGTCTATACTTTTTTATTCTTCTAAGTAACTAGAAAACCTCCAATATTTGTCAGCCCAAGGTCAGGAATGTGAGAAATAATCAAATGAATATGAAGAGAAGATTAAGTGACGGTCACTCCCTGGGCCAGGTGGCCAGTGTGTCCTTCAAGTCAAGATAATAGTGGAAAGTAATGGATAGAAAGTAATTATGCCTAATGAGCATAAGAAAATATTGGTGGAGCAAGCAAACCAACAGGATGAGGGAGTTGTATCTTAGGAGTCAGAGAGTAATAAAAACTGCATAATGCAAGGTTGTTTTCTAATAAGAATTGTAATAAATACAAGGCTCACCTGAACTAAGGGGTTCACAGCATTTAACTGAGACAGCTTTGCAATAAAGTCTTATTCTGATTGCTCATGCAGAGCCTCTGCGTGATTTTTCTGAAGAGATTTTTCTCCACAACGCTACCAGTTAAGCTTGGGGCAGATTTCAACATCCTCCTTTTAACATATAAAGCCTTAAATGGCCAAGGCCCTGCTTACTTAATCTGAATTTACCATTACTTACAAACAAGATATCACATTAAGATCTGAAGGTGCAAGCCTGTTTATGATTCCAAGGATTCATAAAATAACAGTGGGAGGTCGAGCTTTTACTTACAGGGCCCTGAACCTGTGAAATGGTCTGTCAGCTAATACAAGGGGTGCCCCTTCAGTCTTAGCTTTTTAAATACAGGCTGAAGACTCACAAATTCAGTTTAGCATACCCTGACTAGAGCTGCCAATTGGCTGTGCATGCTGTATCACTGTTTGTTAGTCATTTGTGCAAATATATAAAAAGTAAAATATTCATGAACCATTAATAACCCTCCTCTATTCTGTTCTCTTCTTGCAATCCTCATGTAGCACTCAGTTCCACTGCTACTGCCAATCTGTGTATGAAAAAGTCATCTCAGATAAAGGACTGCTGGAATCATCAGGTAAAAAGGTCCTTTCATCTGATTGGCTCATTCAGCCATGGAATGGCCATTAGGGGGGAGGTGGCTTGTTGGCCAAGATCTCCAGGACTCTGACTATGTGTGACTTGTCTCTGACTGCTTTTCTAAAGTTTGGTTGTGGTACTACAATTATCCATCCATCCATTTTCCAACCCGCTGAATCCGAACACAGGGTCACGGGGGTCTGCTGGAGCCAATCCCAGCCAACACAGGGCACAAGGCAGGAACCAATCCCGGGCAGGGTGCCAACCCACCGCAGGGTACTACAATTAGCTGAAGGACAATTTTTTGATTATGTTAATTTGTTTCTACTTTGTTTTTGATTTATATGCACAAATCTAAATCTTCATATGTGATGGTACTGTATTTAATGAGTGGTATCATCTAGTCTGGCATTTTGCTTGTTGCATGTTCTGTGCCTCCACTTGGTGAGGAGTGCTGTGCAGGAACAAAGTAGTTTGTACTGTTGGATTGTAACAGTGTGTGATACGAATTCAAGAAAACGGCTAGTTTGAAAAATCACTCTGATACAACTATTGATCTTTTCTGGGGTGTGGTGTACGGCCACGGGTGAGAGCATATACAGGGTATTACCTTCCCTGGAACACTAGATAGCAGCTCCCTTGGGTTGCAGTGGTGCCACAGACTCCCACAGGGCTCCTTGATAGTTAGAGTTTGGAGCAGCCCTGTTGGGTTCTGTGGATGCCACCAGGGGGTGCTGCAGGAGCGGCTAAGCCCTTTGGTGCAGCACTTCCACCACACCCAGAAGTGCTACTGGAAGAAGGTCATGAAACACCTGGAACACTTCCAGGTCCTTTATAAAAGGAGCAGCCAGAAGCATCCAGTTGAGAGCCAGAGTCATGAGGAAGAGAGACATAGCTTGCCAGGAGGAGTGGAGGTGGACAGAGAGGAAGGGAAAGAGAAAGGAAAAGAAGAAAAGAGTGTTTTGTGCTGAGTTTTAGTGCTGTGAACAGTACTGTACAGGTGGGAAACAGGGGAAGACATTTCCCACAGGAAAAAATATAAAAAATATGTGTTGAATTTGTATCCTGTGTATGCTGTTTCCTGGTTTGGGTGGCAGGAGCACCCTCTGCAGGCCACAAGTGTCACCGACAAATGTGTTCAGGCCATTTTAGAATACCGTATATACACACGTATAAGTTGGGTCTTGAAACCTGAAAAATCAGTCATAAAATCAGACCCCGACTTATACGCTTCATATGCGACACTTACATTTTTTTCCAATCTCACATCAGTTTCTCAGACACATCAAATTTTGTTGCAGCAGGACAGTTACCAATTTCTTTCGCTGCTTCAACGACGTTTAATTTAAAACCAACTTCATATTTTCTTCTGATCGAACGCTCCATTGTAGATAAGGGATGCTCTTACGATAAAGGTGTATGAGGGTATGAGATACAAAAAACACAAATCAGTGCAAATGTCACTTCGGAATAGTTCTGCTATTACCGTGTGGTCACGTAGGCACAATAGAGAGTGACAGAGAGGTTAGGAGCACATGCTGATACACCGCATTGCCGCACCCACATTGAATAAAAAGTCTCTCTCAGGTGGATGTTAGCATATCATAATCTCTTGGACCAATAGCGTGAGTTTTCCGCATTTGACTTATACGACTGACATTATAAAATACCAGAAATAATACAATAAAATCGAGTCCCGACTTATCCGCGGGAGAACTTATCCGCCAGTATATTCGGTATCTTTGTAGAATAAGCCACACTTGATCTCTTGTCACACTTGCTTTGTTAAACTCGATGACATATCAAAGGCATGCTGGTATACAGGGGACAACTGCTTTTCATTTCATCACTCTTCATACAGTACTTTTTCTATGAGCCATAAGGCGACCAACAAAATTGTCCATGTCTGTGAATAATTTCTGTAATCTATTTTATGACGATATAATCCAGCCTCTTCCTTACCATCAAAGTCCACATATCCATCTCCATTCAGGTCAATGTCCTGCAGGATCTCGTCCACCTCCTTCCCACTTAGCTGCTCACCTAGCAGGTGTTTCGCAGCATCCCGCAGCTCTGCTATGCTGATCTGCCCGTCATTGTCAACATCAAACTGCAAAACAGAGCAACCCATTAAAAGACAGAACATTACAACTACATGGGCCTGAGAGCGAGTGGGGCAGCCAAGTGCAGTAGAAGGGACAGAGCTGGCAGCATTGTGAGACTCACCTCTCGGAAAGCATACTTCAGCTCCCGCACTCCCACCATGTGAGCTGTCTCTGCCAGCATGCGAGGACCCATCAACTCAACAAAGTCATCAAAGTCAACTCGGCCTCCCACTTAAGGATAAACGAGTAAGAGATCATGAGAGACAGAGTGAATACAAAGAGCACGTTTAAACACTTCAAGTGTAGGATTTAGAAAGATGAGCTCATTTTATTCCTGACTCTGGAGATAATGATATGGACACTGGAAGTTCTCCTGTGTCAGGTTTAAAAAGGAGCTCTCCACTTTGTCCGGGGAGTGGGAGTTGGGAGAGGAGAAGAACAATGCTAACCTGGGAAGAGTGGAGGAGAAAGGGAAAGAAGGCAAAGCAAGGCTTAAGCATAGAAGTGTGCAGATTGAGATCTGTAAATAGGAACAATTGTGTTAATAAAAAAAAATCATTTGAAACCGGGGCTGGCTGCGTGTATTTGTGTCCGGGGTTTGGAGCTCAGTGATGCCCCCTACAGGCCCAGCGGGTTACTTCTTTACTGCTTTCCTTATCTTTGTATCACTAATTCTTTTTTTATTATTATTTATTTTATAGACACTTTATTCCTAAGTGTAAAAAGCAGATTTTTATATATTCTCCTAATGACCAAACTGTCAGAAACAGACTCCATGAGGGTGGCATGAGGGCCTGATGCTCTCTACTGGGATCTGTGCTCAGAGCCCACCGCTGTGCAGTTCAATTGCCATTTGGCGGTGAATGCCACAATTGGCAGCTCCGCCTTTGGCACCCGGTTCTCTTCACAGATCAGAGCAGATTCACACTGAGCAAATGTGACAGATGTGAAAGAGTCTGGAGACACCATGGCGAATGTTATACAGCATGCAACATCATCCAGCATGACCAGTTTGGCGGTGGGTCAGTGATGGTCTGGGGAGACATATCTTTGGAGGGTCACACAGAAATCCACATGCTAGGCTTCAATACCCTGACTTAGGTACCAGGATGAAATCTTCAGAGCCATTGTCAGATGTTACGCTGGTGAAGTGGGCACTGGGTTCCTCCAGGTGCAAGACAATGCCCAGCCTCATGTGGCCAGAGTGTGTAGGCAGTTCCTTGATGACGAAGGTATTGATGCCATTGACTGACCTGCACATTCCCCAGACCTGATTGAGAACCTTTGAGACGTGATGTATCGGTGCCTCTGATGCCACCAACCACTGCCACAGACTGTCCAAGATCTCACTAATGCCCTGATCCAAGTCTGGGAGAAGATCCCCAGGACATCTTCCGTCATCTCATCAGGAGCAGGCCCAAACGTTGTATGGAGTGCATACAGGCATGTGGGGGCCAAACCCACTATTGAGTCATATTAGGAGTTGCCGTGATGAAATTCACGCACGTTGGATCAGCCCGTGATTTCTGTTTTTGACTTTGGTCTTCACTGTGATGTTCAATCAGATAATTTTGGCTTCCATTGACTGTTGTTACATCATTTTGTTCTCAATGAATTACATGGTATTATTCAGTAAAGATTTTCCACTTGAATATTTCGTTCATCGTGTGAATAAAGTGCTCCCTTAATTTTTTGAGCACTGTACAGTATATTAGCATATATTATTACATTACGTAATTACTACAATCTATTACCTCTGCTTTTAATAAGGACTCACTGTTATGAAAATATTTTATAAACAAAACGGTGATAACTAACTCTTTAATGATGTGACTGGAAAATTTTAAAATGCTCCAACTTTCAAAACAATGAACTCACCTGAATGTTACACTGTGAGAGCATTTTTAATTGTTTTGAATTTAACTTCAGAGAAAACACAGTAAAAATTCAAAGTAGACTGGAATGAACGTTAAGCACTTACACCTCATTTTAATTTGCTGCGATATCTCAATCAGCTCCATTTCCGTGGGCATGTAGCCCATAGTGCGCATACATCCTCCAAGGTCCTTGTAACTGATGTAGCCATCCTGGTCCGTGTCAAACTCCATAAATGCAATGTGCAACTCTGCAAGGTGAAGAGAAAGTAGTCAATAAGAAGCAGAAAGCAATGGGTACTCACATCATTCCTAAGGTTATTTCTTTTCTGGCAAGCAAAGGGCATACTATTTAAGATTTCTAGAACTCTCAAAAGCTCTCCGGTTTTGTTGTTCAAATCAATCATAAGCATTAGTGTTGGAGGTTCGTCATGTGGTGGGTGTAGAAACGCACTCTCAGCGCATGTTCCCAACCTCACCTCACCTCCTTAGTGTTTGATTTTTTGGTAGGTCAAGTCAACTGATGCCAGCGTATTCAATGAACCGCAAGGGACTGTGGGTTGTCCTCAGTCTTCATAGGGCTGCAGGTGCATGATATCACCAATAATAAGAAGAATAATTAATTACATTTATATAGTGATTTCAGGGTATTCAAAGTGCTTTACACAGTGAGTGGGGAGCCACTAATGTGCAGCATCCACCTGGATGATGCGACAGCGGCTATTTTTGCACCAGTATGCTCACCACACATTAACAGCTAGGTGGTGAAGGGATGAGGGATAATTAGCCAATCAGAGATAGGGAATGATTAGGGGGCTAGCATGACTAGGCCATGGAGGGTAACTTAGGCAGGACATCAGGGTATAACCTGGTCTTTATGAAGGATGCCAACAGATCTATTATGACCACAGAGAGTCAGAACCTTGGTTTTACATTTCATCCGAAGGACAGTGCCATTTTTACTGCACAGTGTCCCCATCACTGGTCTGGAGCATTGGGATCCACATTCAGACCACAGGGTAAGCGCCTCCTACTGGCCTCACCAACATCTCTTCCAGCAGCAATGCAAGCTTCTAGATGGTCTTCCATCCAAGTACTAGCTGTGCCTGAACAGGCTTATCTTTGGGTGGATGACCTCTTCTTGAAATGCAGGTGGTATGGCTGCTGGTATATCACTGGGTCAAAGGGGTAAAGGTCAGGTTCATGTTCTTGCTAGTTTTCCAGTTTTCTGGATACAACTTAAACTCCTTGTTGATTTTCTTAAAGTTTTTATGTTGATTTCTGCATGGATACAAGCTGACTATGTCAGTTATGAACTAAAGAATTGCCAAGCACAGAATCCAAAAAATACTCAAAATGCCCACTAGAGGAGGGAAAACTGCCAGACCCACAACTAGAAACCGAAAGGAGAGAGAGAGAGAGAGGTTAGGAGCAGACGCTGATAGGGCGCATTGCCTCACCCACCACACGACAAACCAACTCAGGATCCCAGATTAGGACCCGAGTGCAGCCATACAACGGGTGACATCTCAGCACCACACTTGTTCAGATGGAGTGGAACAGTGTGAGTTTTTTTATGGTTGTCAATTCTGCCAGAATACTTATAAATAAAAATGCTTATTTTTGCAAAGATGCTCTCTCTGTGTATTCACTACAACTTCTAGGAGTTCCAGATCATTTAATACAACAGCATGAAATAAAACAAAAGGCTGGATAGCGGAGACAGCATTTCTTTGGGTGGATGGCGTAATGGTGGTAGCAGCAAAATCTGGTGGAGGAGAAATGGTTGACATGGTGGCAAAACAGGAGACTTGGTTTTGGTATCAACTAGGGGCTTGGGCACCGTGCAGGGGATTGTTCTAGGTGTAGCAATGGCAGTCGGTTTAACAGAAGCGTCTGTGAGCAGCTTTGCTTTCCAGTGGTCCTTGATGGCTCTAGATGTGAATCTCTCAAGAAAGTATTTAACATTAGTCCCATAAATGTGCAACTCATCTTAAAACGTTGTTGTTGTCCAGATCACAAATATTGGTCAGGAAAGACGAGGCCTTAACTAACTTGTCCTGGATTTCCATTAAATGATTATAAGTATGCAGGCGTGGAGATCAGAGACGAGCCAGTATTCAGGGCAACACAATAATCACAGAAGTAGCCATCCACCAAGTCAAGAAATTTTCTCAAAAGTCAGAGTTCATTTTGTACGGAGCTGCTGCAAAGTTGACTTCTCTTCTTTGTTTTGAAGGCGTTTCGTTTTGTTACAAACTAAAGAGTTCCCAAGCACAAAGATGCCCAAAACTAGTCAAAATGGCAACTAGAGTGGGGAACTACCAAACCTAACCACAAACTCAAAAAGGGCAAATGTAGACTCTTTATAAATACAAATATTTATCTTTTGAAAAATTACTCTGTGGTACAAAATACGATCAGAGGAGCAGAAAGGCAAAGGAGTTTCCTGAAAATGGTAAAGGCGTCAGCTGGAGTGCTGTGTGCGGTTTTGGTCTCCAGGCTACAAAAAGGACATAACAGCACAAGTGAAAGTCCAGAGAAGAGCAACTCGGCTGATTCCAGGGCTACAGGTTGAGGGATGAGGAAAGAATAAAAGAGCTGAGCCTTTACAGTTTAAGCAAAAGAAAATGAAGAGGAGACCTGACTGAAATGATTAAAATTATGACAGGAGTTAGTGCAGTGGCTCGAGACTGTGACGTTAAAAGCTCATCGAAAACACAGGGACACAGTTGGAAATTTATTATGGGTAAATTTCTCATAAACATTGTGATTTTGTTTCTTTACACAAAAAAACCATAGACACTTGGAATAAGTGACCAACTAGTGTGGTAGACAGTAGAGGGACCTTCAAAACAACACTTGATGTTATTTTGGAAGAATGAGGTGGATAGGAACTGTGAGCTTTTTTGGGCTGAATGGCTTGCTCTCATCTAGTCTGTTCTAATGTTCTAAATGCAGGGCCATCTACAAGTAAAGGTTATGTCAGATTATGCAGCTTTTCTAGCAATTTTAAATCATAGCCTTCTTTAAAAGATAAGATAAGAACACGGGGAAACAGTTGGAAACTTATTAAGGGTAAATTTCATGCAAACTTTAGGGAAGTTTTTCTTTACACAAAGAACCACAGACACATGAAATAAGTGATCGCGTAGTGTGGTGGACAGTAGAACCTTAGGGAGTTTCAAAACTCGACATGATATTTTTTTTAGAAGAACTAAGTGGATAGAACTGGAGAGCTTTGTTGGGCTGAATGGCCTGTTCTCTTCTAGATTGTTCTAATGTTCTAATGTTCAATCCAGGCAAACAACATCCAAATCAACAAATCCAAAGAGTAGTCAAAACACAAAGCAAAGAGGTCCAAAATCTAGAAATTCAACAAAAACATAATAATAATCGAAATCCAACAAAGTCATCAAAGGCAGCACATTTAATGAACCGCAAAGGACCTTGGATTGTCCCCGGTCTTTATGAGGTAGTCCCTTGACAGTCATGGTCAGGTCTCTTTGCCTAATGGGGGACCACCTACAAAACTCAAGTTACGTAGGAAAAGAACCAAAATAATCAACTTTAACATAAAAGAGACATCTGAACCCAAGACTGGGAGGGAACACTCGCAATAACATGACAATGTACTTTCAGTTTATTCCTTGGCTCTGTTCATGAAGTACTTTAATGGTCTTCAACTTTAGCGCTTTGCCCCTTAAATGCTACATTGATGTCTTGTTCTGAGTGTGTTCCTTTGACTATTGATCTCCTGGTTTTGACATTGGCTAATTTATATGACCAACTCCGATTTCCTGATTCTGTCTTCATTTCAGACTGCTACCATTTTGTGCACTCAGTATAAGAGAAATATGAAAGTCTGCAAGATATTCCCATTGAGGTGGGCACAATCAGAAAAGACAAAGCTATGTACAATGAGGTCTGAGATTTCAGAGAAAACTGTATTTTTATGAATTAAAGTTGCAGCATACATTAACAAAAATATAAAATACCAACAAATTATTAACGTTTGTACTTGCAGAAGGTACTTCTTAAAGTGATTACACGAAGCATTGTTAAGATTTGTTTTCAGACCATGTGCAGCTATGTAGCTCTAATTTTCACTATCTGGGAGTCCCAAGCACTAAAGAGCTCCAAAGCACTTCAAATAATGCCCACTAGATGGGGATATGACTGTCAAACCCTGGCTAGTCATAAGGACAATCACTGAATCACTGAATTTTAATAAAGTAAAACATCTCCTTGTCACCAGTGCTCCCTTAATGTATGTAGCACATTTCTCCACACATTCTGGGAATGTCCCAATGCTGCAATTCTTTGGGCTTCAGTTGCTTTCCCGCTCCTCTCCATTTTATCTGTTACTATTCCTTGCTCTCCTATTACTCTGTTTCTGTTAGATCTTACTACTCTTACTCACTTTGTTCTTTACCAGTGCATTATTTCAATAGCTACAATAGACTCAAATTTATATATGAGAATGCCTTTTTACTTTAATATCCAGTTCCTGTTTTTGAAACCAAATAAATAAAAAGATAAAAAAAAAATAAAGTAAAAGATTTATTCTTAACAAAAAGTATTCTAATCACTATGGAGAACAAAGGCAAAATGGAATTTTCCTAAAACACAAAGACAATCCAAATCAAACAAGTCCCAAAACAAATTCCAAAGGTCAGGTCAAAAAGCAAAGCAGAGAGCTGAAATGTCAGAGATAACAACAATGAACACAATTCAGAATAAACACAAGTACTGTAAACTCATCACTCTTAAGAATGCTTGAAAGGAACTGCCAGGAACTGTGGGAGACTCTCCAGATTTATATGACGGTGGGAAGTTCCTGGTGGTGATTGGCAGGTGGCCCACAAATACAATTATTCAAATTCTCCTTGGGTTCAGAACACCAGAAACCATGTACAATATGTGCCCAACAATCACAGAGAAGTCTGGAAAAAATAAAAGAAATAATTCATTATGACACTACTCACTACTCAACATGACCACTGAATGGATCTCAGGAAAAGATCCTTACACTCAGTAGTTCCTACTCTGTCCAGACCTGCCGGTCCCTGATGATATGTTTGATTTGATGAAGGATGTTTCAGAGAACAAATATGGTGCTGCTTCCATTAGAAGGAGGGAAAGGAATTGTCAGGAACATCGACACACAGCAATCACTTGGCATATCTTCTAATCGTCCCACATATTACTAGGGCCATACCAGAGTCAAGACCACAAAACAAAGCATAAGTCAGAACCAATAATTCTTTCTTTCCCGTATCAAGTTTTTCATTTTGTTTATTTGATGATTCTCTCTCATACTGTTTCATTGGCCTAATGGCTGGAAATTTGTATGACGGACAAAGGAATTAGGGATAATCAGGGCTTTAAACGGGCTGGGGGTCTAACAACAGAAATGCTGATTGGCAAAAATTAAAGCACTATCTGTTAAAGTTTGCCCATGACTCAGTGTTTGTTTTTTGCATTTTTTTTATTTTGGGATATTTCATGTATTTCAAGTTTCAGGTTTTTGTTTTATTTCTTGCTGTTAATATTTCCTGGTTCTTTAAATCTTCTGTAATTTTTAGGAATGTCAAGAATGATCTTTAACGTCTTATTTCTCATGCGATCTGCACATTGAGCCAAAGTGGGTTCTGCTTGTTCAGCACATTTTGCATTCCCTTGTTTTGTAAATTCTTTTATTTTTGATTTTTTTTTTAATCTTTTGCTATTGCCTTTGGTTATTGTGTTTTAATTGATTCCAAATAAAGAGAACTAAACTGAACTTTACTTACCATCCAGCTCTTCTGGGACCAGTTCACGTTCCTGTAATAAAAAAGAACCTTGGGTCACATGTTACTCCAGTCGCACATTCAGTCTTACATATTCAGTTCAGTTGTTCCCCTTCGGAGAAGATGGAGAAGGAATCAGGGTCAATTAAGTGGATTTCTTTCTGTTTAATAGGCTTAAGCAGCCCTTAAAGTGCCCGCACACACGTTAGCGTTCAGTCATTGTCAGGGGACAATCATCAGTGAGAGTCGTGGAGCTCTTTATGTCATTACGCTCTTACTTTGGAAAAGTTTCTCTTTGTAATCCGCTTACTGGGAGAGCCATTTTGAGTCATACAAAGGAAGTGAGTGCTCAGCTGCAGATTAACGTCTTTGTTTATTATCATCACAAACAAAAGATTGGGAAGGAAACCAGCATTCAATCTTGGCTTAGGACTGGAAAAAAAATCCACTCTCGCTGTCAGCCTGCTCTGCAGCAACTCTCACCTTCCAAAGCCATGCTGCCCTCCATCGTGGCTTTGTCTCCTGTAACCAGTTCTCTCTGTTCTGTCCAGAAAGTTCCTGGTGTATGATGCTGGCATTAATGTTGGTGGCACCCAGCCCAAGAGCAGTAGTGGGTGCACCCCCTTATCTATCTCAAGTACAGTGGAGTGGCAAAGTTGACTATAATAAGGAATCTATTTCTATCTAAACACATTATTCTGTTACCATGAAATAGTCTAGTAAACAAAACTAATTTCTTATATACACTCACCTAAAGGATTATTAGGAACACCTGTTCAATTTCTCATTAATGCAATTATCTAATCAACCAATCACATAACAGTTGCTTCAATGCATTTAGGGGTGTGGTCCTGGTCAAGACAATCTCCTGAACTCCAAACTGAATGTCAGAATGGGAAAGAAAGGTGATTTAAGCAATTTTGAGCGTGGCATGGTTGTTGGTGCCAGACGGGCCGGTCTGAGTATTTCACAATCTGCTCAGTTACTGGGATTTTCACGCACAACCATTTCTAGGGTTTACAAAGAATGGTGTGAAAAGGGAAAAACATCCAGTATGCGGCAGTCCTGTGGGCGAAAATGCCTTGTTGATGCTAGAGGTCAGAGGAGAATGGGCCGACTGATTCAAGCTGATAGAAGAGCAACTTTGACTGAAATAACCACTCGTTACAACCGAGGTATGCAGCAAAGCATTTGTGAAGCCACAACACGCACAACCTTGAGGCAGATGGGCTACAACAGCAGAAGACCCCACCGGGTACCACTCATCTCCACTACAAATAGGAAAAAGAGGCTACAATTTGCACGAGCTCACCAAAATTGGACAGTTGAAGACTGGAAAAATGTTGCCTGGTCTGATGAGTCTCGATTTCTTTTGAGATATTCAAATGGTAGAGTCAGAATTTGGCGTAAACAGAATGAGAACATGGATCCATCATGCCTTGTTACCACTGTGCAGGCTGGTGGTGGTGGTGTAATGGTGTGGGGGATGTTTTCTTGTCACACTTTAGGCCCCTTAGTGCCAATTGGGCATCGTTTAAATGCCACGGGCTACCTGAGCATTGTTTCTGACCATGTCCATCCCTTCATGACCACCATGTACCCATCCTCTGATGGCTACTTCCAGCAGGATAATGAACCATGTCACAAAGCTCGAATCATTTCAAATTGGTTTCTTGAACATGACAATGAGTTCACTGTACTAAAATGGCCCCCACAGTCACCAGATCTCAACCCAATAGAGCATCTTTGGGATGTGGTGGAACGGGAGCTTCGTGCCCTGGATGTGCATCCCACAAATCTCCATCAACTGCAAGATGCTATCCTATCAATATGGGCCAACATTTCTAAAGAATGCTTTCAGCACCTTGTTGAATCAATGCCACGTAGAATTAAGGCAGTTCTGAAGGCGAAAGGGGGTCAAACACCGTATTAGTATGGTGTTCCTAATAATCCTTTAGGTGAGTGTATATTTCTCTTCTGGTTCGTCCTGCTTCCACTTCAAAACCGGTCCCACCCACACGTAGCCGACACAGCATTTCTCGATTCCTATTCGTCCTCTTCCAAACCCTTCCCCACGCTGCCTGTGGCCTCCCATACACCTTACTATTTTCGTTATACTGCGATGGTTTTTTTCTAAGACTTTGTTATAAAATGAACGACAGTATCTTCTCTGTCGATGGGTTTTTGTACAACGTCATGTCTATTCTGGGATCCGGCAACTGCCTGTTCCTATCAGTGGGTTACTTCTTGACACAAACGGTTGATGAAGGCAATGCACCATTTTCCATTCCTATTCTTACATAGCCGTATGTTACGGAGGGCATTGGCTATCTAGTAATAATATAATGTTCTACTAATACTAAAGTCACATTTTTTGAAATATGATGGGTTTAAAAAGATTTTATTTTATTCAAAACTAGTCGTCCCCCATGGCTTCGACTGCGTAGAAGTGAAACAGGATAGCGAGGAGGGCCCTGCCCAGCTCCCTACTCCTGACGTCACACTACCCCCTCCCCTCGGCCCACAGCGTCTGTCTCAGATTAGCGTGAATATATTGATTCTGCAAGCAAACTATGATTCTTAGCACGATGAGAGAAGTCGGAAAATCAACCAGAATGTTGAAGCAAATTCTAGAAAAAAAAAAACAGATCTAAATCCGTTAAGTTGTTCTTTCGTTCGCTAGCTAAGCAGATGTAAGATACGCCCCGGGGCTGACATGTGAGTGAGGAGGGCCACGGCCCACTGCGTGTCTCTCGGATTCATGGAAATAAATTGGTACCGCAAGTGACCTATGATTCTTAGTGCAAAGAGAGAGGTCGCAAAATCAACCAGAATGTGCAATGCAAATTATACAAAAAATACAATCTAAATCTGTTAAGAAGTTCTCTCATGAAATATATGATGAGATATATAGAGATGAGATATTTCCATCTATCTGATCTATTTTGATTACCCATCTTAATTCTCCCAGTTCCCTTTACTTTAGTCAAACAGTACTTGAAACTTGTTAAGTTATGATAATCTTAAAATCTTAAAAATATGGGGTGTAATACATTTTCCTTTTTTCTTATTGTTTCATTAATATGTTGACTGTTGAGCTATATAGAGTGGCCCCTAATGACTGATTGCTGCTTTTGTGTCAAGCCCACTCTATTGCCCATAAAGCCTTTAGTGCACCGCCACAAAAATATGACTGCAAATAACATCAACGTGAATCCTACGCAGACCCCAATGATTCTTATTGGTCAGTTTGGTAATTACATATTTCCTGAAAGGCATTTCCATTTGCCTCAGTCCAGCAGCAGGCCCAGTATCTGCTCCTTTCTGCGAAAAAGACCTCCTGCTGGCTACCAAACTGTCAGAAACAGATTCCATGAGAGTGGCATGAGGGTCTGATATCCTCTAGTGGGACCTGTGCTCATAGCCCAACACCATGCCTCTTATTTGGCATTTGCCAGAAAATACCACAATTGCCAGCTCTGCCATTGGCACCCCACTCTCTTCACAGATCAGAGCAGATTCACACTAAGCACATGTGACAGACGTGAACAAGTCTGGAGATGCCATGGTGAACGTTATGCAGCTGGCAGCATCACCCAAGATGGCGTTGGGTCGGTGATGGTCTGGGAAGGTATATCCATGCAGGGTCTCACAGACTTCCACATGCTAGGCATCAGTACCCTGACTGCTGTTAGGTACTGGGGGTAAAATCTTTAGAGCTATCATCAGACCTTACGCTGGTTTAGTGGGGCCCTGGGTTCCTTCTGGTGCAGGACAATACCCGACCTCATGTGGCCAGAGTCTGTAGGCAGTTCCTGGATGATGGAGGCATTGATGTGGCTGATTGGTCTGCATGTTCCTCAGACCTGAATCCAACTGAGAACCTGCAGACAATTGTCCGCACAATACACCCATATTGTACAGACCACTGCCTTACGCAAAGAGAAGGTGCACTGAAAAGCAGAATGGCTCATCACCGTGATACCTGCACTGCACTGGGCAGTAGCTCGGGGGCCCCAAAGGCATAGGGCCCCATGTTTTTTTTCTGATGCCTATGTATGTTTCTGTTTTGCTATCAAAACAGTTGTCCCAGTGCTCTACTTTGCCTGGGGGCTTGTGATGCTGTTAAGACGGCTCTGGTCTAAGTCTTTAACCAATGCTAACAAATCCATGTGTAGCCCACTCTGAACCAATAAACCTTCCTTTATTTGGATTTGATATCTTTTTTAGCCTGCTGTTTTCAAGAAAATTAGACTACTGTCAATGGCACAACTATTTTTTTGTCACTGAGCATTTTAATATTATATAATAAAATTGTATTACTTGGATCATTCTAGAAACTCATGTGTGTCAAACAGAACTCCCATTTTTAGCAGAAGAGCCCCACTGGAAAACAAAAGAGAAATGTACTCCTTCCTCATTCAGACCACAAGTGCCAGTCTTTACTGTCACCAAGAAAAGTGTTTCCATTGTGAACTCCATTTTGATTTGGCTTGAGGGATGCGAAATCCAATTCTCAGAGTGCCAAACTAGCATGGTCATCCTTTCCTACGCTTGTTTGGTACCCTGAAACACAAGCTGGTGGGGAAGCTGAAAGGTAACAGCTGCCACACAAGACAAAGATGAGCTGCGTTAGCTAAGGGAACCCCCTTCCCTTATTTCCCCCACCATCATTGCCGTACCTGTCCAAAGAGGTTGTTGAGAATCGGTGAGTACATCTTGGTGGTCAAAGATAGATCGCTGTCCTGCTTGGCAGTCCGGCCTCTTGAGCTACGACTCTGGTGGCTCTCTGTGGATGAGCTTTTGCATAGTCGTCTACCCCCTGACTCGGTGGGATTACCCTCAGGAGTCGGTGAACACTGCTGTCCTCCGGTGCCTTCAGGAGAACTGCTGCCGTTCCTCCTCAATGCTGGCTTGAGGGGTGTGACGTCAGGTGGGAGGGGATCTTTAGGACCAGAGCTGAAACATCAGCAAGAAAGTAAAGATAATCACTGTGTTATATTGTACCATACACAGCACACCTTGTGTTACTCTACAAAGTGTACACATGCCGTAACATAAAAACATTTGAGTGCATTTCAAGTTTTATTTATTTACTTCATTAAATAGACAGGTGTAAATTCATATTAAGAAATAACCTCTCTCAAGGTAAATGTGAAACAGTAAATTATCGAAAACTGAGTTCTTGCAGGATATGTTTCTACTTTAGGACAAACTTGGTTGAAAATTCAACAATTCTTTTTAAATTCAAATCTTTGAAATCTGAAGCATTTGTGCTGTGTGCGCTATTTGAGGTAACTCATCAAAAACTGAACCACCCCGCCAGATTTCCTTAAGGAATAAGTGGAGCAAATTTGAACAAAATCAGTTGTTTTAGTAAGACAGACTTGACAATGACAACAGAGGTTTCTCATTATATAAAAAACTAAATCAAAAGAACTATATATATATATATATATATATATATACACACACACACACACATATATATATACATATACTGTGATATATGGCCGGCAGTCCATCCCGGCCAATAACCCCAAGCCGATACTGGGCTTCCCACCCTTGTCCCCCGGCAGATGTGGTGAAGGGGCATCCCGGCTGTGAGAAGCAGATCATACACATGCCATACAGTACTTGCCAAATAATACAAATAGTATGTTGATGCTCATCAGATGTACACACTTTTGCTTCCCCTTGCAGGACTTGAACCTTGGATGTCAGTGCCCAAGCCTCAGACGTTGTGCCACATCCACTCGTTCGCTTACTTGACAGGGTGAAGATTGGAGTATTATATCTATAAGTCTGATCGCAATCTGACTATCTGGGTGGTCACCTAACAGATGGCATGTCTATGACCTGCTTTTCACAGGTGAGAGGGCATGGCAGAAGATTGCCAATTGGCCAACCAGCCACAAGCGTTACCTGGTCGGAAAGAAATGAAGTCGAGCAGGAAGTGAAGAAAATGTGAGAACTAAGTGTTTTCAGAGTAATAGCCCATGGACAAGTCCCATCATGAAACGCAACATAACAGATTGCTTCTGTGCTTTATATTTTCACAAACAAATTAGACCTCATCTTTAATTACTTTTTGTGAGGATCGAGAAGCAAACCAAGAGGGACTAACTGTTTCTCTCGCATGTGAACAGAATGAAGTGAGAAGTGAGAATTTATAAAATGGTATCTCTAAAAATACTTAGAGCGTGTGAGCACAGCATATGACAAAGGGGATGCTTTAAAGTGACAAAAATAGTCGAAACTGAGAAGTCAATTAACACTGCAACCTAAGCCAAAACGAGATACAAGAATCAAAATGAAAACTAAGCAAGAATGAACCCCCCCCCCCCCCAGAAAAAAAAAGGATTGAAAAAAGTTTTGCAAACAGTCAAAAAAGGACATTTGAAAAAACAAATAATTCAATCAAAATGCATAGATTTCTTAAAGTGAAATTTCTAACCAGCTTAATTATGGAAAGAAAATTACCTGTCAAATAAAAGTTGATCAAAGAATGTAGAATAACGGTTATAATTGGAGAAATTTTCAAATTGTGTTATTTTTTTTAATCATTTAAGGCAGCGTTTCTCAACCTTTACGTATTTGCGACCTGAGTTTTCATAACAGTTTTAATAGTGCCCCCCTAACATTTTTTTGAAAGGAGCCCACTAATGCCAATTTGTTAATTTTTAATTAATGATATATCATAGATGCACATTTTATTATACCTACTTAACTTTTATCGACATTTATCTAACTCTATATTTATTTTTCTAGTATCAGAATGTAGTTTAAGTTAATTTGTTTTGGTTTCAATAGATGTATTTTTCATATTTTTGATTCTTGTTTTCTTTTTTTCACATCTTGGAGCCCCCCTAGGGGGGCCCGCCCCACAGTTTGAGAACCACTGATTTAAGGAATCAATGCATTTTAAATCAATTAAATTCATTCTTGTATGGATTCCCCGTGATTTTATTTTTAGTCACATATGACCAACAAAATCTTAGTACAAGAACAGTAAATGTTTTACTTTTTAATGCATTTTGGAATAAAATCGTACCACTTTTTTATATATATATTTTTTAGCCACTCTAGTGCCACACAGAACTTGGCACGTTATAAAAACCTTGACTTGGTTGGGAAGGTAATATGACAGAAATGACATTAGCAACAAAGTGGAATCGAACCTACGATCTTAAAGTGAAATGTAACATTCATTCACATTCGTTTCTCTTTTCAGAAGTTCCTAACCAGGGTGACACCTTACACGCGTGAAGTACTGCGAATGTGTGTTTGTCTCTTGGAGAATTGAACCTTCAAAAGAGTATTTTGGCAAATTTGTATATAAGTGATGACAAATTAGTAAAATTAAAAAAAAATGTTTGTGTACTTTGGTCTCGAACCTTCAACCATTTGATTGAACATCCAACATGCTAACCGCTTGACCAATGATGCCTATCTGCCATATTGAAGTAACTTGACAAAACTTCAAAATCAATTCAACAAATTTTTTTTTTTATTAAATTAACTAGGGAGTTCTGCCCCCTGCTCACTTCGCTCGCCAACCCACGGTTTTGATCAACCCTAAATACATTTTAAAGAGATTCTTTTTTCTTGGTAACTGTTACATATACATTATGTTCACTTTTATTTTAAAACTTTAGTTAAAACAATATTTGGAATTCACTTTCGTTCAAGATTGCATTGAATTTTGATTCCGTGTTTGGTCTTACATCGTGATAACTGCACGTGAGTGAATATCGTTTGTAAATTTCCCCTTGGGATTAATAAAGTATCTATCTCTCTATCTATCTCTTTCTCTCTTAAAAATAAACCGAGTTTTTCAAATGTTTGTCCCTGTGATTTGTTAATTGTCATAGCAAAAGCTATTCTCACGTGAAACTGTAAACGTTTTAATACGAATGACATATCAACATCTCCTTTTGTGTCTAATGTTATTCACGGAATATATACATTACCTTTCTTGTCGCTTGTTAAAATTTTACAAGTTAGAATTGTTCTACCAATTTTTAATACAACTGACCTTGTCATATTGCATAGCCCATCACTCATACATAAATTACGCAATAAAATCACGATATATCCTTCTTTCAACAGTAATTTGGGCGGTGGGAGACCGCACGGTGTTAACGTTTGTAGATATTCTGTGGGATATTGTAAATTGATGTTTTCATCTTCCGCACCATCACCACCAACATATTTCAGCATAGTCTATTGATACACATTTAACCAATTTGCCGTAACCGATTGACTGTTTTTGCGTTAATTCATTTGACTTCATCGTTTCTCGCTGCTAGGATTGCCCGTGTGCTCATTTGTTCTTTTGATATTCCTTCAGGAAAAAATTGTCTCTCTGAAGTGTCTCTCTGTCTCCCTTCAAATCTGTCTGACGTGAATGTCTGTATGATGTGACTTGACCGTGTCGCGTGTGTCGTGGGACATGAAAGTGTCTTTCTGAAGTGTGTTGTCGCGGGATGTGAAAGTGTCTCTCTGAAGCGTTTCTCTGTCTCTCTTCAAAAATTCACGTTTCATCGCCCAAAAAGTCTCGTCTCGTCCCAAGTTTTTTTTTTATAATAGAGAGATTTGTCTACACTGGTCTTGAAGCCTTGACTGTTTGATCGAAAGTCCAACATGCTAACCACTTGATCAACACCGTTGTGTAGTCGCTAAAGTATAATATAAGGCACGGGTGTCGAACTCTGGTCCTGGAGGGCCGCAGTGGCTAAAGGTTTTCATTCTAACTCTCTTCTTCATTAGTGACCAGTTTTTGCTACCAATTAACATCTTTTGCCTTAGTTTTAATTAACTTGATTCAGGCCCCTTAGTGGTCTATTTTTCCTTAATTAGCAGCCAAACAATAATGAGACACAAAACAAGCTGCCACCTGACCAGCTCACTTGTGCCCATCACACAATATCTGAACATAAAGAAAGGCGAAGGTCTCAGTAAGGTTGATCTCTCAGGTCACCAAAACATTTTGACGGAGTTCTTAGGAAAAACAGCAAAATCAACAGTTTTGGAAATGTCTGCTGCGGCAGAATGAGAGCAGCAACACGCCATAGAATTTAATAACGTGTTTAATTAACAGAAAGAATTGGCTTCTCATTAAGAAAGTGATTGCAGTGAAATTGGTTGGAGTTTGAAGCCCCAGTTTAGTTGGTCAGCTGTTGGCTCGTTTCACATCTCATTTTTGTTTGGCTGCCATTTAATGAAGAAAGAAATAAATTCAGAGGACTGAATCCTTAAAAACAGGGCTATTAAAATGAAGGGAAAAGGAGTTAATTAGCAGTTAAAACTGGTCACTGATTAGGAAAAGGGTGAGAATGAAAACCTGCAGCCACTGCAGCCCCCCAGGCCCGGTGTTTGACACCCCTGATATAAGAGAAAGATAGAGAGGTTAGGAGCACACGCTGATACAGCGCATTGCCGCACCCACTACATGACGAACCAACAGAGGATCCCCAGATTAGGACCCAAGTGTAGTCATGTAACGGGTGACACCTCAACACCACACAAGTTCTGATGGAATGGAACCAGTATGAGGTTTTTTTTTATGGTGGCTGGAGTGCCAATTCTGCCACCAACCCCCTGGGTTGTTCCCTGCAGTTTGGAGGGCCGAAATGCAGGGCCGGATGCAGATTAACGTCATACCCAGGATGGAGCAATTGCAGGTTAAGTCTTGCTCAAGGGCCCAACGGAGTAGAGTCACCTTTGGCATTTGCAGGATTTGAACTGGCGACCTTCCAATTACCAGTGCAAATCCCTAGCCTCAGAGCCACTATTCTACCCCCCTGATATAAGGAAATAAGAAATTTCAATTTGAGGTAATTAACGTATAGAATCCAGGTCAAAACTGATTAAATATTGGATTGTCACCAGAGATCAGCATGCATGCAAAGTCTGAAGGAAATCGGTTTGGTCAAAATGGTAAAAAAATTGATTGCAAAATTTGCCCATGGCAAACAGAGAGGACAAATTGAATAAAATTGTGTAATAATAATGATTATAATACTACTACTACTAATAATAATAATAAAAGGGGTTATACTGTGTGAAAAGAAGCCTGTTAAAGGTACACTGTTCAATAAATAAAAACGCAGGGACTTGCGTCTGTGAAGTTGTGTCTGGGGTTTGGGGCTTCATGGTGCCCCCTAGTGATCACAATGAATACGAGCCTATTGGGTATTTGGGCATACTTAATATACAGTGTCAGTCAGTTATATCCTAACACAGGGTCACGGGGGTCTGCTGGAGCCAATCCCACCCAACACAGGGCACAAGGCAGGAACAAATCCTCAGGCAGGACGCCAACCCACCACAGTAATATACAGTGTACCTTGGATTATCATAATCATTTTGTTATCGAAAATGAAATGAATGAATAAAAAGCTCACTTGCCTGCTTTTCTCCTTCTTGTCTGCCTGTACTGCCGTCTCCTTGTCCTTTTTCTTCGCCGATGCTTTCTCCTTTTTGTCCGGGCCAGCCTTCTCTTTCCCCTTCTGAGACATTGCAGAGGGTCCTATGGGGAGGAATTTTGGGGTGTTTGAATCACATTATGTTTCCACTTTCACTTCCATTCCTGTTTTCCAAGTTATCCACGTTAGTGCCATTTCTAAAGCAGCTTCAGTCTGTCCTTATCTTAGTATCCCAGAGTCCAATATCATGTATCAGCAAAGTTTATTAGCAAGAGATGAAGTGTCTTATTTGCACTAAAGCAAATTGCAACAGCATAAAGAGTTTATAAAGATAAGAGTGCTATATAGACAGGAAATCAAGGGAATTAAATTTAACCTGAACCCATAGGAACGAAAAATCAACAAAGAGATCTCCTTCATTTCTTTATGGTTTCTTTTCTAAACAAATCCAAATTGTATTATGGGATATCATCTACTGTTGAATTCTGCTCTGTACGTGTAATATTTCGATTGCACCATTGTATTGTATTGAGGATTACTTGTGTTCTGCTCTGTGTATTGTATTGTATTTACCCCCTTTATTTGAAACCCACTGCATGCCCAACCTACCTGGAAAGGGGTCTCCCTTCCATTTTTTTCCTTACAATAGTTTTATTGGGGGAGTTTTTTCTTGTCTTCTTAGAGAGTCAAGGCTGTGGAGCTATCAAAAGGCAGTGCCTGTCAAAGCCCATTGCGGCTCTTCTTGTGTGATTTTGGGCTATACAACAATAAATTGTATTGTGTTGTATAATGAGAGAGAGAAAGGTTGAGAGCATGCCCTGATATCACATTGCCGCACCCACCACCCGACGGACCACTTGAATTGGGACCCAAGTGCAGCGGGTGACATCAGAAAAAAATCAAATGACAATGCGCCACCTCCACCTACTCAAAGCTTCATGATGCTCCAACAATGATGGATGGACTAAAAGGCAGAAGTCTACGTGACCATCATCATCAAGCCTTTCCGTGAGAACCCTAAATCCAAAGAGGACTGTTTCATTTATGTTAGGTAGAATGCCCAGAGGGGACTGGGCGGTCTCATGGTCTCGAATCCCTACAGATTTTATTTTTTTTTTTCTCCAGCCGTCTGGAGTTTTTTTTTTTTTTTTTTCTGTCCCCCCTGGCCATTGGACCTTACTCTTATTCGATGTTAATTAATGCTGATTTATTTTGTTTTCGTATTGTGTTTTTTATTTTTCTATTCTTTATTATGTAAAGCACTTTGAGCTACTGTTTGTATGAATATGTGCTATATAAATAAATGTTGTTGTTGTTGTTGTTTTTAATTGCTCCTTATTAGCAATAAGATACAAATGACAAACGAAACCAGCAGTTCCCCATTTAGCTTGTTTCCATTTACACCCGTGTGTATTTATTGTGCACTAATTGGTTTAATTGAATACTTGGGAGGAAAGAGAAGAGAAAAAAGTGAAGGACTGAGAATTACTCATCCAAATCATGACATGGCAGAGTTAACCTCTTAACCGCCTTCTGCCGGATATATCCGGCATCGTAGCGTTATTGCTGACGCCTTATTGCCGGAATTATCCGGCACATTTGCCTATGGTTATGTGAATGCCTGGCGCGTAGTATAACTGATGGTTTGGCGTCGGTATTATTACTACATTGTATTTCAACAACTCTGTTGTTGTATTGGCCGGAAATAACCATTGTTTACTTTGTGATTCGGAAGTGAAAGTTGTGAACGTAAACTGACTTCAAGTGAGGTTTTGCAGGCGATTTTGGACAATAATTCTGATCACGATTTTAGCAGTTCTGAAGAAGATTTTAGCAACAGTGATGATCAGCAACGTGTGCTGCATGATACTGTGAATGACGACGCATCGGATGATGGCGATGAGTGGGCAATGAGACAGATAAGAAAGATCCAAACCGTGACCGCTTGTTCAAGGTACGTCCTTTGATTGACCATTTATTTGAAACATTTCAGTTGCCCTACGTACCAGGCCCGTCAGTTGCAGTTGATGAAAGTTTATTGTTGTGGAAGGGCCGCTTGAAAAGGGCACGGTTTGGTATCAAGATGTTTTGCTTAGCTGAGAATTCAGGTTACATTTATAGATTTTGTGTATACACTGGCAAAGAGGATCCTATGAGTAGTATTTCAGCAGTGCTGCCAGACGAATGTAAGTTTGTGCAGTTCCCAGCTTTGGCCTGTCGCACAGCAAACTCAAATACTGGGAACAAAACTATGATTGACCGAACTACTTCGATAGCTTTTGACTGTTCCGTTTTGTAGTAGACACTAAATCCAGAAGCCTGAGAAAATGTACATTTTTGTGTTTTATTACGTGTTTGCCCAGTTCTAGAACTTGCACAACATTTAGTGGTAAATACTGCTTGAATAAATGTAATAAGTAAAAATTGAAAATTGTTCAGATTTCGCCCGGCGTGGGGAATATTTAGGGAGTTGGCGGTTAAAGGGTTAAAGCACTAACTAAGCAATTAAATTAAATTATTGGCAAGCATCATTTTCTAATTAAGCAACTGGGTTGGAACAAAAACCTGCAGCCACTGCGGCCCTCCAGGACTGACAGTTTGAAACATTTCATTTGAAATTATTTGCATTGTGAGCTCAGTAATATCTGATGAAATGTATGGATTGTAGTTTGTGGTGATAAAACGCTTGACAAAGCTGCAGTCCTTGCTTCTGAATAATACTATTAGTTGCTCTAATTTATATCGTTGTGCTCCATTTTGATCCTACTCATTCCATAAGAAGAGGCAGGCAGTGTGGCATAGCGGTCAAAGCTTTGGATGTTAAACCCTGAGGTTGTGGTTTCAAATCCCACTACTGACACCACTATGTGACCAAGAGCATGTCACTTCATCTGCCTGTCCTGTAATTAGGAAAACAAATGAAACGTAACCAATCATATCGCAGATGTTGCAAGACCCCTTGGATGAAGGCATTCGTCCAATGATAAGCAAAAATATGAAGCCTTTAAAGAGACTAAAGCCAGGCTAGAAAGAGATCTCGCAAAATACACCCTGTGTTTCAGCCCAAATTGTTTCATTGTACTTCATGTTTCCTTTTGGTCTGAAGCTGCTTCTCCTAATGAATTTCAGGTAAAACACCTTTTATTGGCTAACTAAATAGATTACAAATGCAAGCGTTTGCATTTTTCTTCATCAGGCAAGGTGTTACACATTGATGAAGGGGCCTTAGCTGCCTTGAAAGTTTGCATTTGGAATCTATTTAGTTAGCCAATAAAAGATGTCATTTCACCCTACTTTCTCCTGTATCAATCTATGGCTAACACGGTACAACACTCTACTGCTATTGGTAAAACATCTGTGACAGAGCTGACTTTTAAACGAAACATAAACGAGAATCTCTTTTAGGAGCCATCAAAGATCAGTCTTTGAGCAGTAAACTTTTCCAACGGCACCCGATGGCACTCCATCCACACACTGAAACCAAGAACAACCAAGCATGTAAAATTGTAGGTGGGTATACAGATCAGACGGGCATGATGAAACGTGCATATGGTGGCAGAGTTACATGTCCAAGAATCATTCAGGGGAGCTTTGGCTCAGTTACTGACCTGCAACCTGCTTGTGGTTTCTAACACTAGTGAAGGATCATAGCCCATGGCTGGTAGTTCATGATAAGAATCTGAGCAAACAGTGAGATGCTGCCCCTTACGCCTATGAGACTAGCACTTTCATTAGCTCTAGGACCTGAAGTGTTTTATCATCTCTTTCTGTCTCTCTTTACCATTTGAAGTTCAAGTTCAACTTATTGTCACGTCGACAGGTTAGAGTGAAATTCCAGCTTACGTGACCGAACAACATATAACACCTTACCTCTCTCCAGTGCCACAATCTATCAAGTCAAGCCGACAAGACGATTCTTCCTTTCCCAAGTTGCACTTTATAAAAGAGAACTGGCAGATAATAATTGACACACACGCTGACGAACCTGCATGGCATGTGCACGACAGTGAGAAATCACCCAAACCCACTGGTTCATGTTTTTACTGCATCTACACAAGATCCTGCTTTTCACACACTGTGGTTTATCATCAGTTAATCTAAGCTCTTGAATTATGTGTGAGGTGTACATCTTACTTCTTGTCATAATTATAGACAGACAAACAGACACACATCGAAGCTATAGAAAGACATACGTACATGGAAAACAAGGGAAGTGGACAGGAAAACGGGTATGCATACAAAAACAGGGCATCATGGATGACAGGCAGGGAACAACAAACAGGTAGACGGAGATGCTTACTCACCGGTCGAGTGCAGTCCAATGGTGCTGAGTCTGTTCTCGGGAGTGGAGAGGCCAGTCCAGTTAATGCCCCCCCCCCCTCCCTTCCCATGTCAAGTAGAGGATTAGAAAGGATGAGCTTTCTAAATTCGTCCTGCTCCTTCTCTGAGCCTTTTCTGGAGTGACTTTGTGGCACACAGCAATAAACTGACAGCCAAAGGACGTAATCCAGCTGTAATTAATCCCTGTTCATTGTCACTTGGAGTCATGGTCTATCCCAACCCGACTGAGCACAAGGTAGGATCCACCACTGTATGTGGCGCCAGTCCATCATGGGAAAAAAAAATGGAAACAAAATCAGAGTTGGGCAGCGTCCAGTGAGCGGTTATGGCTTCCATAAAACCTGGTCCCTCCAGAGGGCTACGGTGGATAACAACGAATGGGTGCTTTACAGAGGTCCACCAAATGATAGATGGCTTAAAACTGGAGGCAGTAATGGCTTGTGTAGCATATAAAACATACAAAAATCAAGCAGTGGATTTTAAGGTGCATTCTCTAGTGAAAATAAAGTGCACTCCATAATGTTTGGGACAAAGACTCATTTTTCCTTGGTTTACCCCACTGCTCCACAATTTACAATTAGAAATCAAACAATTCAGACATCGTGATTAATGTGCACATTGCAGACTTTCTTTGAAGGGGATTCACAGACATTTCAGTCCCCCCTTTTCAAGACACCATAATGTTTGGGACAATTGGCATCCCAGGTGTTTGTGATTCCTCAGGTGGGTTTCATGGCCTCATAAGATACCTTCTACCCTTTGGAGTCTCTAGTTGCCATTGTTCAACATAAGGGCAAGAACTGTAACAATGAAAGTCAAAGAAGCCATTATGAGACTGAAAATTAAGAATAAAACCATTGGAGACATCAGTAAAACCTTAGGATGACAAAAATCAACTGTCTGGAATATCATGAAGAAGAAAGAACACACTGGTGGACTCATATCCCATAATACAAATCCCTTTAAATGAAAGTCTGACATGTGCACTTTAATCACGATGTCTGAATTATTTGATTTCTCGTATTTCATTTCATCTCTGTAATCGCAAAGGAACTGGTAGGCCAAGGAAGATCTCCACTGCTGAGGACAGAAGAATCCTCACTGTGGTCAAGAAAAAGCCCCAAATGCCTGTGCGACAGATCAGAAACAGTCTTCAGGGGGCTGATGTGTGTGTGTGTCAGAGATGACTATCTGCAGAAGACTTCATGAACAGAAACACAGAGGCCACACTGCAAGGTGCAGACCACAAGAACAGGATGGCCAGATAACAGTTTGCGACAAAGGACTTCAAAGAGCCTGCAGAATTCTGGGAAAAGGTCTTGTGGACAGAAGAGACAAAGATGAACCTCATCAGAGTGATGACGAGAGCAAAGTGTGGAGATGAAAAGGAACTGCCTGAGAGCCAAAGCAGACCACCTCATCTGTTAAACATGGTGGTGCTAGGGGTGTAATGGCATGAGCATGAATGGCTGCCACAGGTCCTGGCACACCTCTCTTCATTGACAATGAATTCTGAGGTGTATAGAAACATTTGATCTGCTCAAGTCCTGTCAGTGCCTCCAAACTCACTGGATGGCACTTCATCCTATGACAAGATAATGAGCCAAACACACTGCTGAGGCAACACAGGAGTTTATCAAAGCTAAAAAATGGAAAATATTTGAATGACCAAGCCAGTCACCTGATTGAAATTCAATTGATCAGACCTTCCATATGCTGAAGAGAAAACTTAAGGGGACAAGCCCCCCCGAAATAAGCAGGAGCTGAAGATGGCCACATTAAAGGCTTCATTATCAGAGAAGACCCTCAGCACCTGCTGATGTCTATGAATCACAGACTTCAAGCAATCATTGCATTATGGGATATGTGACAAAGTTCTAAATATGACAATGGCTTTAATAGACCTGCCATTGCTGTGTCCAAACATTATGGTTCCCTGAAATGGGGAAACCGTGTAGAAATAGTATTGTGTGACTGAAATGTGACTCATCAACATTACGACTTGTGTGTAATTTTAAAAGAATGAGATAGCGAGTACAGGTGGTTGGAATAAGATTCCTGTGCAGGGCTTACTCTGGCTTGATGAGGACTGTAATAATGTAAGACCACCCAGGCAAAGATACCTTAGTTGAAGTGATTGAGTGTGCAGTTGGGGTGACTTCACTGTGAGAAGATCCAGTGCAGAACCAACCTAGGTTGCTCCCTCAGCTGACCTGTGGCCAAACGAAAATTCCCGAGAAGTTTATTGCTAAGGAGATGGTGCCTCAGCTGGTCCAGCTTGGCATATTGACATCTTCTTCCACCACCAGGTCAAGCGAATGGTCAGTGAGTGACACAGTACTTTACACTTAAGAACTCTGTCCAACTTGATGATTCTCTTTTCTTCAGCCAATTAGCATCTTGTTATTTCAATTCAGATCTATCAATATGCAAAGATTATAAGTGTTGTGTTTCAGCCAGATTTCCCTCCCCTGGTTGGGGTTCAAATGTCACATTTATGTCTATTTTGCTCAATTTTTATGTTATCAGTTTACATTATATAGTTTCTATATGTCAATGTGTCTCTGTAATATTTCTTGTGTTTTGTGGGCCCTATAAAGTCCTATTAAGGCTGAGGAAAATCAACAGTCCCCTGCGGTTCATTGTGGCTTTGGTGAGTTCCTCTACTGATTATTGTTATTATGCTTGTTTTTGTGATTCCCTGGATTTTTTTTAACCGTTGCTATCTTTTTTGACTTTGACTTCAGATTGTGTATTATGTTTGCCTTGGATTGCCTTTGCTGTTTCATGCAATGCCTTGACCTTTTGTGTTCCCAGGATTTTTTTTTTTGATTAGAGAGCATTTTTTGTAAAAATAAATCTTATTTATAAAGACTTAACATTGCACTCTCAATAATAGCTGGGGTTTGATGTTTTTGTTCGCCATCTAGTGGGCATTTTGAGGATATTTCAGAACTTATGTGATTAGGAACTCTGTAGTTCACAACAATAAGTCGCCTTTTATTAACAATGACTTTGGAAAAAAAAACAATCAACTATCAGTTAACAGCACAACAAATCTGAAGATACAAACGTCTGAGGCCAAGATGTTACATCATCGAAAACAGCTGAGCTGCAACCTTTAGACACAGTCACTAATGTCTAAGGTCATAGATACAGACACTAAGGTCTGTGAGTCCAGTCCATCCGCAGCAACCTGATTGGTCAGTTTGGCTTTTGTAATGTGATCAAAGAGTAAGCATGAGTGTGAAATGCACAAGAAGGAGTGATGGTGTAGAGAGAGCATGGCTCACATGTCTTTAGGTCTCCAACCTGGGTAATTTCCATCCCTGGGACCCTGTCTATGCAAATCACAATCTAGATAGGGTACAAAATGCTCCCTCTTAATGCCAAGTATGCAAACAAAACTCTTACTGCCAAAATAAGCACTGAACTGTTATGACATGGGATTTCTTACCAAGTGAAATCCACTGGGCTTTCACACTAGCTGAGGAACAGGCCAGACTCTTCACTGCTGCATGCAGCAGAGGCACACTTAACTCAGTCAGTTCCCATGGAAGACCTGCTGGCTTTGGAGGGAGCAGGCCCTGTAATTTGGAGACCGGCCACAAAAGTGTAAGTTAAATACTTTAGCAAAGTCCTGACAGAGAGAGGGTAACTGTAACCACTGTATAATAAAGGACAGGAAAATAATCTATCTATTATATAAAAAAATCTTGGATCGAGACGTGATCATCACGGAGAGACACTCTGAAGTCCTGCGATACTACTTGCACGTCACGCCATACTTACAAACAATTTCTCGGAGGCACTTTAATGTCCTGTGAGACAAGGAAGTGAGACAAAAGGACAGGCTTTTAAATGATCGACACGCAGAGCAACATGCAGATCACGTAGCTCGGTAGCAGCTAGCAGCAAGCCAGCAGCTGATCCGTCCGCATCTCCTTAGCATGCGTTCAGCCCCCCCCCCCTCCCCCTTCACAACGTGAGCGGCAGAGACGCGAAGTGGCTAGTGTGAAGCGTGCCCCTGGGGGTGGGGGTTGTGGGGTGGAAGAGTGAAGCGAGTAGGGGGCACAGCCCCCTAGTTTTGATAAAAATAAAATTTTGGTTTTCAAAAAGGCTCTAAAGGTTCAAAGAGCACAAAAAGGCAAAATGGATATGCCTGAAGGCAGTCTGAAAGCCAATCCAAGAAGAAGAGGGGTCAAAAACAAAGTAGAGGTCAGAAAGCAATCTACTAAATAATAAAACACTAAGGTTTTTGAGTCCAGTCCATTAGCAGTAATCTGATTGGCCGGTATGGCTTTGGTGTGATTGGTCAGTTTGGCTTTGGTGACGTGATTGAAAGAGCAAGTGCGAGTGTGAGATGCACAAGGAGGAGTGATGGCATATGAGCCATGCTGAGAGAGTCACCTTCAAAGACAGCAAGTATTAAACCAGACGGGTGCCTCAAAAATAATGACAGAATCTAAGAAGCAGGCATTACGGGAATGTGCTTGAGAAAGGGAGCGCCGGGTGAAGAGAAGTTCACACACATGCGAAAACAGAGGAGAGGTACATGTAGGGCAAGTGACATAATTATTTTATCACCTGTCAGGTAGCAGGCCTAGTAAATCATAAGGCACCAGAGAACTCACCACAGCCCTCCTGGATTGCATGGGGGCCACGGGGCTTGGAAGCTCAACCTTGTCGGGGTCCATGGCCACCTCCAGGAGGTGCCTGGACAGTCCCAGAGCCATGGACTGCAGCACTTCCACCACACCACAAAGTGCTGCCGGAAGAGAATCCGGGCGCACCTGGAGTGCTTCCGGGTGCCCATGCAACACTTCTGCCACACCAGGAAGTGCTACAGGATGCACTTGGAGCACATCTGGGTGCAATATAAAAGAGGCCGCCTCACTCCATTCAAGGAGCCAGAGTCAGGAGGCAGGGGATGGAGCTTGCAAGAAGAGGAGTAGAAGCGGCAGAAGAATAGGAGTAAAAAGAATTAAGGAAAGAAAAGTAAAGGATTGAGTAATTGTGGGTGTTTGGTGCATTGTGCTGCGTGCAGTGAAGAAATAAAATAAACGTGTGTGATTTTGGGACTTCTGAGTCTGCGTGTCTGTCTGGAGCCAGACTGATCTTCCACATTCTGCACTAGTTGCAAATGATTGATGTCTTTTTTGGGTATTCCTGAGAGGATTGGGTTACAGTAATCTAGTCGACTGAAAGCAAATGCGTGAACTAATTTCTCAGCATCTTTCAGTGATATAAGAGGTCTAACTTTAGCTATGTTTCTTAAGTGAAAAAATGCTGTCCTAGTGGTCTGATTAATATGCAATTTAAAATTCAGATTACAGTCAACAGTTACCCCTAAGCTTTTTACCTCCGTCTTGACTTTTAATTCTAATGCATCAAGTTTATTTCTAATAGCCTCATTGTATCCATTATTGCCAATCACTAAGATTTCAGTTTTCTCTTTATTTAGCTTGAGAAAGTTACTATTCATCCATTCAGAAATACAAGTAAGACATTGTGTTAGTGAATCGAGAGAATCTGGGTCATCAGGTGCTATTGATAAATACAGCTGTGTGTCATCAGCATAGCTGTGGTAGCTCACGTTGTGCCCTGAGATAATCTGACCTAACGGAAGCATGTAGATTGAGAAGAGCAGCGGACCCAGGATAGAGCCTTGTGGAACACCATATCGGATACCATGTGTCTTCGAGTTGTAATTCCCACAACTAACAAAGAATTTTCTCCCTGCCAGGTAGGATTCAAACCAATTTAAGACACTGCCAGAGAGGCCCACCCATTGACTAAGGCGATTTCTAAGAATATTATGATCAATGGTGTCAAATGCGGCACTCAAATCTAAGAGGATGAGAACAGATAAATGGCCTCTGTCTGCATTTACCCACATAATTTACCCTGCATAATAAAATTTATTCCTATATTTTTTGCTGCCAATACACTGCTACAAGTTTTATTATACCCACTTAACTTTTATTGACATTTATCTAACTCTATATTTATTTTGTCTAGTATCAGAATGTAGTTTAAGTTAATTTGTTTTGGTTTCGATAGATGTATTCTTCATAATTTTGATTCTTGTTTTGGGGCGTGCCCCACAGGTTGAGAACCGCCGCCATATTGTAATCTGTTATCTGGTTACCTGTGGTTTATTTATTTATTTTTGTTATTTAATTTTTCTGCTTTGCAACACACATCTATGATGTAACAACTCTTCTGATTGATATAACTGCAGCCACTATAGAGTTAGTGAGACCAGCAGGGGGCGCTCACATGTGGCTCTCAATGCCTCAGTTCAGTGATGGGGACACTGTGCTGTAAAATGTGGTGCTGTCTTTGAGATGAGATGTAAAGATGAGGTGCTGACTCTCTGTGGTCATAAAAGATCTCTTGGTATGTTTCATAAAGAGTAAGGTTTATCTTGATATCCTGGCTCATCACGACCTCGCCCATTCTCGTCCCTAGTTATCCCCCTGTCTCTAATTGCATTTCCCTCTTAACCATCACCACCTCATAGCTATTGTGTGCTGAGTGTACTGGCACTATGATGACTGCTGTCACATCATCCAGGTGGGTTTTACACATCAGTGGTGGTTGAACTGGTTCCCCTCTATCTGAGTAGCGAGAAAAGCACTATATAAATGCAATGAATTATTTCGATTATTATTAATTCCGGCTTTTCATGTGCAGTTAAATTTTCCTTCTTAATAGTAGCGACTATTTGAAACATAACAAAACGCCTCTTCTTTGTGTTTGGTATAATTAAGTTACTTGCATGTAGCATTTTTCAAGTAAAGTTTATTTGTTTACAATTATATTTATTAATTTGCCAGATGGAATTGCATTCTAAAGTGAACCATATTTTATAAGTAAAAAAAAAAAAAAAAAAAAAAAAAAAAAAACCTCTTTCTTCCATTTCCCCCCTCCAACCCCAACTCCATAATGGCCCTGGTTTCTCCCCCAAAAATGTGGGCGATTCCCCCTGAACTGGCAATCCTGATATCAAGGGCGAGGACAGGATTTTTATTTATATTCTACCTGTGCAATATGGTCTCCTAGACAGCTTTCCGCCTTAAGAAACGATACCCAGATGGCCACTCTAGCACTTGTAAGTATTTATGGTCTATGCCGCTCTTGAAGTGAAAACTGTACTGTTGATGGCACTTCCGGTATTCACTGGCGGCTTCCGGTTGGTGAGGTGAGTGAAGGTTGTGTGTAACCTTTTTTTTTTTTTTTTTTGCTGTGATAGTGTTATTTAATAAATGAATTAAAGACTTCAAAATAATTAAGTATCTATTTTCTCATTGTCGGTTATTTCGTTTGTAGTGGTCATTGCCTCGTGATTCTTTATATATCGTTATTATACGTGGACACTTAAATCTTAGCTGTTGTATTCATGTGTACGCGTTGTGTAACTTAACGTAATATAAAGGGCAATGTCTGTACCTGCTTTAAATTATTGCCAGATTAACCAACACAATTTCTGATCGATTATGAAGTATTGCTATTGCTCGCCTTCTGTCCCAGCAACAGCTGTGAGTCTGAACCGAGCTGCTCCATTTCAAGGTTGCTGGCAATCGTGAAGGAGAAGGAGAAGGAGAAGGAGGAGGACCGCAGCGGCTTCTTCTCTCAGTATAAGGAGTGCGCTGCTGCAAGAGCTTATGACACAGACACGCTCAGTGAGAGATTTTATGTAAGGATTCGGCTGCTGCTTCAGAGTTTTAGTCTCCACCCGGGTTAGGGGTGAGGTGATCTGTGATCTCTGAGAGGTTACGGAGAGTTCGGCAGGTATTTTCAAAGTAAATCTTTACTCGATCGATTCAACAAAAAAATGTTATACATGTACAGTATTGGGACTCCTCTTTTCGAACGATTAGTGTTAAGTACCTGAAGGCGTTTTGTTTGGGAAATCACAAAGATTCACGGAGACGCACGGAGCAGGTTAGATGTTTCCTGAGTGCCTGGGGCATAATGCCAGGATGTGCCAACAGGATGGCATTGTCTTTTATGATCGTACACTGTCTTTTTTTGCCCCCCTACATTACAGTCCTGCTTGAACGTCTTTCCAGGTGGATTATTATTATAGGTGTTATTGAGATTATTATATGAACTTGAACTCTTACTGAATATTTTCACTTCAGTACTCTTCACAGTGCAGGGTCAAAGCTCTGTAACAAGTTCACAAATAAAATGCTCATATATGTATACATGAGCAAAAATGTTGGCACCCCTGCACATCTCCCAGAAAATGTTGCAGTTACAAATGCTTTAGTATTTTTTATATGTTTATTTCTTTTGCTTGCGTTGGAAGAACACAAAAAAGAAGAGGGGACTGGGCGGTCTCATGGTCTGGAATCCCTACAGATTTTATTTTTTCTCCAGCCGTCTGGAGTTTTTTTGTTTTTTCTGTCCCCCCTGGCCATTGGACCTTACTCTTATTCGATGTTAATTAATGCTGATTTATTTTGTTTTCTTATTGTGTCTTTTATTTTTCTATTCTTTATTATGTAAAGCACTTTGAGCTACTGTTTGTATGAAAATGTGCTATATAAATAAATGTTGTTGTTGTTGAGAGAAAAAAAAGTCAAATCTGATATCATTCCACTGAGAACTCTTGAAATGAAGTGGACAAAATTATTGGCACCCTTGACTTAATATTTGGTTGCACACCCTTTGGAAACCCCAACTGAAAACTGGAACTTCCTCAAACCGTGAATGAGTTTGTTTTTGTTTTGACTTCTCTACTGAAATTTTGGACCACTCCTGTGTTCCAGTGCGGTGCTGAGGAGTCGCCCGCTGCACTTGAGTCTCAATCCAGGTGGTCCGGCATGTGGTGGGTGCAATATCTGCGCATACTCCCCACCTCCTCCCTTTTTTTTTGCCAATTGCTCCAGGTTTATCAGATTTGAAGTGTGCCTTACCCCAACTGCTGTTCTGAGATCTTTCCATTGGTTTTCTAAGGGATTTAGATCTGGATTCATTGCTGGCCACTTCAGAACTCTCCACCGCTTTGTCTTAAACCATTTATGGGTCCTTTTTGAAATGTTTTGGGTCATTGTCATGCTGTAGGACCTATGATCTTTGATGGATATCCAGCTTTCTGATTCTGGGTGCTACATTAAACACATTGTATTACTTCTTTTTCTGTACATATGACTAATAAGCAAATGCAGTATGCAGAGCTAATCAGCAGCTCTAGTCAGGGTATGCTAGACTGAAGTATTGACTCTTCAGCTTGAGACCAAAGGGACATCTCTTATTTTAGCGGGCAGATCGTTCCACAGCTTTGGTGCCCTAAAATTAAACACACTGATTATGTGTTGTGTTCACAGAGGAAGCCATGGCTGTCCAAAACAAACACTGCTGCACATCTCAACTTTGCAAAAGACCAAAGGAATCCACAGCAGTTGTAGGACAGTCTCCTCTGGAGGAACAAGACATAAGTTGAACTGTATGGCAGAAAAGTGCAACTCCATATTTGGAGGAAAAAGAAGTCAGTTGTGAAGCTTAGTGGAAGGAGCATTATGGTGTAGGATGGCTTTTCTGCTTGCCATCATAGAGGGAACTACGAATTCAAAATTGTAGCAAGAAATTTGACAAGAAAATGTTAGGTTAGTGGTCTCACACCTGAAGCATAATAGAAGTTGGGTGGGACAGAGAATGGGCCCGTGACCAAAGCCCAGGAGTAAATCGACAAGAGAATGGCATAAACAGAAGACAACTGGTGTTTTTGGGTAGCCAAGTCAGAGTCCAGCCCAATGGAGATGATGTGACCTGACCTGAAGAGAGCTGTTCTTACAAGAAACCTCAAAAAAGTCAATGAAGTTAAACAGAAGGAGGAACGCTCTGAAATTCCTCGTAACTGTTGTGCAAGCCTGATCAGTGGTTATAGGAAACATGATAGAGGGTACTGTTGCTAAAAGGGGTCCTACTGGTTACTAAAGACAAGTTCTCACCTAACATTTCTGAATATTTAGATAACGTGTTTAGTTTTGACGAGAAGAGCAGTCCACTTGTTTGTGTTATCAGTTTAAGCAGCTTGTGTATGTCGATGATTATGGCTCTTATTTTTTTGTTCTTTATTTCGCCTTATACAATTTCTCGTATTAGGAATTTGTTAGTTTTCGCATACCCTTTGGGGTCAGAGCGCAGGGTCAGCCATTGTACAGCGCCCCTGGAGCAATTACATATTAAGGGCCTTGCTCAAGGGCCCAGCAGACTAGCATCTCTTTTGGCAGTGACGGGAATTCGAACCAGCAACCTTCAGGATACCGGCACAGATCCTTATCCTCAGAGCCACCACTCTGCCCCGTGTAAAGATCAGACCACGTTGTTAGGAGTTATTAATTCAGGAATCCAGAGGTGCACAAATGTTTTCCTTACAAAATGTTAAATGTTTCTAATGTTTGGTGTTTTCTGTTCTCTTGTGTTTAGCTGTGGAGTGATGTATGCCACCTGCCGAATCTTTGTGAGCGGTGGGTGCCGGTCCCACCTCTCTTCAGCTTACTGCAGCCCAGTTGTGACTCGATTTAGTAGCTCTGCTGCCCAGAAGGTATTAAACGCCTCCTTTTTTTTTTTTACCTTCTACATTGTTTAGACATTTTTTACAGCACTGCTTTAATTCTGTGTCATGTGACCATGTTTTTATTAAGGAAACACCAAAGAAGACTAAATATGGCCCATTGAAAGATCAGGACCGAATATTTACGAATCTTTATGGACGACATGACTGGAGGTGAGATCATCTTAATAATACTGGGCAAAATGAATACATCAGTACAGCTGAAATCTTTTCCAGCAGTCACAACTTAGGGCTTGTTTATACTTCACACTCAGAACGCGCACTCATCATGGCTGCCACGCGTTCCCAGCATTCATTTGACGTGTCCTCTGAGCAGGTCCTCAGAAATTAACGTGACGCGTGCGCGAGTTGCAGTACCAGCAAAAAGTCGGGGGGCGCAGTGTGATATAAGTTGGAATGTGACATCAGAGTCTCTTTTTACTGTCTACATGTGATAGAAAGCCGCTTTGAGGATCCTACGGGATCGATGTGCACGCTTCGATGTTTGATGATGGTGGTGAAACAAAATGCTGACATACAGATGCATTCGTGGTGCTTTATATTCAAGTGTAGCATATTCCTGATCGCAATGGCACGATACATTTTAAAAGTCTCACATACCATCTTTTGTGCCTTTTTTTTTTTTTTTTTGTGCAACTTCACAACAGCAACATAATGTACAGCGCTGTATTTGAGCCACAGAGAAAAAAAATTAAGGACATGGTGAAAACGTGTATTTTGTGATTAAAGTGGAAATTTTGGCTTTAATCTCGAAATGTCCACTTTAACCTTGTAGTTTACTTTATCATTAAAGCAGAGCGTCGTAAACGTTATCCCAGTTTTTAATCAGTACAAGCTTCTTGGACCTGACAGCAGTGGCAAGCAGCAATAGATCACCACACTGAACACATTAAATGTATGATACTCCAACTCTCTGCAAAATCAGAATCCTTAGATTTGTACTTGGTATCACTTTCATGATGAAATGCATTAAAGTATGTATGTTACATTTTACAGGTAAATCGTTAATTTCGTTTAAATAATGAATACTGTTAATGATTACACACATGGAGGTGACACGGTGGCGGAGCGTTAGCACTGCTGTCTCGCAGGGAGTCACGTCACTGGTATTCCCTGCTTGGTGTTTACATGTTTTCCTGCTGGGTTTTCACAGTGTGCTCTGGTTTCCTTCCAATGATATGCAGATTTGGGGATTTGGTGCCACTAAAATGACTCCAGTGTATGTTAGTGCTTGTATTCACCTTGTGATGAGCTGAGGCCCCGTCCAGGGATTGTTTCTCACTCATGCCCGATGCTTCCTGGAACGAACACATCCTTGGATTGATGGATTTAATCATTAAACATCCTTTTCAGAGATATTGCGGTAAGGTGTCATCGGAATTTAATGGCTGTTCCAGGCAATTCACAACACAGCGGAGCCGACCCTATTCTCATTGTGATAATATCTCGCACTGCCACCTGCTGGATTCCTCCAGATTTACGTAAAGTACGTGCGCAAGTATAAACGGTAAAACGCTTGTGTAGCAGGAACATGCGTCTTGTGAAGTATAAACCTGGCCTTAAGGTGTTTAAAGTTTTGTTTTAATCTACCATTTTGAAATGAACAGTTACTTATGCGAAGGAAAAGATTTTTATTTTTTTTTTTATTATTTTATTTAACTTTAGTCCTCTGTCTGTTTGTTTGTCTGGGTCAAATCTTGCAAATGATATTTAAACCCACTTTTGGCAAAGCGAATTTCTTCAAATTTTGCATATATGTTCAGTATCGATGGCAATACAATAATCCGTCAAAACCGATGCGATTACGTAATTTTGTAACAAATTTTGCCATAATTAATGGTTATGCGATTCCAATTAACGCACACACAACAATGACTGAGAGAGAACAGAGTGAGATAGAGGATCATGCAAGTGAGAGACACCTCGGATTGCCCACACTTGCCTCTTTCAGTGAGTGGAGTGGGTAGATATGTGTGCCGACTTTACTTGTTTACTCTTGTGAAGGAGTAGCCTTGATGATCACGATGAGGAAGTTTTGCCGTAAGCTTGCCGTTCTGTCATCGACATTTTTGTTTTTTTTCTCAGCGACCAAGCGCTAATCTCATGAGAGCCTGAACAGAAAAGCAGAGACCAAAATGTAATTCTTTTTAGATTTCAAATAATTCCGCAAAGAAGATACAGTATATTATGTAATTATGTATTACTTATAAAGAAGCTTCCCGTTCATGAAAAATGATTAAAGAAAAAGAATTTGCAAAATACTCAAAATGAGAAGTAAAAAATAAAATACATAAAAAAATTTAAGTAAAACGATTTTATTTACTTTAGTTATAAATGCACTAAAAAGTAAAAATACATTTTTCCTTAGACACAATCTTCGTGGTTATATGTGACTAAATAAAATCGAGGGGTGCACATAAATTAATTGATTCAAACAATTTTTGAAACTTGTTTACCATGGTGGGGAATTACAATTTTGTTTTTTTATGTTTATATCTTATGATGAAAGTAGCTATTCTATTAATTGATTGATACTGATGGTAAAAATAAAATATATACTTTTTTATGCAAAATGATTTTATTTATTTTAGTTATAAATGTACTGAAAAGCAAAAAAATACATTTTTCTTTAACCACAATTTTCGTAGTCATATGTGATTAAATAAAATTGTGGGGCGCGCATTAATTAATTCAGTCAATTAATAGAATAGCTACTTTCATCATAAAATATAAAAAAAAAACAACATTGTAATTCCCCACCATGCTAAAAAATTGTTTGAATCAATTAATTATGTGCACCCCATGATTTTATTTAGTCACATATAACCACGGAAACTGTGGTTGAAGAAAAACATATTTTTTGCTTTTTAGTGCAATAGCAAATAAAATCATTCTACTTAAAAAAATAAATAAAATAAAATTATATATTTTATTTTTCTCTTAGTGTTGAACTGGTGACTACTTGAGTCACATTAGGCTGAAGGGAAAAACAAACCTTGTTAGGGAACCAGGACGTTGTTTTATGCCGAAGTACAATGGCCCTGCAATTTTCCATTTTCTGCTATTTAATCTGTAATCTCAAAGGAGATTTTTAAAACAAAAGAAAAAAACATGTTTTATTACTTTAGCCAGCAGCCATACCATGTGCACTTCAGAACAGGTAATCCACTTGAAGCTAACCATGTTTGCGCCCGGCTAGTACTTGGATTGGAGACCAACCAGAAAACTTGGGTTGGTGCTGGAAGAGGTGTTGGCAGAGCCAGCAGAGGGCGCTAACCCTGTGGTCTGTGTGTGGATCCCAATGCAAGGGTCGCCAAGTTCAGTCCAGGAGGATCACCATGGCTGCAGGTTTTCCATTCTAACCCTTTTCTTAATGAGTGACCTGTTTTTGCTGCTAATTTTGTGAATTTCCCCTTGGGATTAATAAAGTATCTATCTATCTATCTATCTATCTATCTATCTATCTATCTATCTAT
>JANRMT010062856.1:5778012-5797935 GCA_026402145.1 Polypterus bichir lapradei
AAAATTATCCTTCTACTAAACCTATCAATAAGTTTATAAAATAGGATAAATAAATAGGTCTAAAAGCAGGTTTTATTCTTTGTAAAATACCCACCCCTTAAACTAGACCTAATGACAATGTAGCTGCGTTTTTCCAAAGCTACCAAAGTTCTGTGACCCGACATTTGCGCGATAGACATATGCGCCCCGACAAAATCGCGAAAGTTTAATTAGGTTTGAATTACTAGTTTAAAGCATATATAATCATGTTTATTTTAGAAGTCAATATTAAGAGACGCGGCATGCCATCAGCACGGCACGCAGATAGTCCTTAAGATCACGCCCTGCATATGTAGGAAGAATTGCAGCAAGGGCGTCCCACTCTCTTGGCCGTATCCTACCGTAGTTTATTGTAAGTCGTAACATTAAACTTATAACGTTATACCATGTCATCATTTAACATGTTGTATTTAGAAGTCGTCTATCAAATTTATGGAAATGTTAACATTTCTCAATTTATTCTATATGCATCATTTAATGCCCGAAAGAGACACACAGCCTGATGCAAAGACTTCACAAGACGGTCATTACTCATGCATGGATACAATGGCCTGTACAAGATTAAAAGTCACACATGCAAAATGTACAACTTATAAAATGTTGAAAATAAATACCTATGCAGTAAACTGTAATAAATGCATTAATGTAGACAATAAATACCTATACAGTAAACTGTAATAAATGCATTAATGTAGTAAGGCTAAGTTGCGTAATTTTGGTCTGCGCATGCGTAGTATCAGTGAGTAGATCATCTCGACGGGTAGGATGTTTCGTTAGAACACCGGCGCTCATTTGTCCGTCGCGGTTTTGTCGGGTCGCATATGTCTATCGCGCTTTTGTCGGTGAACCCCAAAGTTCAGCAGCTCTAAATCAAAAAATGGGATTCCACAAAAGCCTGGCGCACAGAAATAATTCCACAGACAAAATATCTTTGTTTTTAAAAGTTTAGTGAAGTTTCAAAGTAAAAACAGTTCACACAAAAAAGGAAATTAAACATAGCAAAAAAAGGAAAAAAAAATAATGTTAAGAAAAGTTCACTTCTAAGCTTAATCTTGTTACATCTCAAATCATTACTATTCACTTATCATTTCTGAACCATTTCAAAACGTTCAGAAAACTGTATGCTTATCCCATCTCTGAGTAGAAAACGGGTCTTTTAAGTCCCGAAGTTTACTAGGACTTGTTCTAAACACAACAACAGAGCTATTATCACACCGTATCTCAGTTATAGCAAGAAGGCTCTAACTTTTACTGTCTTATAGGGGGAAAGGATTATACTATTGTCTATGACTATGGAAGAAATTTATATTCTATTCAAATTAAGCAAACATTAATATGAGTTTAACTCAAAAGTTTAACTTTCTAAAATTGGCTCTTACAAATACACCTACCTTACACCTTAAAAAACCTTTAAAACTGATTTTTTAAAGGAACAATTAAAAAGGGATTAAACTATTGTTTAAAAGGTATTTCTAAAAACAAACAAATAAATAACTAATAAAATTAGTCCATATCTGAAAGTCCTACAGGGTATTATTATTTTACCTGACGGACTAAAAACTATTCAAAATTAGGGTTAAAATTTATATTTAAAAGCAGGGAAAGGGAAACTTTAACATTAGGGCTGCCATTGTAAGTATCTTAAGATTAGGCATTTACTGTAACAGTAGCTGCCCTGCCAATGGGGTCGAGGGAAGGGGTAGACCATCTAAAACAGATTAAAAAGTGTGGTTTAAGCTTAGGGCCCTAATACACCATTTTAAGATTAGGCACTTAGAATGAAGCCTTTAAGATTAGGGTTATACACACTAAAAAATCTGATTAGAATCGGGCCAAGGGAGAACATACAAAAGTGACACTAACTTAAAATGTAAGATTAGGCTTAGGGGTTAGAAGGTAAAGTCTGAAGAAAATGTAATAATCGTTATTAACGCACTCTGTTAAAAAGTATCAAAAAGCCTTGAAATGTTTTAGCAGGTTAAATCTAATGTTAGCACTAATAACAAACATTGGAAATCCAGAATATTTCTGTGGATGGATCCAATTTAAAAAAGCACGGTGGGCACAAAAAATATTAAAACTAGGAGTCAAAAAACATCCAGAAAAATGGTGTCCCACAGACCGTAAATTCAGTCAAAATGTACAGTAGTGTCTGAGATCGACCCTGAAACACAAGACCCCCCCTCAACATCGGCTGACGTGTTTCCAGTTTCCTTGTTGCTTCTTCAGGGCTGAATCTGAATTAAGAAACAAAGCGTGTTGTGGCCACCAGGGGGCGCCCCAGAGAACCAAACACAATTGTAGGTTCAATAAAAGGAAGTTTAATGTACAAAGATTTCAGTCAGGCCATCCCGATAATAATGCACAACTGGTCACCTTCCATCTTGTTCCTCCATGAGTGTCATCTGCTGCTGTAACTCACTCACTTCTTTCATGCCAGACCCGGGATTATTTTTGCTGCATGTTGGAAGCACTTCCAGGAAGCCCCCCAGAGGAGCGGTAGTGCACACCTGTAGCTGCCCCAAGTACGCCAACAGGGCTGGCTATGAGGACACCCTGCAGGTGTAAAATTGGGAGTTCCACCAGAGGGATGCTGCCACCCTGTGTATATATGGCACCGGGAAGCATTCTCTCCCTTTCGTTCCATTACGGCCTCCCAGCCATACGATACCAACCAAGATACCAACAACCAATCCTGATGGGCTGTGTGTCCATTCACACCCTTCAATTACAGAATCCCCATCCAGACAAGTGTGGTATAGCGGGTCCTGATTTAAACCCATAAAGCCGTGTGCGATTGCACGACCGCGATGGAGTTAATGAAGTAGTAGGGGCGAGTCGTTCTCAATTGCTTCATTGGCTTCCTACAGCGGGTGTTTAAGGCACTGCAACCGCGGAGACAAGTGTGTATATATAGAGGCTGGCACAAAACGAGAGAGGAGAGGAATCAAAGAAATGGGAAAAGATCGAAAGGACAGAAAGAGGTTAAAAGACGTGAAAGGCAGTCTTGGAAGGACGACCTGGCCACCTTTAAGGAGGAGACAGCACGAGCTGGTGCCCCGCGAAGGAGCGTTGGCTGTGGCGCTCTAGGGGCTAGTTCACCCCACTGAGTATTCGGGTGGAGTGTGGCGAGCAAGGCAGGTGCCCTTCCTAGGCTTCCGATGAGAGACCAAGTGAGCGTGAAGGAAGAAGGCAGGAGAGCCGACGTCGGACGGTCTGACTGCGATGTCTGGAGGCAGTCAAGACGAGCGTCGGCCGAAAGGAGTTCATGGCTGCTGAGTCTCCGCTGGCTACGCGAGCGATGGGTGAGTCGGGAAGAATGAGAAGGAGGTGGGCTGAGATCGGGAGGAGTTAGTCTGCATTTTAACGGATTTATGTATTGCATTTTATCCCCATTTTCACAATGATTTTATGGATTTATTTAGGTACTGTTTTTAGAACACTGCACAATGGACACTTCTTTGGTTTTATTTTTGTTTTTGACTGTTTTTGAATAAAAGTACTTGGCCACTTTTTCCACCATCCTCTGGCATCATCAGAGAATTGTCCTCATTTGTCAGCTCATCTCGGTCATAACTATCGACGGTGTTGGTTCAGCAGCCTCGCATGTGGGAAGAGGGACGTCACAACAAGTAATTGCCGTCCATCTCCATAGGGATGCCAGTCCCTCCGTTATGGCATTCACGGTATATAACGTGGAGGCTAACGAGACCCCCGTGTGACCACGGCTCAACTCAAAATCCATTCATCCAGCTTCTCATCCTAAGGCCTGATTCATACCCAGGCGTTCGCAGAGACTCATGTTGGTGGATATGTGGTTTCCTTTTTTGTTTGTGCGTTGACAGTGTTTTGTCCTGATTGAGTTCTGTTCTCCTCTTTATGCTCTTTATTAATAGGACCTTAACAAAATGTCTGACGTCCCACATGCTTACCATTCTTGTCCCGTACTGCAGTTCAGCACTTCCTCCCCCTTTCCCTTCTACATCTATGACCTCCGACAATTAGACAGAGTAAAAGAACAGGCAGCAGAGAGATTTACAATTTTAATTAACGATGTATTATTGATAACAGTTTTAGGGGAGCAAAATACAACGAGTGTCGGTAACAAACCAGTACAACCTGACAATGCTAGACGTGTAGTTTCAGGTGGTGTAATAACTTGTGGTGACACTTGACTCTTCTGGTCAGCTCATCATCTGCCTGCCTGTTTCAATATGGCTGCTGGGAAGGAGTCGTCTTCCTCATGGAGAAATGGCGAAAGAGAGAGGGGTGGTCTTCCCTTCATGACAAGATGGCAAGAGACAGAGAGAGCGCATTTATTTCTTCCTCTTTATTGTCCCCCTGCAGCTCCTCACACACACACACCTTCTGGGCTTGTCCTCCTCCATGAGTGTCATCTTCTCCTTCCTGGCTCTGACTCGCTCATGTAGCTTTTTTTATGCCAGACCCAGGAGGTTGAGAGAGAGAGAGAGATACTTTATTAATCCCAAGGGGAAATTCACAGACTCCAGCAGCAGCATACTGATAAAGAACAATATTAAATTAAAGAGTGATAAAATGCAGGCATAACAGACAATAACAATAACAATAATGTTAACGTTTACCACCCCAGGTGGAACTGAAGAATCGCATAGTGTGGGGTCTCCTCAGTCTGTCAGTGGATCAGGACGGTGACAGCAGTCTGTCGCTGAAGCTGCTCCTCTGTCTGGAGATGATCCTGTTCAGTGGATGCAGTGGATTCTCCATAATTGACAGAAGCCTGCTCAGTGCCCGTCGCTCTGCCACGGATGTCAAACTGTCCAGCTCCGTGCCTACAATAGAACCTGCCTTCCTCACCAGTTTGTCCGGGCGTGAGGCATCCCTCTTCTTTATGCTGCCTCCCCAGCACACCACCGTGTAGAAGAGGGCACTCGCCACAACCATCTGGTAGAACAGCTGCAGCATCTCATTGCAGATGTTGAATAACTCCAGCCTTCTAAGGAAGTATAGCCGGCTCTGTCCTCTCTTGCACACAGCATCAGTATTGGGCGTCCAGTCCAATTTATCATCCAGCTGCACTCCCAGGTAATTTATAGGTCTGTACCCTCTGCACACAGTTACCTCTGATGATCACGGGGTCCATGAGGGGCCTGGGTCTCCTGAAATCCACCACCAGTTCCTTGGTCTTGCTGGTGTTCAGGTGTAAGTGGTTTGAGTCGCACCATTTAACAAAGTCCTTGATTAGGTTCCTATACTCCTCCTCCTGCCCACTCCTGATGCAGCCCACGATAGCAGTGTCGTCAGCGAACTTTTGCACGTGGCAGGACTCTGAGTTGTATTGGAAGTCCGATGTATGTTGGCTGAACAGGACCGGACAAAGCACAGTCCCCTGCGGCGCTCCTGTGCTGCTGACCACAATGTCAGACCTGCAGTTCTCGAGACGCACATACTGAGGTCTGTCTGTAAGATAGTCCACGATCCATGCCACCAGATGTGAATCTACTCCCATCTCTGTCAGCTTGTCCCTAAGGAGCAGAGGTTGGATTGTGTTGAAGGTGCTAGAGAAGTCCAGAAACATAAATCTTACAGCACCACTGCCTCTGTCCAAGTGGGAGAGGGATCAGTGTAGCATGTAGATGATGGCATCCTCCGCTCCCACCTTCTCCTGGTATGCAAACTGCAGAGGGTCGAGAGCGCAGCGAACCTGTGGCCTCAGGTGGTGAAGCAGCAGCCGCTCCATGGTCTTCATCACGTGATGTCAGAGCGACAGGCCTGAAGTCATTCAGCTCACTAGGACGTGATACCTTTGGGACTGGGGTGATACAAGATGTTTTCCAAAGCCTTGGGACTCTCCCATGTTCCAGGCTCAGGTTGAAGATGTGCTGTACAGGACTCCCCAGCTCCAGCGCACAGGCCTTCAGCAGTCATGGCAATACTTCATCTGGACCCACTGCTTTGCTGGCACAAAGTCTCCTCAGCTCTCTGCTCACCTGGGCTGCTTTAATTGTGGGTGGGGATGTCTCTCCTATGCTGGTATCAGCAGAAGGATGGGTGGAGGGTGCAGTACTCTGAAGTGAGAGTGGGTTAGGGTGGTCAAACCTGTTAAAGAAGTCGATCATCTGGTTTGCTATCTCCACGTCTCTCTCTCGATGGTGGCACCCCACTTCGAGCTGCAGCCAGTGATGATCTTCATCCCATCCCACACATCCGTCATGCTGTTATTCTGCAACATCTGCTCCAGCTTTCTCCTGTACTGCTCCTTCACCGCCCTGAGCTGGACTTGCTTGAGCTCATGCTGATCACTGTCTTTAAAAGCCCATTTCTTCTGGTTCAAAAGGCTCTTGATGTCACTTGTAATCCATGGCTTGTTGTTAGCATAGCAGCGTACTGTTCTTACTGGAACTACAATGTCCATACAGAAGTTGATGTAGTCAGTAGTGGAGTCAACAACCTCCTCAATGTTCTCACCGTGTGACCCCTGCAGGATATCCCAGTCCGTAGTTCCAAAGCAGTCTCTCAGAGCCTGCTCTGCCTCAGGGGACCACTTCCTGAATGAGCGTGTGGTTGTAGGTAGCGCCCTCACTCTTGGTTTGTAGTGAGGCTGAAGCAAAACCAGGTTATGATCTGCTTTCCCAAGCGCTGGCAGCGGGGTGGCGCTGTATGCGTCTTTAACGTTTGCATACAGTAGGTCAATAGTCCTATTTCCCCAGGTGTTACAATCCACATACTGGGAGAAGGCAGGTAATGTTTTGTCCAGCGTCACATGGTTAAAGTCTCCAGCGATTAGCACAAGCGCCTCAGTGTGATGTATTTGTAATTTAACAACAGCGGAATGGATGATGTCACCTGCTATCTCCACATCTGCCCGAGAGGGGATGTAAACTATAGCAACAATGACGTGTCCAAACTCTTTGGGCAAGTAATAGGGACGCAGGCTTACGGCCAACAATTCGATGTCCTTGCAGCAAGTGGAGATTTTGACGTTCACATGTCCATAGTTGCACCACCTTGTATTTACATAGAGAGCGAATCCTCCTCCGTTCCGCTTTCCGCAGGTATTTGCGTCTCTGTCCGCTCTAACTGTTCTAAACCCGGGTAGCTCCACGTTAGCATCCGGGATGTTAGTTGTTAGCCACGTTTCACAAAAACACAGCAAACTGCATTCTCTGAAGGTCCTGACATTTATCACTAGCGCAGGTTTGAAGAGAAGAGCCACAAGGATTAGGGTTACATGTGACGGAAATCTACTCTCTTTCTCTCTCTCTCTATATATATATATATATATATAAAAGCCAAATCCCACTGACTCACTCATCATGAAATCTCACGAACCAGGGGGACTTGGGACTTTGGAATTTGGAATGTAGGTTACCCTTAGCCCATAGGTGCTCGCTAAGAAGTGGTTTTAAAAATTTTGTGGTCCAAGCGCAAAATTTCTTATAGTTTTTTGACCTGTTTGTATGTCTGTCTGATTTTCGGATTTAGATCGGGTTTTTTTCTATAATTTGCTTGAATATTCCGTTGATTTTGCGACTTTCTCATCGCATCAAGTATCATAGTTCACTTGCGGTACCGATTTATTAGCGGAAATCCAACAGAGATTCATTGGGCTGTGGGGCCCTCCAAACTCACGCACCAGCCTCAGGGCGTAACCTTAACTCCACTTAGCAAACGAGAGGAGTACTTAACGGATTTAGATCTTTTTTTTCTATAATTTGCTTGAACATTCCGTTGATTTTGCGTCTTTCTTATCACGCTAAGTATCATAGTTCGCTTGCAGTACCGATTTATTAGCGCAAATCCGAGAGAGACTCATCAGGCTGTGGGGAGGGGGGCAGAGCCCTTCTCACTCACACATCTAACCTTAACTCCACTTAGTTAAGAGGAGTTATTTTATTTTATTTTTTTTTCATTTAATAACAAATTCCACCATACACCAATAACAAGAAAAGTGAGCAATCTACAGAGGACTTGGCTGCCAAAGGTGGTCGGAGAGCACACCCCTAGTGACCTTATCTCTATATACAGTATAATCTTCATTTGGATCTTGATCTTTGTTTGTCCGCGAATGAATTAGAAGAAGAAGCACTAGATGGCAGTAGAGAGACAGCTAAAATGATGTTCTACCAGACGGTTGTGGCGAGTGCCCTCTTCTACGCGGTGGTGTGCTGGGGTGGCAGCATAAAGATGAAAGACGCCTCACGCCTGGACAAACTGGTGAGGAAGGCAGGCTCTATTGTAGGAGTAAAGTTGGACGTTTTAACATCTGTGGCAGAGCAACGGGCACTAAGCAAACTCCTGTCAATCATGAATAATCCACTGCATCCACTGAACAGTGTCATCTCCAGGCAGAGGAGTAGCTTCAGTGACAGACTTTTGTCACTATCCTGCTCCACTGACAGACTGAGGAGATCGTTCCTCCCCCACACTATGCGACTCTTCAATTCCACCCGGGGGAGTAAATGCTAACTTTTTTCATTTTTATTACTATTTAATTTAATATTGTTTCTTTGTATCAGTATACTGCTGCTGGATTATGTGAATTTCCCCTTGGGATTAATAAAGTATCTATCTATCTATCTATCTATCTATCTATCTAAAATATAGGCATTGCATTAAGAATCTCCTCCAGGCTTATACTACTGAAGACTGTAGTACTCCAGTCACACCTCAAAACACAGACATTCAAACTAAACAAATTGTTGTGCTTTAAATTAACTAAAGAGATCTTCATTTAGATCTTGATCTTTGTTTGTCCGCGAATTCCACGCATGCGTAGACCACCTTCCAGTTTAGTACGTTGTTATTACTCACGGATGTTAACAATGTGCCGGAATAACGAAAGGGGTGGTGGACAGTGTTACGCTGGTTAACTCCTGAGGCCTGGTTACAGAATGAGATTGCCGAAGATAAAAGGTATGTGCCTACGTAACATATGAATGAAAGAAAGACAGTTTGTAAAATGAATGACAATGTAACAGAACATTCCGGAAATTATTATTGTTACGTTGTAGCCAGCGAGTGCTGCGTGTCTCACAGTTGTACCGTGGCTTGCTCACATGTCAGTGAAGTGATCCCTCTTTATGCTTTAAAGAGCCTGGATACCTATGTGTCCCCCTTTTATAATCATTGCTCCGTGTATATTGCCTTACTCTTTGGATTGCCACAAAGCAACCTGCGAGATTGGAGAAAGGTTGAGAAGACATTGTGAGAGGAAACGACAGAGTCGTGAAAACGAGACGGACTGTGACCGGACAGAAGCAGAAATGCTCCTACACCACCACATAATTACGATTCGGACAGTGATTCCGAGTAGGCCGTTCCTATCGAATCAATATCCAAGGGTTTTCTTTTGTAATTTTGTTTCCCTTATAAAAAAATCATAATGCTGAGCGACGAAGGGCCCAGTTCACGACTGGCAGCCACGTTTAAACAGGGAGCCCTTCACAGACAACTTTAACACACGCAACGTAGTTGGGCGCACATGGCTAGTAAATGTATAATTGCTCTCCATTCTTCGTCACTTCTAATTTAGATGGGTGTGATTGAAGGATGAAGATAATCCATCACGCTTCTCTTTTTTTTTCTCTCTTCTCTTCAGCGTTTTCCATGTCGTCTGCACAGCCCACAGGGGAAGAACTGCGCAAACAAAAGCGAAGGGAACTCGACGCCCGACGCAGCAAGTCCCGGATCCGCATTGGGACACATCTGGAGAGCTGGTGTGAGGTGAAGGAACGGCTGGGTTTTGGTCTGCACTCGGACTTCGCACACTTCCTCCTGCAGAGGTAAGAGTCAGGAATGTAGTGACTTAATGGTGATTAAAAATATTAAAGATCTTATCGAAAGGAGGGCAGTGATGCCACCAACTTGCAAGGACTGATGGAATCTGCTAAGGACTTCTGTTTGTGTAGTGCAAGATCTTTTTTCCAGTTATTTGATTAAAATTGTGTGTTAAAGTCCTCATTAATAATTTGATGATAAACAGACCTGGGGCTTCATGTATAAGGTCTTGCTTAGATTCCATACTAAAATGTTGCTTATGTTTGAAAGGAAGAACCAGTGTACGTGCAAAAAAAAAAAAAAAACTTCATACGTGTCAGTAGGCTTTACATCCTTGGAACCAAGTTACCTGAACTAATCAATGACATTTCAGTAATTATTTACTGCTCTGATGCTGATCTTTCTGGTCATAAAATAGGTCATTACGATAGCAATTTGACGAGAAGAATTCATAATTAATTGCAGAATTACAGTATCTGAGGGCTGCTCTAGAGTGCCTCTTTCTCTTGTACGATTTGGCTCAAAAACTAATCAGCACATCGTTATCTCATAACAGGATTAAGTTTCAAGTTTGGTATTTTTCCATACAGCCGTTTTAGCTCTAGACCATCCAAAAGAAACTGTGACACACACAAACACACACACCCATCATCGAGATATCAGTTTTATTCGGTATTAGGGGACCCTAAAATGTCGAGATCTGTCAAAAAACAGAGATCAAAATTTTTGATGAATCTAAAGCTTTCGCTTCCACCGTATAGACGATAGGTTATGGTGGGGAAGGGCACAACGTAAAAAATAATTTATAAAGCCGTATGCATGCCATGCCAAGTTCTTCTATAATCTCAAATCAAATTAAAACTACTGTATGCACTCGTGCATGCGCTTTTAGCCAATCGTCCACTAGTCTCTAACAATATATGGTGTAAAAACGCCCTTTTTTTAAATATTCATGATCTAATCACCATACAACTTTGGCCATGTCCCTGTGTGATGTGTTTATAATACACCAGTAATACACCAGAGATTGTTAATCTGCAAAGAGCACCCTTCACGTGTCTTATCGTGACATCACGTTGTTTGTTGTGGTTGCCGCCATTTTGGGCTTAGTTGTGTACTGTTGCTAGCCACATTGCTATACAGGACTACTAGAGGTCATGACCTGTGATGTCACCATAGTCAGGATTTAAAAGTCAGCATTCACACACTTCCTGGTTGTCCGAGGTTGCGGATAGACACCTAAAACTTTGGAAGTGCCTGTATTAGTTATTCAGTCTTCTTGGTGCAATAATATTTTGGCTATGTCTTTGTTTAGTGATTTGGATGTGACAATAGATAGGACTGTCCCACCGTTTTGAACCTTGGCTCATTTTGTGACTATTTCATCTCCCAATCTTTATTTCGAATTACGTCTGCCTTTTTCCTCAGATGCCATTACAGTTCGGATGTTTGCTTATCTTACCTTGACTCATTTCTTCTTGTATTACAACATAATTCATGAAAACTAATCCATTGTGATCATCAGGATGATTGGTTGAGAATAGGGCACTTAATTTACATATTCATTGTCGACCCGACACTTGTTGTGATTGGTACAGCGGATTCCGAAATTCTTCAGACCCCTTCACTTTCTGCACACTTTATTGTGTTAAATATTTTGTGATAAATTTGCCATTTTTTCCCCATCGATCTACATTCAGTAGCCCATAATGACAAAGTTGAAACATGTTTTCAGAAAGGTTTGCAAATTTATTAAAAATCCAAAACTAAACTTTCTCATCCAATGAGGTATCCAGAGCCTTTGCTGTGGCACTCCAGATTGGGCTCAGGTGCCTCCTGTTTGCCTTAATTCTCCTTGAGATATTTCTAGAACGTGATTGGATTCCATCTGTGGCAAACTGAGCTGATAGGACATTATTTAGAAGGCTCCTTATTTCCATACTGGGATGTATAAAAGCGAGGTTAGCTTGAGAGCTCACTAGAGATGATGACGTGCTTATTGTTCTACCTTCATAACACACACGATTGCAGTGTCTCTGTGCTCATCTCATCCCTGACAGGTTTTCTTCTCTTTCCCACAGTTATGCGAATAAGGCCTGTCTATCCTGCACAGGTAAGCCTTTTTTTCTTTTATTTCCTAATTCGGCAGTAGTAGAAACGTTGCATTGTCACAAGCACAGCAATTCTAGGTACTTCCATTAATATTTATTGCTCTGTTTTTTCACTTACAGCCCACATCAGCCAAGCAGAAAATTCCAATGTCTTCTTTACATCGAAAGACTCGTTGTGCCACCTAGTGGTATGGCTGCACAACCACAGTCGGGAATGCCAGTTTTTACCAAAACTCAGGTCTGTTTCTAAAAACTACCCTGCTGAAAGTCAACCGGCCAGCCCTCTAACTGAAAGTGCCAACGAACTTCAGCGGCCCACCTCAGAAGATCAGAACACTTCCAAAAGCAGCACAAGAATTTCTGCGTTTAACTTACCTACCGAATCTTTGGTCAAAGATGGTAAAAAGACAAAAAGTGTGGGGTGGCTGCAGCCTGTGGATCCCAGCTACACCTCAAACTCCCTGATGTTCTGGGAATGTCTGGGAGGCCACACGTTTCTGTGGAGTACAAGCACAAAGAGAGAGGAAAGGAACGAAGAAAAGGAGGACGCAAGTGATGCTGGTCGGTCTTTTAAGCCAGCTGCTCCTGCCAAAGAAGATAGCAGCAGGATATGCAGGCCTTGTGAGAATGTGAAAGGTTCAAACAGTACTGCTGGGTTTAACAAATCAAGACCCCAGCGGTCATCTGCTGCTGGGCTGAGAAGAAGAAAAAGAATGTCTCTACTCAGTTACCCCCAAAAGGAAGACACAAGGGTCAGCAAAATTCAGAATATGAAACAACCTATAGAGCCAACCATAGAAGTGGTCGATGATGGCAAGAACCTGTCATCTGGACGCATGGCAGTGGAGGAAGCGAGTCGGGATTATTCTGAAAGCAGTGGAGAAGTCCCAGAAAATACACTAGTGACAGGGCGCCGCCTTGAGACCACCAACTTTCTTCCTGAAAGCAGAACTGAAGATGACTGGACAAAAAATACCGAAGGGGTGAACGACCCAGTTGAAGATGAGGACTCACTGGCTTCTGTGGAAGAAGAGCCAGAGAATCCCGATGGCGGGGCCTTTTTAGGAAGGATGGCGGATGTGGTGGCCGTGGATGATACCAAGATGGAACAAGACACTCCTGTTCTGGAGAGAGCAGGTAAGAAGCTATGTGGTAGTGCTTTGGGAAACGGTTCACTAAGAAAGGTAACTCCAATGTCTGAAGTAAAGATGTTGTGTGTTTGGTGCACTCGAGTCACCCACACACACAAAGCAAATGACAAGGAAGCCAACATATTTGAGAAATAGAGAAGTCCAGGGGTCATAGCTCAGCGAGCATTTTCTCCCTGTTTGGTATTCAAAGTTGTGTCCCTTGTTAGTTTTGTTTAATTTTATAACATTTATTCATATTAATGTTTATTTTCATTTATTGTATCTGTTTTTCTATGTATGGGTTGGTAAAGGAGACTGGCCTTTGTTATGTCCTTTGTGTTTTGTGGGTGGCTCCCCAAGGGGCAGGGCCACCTGCCAATCACCACTGGGAACGGTCCTCCATTCTCTTTAAGGGAAAGCCTCCCATAGTTCCGGGTGGTTTATTGAACGTGCTAAGGACTCGAGAGTTTTTGTGAGAATCTGTGCTTTTTGTTATGGCTTTTGATTTTCTGGATTTTTAAAACCCTTGCTCTGTATTTGAGCTGAGCTCACCTCTGGATTTCGTCTTTTGATATTTTTGAACCTCTGCTCTGTTTCAACCACCGCCTTTGGATTCTGTATTGGGAGTTTGTTTGCTGTGTCTATCATGGCATCTCCTTTGAGCTCTACTCTGTGGAGCCGGGCTTTGGGTAGAGTGCTGCTATGGCTTGTGTTTTTGTGGCCTGCACCCTTTATTGAGCTTGTTGTAGCTCAAATCTAAAACAACATCGTTGGGTTGACAAGAAGGGTCATGAAACTGTCTTGGTGGACTTCTGGGTCTGTTTTGGCCATTTTATTTTTTAATTGTTTAGTTTTTATTATGTTGTTGCCCACAGAACTGTAGCTCACTGAATGCTTTTTATTTATCATACCATACAGTAAACTCTGTAAAATCCCAGGTGAGCATCAGTGTCTGAGTTGCTAATCTACCATGTCTGTCAACAGCACTGATACCACAGACCCTGAGATCACATGTCTGTATCCAGCGGTGGGCGTTCGCTCCCTTGTTCGAATGAGTTCTTTTGTAATTGCAGCGTGTTACATAACCCAAATCTATATAGATGTGATATTAAAAGGCGATACGGCAGTATGAAATCACATTGGACAAATAACAGCTTTTTTTAATGGCGGTTTACGCTGCATAACAGATGAAGGAAGCCATGACAAGAACCCGGTTCGGGAGTGGGGGCCCCGATGTGCAGAGTCTGCCATTTTCACTGTGCAGTTGGATGGATTTTCAGAATCGGATGACGTTATCTTCCACCCGTCCGTCAGCTTCAAAGGTGTGCCGGGCAATGTTCCAAGGCTTTATACTCTTTTTCTTCATGTGCAGGCCCTCACTTAGGTGAATCATGGCATTCCAAACAAGGAAAGAGGATATAGTTTCATGTTCACATTGACGCACAAAAATAGCATACAATGGTAATCAGTCTGACTGCCCGTTTCGCAGTTGTCCCTAACTGTCTTGTCTTATAATGCTTGCCTGGCAGTTCTTATATGGTGAACCCCTGTGCTAAATCTGTGTCCACTGTACATGTGAGTAGAAAAAGACAGATTCATAAAATATATTTGCACAGAGCACAGTGACATACTAAAATATATACATATTACAACGTCTTACAAAAAAAAACATGGGTGTCAAACTCAAGGATCTGGCCAATGAAATCTGTATTTAAAACATGTGACATTTGGTCCAAGATGGCGGGATGGATTTTGTCTAAACACCCCTTTTAATACTTGTTTCATATATCGATTGCAGCCTTATATAAATTAGCTGGATTTCATTTACAATAGCCATGAAAATGCATCCAAATCACTAAACGATTGCATGGACTTGTGCATCACAACACATCACAGCTACTACTGATAGACAGATAGATAGATAGATAGATATGTGGCGAGTGGCTGGGGGTGGTACCCAGCCGGGGCGCCCAGGAGGACCAGAGGAGGGCTTACGCCTCCTCCAGATCACGTGGGGGCGACCGCCCTGGTTGCTTTGTGGACCACGGGAACTGAGCTTGGAAGCTCAACCCTATATGGGCCCGTGGTCACCGCCAGGGGGCGTTCCAATGCCTGAGGAGCCCTGGCCCTCAACACTTCCACCACACCCGGAAGTGCAGGGGGGAAGAAGACCAGGGAGACCCAGAGTACTTCCGGGTACACAGCCGGTACTTCCGCCACACTGGGGAGTACCGGCAGAAGCTAATCGGGAGGCACCTGGAGCACGACTGGGTGTGTATAAAAGGGGCCGCCTCCATCCATTCGATGGCTGGAGTCGGGTGCGGAGTTGACGAGGTCTTAAAGGAGAGGAGTGGAGGCGGCCTGAAGAGAAGAGAGAGGCATTGTGAGGCCTAGACTTTGGGGGCGTTTTGGGGTTGTGTGTGCACTTTATTGTATACTAGCAAAATACCGGCGCTTCGCAGCGGAGAAGTAGTGTGTTAAAGAAGTTATGAAAAAGAAAAGGAAACATTTTAAAAATAACGTAACATGATTGTCAATGTAATTGTTTTGTGACTGTTATGAGTGTTGCTGTCATCAAGGATTTGATTATCATTATTTTTTCAATCAGGTTCGTATTTGGAGGATGTGTTGTGTTCAAGTTACATTCCGTGTTTGTCAACCGTTGTAAAGATAACAGGTTTCATTCATCGAAGTGTTCACTACCCAAATCGGTACTCTTGAATCTAAGATGTTTAACAGGCATTCCCGGTATTAAGTTGTGGATTTGCCTGCGAATATTTAACGGCAGCGTGTCTTTGAACTTAATTTAAACTTAAGCTTTACACCTTGCTTTCCTATTGATATGTCTACAAAGGCTTGTTCAGATTCAGAGGGTTGTTCCTTTCTTACCGCATCAATAAACAGCTCGTCTTCCTCTTTATCTGAGACATCACACACTACGTGCACGGGTTTACCTTTACCAGTCCCGCAAAGTCAGTTCATGTGAGCCGCTCGGAGTACATGCATCGAAGGTTCTCAGCTGTGCTTGTTCTATCTCGTGCGATCTTGCGATGTCCACGGCTTTATTTAATGTTAGCTCAAACCCAGCACTTAAAAGTTTCTCTCACACTTTTGCTGAGTTTGTGCCAAACACTAGTCTATCCCTGACCATCTCATCTTCGTTTGCATAAGCACAGTCCTTCACCAGCAATTTTAACTCTGTTACAAAGTGATCAAAAGTCTCGTTTATACCTTGCGTCTTCTTACTAAACTTGTATCTCGCGAAAATCGTATTCGTCTTAGGCATGACAAACGCCTCGTAGCGGCAGCGTGTCTATTGGATTGCTGGTGACAGACGGCCTTATATGGGCAGGCACTCAATTACGTGGGAGGCGTGGGTAAGGGGGACGCAATATAGGCAGGCAGCCAACTACGTGGGAGGCGTGGTGATGGGGGACGCAACTCCGCCTCACACGGCGATTGAGCTGCAGGCTATGGCCGTATATATGTACGTAAGTAGAATTCAGTTATGACCGTTACGCATAGAATTTCGAAATGAAACCTGCTTAACTTTTGTAAGGAAGCTGTAAGGAATGAGCCTGCCAAATTTCAGCCTTCTACCTACACAGGAAGTTGGAGAATTAGTGACGAGTGAGTCAGTCAGTCAGTGAGGGCTTTGCCTTTTATTAGTATAGATAATAGTTGTTTAATAAACGTGTTGTGGGTGATTTAAACATGTCTACCTGTCTGTGTCCAGGCCATCTCCCACAGATATGAAAGGCACTATATATGATAGATAGATAGATGTGAAAGGCATTATATACTGAGCAAAAAAAGAAACGTCCTCTGACTTTCAACTTTTTTTACTTTCAGTAGACTTAATGTGTAAATATTTGTATGAACACTAAAAGAGTCAACACCATAAGACATAAACTAAAAATGTTTCACAATGTGTCCCTGAATGAAGGGAGGCTCAAAATCAAAAGTACCAGTCAGTATCTGGTGTGGCCACCAGCTGCTTGAAGTACTGCAGTGCATCTCCTCCTCATGGACTGGACCAGATTTGTCAGTTCTTGCTGTGAGATGTTACCCCACTCTTCCACCAAGGCACCTGCAAGTTCCTGGACATTTCTGGGGGGAATGGCCCTAGCCCTCACCCTGCAATCCAACAGGTCCCAGACGTGCTCAATGGGATTGAGATCTGGGCTCTTCGCTGGCCATGGCAGAACACTGACATTGCTGTTATGCAGAAACTCACGCACTTTTTGCCACTCCTGTCTGGTCCAGCGAAGGTGGGTTTGTGCCCATAGGCGGCGTTGTTGCTGGTGATGTCTGGTAAGGACCTGCCTTACAACAGGCCTGCAAGCCCTCAGTCCAGCCTCTCTCAGCCTATTGCGGACAGTCTGAGCACTGATGGAGGGATTGTGTGTTCCTGGTGTGACTCGGGCAGTTGTTGTGGCCATCCTGTACCTGTCACGCAGGTGTGATATTCGGATGTACCGATCCTGTGCAGGTGTTGTTACACGTGGTCTTCCACTGCGAGGATGATCAGCTGTCCTTCCTGTCTCCCTGTAGCGCTGTCTTAGGCGTCTCACAGTGCGGACATGGCAATTTATTGCCCTAGCCACATCAGCAGTCCTCATGCCTCCCTGCAGCATGCCTAATGCACGTTCACGCAGATGAGCAGGGACCCTGGGCATCTTTCTTTGGGTGTTTTTCACAGTCGGTAGACAAGTCTCTTTAGTGTCCTGCGTTTTTAGAACTGTGACCTTAAATGCCTACTTTCTGTAAGCTGTTAAGGTCTTAACGACCATTCCACAGGTGCATGTTAATTAATTGATTATGGTTAATTGAACATGCATGGAAAACATTGTTTAAACAATTTACAATGAAGATCTGTAAAGTTATTTGGATTTTTAAAACATTATTGTTGAAATACACAGTCCTGAAAAAGGGACGTTTCTTTTTTTGCCGAGTTTATATGATAGTTAGATAGATATGAAAGGTACTATATATGATGGATAGATAGATAGATCATGAAAGGCACTATATAAGATAGATAGACAGATGTGAAAGGCACTATATAATAGATAGATGTGAAAGGCACTATATAATATATAGATAGATAGATAGATGTGAAAGGCACTATATGATGCATAGATAGATGTTAAAGGCACTACTGTTATGCATAGATAGATAGAAAGCTACCGCTGTGCTCACTTCTTAAAGCCACATGGGGGTCTTCCACAGTACTGGCAGGTCTGACCTCTAAATCTGCCACTGATTCCGGGCGCATTTGGTATTCCGTGCCCTCCATGTTTGATGTAAAGACACATTTTTTTCTTGATATCCCCCTCTGCGCCACATTTTAAAATTACAAATCAAACAATTCAGAAATTTTGATTAAAGTGCACATTGCAGACTTTCCTTTAAGGGGATTTGCATACATTGTGGTCACACCACACGTTTTATACGTGGTCTCCTCATTTCGGTAACCATAATATTTGGGACACAGCGATGGCAGGTTTATTGAAGCAGTCACTTTCTGTATTTTTTTTTAATAGGAAATACACAAGAGGAGCCTTTTCAGGAGGCTGCAGCAGGTGAATGGCGGTAAGAGCACTTGAACTTTCTTTATCAGTGGGTTCTCCACCTGACGCACTTCTTTGTTTCATTGAATGAACCAACAAGGGCTTTTTTCTGAAGGAGTTGGGTTCAAATCCAAATTTGGTTACAACGTGTGTACAGTTTTGCATGGCCTTCTGTGTTCACTGTTGCTTTCTCTTCTTTCTGCCATTTTCATCCCATGACTCTACATTGTTCTGGTCACAGTGAGTGTTGGTGGGCACACGAATGTGTCCTGTGATCACCTGGCACCTGACATCAGCTTGTTCGTACTCTGAATGTAATGTTGTCATGGAATTAGTGGCTTTAGGGAGTAGGTGGATATCTTATTATATAATTACACAGTTGTGAGAAAAAGGTTTTTGAACTCTTTCTAAATTCCTGTTTCAGTAACTCCTGAAGTGTAAAGTGATTTTCATTTCAGTCATAATCAGAGGAAAAGGCTAAAAACCAAAAACAATAATACAGACAAACATTTCTGTGTTGTATTTTTTAACACATTGTTTAAACATTTAAGACCCAGCAATGCCTTTAGATAGAGAAAGATTCATGCAGTTGCAGGGACGGTGCTTGATGTTACGAGAAGCACGTCACTTCAGGCTCGTGGTGGAAGTCACTGAATATAATGAACAGCAGTTTCATGGTTTAAGTGACATTACCTTGTGTCTGTACTACGTGCTAACCACATAAACCCCTAACCATAAGTTTCCCTAATCTTACTGCGATCAAAAACTGTGATGATGTGTAACACTGCAGCTCTGCAGTTGGATATTATTGGTTAGTTATGCCAATTCACATGGAGTAATACCACCAGGGGACGGAGTTCATAGTATATGCATTGGATGGCACAAATAGACTACAGATAGTGGTACCAGGGAATAAGGCTGGGAATGAAATTGGTAAGAGTTCACCTGGTTATCAGGTGGCAGCCTATTTAGAAGATGCCAGGTTAGTCTGACTTTTCTTATAAAAAGTTAGGCCATGGAAGGCTGGGGAGAAGGTAAGAACTTACAGGCCAATAGTTGGTGGGTCATAGCCTGGGAGAGTGGGCGCTATGCTGTCCCTTTAAGGAGGTCAGGCACTCTGCTCCAGTTTCTACATGCAGAAAATGAGTTGGGCAGAGGAAGTGGACCAACATAACGTTAGTGTGCTTTGTAACAGTGTGGTGTTGTGCAGCTGAGGCTCACTTCTTTTCTTTTAAAACCCTGTAATGGAATAATGTAGTGTTCTGCATATCTATCTATCTATCTATCTATCTATCTATCTATCTATCTATCTAT